>CM035424.1:108002854-108365354 GCA_020310875.1 Ceratopteris richardii
ATCATTGATTACATCATATGGAAATCCATGTAAGGTAAATATATATCAAAATAAAAGCTTAGCAGTGTTGCCCATATGGACTTAGTGGTAGAAACAAAATTGGTTTTTTTAAGTGAATTTATCCACCACAACAAGAGTATCATGATACCTATTTGATCTTGGTAAATCTATGAAATCCATGGATCCAGAGGGGTAAGATATTGTTGAAATGGGTAACGCTTGTAAAAGATTGATGCTTATAACAAGTTATCTTTAAGTTGTCCCAAATGTCACTATTTTGATGTTTTCCTTGACTTCTTTCCACATTTTAGGCCACCAAAATTTAAGATGAGCTTCAATACCTTATTTACTTCAAAATGAGCTATTGCTAGATTATGGTGTTATTATTGGAGTACTTGGATTATATGTTTAGCAAACCTTTATCGTAAGATAGTGCATTAATTTCTTGCAACTCATTGAATTCATGTTTTCTTCCTTATATCTCTTGCTTGACATTGCATACCAACACCCTATGGTAAGGATTCATGGATTGGACAAATAAAAGTTGAATCTTCTTAATGATTGGAGGAGATAGTCACATGTTGAAGATGCTTAGGCGTGGGCAGCATGGTTTCTTGTTGATCAAAAGTTTCTTCCCCTTCTTTGGTGGGAGGTAAATCTTGTTGATAAGGGATTTAAGTTTCGTTGTTAGCATCTTGGAGATAGGTCATGACAAAGTGAAACTTGAACAAGAAGTTATTCCATTGAGATTATCTTTGATTAAGGATGTCATTGTTCATAAAGTACTCTTGGTTTATGACCTATGTAGACAATAAGTCTATGGACTTCTCCCTCAAGGGGATGACACAATATATTAAATTAATCCATAATTGCAAGATGTTCTTTATTATCGATGTGATAGTTGTTGGGGAAAAGCAACTAGGTATGGGTTTCCATCATCGACATATTGAGATAGAGGTTCCCCCAAAGTGCAGTATAATGCATTAATTTCCAAGTAAAAGTCTTGAAAAGATCAAGATGGAATAGGAGCAAGGTAATGTAAAATGTAGATTTTAAGTTCTAGAGATTTTTCTCAACTTGTATAGTCCTTGAAAGCTTGGAGTTTCTTGTGAGCTTAGTTGGTGGACTATCTTCCAATAGGCCTTGATAAATGTCATATAAAAATAGGAAAAACTTAGAAAATAGTCTACATGTTGAATACATGAAAAATCTTATCAATGGAGTATAATCTCAAATTTTTTGGGGTCTATGAAGCTTTATTTTTGTGAGATACAACCTAAGAACCCTACCTTTGTATGATAGAAATAACAATTCTAAAATTTCATACGTATTCTGTTTTCTTTGAGTCTCTCTAGAATCATTTTCACATAATGATTTTGCTTCTTTGGAGCTTTTGAATATAGCTAAATATCATCTAGGTATATGACCTATGACAGTAGAATTGGTTAGATATTCTCAAAATATATCATTTTATGCTCATTGCAAGAGGTAATTGACAAGATTGAATGGGATAATAGGATATCAATAATGGCCATGTCTTGCTTGGGATATTGTTCTTGATTCATCTTATTCTCTAGTTTGAACATGATTGAGGTTCACATGAAGGTTAAAACTTGTTAGAATCTTCCCTTTCCAAGTTGTTCCAAAAGCTTTGACATGAGCGGCTAGACATATTTATTACACAATGATCTTATAAAGGCATCAATCATCTACACATATTCAAAGCATCCAATCCTTCTTCACAAACAGAATCAGGGCTCTTGAATGCATAATAAACCCCTTGGTTAAACTTTAATTGATGTTCTTTGAGGACAACACATATATGGCTCCAAATGGTGGTTGAGCTTTCTCTTGAAGTTCCATAGAATAGTCATATGGTCTATGTTCTAGTGAGATATCCACATTTTTTTAAAAAGACATCTTGGAAATCTTGATATTAATTTGGTAATTTTATTGATTGGTCTTTTTTGGGTTCTTGATTGGTATGGGATAAATAATGAAGGAAAGCTTGGGCCCTTGAATATCTTTGAACATTTGAACAATTTATCTTATGCTTCACCCAATTCATTTTGGGGTGGTGCTTCTCAAGCAAAGACGTTACCACGAGGGATAGATTCTTCACTAGGGGGAGGTTTATGGGATTCCATTGGCAAGGATCCATTTTGTTTGCTTTTATTATTTTCTTTAAAGAAATGATTATCACACTGAATAGCTTGGTTGACATATTCATTTGATATCGACACCATGCATGGTGAGTGGAAGGTCATTTTAAAATTATCCCTCATTGAAATTAGGTTATAAAATATTCTCCATGCCATGTGAGGCCACACATTGATCCTTAAACTTAAATGCACAAATAGTGGCAAGATGCTTACTTTGGACCAGCTTTAGAAGCTTTCTTTCCCATCAAATGACCAATATTTACATCTCTAAGTGTGGAAGTAAGCTCTTGAAGGAAACCTCATAGTCATGAAGTACTCACATGTTATTCTCCAAGATTAGGGTGATCTATGATAAAGATTGACCATAAAAAAGGGTTCCAATTGACAAATATAAAGCTTCTAATCTCACATCCATCATCTAAGTATTTGTCATGTTGCTTTCAAATACAAAGCTTTACTCATTGTGGAAACTTGAAGCTATGCAATCATGATCATCATGCATATCTTGGGTTCGTTCATCAAAGATCAATTAAGTTATTGAATTACTTAGTTAATTTTTTGGTTGCTTCTTAGATTCCCAATTTGTTCTAGTTGCTCATGAATTCTTGGGCTTGGATGCTAGGATGTTCCCTCTTGAATGCTTTCTATTTTTCTGCCAATCACTCAACTCGTTACTAGAGGCTCTGAGGTGATTCCATGAATCTTTATAACATTTCCCCATAGTGCTTAATGTGGATAGAGAGTAGTGTTTGTAAAATGTCAGGTGGATCACTAGATTGTGTTCATCAAGAATAGACTAGATAGAAACTTCAAATTGGAAGTAGATAACCATAATAACTAGATGTGGAAAGTACATACATTTACATTGTATTTTGCCTTTAGAAGCAAGCAAATAGCTCATGTGGATTTGTGGCACAAGAGCATTCCTCACATTAGTTTTTAAAAAATGAAGGATATGTAGAGGTATGTGGTAAATGGTCTTCCAAATTTGCATTTTCAAAGTATGCAACATTCATGTGAATCATACTAGTTAGGGAAGCAAGTAAGTCTTTTATTCTAGAAGAGTACACAAGGGAATGAATTTCCATTGGGCCTAACCAAGACTCATTAGAGAAAGATGGAGTCTTCAAAGGCCACTTTATTTGCCACTAGCCAAAAAACCTCATTAAAAAAAGAGCTAATAGAATCTTTCCAACTTAGAAAAAACATTTGGTATTCACTTTGTATTGACAGAAAAGGACAATTTTTCTTATATGACTTTAGATACTTATGTTATTTCAAATCAAGATTTGAATTACTTTGGACCCTTGGATGCATTGTAGATGGATGGTCTTGATGAAAACACACATTTTCAGGGGTCTCAATGCTTGTGAACGATGCCATTGACCATTAGGTAATGCCAAAAGAAGCCAATACATAATATTTTCATGTGAATTGGTGCTACTCATTGATTATTGCAGAGATCTTATGGCAAGAATGTATAGAGACTCTTGGAAACATATACTTGCACGTAAGCCATTGATTTGGATCACAAATCGAAGGGATCAAGATAAAGGTGCCCCCCAAACGGTAGCATTTGCTATCAAATCCCATCTAAGGACTGAGTGTCTCCATGATGGACCCATTTGCGAGGAGGAATACTCATTCACGATTGGGTTTCTGATCCTATGGGCCATACATTTATTTGTGTGAAACTTATTTATATCTTGAAGGACAATGATCGTATTGACTTAAGGTCTAAGGATGGGGAGACATTCACTTGAAAATACATCAAGTACTTTTTGGACTACTAAATACAAGTCTGTATGGGGACCAACCAAGTAGCCCTCATTGAGAAGAAACACGATCTTTTTTTATTTTCATTTATGATTACAAGAATGAAATGGATGTGTTGTATGAAGTCAAAATGAGAGATGTTTGGATGCTTTATAGTTTTAAAAGTAGTTCTTGAGAAGGAGACGGATAGATATATCAAGATCTTTAAGTGAGACAGAGAAGCAGCTCCAAGAATATTTTGATTTTGAGGTGATAAACTTGTGGACATATACCTCAAAAAAGTAGGCTTGAAGAAGAAAGAACAAGTATATAGTAGAGGTGATCAAAATAGGAATCCTAATTTATGTATTCATGCTTCAATCAATATGAATTATGGTATGGTAAGAAACCAAAACTATCCCATCTAAAGATTCTTGATTGTGTGTATTATGTGCATGCGCATTATGATTTGAGGCATAAACGTGAAGCTAAGGTAGTCAAATGTATGTACTATTGGATATCTGAGTGAAAAAAAGGGTCATATATTCTATAAGCTTAAAATCAAAGAGGTTAATGTTGAAGTTAAATTAGATATATGTATGTTCATTAGATACCCATGTGAACAAAAGATTTTTGAATGTTATAACCTTAACAACAAAGAGGCTATAGTGGCAAGAGATGTTAGATGAATTGCGACCTTGGTATTTTATGAAAGACATACATCAAGAACAAAGAGCTTACAATGTCTAGCGACATTATCTTGGATGAATTGCTACCTTGATTGCATCCCAATAAGGGTGCATTCACATGGGAGAAGACATAATAAAAGGTAAGATGTATGATCATGATACAAGCTGGGATCAAGCAAGGATTTGCAATAATATATAGGATCAAGCAACCAATACTTGAATGGAAGTGAATTTTCATGACATTGATGACCATAATATTTATTCGTATTCAGTGGATCATCCATAGTTGGAAATATGTTTTGGATATATTAGGAATGCTTGGCTTATTGTGTAGTGTGCATCATATCATGTTCGTTTTCATCATAAGTGGTTTTCTTGTTGTAATGAATTTCACAAAAGAACCTTGTCAAATTTTTGGTGAAATGGATATCATAAGTATTAAGGTGGATCTTCTCATGAAATCATGAATGTGAGGCATGTTTTCTGATTTATTAAGGGTTAGATTAACAAGATATGATTGATGCTACATGCTACATCTATTTTGGGAACCATCCATGGAAAATTTTGAAAGGATACTTTCTTGTAGCATATACCTATAGCGGAATGTAGTAGTTAAAAATCTTTAATTAAATTGATTATTTCCATAAGTGAAGGGATTTATTGTTGATATATTTCAAGAATGATATCTGTGAACACACTTCAGAGTGAAATGAAGAATCTTTTAGGGAGTGTTATGGGAGCATGCCATGGCTTGCATTGCCATTATAGGACAATAGAATAAAAAAACTTTCATAATATTTTGATATTGTTGGGATTCTTGCATAAGTGATCATTGATCAGAATGGAAAGACTATCACAATAGATGGTAGAGGGCTCATTGGCTTCTTGCATAAGTGATCATTGATCATAATGGAAAGACTATCACAACAGATGGCTGAGGGCTCGTTGGACTATCGAGGCACTTTTTTTTCCCCGTTATAAGTTTTTTTTCCCTTGGATTGTATATATGCTTATAATCTTAATGGGTCACTTATCTTTGTACATTCACTTGGTAATACATATTTATTGTGTTATGCTCCAAGCTTCTTCTTCTTCCTTGTGTTGTTTGAGTGCTTTTGCAGACCTCAAACGCCAACAATTGGTATCAAAGCAGGCCTTTGCTTCATCCAGGGCATCCTCAACACCCCTTCGATCACGATCTTAGAATCATAGGAAAATTGCTGAGCATACTTGAGGTGATTAGGAGTTCAAAACAACTTCACATTCGGGAGTCAAAAATTCTGATTTGAGCTCCTTTCAACCTTTGAATGCATTATTGTAGCAAGTGTGTAGGAAATTATGCCTTTTTGTGCCAAACATATATACAGGTTTCAATTCCCCACTATAAGCACCTCAAAGTTTGCTACAAGTATAAAGCTCGATAAGCTCGATAAGGTATAAGCCATGGATGAAAGCAATGATGTATTCCCTATGTTGGAAGCTGAGGATAAGTTGGATGGTACTAATCACCCTTTGTTGATATACATGATGCATCATGTATTGGTAGAAAAAGACCTGTGGAATATTGTGCAAGGTGTTGAAAAACATCCTACTACACCTACAAATACCTGCACCTATTGTAGAGCAACTTTGTTGGGATGGTAGAGATGCACAAGCACATGCATTAATATCCCTATTTGTTAAATGTGCCATTATTCCTCTTATTTGCTCTTGCAAGTCAACAAAAGATGCTTGGGATACTCTTACAACTTTATAGCAAGGAAGAAATGAGCCTCATGTTGCTTATCCATGAAAATAGTTGAAGAGTGAGCATATGAATGAAGGAGATATGATGGAAAATTTCTAGATAAAGATCAAAGATTTGAAGGAACAGTTGATTTTTTCTAATGAAATCTTGTCGCAAAGCTCACTTATGTAGACTGTTCTTAATGATCTTCCATATTCTTAGAAGAGTTTCTTCTACTCTTCAATTGATGATGAAAGGCAATCCAAATCCCTTAACATTTGAGGATTTAGTCTCTATTTTGTTGCATGAAAATAATTCTAGGCAAAACAAGTCAATTATACATGTTACAGATCAAGATTTCTTAGCTAGTGAGAAGGGAAAAGGTAAATGGAGCTCATCTACTAGTAAGCAAAAACTTGCTAATGCGACAAAGTCAAAGAAGACAAGAAACAAACAAGCAAAAAAAATTTTGCAAGTACTCTAAGGCAAATGATCATGTCATAAAGAGTTTTCCTAAATTGGTTACAAAGAAGGCAAAGAAGAAAGAGGCTGGAATGGTTGTTGCAGGGGCCTCTACACATAAAACAATGTCTGCTAAATGAAGAAAATAGTGTTTGCTAAATGAAGATTGGGCATTTACTATTGTTTGCAGATATGACCCATCTTCTCATGAGCTGTATATGTCTACGGTAGACTCAGATATTTAGTATTTTGATGGTCATGCAACCAAACGTATTACCTTGCAATAAAAGTTCTTTAGTTTACTTGAGCCTACCCCTATCGAGAATACAATGACATGTGCTAAGAAGTCCTTGTATCTTATAATGGGAGTTAGTAAGATCATTATAACTACTATTGATGGTAGTTCTTTCACATTATTGGATACTTTATATGTGCCAAGGATCAAGAAAAATACGTTGTCAGTTTCAACACTAGCTAAGATTATCTTGGTTGTCAAATTTGTTGATGACAGATTTATATTTCATAATCTCTTGAATGGTGATATTATTATTCCTTTTGGCATTTTGTATCATGGGTTGTATAAGCACATATACTATGTGAAATCTATGAATGATTCAACATGTGAAGTTGATTCTTAGACTATCCCAAACTCAAAGCTTTGGCATGTATGCTTTGGTCATGTGAATTTTGCTAGTTTGCTTTGCTCCCAAAAATCTGAAATGGTGTCCTCTTTGCCCAAAATTGAGGCACCTTGTAAACATGTCCATGAAGGCTGTATTGTAGGTAAAATGCACTTTTCCTCTTTCCCAAAAGATGGTTCAGATTGAGTTTCTCATAAATTGTACCTTAGTCATAGTGATATCTATGACTATGTAGACACCTTCATTTGGGAATTACCTATACTTTGTGACTTTTGTTGATGGACTCTCCAGCCATGCATGGTTATATAAAAAATAGGTTTGAGGTGTTTATGTGCTTTATACACTTCTTTGTTATGGTTGAAAATCTATCGACATGTAAATTGGGTACCCTGCATTTGGATCAAGCATGATTTTTTGATTTTAATGGTTTTTTGACAGAGTGTGGGATAAAACCTTAATGTATAATGATGTATATACCTTAACAAAATGCAATTGCTAAAAGAAAGGAAATGTTTCTTCAGTTAATGGTGATGTGCATGTGTTAGGGGAACTCTAGATGGTACCCTATGACTAGACTAGACAAGATTTCAAAATTATATTTTTGATTACAAGATCACCCACTTAGGGGAAATAATAAAAAAATATATAGCTAATACAAGAAGTTCCACTACCTGGGAATGATAGGTATGGATAACTCGACCAGAGATGATACAAGAGATCCCACAACCTACGATCGAGGTATGAAACAAGATATTTGGATTACGAGAACTCCCTTCATAGAGATGAACTAGATACAAGAAATAACAAGAAAAGATCTCGTACTATGAGATTACAATAGGACAAGACAAAATGTCTAAAAACTAGACTAGACAAGACTAGAACAAGGACAAGACAAGAACAAGAACTAGAACTTGGAGAGTACTTACTTGGTGGTCATGAATCCTTGAGCTCCCGAGATTGGTATTGGCAAGACTGAGTATGAATGTGGCCAACCCCTCCTTATATAGGCTTCCAAGGGGGGCTCATAAATGGCGGTTATGAATTGATAATGTCATCAATGATGTCCTCAATTCGAAACATGACCTTTGGATATTAGAATCAAGCAAGAACAAAGTCGATTTTAGGGTTTTGGCATATTCTAGACACAATGGAGGCATTTTTTTCCCAAATATTGAACCATTCATGAGATATAGAAAGTGAAATGGGATCTAAGGTTTAGGATGATCTCTTTTTGTTGATATATTTAGGTAGTGATGTGTGTGAACACTCTAAGACCGTCAGGGCACTTTTTTCCCTCATTAGGAGGGTTTTTCCCCTAGCTTGTATATATGCCTATAACCCTAAAGGTTCATATATCTTTGTACATTCTAGTGGTAATACATTCATTATTGTGTGTCGTGCTCCAAGATTCTTCTTCTTCCTTGTGCTGTTCACGTGCTTTCGTAGACCTCAAACTCCAACAATTGGTATTAGAGAAAGCCGCTGCTTCATCTAGGACTTCATCAACACCCCTGATCACAGTCTCAAAATTGCATGAAATTTGGTGAGCATACTCAAGGTGATTAGGAGTTCATGCATACCCCTATTTGAGCTTATTTTGGCCTCCAAACACAACTATCGTGGTGCTTGTGCAAGCAATTTCATATTTTTTTGCCAAAGATATATACAGGTTTTGGTTCGCCAATATAAGCTTCTCGAAGTCTGCTATAGGTTTAGCAGAAATCAATAGGGTAGTTCTGTTCAACTTTTTGAGATATATTCATTTTTTTGCATCACCGTATTTTAGTCAATGGCCATGGCTGAAAGCAGTGATGTATTATGTATGTTAGCTATTGAGGATAAGTTGGACGATATCAACTACCCATTATGGGCTTATATGATGCATCATGTATTGGTTGCGAAAGGACTGTGGAATATTGTGTAGGGTGTTGAAAAATGTCCTATTACACCTACAAACAGAGTAGTTGAAAATGATGCAAATGACATTGAAGATGGTGATATTCTTCAGATTCCTATTTGTGCTGCATTACACCTACTGTAGAGCAACTTTGTTGGGATGGCCGAGATGCTTAGGCACATGCATTGATAGCCTTGTCTGTCAAACCTGCCATTATTCCCCACATTCCCTCCTACAAAACAACAATGGTTGCTTGGGATACATTAAGCACTTTGTGCCAGGCAAGGAATGAGGCTCGTGTTGCTTAACTTTGATAATAGTTGGAGAGTGAGCACATGAGTAAAGGAGATTCCATGGAAAGTGTTTTGATAAAGATCAAATATTTGAAGGAGTAGTTGATTTCTACTGATGAATGTTGGATTTAGACCTCTGCGGAAGCACGCGAACAGCACAAGGAAGAAGAAGAAGCTTGGAGCACAACACACAATACTGAATGTATTACTAGAGAATGCACAAAGATAAGTAGCCCATTAGGGGCAATAGGCGTATATACAAGCCGGGGGAAAAAACCTCCTAAAGAGGGAAAAAAGTGCCCCGGCGGTCCTAGTGTGTTCACACACATCACTACCTAAATATATCAACAAATCCCCCCTGGGAGTGATGCGGTGAACAAGGAGCTGGCACTCATGTATAAGGAAGTGCCAAGCTATGTGGAAATCACTCCACAAAAGGAAGTAAGCCCAAAGCTTTGCGGAAAGCTTCAAACTTCTCCCTAAGCAGAGCCTTCGTGAAAAGGTCTGCAATGTTCTCCTGCGTGGGCACATATGCCAAGCTGATCTCCCTAGCAGAGAACCTCTCCCTGACATAGTGATAATGCACCTCAATGTGCTTAGTGCGAGCATGGAACACAGGGTTCCTCGCAACTGCCAATGCGCTCTGACTCTCAGTGAAGATGGTGGTGGTAGAAGACTGGCCAACACCCAAATCAGCCATAAGGCGTCTGAGCCACACACACTCAACAGTCGCTATGAAAGCTGCCCTATACTCAGCCTCACAACTGGAAGTGGCCAGAGTAGGCTGCTTCTTGCTCAACCAAGATATACATGAGCTACCAAGCATGAAGCAAAAACCACTGGTGGACACACGAGTGTCATAGCAACCAACCCAATCTGAGTTAGAAAAAGGATGCAAATCAGGCGGTAGTGATCCCCCCTTGGGATAAAACAACCCAAGTAGCCGAGTACCACTCAAGTAGCGAAAGATGCGACCGCCTTCCAATGCGTGACTCCTGGGCAATGCATAAACCTGCTCATCTGTGAGACAACAAATTGAATGTCTGGCCGAGTAATGCATAAGTAAATCAAGCATCCAATAGCCTGCTGATAGAGAACAGCATCAAATGCATCTCCAGCATCATGAAGACTCAATCGTAAACCTGTCTCCATAGGAGTGGCAATAGGCTTACAGTCTTCAAGGCCAAAACCCTGCAATAATGTGTCAATATATTTTGTTTGACACAAAGCCATTCCACCATCAACTTGCATAAATTGAATGCCCAAATAGTGATGCAAATGCCCCAAATCAGACATCTCAAATGAGGCATGCAAATCAGCCTTAAAATCAGCAATATGTGTCTCAATAGGACCAGTGAGCAGCATGTCATCAACATAGACAACAATGATACAGAAGCACATCATTAGCACGCTTAACATATAAGGTGCTTTCAGTTGGACTGTTCTCAAAACCATGTGCAACCAGATAGGCATGTATCTTCTCATACCAAGCACGTGGTGCTTGCTTTAAACCATATAATGCCTTCTTTAACCTGCAAACCTGGTTTTCATGCCCTTTCTGCATAAAGCCACGGGGCTGAGAAACATACAATTCTTCATGCAAATCACCATTCAAAAATGCAGTTTTAATGTCCAACTGGTGTACATTCCAACCATGATGGGCTGCAAGTGCACAGATGCTCCGAACAGTAGTCATACGACATGTAGGTGCAAAGGTCTCATCAAAATCAATGCCTCTTTCCTGTGCATAACCCTTTGCAACAAGCCTAGCCTTATACCTATCAACTGTACCATCAGGTTTACGCTTCAGCTTGTATACCCACTTAGTGCCAATGGCCTTCTTGCCTGGAGGCAAGTCACATAAAGACCATGTACCATTCTTCGTTATAGCATCATATTCAGATTGCATAGAAGCCATCCAATTTTCTGAATTCTGTGCTTCATCAAAAGAAACAGGCTCATTCTCATCATAGAGACTAGACGCAGCCACAGCATAGCAATCTGATGCAAAGGAGGCACTATGAGAGCCTGAACGAGTACGATATGACAAAGGTGCATCTAATTTGCTGTCACGCAAAGTCTGCACCAGCCATTTTGGCATAGTTTTTGCCTGCTCAATATCAGCTCTCTCATCAACAAGTGCATCATGTAAATCTGCATCAGAAATGGAATGATCTACATCAAACCTGCAAAGGCTGAGAAGTTGCCTCATTAGGACCAGCACTAGACTGCCCATCTGTAAAAAGAGGCATCAAAGTATCATACATGTCTTTGGAGCTAACAGATGTCTCCTTAGTACATGAAAGCAATGGTTGAACATCATCTTCCACAAATACAACATCACGACTAACCAGAATGCGTTTAGTCTGTGGATGATACAAACGATAGCCTTTACTTTCAGAACTGTACCCAACAAAAATACATTTTACTGCCTTATCATCCAATTTTCTACGCTGTTGTTCAGGCACTAATGCATATGCCAAACAACCAAAAACACGCAGATGAGCAACAGATGGCTTGCGGTCATGCCAAGCCTCATATGGAGTGATAGATTGCAGTGCTTTAGTGGGACACCTGTTCAGTACATATGTTGCACACATGACAACCTCAAGCCAGAAACTATGTGGTAAAGCCTGACTCTTGACCATGCACCTCGCCATCTCCATGAGTGACCTGTTCTTTCGTTCAGCAACTCCATTCTGTTGAGGTGTATATGGCACTATACACTGGTGTTTTATCCCACGTTCAGCCAGAAATGCATTAAAATCTGAAGACATATATTCCCCCCGTCGATCAGAACGGAGGGTGCCCATTTTACATGTTGACAGATTTTCAGCCAAAACCAAAAACTGTTTGAAGCACATGAACACTTTGCTTTGAGTGGATATACCCATGCATGCCTGGAAAAATCATCAATGAAAGTCACGAAGTAAAGGTAATTTCCAAAAGAGGGTGTCTGCATAGGACCACAGACATCACTATGTACAAGCTGCAATTTCTGCGTAGCCCGAACTGAACCATCTTTTGGAAAGGAGGAACGCTGCATTTTGCACAAAATACAGCCTTCACAAACATGTTTTCTAGGTGCCTCAAGTTTGGGCAAAGAGGACACCATTTCAGATTTTTGCAGGCGTAGCAAACTAGCAAAATTCAGATGACCAAAGCATGCATGCCAAAGCTTTGCATCTGACATAGCCTGAGAATCATGAACTACACATGCCGAATCATTCACAGATCTTTCATAGTCTATGAGCTTATACAGCCCACGACATAGAATGCTCGAAGCAATAATCACATCGCCATTTGAGAGATCATGAACTGTACACCTGTCATCAACAAATTTCACAACCAAGCCAATCTTGGCTAATGCAGAAACTGATAACAGGTTCTTTTTGATCCCTGGCACAAATAAAGCATCTGACAAAGTGAAAGAACTACCATCAGCTGTAGTCAGAATGATCTTACCAACTCCCATAACAGGATAAGAGGAGTTGTTGGCACATGTAACAGTATTCCCTGTAGGGGCATGCTCGAGTGAAGAGAAGAAACTGCGCTGCGAGGTAATATGTTTGGTTGCCCCACTGTCAAAATACCAAACATCTGAGTCTACTGCAGACATGCACTCATCATGAGAAGATGGGTCAAAACTGCAGACTGTAGTAAACGCCCATTCTTCTTCCTGCACAAGATTTGCAAACTCTGTTTTTGGTGTAGAGGCCTCTGCAACAACCATTCCAGCCTCTTTCTTCTTTGCCTCTTTAGCAGCCAGTTTTGGATAGTTCTTTATGATATGATCATTTCCTTTACAGTACTTGCAAAACAATTTCTGCTTTTTTGATTTCTTCTCATCTTTATCCTGGATCTTCGATTGTGCAGCATTTGCAAATTTCTGCTTACTAGTAGAAGAGCCCCATTTTCCTTTTCCCTTCTGACTAGCCAGGAAAGCTTGATCTACAACTCGTATAATGGACCTGTTCTGTCTGGACCGATCTTCTTGCAACAGAACAGAGACTAACTCCTCAAATGATAAGGCATTTGGATTGCCTTTCATCATCAACCGAAGAGTAGAAGCAAAACTCTGATATGAGTCAGGAAGACCATTCAGAACGGTCTGCACAAGTGAGCTATCTGGTATAACCTCATGAGCAGAAATCAACTGTTCCTTCAAATCTTTGATCTTTGTTAGGAAACTGTCCATAGAATCACCTTCATTCATGTGCTCACTCTCCAACTGTTTTCGGAGGTAAGCAACACGAGCCTCATTCCTAGCTTGGTACAGTGTGGTAAGTGTATCCCAAGCATCCTTTGCTGTTCTACAAGAGCGAATGTGAGGAATAATGACACGTTTGACAGACAAAGCTATCAATGCATGTGCTTGGGCATCTCTGCCATCCCAGCGAATCTGCTTTGCAGTAGGTGCAACAGAAACAACAACACGAACAGGAATCTGCACAATATCATCTTCGACACCATCTTCATCAGCTCCAGCACCTGTATTTGCAGTACCTGTAGTTGCAGGTGTAACAGGACATCTTTCAACACCCTGCACAATGTTCCACAGTCCTTTTGCAACCAATACATGTCGCATCATATAAGCCATAATGGGTAGTTGGTACCATCCAACTTATCCTCAACAGCCAACATACGGAATACATCATTACTTTCAGCCATGGCCGGTGACTAAAATACCTTGATGCAAAAAATTGACTGTATCTCAAAAAGTTGAACGGAACTGCCCAGACGAGTTCTGCTAGACCTGTAGAAGACTTTGAGACGCTTAAACTGGCGAACAGAAACTGGTATATACCTTTGGCACAAAAAGATGAAATAGCCTACACAAGCGCTGCGATAGTGCGTTCGGAGGCCGAAACGAGCTCAGATCGCGATTTCGGCACCACAGAGCGAAGATGTTTTGATCTCTGAAACACCCTGAGTATGCTCACCAAATTTCATGCGAATCTGAGATTGCAAACGGAGGAGTGTCGACGGCGCCCTAGATGAAGCGACGACCTGCTCTGATACCAATTGTTGGAGTTAGACGTCTGCGGAAGCACGCGAACAGCACAAGGAAGAAGAAGAAGCTTGGAGCACAACACACAATACTGAATGTATTACTAGAGAATGTACAAAGATAAGTAGCCCATTAAGGCAATAGGCGTATATACAAGCCGGGGGAAAAAACCTCCTAAAGATGGAAAAAAGTGCCTCGGCGGTCCTAGTGTGTTCACACACATCACTACCTAAATATATCAACAATGAAGTCTTACTTGGCAGTTCACTTGTGTAGAATGTTTTGAATGTTCTTCTAGATTCATATCAGAGTTTTGCTTCTACTCTTCGATTGATGATGAAAAGCAATCTAAATGCCTTAACATTTGAGGAGTTAGTCTCTGTTCTATTGTAGGAAGATAAGTCTAGGCAATACAAGTCCATTATGCGTGTTGCAAATTAAGCTTTCCTGGCTAGTCAGAAGGGCAAAGGTAAATGGAGCTCTTCCACTAGTAAGCGGAAATATGCTAATTCTACACAATCAAAGAAGGAAGATAGATATGAGAAGAAATAAAAAAAGTAGAAATTGTTTTGCAAATACTATAAAGGAAATGATCATGTCATAAAGAGTTGTCCAAAAGTGGTTGCTAAAGAGGCAAGGAAGAAAGAGGCTGGAATGCTTGTCACAGAGGCCTCTACACCCAAAAAAGAGTCTGCTAATCTTGTGGAGAATGAAGAAGGGGCATTTATCACTGTTTGCACTTTTGACCCATCTTCTCATGAACAATGTATGTCTATAGTAGACTTAGATGTTTGGTACTTTGATAGTGGGGCAACCAAGCATATTACCTTGCAGCATAGTTTCTTCACTTCACTCGAGCCTGCCCCTATAGGGAATACTGTCACATGCACCAACAACTCCTCTTATCTTGTCATGGGAGTTGGTAAGATCATTATGACTACTACTTATGGTAGTTCTTTTACATTGTCAGATGCTTTAGTTATGCCAAAGATCAAGAAGAATCTGTTATCAGGTGTAGCTTTAGCCAAAAATTGGCTTGGTTGTGAAATTTTTTGATGACAGATGTACAATTCATGATTTGTCAAATGATGATGTCATTATTGCTTTTGGCATTTTATATTGTGGACTGTATAGGCTCATGGACCAGACTATGAAAAATCTGTGAATGATTCGACATGTGTAGTACATGATTCTCAGGCTTTTTTAGATGCAAAGATTTGGCATGCACACTTTGGTCATTTGAATTTCGCTAGTTTGCTATGCATACAAAAATATGAAATGGTATCCTCTCTCCCCAAACTTGAGGCACCTGTTAAACATGTCTATGAAGACTATATTTTGGGCAAAATGCAACATTCCTTGTTCCGAAAAGATGGTTCAGTTTGAGCTACTAAAAAATTGGAGCTTGTTCACTGTGATGTCTGTGGTCTTGTGCAGGCATCCTCTTTTTGAAACTATCTTTACTTCTTGAATTTCATGATGATTTTTCCAGGCATGCATGGGTATATCCATTGAAAGCAAATTCCGAAGTGTTTATGTGCTTCAAACAATTTTTGGTTTTGGTTGAAAATTTGTCAGCATGTAAATTGGGCACCCTCCATTGTGATCAAGAGAAGGAATATATGGCTTCTAATTTTAATGCATTTTTGGCTGAATGTGGGATAAAACATCAGTGTACAATGCCGTATATACCTCAATAGAATGGAATTTCTAAACAGAAGAACATGTCACTCATGGAGATGGCAAGGCGTATGGTCAAGAGTCAGGCTTTACCACATAGTTTCTGGCTTGAGGCTGTTATGTGTGCAACATATGTACTTAACAGGTGTCCTAATAAAGCACTGCAATCTATCACTCCACATGAGGCTTGACATGGTTGTAAGCCATTTGTTGATCACTTGTGTGTTTTGGTTATCTAGCATATGCATTAGTGCCTGAACAACAATGTAGGAAATCGGATGATAAAGTAGTAAAATGTTTTTTTTTGGGTACAGTTCTAAAAGTTAAGGCTATCGTCTGTATCAACCATAGACAGAACACATTTTGGTTAGCAATGATGTTGTTTTTGTGGAAGATGCTATTCAACCATTACTTTCATGTACTAAGGAGACATTAGTTAGCTCCAAAGACATGTATGACACTTTGTTGCCTCTTTTGATAGGTGGATAGTCCAATGCTGGTCCTAATGAGGCAACTTCTCAGCCTTTACATGTTTCATGTGATGATGCATATCATTCCATTTCTGATGCAGATTTACATGATGCACTTGTTGATGAGAGAGCTGATATTAAGGAGGAAAGACTATGCCAAAATGGCTAGTGCAAAATTTGCATGACAACAAATTAGATGCACCTCTGTCATATCATACTTGTTCTAGCTCTCATAGGGCTTGTTTTGCATCAGATTGCTATGCTATGGCCGCCTCTAGTCTCTATGATGAGAATGCGCTTGTTTTGTTTGATAAAGCACAAAAATAAAAAAATTGGATGGCTGCTATGAAATCTGAATATAATGCTATAATGAAGAATAGTACCTGGACTTTATGTGACTTGCCTCCTGGCAAGAAGGCCATTGGAACTAAGTGGGTATACAAGTTGAAGTGTAAGCATGATGGAACAGTTGACAGGTATAAGGCTAGTCTTGTTGCAAAGGGTTATGCTAAAGAATGAGGCATTGATTTTGATGAGAGCTTTGCTCGTACTTCCGAATGACTATTGTTTGTAGCATCTTTGCACTTGTAGGTCATCACGGTTGGAATGTACATCAATTGGACATTAGAACTAAATTTTTGAATGGTGATTTGCATGAAGAAGTGTATGTTTTTTAGCCCCGTGGCTTTGTGCAGAAAGGCCATGAAAACCAAGTGTGTAGGTTGAAAAAGGCATTATATGGTTTGAAGCAAGCACCACGTCCTTGGTATGAAAAGATTCATGCCTGCCTAATTGCACATGTTTTTGAGAATAGTCCAATTGAGATCACCTGATACGTTAAGCGTGAAAATGATGTGCTTCTGATCGTTGTTGTCTATGTTGATGACATGCTGCTCACTGGTCCTATTGAGAAGCATATTGCTGATTTTGAGTCTGATTTGCATGCCTCATTTGAGATGTTAGATTTAGGGTACTTGCATAATTATTTGGGCATTCAATTTATGCAAGTTGATGGTGGAATAGCTTTGTGTCAAACCAAATATATTGACACATTATTGTAGCATTTTGGTGTTGAAGGCTATAACCTATTGCCACTCCAATGGAGATAGGTTTATGGTTGAGTCTTCTTGATGCTAGAGATGCATTTGATGCTGTTGTCTATCAGCAGGCCCTTGGATGCTTGATTTACTTATGCATTACTCGACCAGATATTCAATTTTCTCTCTCATAGATGAGTAGGTTATGCATTGCCCATGTGCCAAGAATTGGCACGTAGTTAAGCACATCTTTTGCTACTTGAGTGGTTCCTGGCTACTTGGATTTTTTAATCCAAAGGGGGGATCACTACCACCAAATTTGCATGCTTTTTTCTGACTCTGACTAGGCTGGTTGCTATGACACTCATGTGTCTGCCAATGGTTTTTGCTTCATGCTTGGTAGCCCATTCATATCTTGGCTGAGAAAGAAGTAACCTACTACAACCACTTCTAATTGTGAGGCTGAGTATAGGGTAGCTTTCACAATGTCTGTTGAGTGTGTGTGGCTCAGATGCCTTATGGATGATTTAGGTGTTGGTCAATCTTCTGCCACCACCATCTTCATTGATAGTCATAGTGCATTGGCAGTTGCGAGGAACCCTCTGGTCAATGCTCGCACTAAGTACATTGAAGTGCACTATCATTATGTCAGGGAGAGGTTCTCTGCTGGAGATATTAGCTTGGCATGTGTGCCCATGTAGGAGAACATTGCCGACCTTTTCACAAAGGGTCTGTCTAGGGAGAAGTTTGAAGCTTTCCGCAAAGCTTTGGGCTTACTTTTGTTTGTGGATGGATTCCACATAGCTTAACACTTCCTTATACATGAGTGCCAGCTCCTTGTTCACCACATCACTCCCAAGGGGTATTTGTTGATATATTTAGGTAGGGATGTGTGTGAATGCTCTAGGGCCACTGGGGCACTTTTTTCCCTCTTTAGGAGGTTTTTTCCCCGAGCCTGTATATATGCATATAACCCTAACGCTTCATATATCTTTGTACATTCTAGTGGTAATACATTTCGTATTGTGTGTTGTGCTCCGAGCTTCTTTTTCTTCCTTGTGCTGTTTGTGTGCTTCTATAGATCTCAAACTCCAAAACCTTTGTGTCCATGACATCATCTCCCATTCAAACAATGAGTTCCAGGAGGAGCAGCCATGTTCTCTAGCTTGGATTTCATTGGATTCTTCCTATGGAATTCACGAACCTTGATTTTTGCTCTTTGAATATTTTTTGCAAGTTCCAAAGTACGATCCCTGGCGTCATACCCTTTCCGATGAATAAGGTATTCCCATCTTAATTTTGAGATTCTTGAATCTAAGAGATGCTCAACCTTAAATTCTTCATGATCCTCAATCTTGATAGATTGGGTGTCTCTTGAGCTTCCTTAAGTTCTTCATGCAATAGATCCTTTAAGCTTCTAGTGGTATGTTGTGGTGTCTCCAAGATCCTTGATGGAGAGCCTTGAGTAAGCACACCTCTTGGATTGAACATGAACTCCTCCTTGTCCTTTACCTTCTTGTTATCTTCATAATGCGTATGCTCCATATAATTTGTATGACTTCTTGGGCTTTAAAAGTCATTGATTCAAATTCTTGAGGAATAGTGTCTTGATTATTCAACACTTCTAGCTCTCGGACTTGGCTTCCTTTGAACAATTGATTCTCACACTGAAATGCTTGATTGAGAGCCTCATTTAAAGAATTTCCCTGAGATCTAGAGGGTAAATGATCCTTTATTTCATCTCTAAGACCACTTCGAAATTGATTAACTAGATATTCTTCTTGATATGTAGATCCTTGAAATACATTTTTGAAGTCTGATGCAAAATTTTGCAACTGAGCGATCACCTTGCCTCAACCTTCTTTCAAAATCTTGGAGCTTTTTACATATATAATCCAAAATAAATTCGATATTTTTGAGTATGGATATGGAGTCCATCTTTGCTCTTACCGTGTGTGTGTGTATGTGTGTATATGTGTGCATGCTTGTGTGCTTTCACTCACGCACTTGTGCCTTCACTCGCGCATGGTCTTCATACCAGTCCTCACGTCTCCACGGATGGACAAGGAGGTGGTGCTTACGCTTGAGCTACACACGCTCTCAAATGTCCAAAAATTTTGTTAGCTATGACCTTAGCAATGATCTTATATCCCGTTTGAAGCATCATAATTGGAAGCAAGTTCTCAATTCTATTATTTTCCCCTCTTTTGTGGATTAATTTGATTATGCCATGGTTGAGACAAGCTAGAAGCATGTCGAACTTGAGTGCCTCTTGCCAGAGCAAGCGAAGAGGGATGGCCAAAACCAACTTGAAGGACTTAAAGAACTCATTAGTGAGCGCATCTAGCCCCAGGCTTTTCCCATTGGGAAGGGCATCGATGACTTCAATGATTTCTTCTTCCAAGATAGGGGCATCAAGCAAGGATCAAAGGTTGTGTAGGCATTTTGAAATGTAATTTAAGAAAATAATTTATGCACCTTGATGATGAAGTTTCTTTGTGTGAAACAAATTATATTTTCATCTTATTACAATGTTTTTGCCTTGGGGACTATAAATCCAATCCCACTCCTATGGATTCGTATTCATGATTGAGTCTTCATGAAGATGTAGTAATGCACTTTATGATGTCCTCTATCAACACGTATTAGGGTGTCTTATGTATGGATGCATTACATGGCATGAAAATTAGTTTGAGTTCTCTCTAATGAGCAATTTTATGCATAGCCCAAGTACCAAGCATTGGTAACCAATTAAGCACATAATTTTCTATTTAAGTGGTATCCATAAGCTAGGGTTTGTTTATCCCAATGGAGATCAATACCTTTGTATTTACATGTTTTTTTTAGTTGAGTGGTTTTCTTTTTTCATGATTGGTAGTTCATGCATTGCTCAATTCAAAAAGAAGCAACCTACTATGACTAATTCTAGGTTTAAGATTGAGCATAGAGTAACTTTCTAAACTATTTTTTGGGTGTCTTGCATTCAAAGAAATTATGGCTAATTTGGGTGTTGGTTACTCTCTATCACCAAAATTTTCATTGATAACCAAAGTGCATTGATGGTTGCAATAAACCTAGGTCCCATTCTTAGCAAAAGTACATTTAATAGCATTATCATTGTGCTAGGAAGGATCTCCCTTAGAGAGATCAAATTTGCTTGTGTGCCTACAAAAGATAGTTCGCAAAGGCTTTACCTTGTCAGAACCATAAAGTTTTTTTCACAATTTTGGGCCTATTATCTTTAAAATTTTCTAAAAACCCACATAGATTTTCAATCCCTTATACATATGTGCCAACTCCCTTTTCACTCATTGCATCTATCTCGAGAAGGAATTGTTAGTATAATTTGGTAGAGAGATGTGAGAATACTCTCAAGATTATCATGGAACTTCTTTCCTTTCTAAAAACTTTTTCCTCCACCTTATATACATCCCCATAACCCTAATAAGACACTTACTTTTACACATTACATGCTTTCTTATATCATCATGTTGTACTCCTAAGCTTCTTATTTGTTGTGTTGATTATGCATATCCATGCTCCCCTAGCTTCCATAATAGTTATGTTTGGATAAACATCTATTCAGCTAGTGACTCATTCATTGATTGCATGATTCAATCAAAAAGAGTTCAAGGATAATAATTTTTAGTGAATTTTATTGAGCTAGTAAATGTTGGAGTATAAGGTCTTTGGAAGCACACAAAGAGCACAAATCAGAAGAAGAAGCTTGGAATACAACACAATATAGAATGTACTACCAAGTTAATGTACAAAGATAAGTGACCCATTAGGGCTATAGGCGTGTATACAATCTAGGGGGAAATAATCTCCTAAAGAGGAAAAAGATGTCCGATGGTCCTAAGTGTGTTCACACAAATCACTACTGAAATATATCAATGAATCCCCCCTAGGAGATGTGGTGAACAAGGAAGTGGCACTCATGTATAAGAAAGTGCTAAGAAATGTAGGAAGAGATCAATCCACAAAAGGAAGTAAGTCCAAAGATTTTTTAAAAGCTTCAAACTTCTCTCTAGGTAGAGGCTTTGTAAAAAGATTTGCAACATTATCCTATGTGGGCATGTAAGCCAAAATAATCTCTCTAATAGAGAACCACTCCCTAACATAACGAAAGTACACCTTTCATGTGCTTTGTGCGAGCCTGGAGCACAAGATTCCTTGCAACTACCAATGCACTCTGACTGGTAGTGAAGATGGTGGTGGCACAAGACTGACCAACACCCAAATCAACCAAAAGGCATTTGAGACACATACACTCAATAGTCACTATGAAAGATACCCTATACTCAGCCTCATAACTAGATGTTACCAAAATAGGCTGCTTCTTGCTCAACAAAGATATGCACAAGCTACCAAGAAGCGAAATCATTGGTGAACACATGATTGTCATAGAAACGAACCCAGTTTGAGTTAGAAAAAGCATGTAAATCTAGCATTAATGATCCCCCTTGGGATAAAATAATCAAAGTAGTAGGGTACCATGCAAGTAAAAAAAGATGAACTTAACCACCTATCAATGCTTGACACCTATGCAATGCATAAGCCTGTGCATCTGAGAGACAAAACGTTATGCGTAAGAAAATCAAGCATCCAACAACCTACTGATAGAGAACAACATCAAATGGATCTCGAGCATCATGAAGACTCAATCTCAAACTTTTTTCCATGGGAGTGGCAATCGATTTGCAAACTTCAAGGTCAAAATGCTACAATAATCTTTCAATATATTTTGTTTGACACAAAGCAATTCCCCATCAACTTGCATAAATTGAATGCCCAAGTAATGATGCAAATGCCCCAAATCTAACATCTCAAAAGAGGCATGCAAAATCCTTTTAATTTGGCAATATGCTTCTCACTAGGACCAGTGTGCATCTTATCATCAATATATACAACAATGATCAAAAGTTCATCATCTACATGTTTAACATATAAAGTGCTCCCCGTTGTACTATTCTCAAAACCATGTGCTAGAAAGTAGGCATAAACAACATTGGGTAACTACACCAAGCTTAGTTTCACATATTCTCTTTAGCTCACCAGAAGTAGGAGTCTTCTCATCCAGTATACATACAAGGATTTGCAGGGTACGAGAACTACCCCTTGCAGATATCTCCTTGGATGCTCTAGTACATATAGTAGTTAAGCATCACTCAAGTTGTGGACCTTCAAGCTCCTCCCTCCGAAATAGTAGTTGTGGATGCTATGTTCATGCCAAGTTTTGGACATCTACCAGATAAGGCAGCAATAATATCATCTGCTAGTGGAGACATACTTCTATCCAAACTGATAAAGGCCTAGTCACCAACAATTCCACCTTCAACTAAGCATGACCCATTCATGTTCCATGAGCCAAACCTGGGAACAAGCTCACCCACTCACTCACTCTCTCTCTCTATCTCTCTCTCTTTCTTCTTCTTCTCCACACTCTCCACACATGAAATAGATAATTAGCCTTCTAGGCCCATTTCCATAATTACCTCTAGGACTTTGATTGTAGTTGTTACCTTGGCTAGGAGCTGCTACCATTACATTGGTTTAGAATTGAGCACCTCCTTGTGCCCAATAGGGTTGTGCAGGCATCCCTCTTGATTGACATTCATGGGCCTCATGACCAGCTTTCCTGCATCGCTGGAAAGTTACACTTAACAATGGAACATACGTTTCTATCCTCTTCAGGGAGCTGGGTAAATTATCTCATGAACTCACCATGAAGATGAGTTAGAGACTCATTGCTCTTTAAAGAGTTTACCCATCGCAAAAATCCATCACGACTATGCTGCCTAAAGTCCTCAAGATAAAACATCTTGTGTAATTCTTTCCTAAATTCCTCCCAAGGTTTATTAGCATGAACTTGAATAATTTCTAGGATGGAACTAGAAACTACACGACCAAAGTACACTAAATTATCATCAGGTAAACCTTGGATTTGCACTTACTCCTCAAATGCATCCAGGTACTCTGTGATATTTAAGCCATTTCCTTTCTCTTGCCTGAACAATGCGTGTTCCTTGTTTCTCTATCATCATGTTTAAAGAAGGTCGGCAGCAATGAGAACCTTGGGTATTTTGTACTTTGTGATTGTGCACTCTTGGGATTTTGCACACAAAGCATTTGGATTGTATTGTACATCACCATTGCACTTTTCTTCGTATAATCAATCTACAGAAGCTTCCAATGTCTATATATTTCTTGTTATCTTTCTCCCTTCTCCTACAAACACTCAAATCCCTTTCTGCACAAGAATGCCCCAACACAATTTGGCATTGCCGGTGGGACCACAAGGAGATTTGAGCATAGGAGAAGCAAATTGCAAAGTGTAGAAGAGTTCAAGGGTATCGACAGTACTATATTGACTCAAGAGGTAATCTTTCTTCCATTGGAATTCTCTTAAACTAAGAGGAGTATGAACAGCTCATGACTGCAACCCGGTCTCAAAGCTTGAGGGTCACTTGCAAAGCAACAAGAAGAAAGGTTATTCGAAGATCAAGTAGGCCATCATCATCAACATTATCAGTAAAGAATATGGCAGCCCAGGTAGATTTGGAAACTTTAGTTTCTAGATTGAATATCAAATTTCCATCCTTCAAAGGGCTAGCACAAGAAGATCCAGATGAGCACATTAGGAGATTCTTAGCATTATGTAAAACAAGGGGTTTGATGGGAAGAGAGGACACATTTCTAGGCAAAAGATATGGTCTTACAAATGATTGGGAAAAAGTTAAACGAGAAATAGAGGCTGTCGCCCAAATGAAGCAACGATAATATGTTTTGTATGCAAAACCTAATTCTTCTCAGCCTAGGGAGATACCTACTGCAGGGCAAACTGATATGCCAATGCCTGCAACTACGGCTACGGCTAACAATGCAGTTGCCCCTAAAGCTCCAATTGAATTTCAACTAGACATTTTATGTAAACAAATGGAGAATGTTATGAATATGCAGGCATCTCTTTCCAAAGAGGTTTCCCAATTAAATAATAAAGTATATTCCATGAGTTTCAATGAGCCTAGAGCTAGCAGTAGTGGTGTACGGAAAGCAACACCTATACAACCGGTTATGCCACAGTACATTCCTCCTCAGCCAGTTTTTCAGCCAGCTCCACCTACTCAGTTTGCTGCTCAACTAGCTTTTCAAAAGAACACTGAAAGAAAAGGGACTGGCGAAACTGGTGTGTGTGGTGTGATAGCGAGGAACATGAAACTTATGCTTGTGATGAATTAAAGAGTGCAAAGTAAAATCAATTAGTACTAGAAATTGATAGGAAATTGTGTGACTTTAGGTCACGACTTCCTTTAGCCGTCAATTGGGGCAAAGGAGGTATGAAAAAGTTGTATGAAAATTTAACGATTTCTAATGCAACTGCCAGTACCTCGGCTGCTGGATTAGAGCCAACAGATGATAGGCCTCTTTCCACGGCAAGGCAAAATCCTTATTCGATTGAGGCACTGGTAAGGGCTAGAGATGAAATAATGTGTAAAACAGCATGGAGATCTCGTGTTGATCAAGCCTCTGTTTATTCTCACATTGCCAATGTTGAGGAGAAACAGAGACGAAACGATATGCAAGATGATATAGAAGAAGGAGATAGGAGGGTGACCAGGAGACAGACGAGAAAGAATGAGAAGAAAAGTGATAAAAAGGTACAATTTGAAGATACAAGTTTATCTCAAGAAGAGAAAAGAAGGATAATTAAAGAGGGGAAAAAGCCAACAGAGGAAAATGTGCAAACAGAGGAAAATCAGAATACTCCAAGCAAAGATGAACATAAGAAATCTGAAAATGAAAATACTAAAACTGAACAAAAAGATGAAGAAGGGAAATAATAAAACTGAACAAAATGATGAAGAAGGGAAATAATAAAACTGAACAAAAAGATGAAGAAGGGAAAAAGAAGGGAAGAAGAGCTCCACGAGCAATAATGATTTTGGAGATTGAGAAGAAGAATGATGTTTGGGAAATCTTAAATGATATACTTCTAAAAAGTCAAGTAACAATGTCTCTTGAACAAGTGTTTTCAATAGCAAAACCGGAGTCCAACATTTTGCTTGCCCAACACAAGAGCGTTTTACAATTCCCCACAAGCGCTTATGGTTCGGATTATACCTCACTACCAAGGGGTCTCAAATGATTGACATTGCAACTTACATTCATGACCAGCTCGTATTGGCAGGGCATCGTTGGGAAAAGAAGAAGGTTGTCCATGGTTGTTGCGCTCTCACACACATCATTTATATGTGCTTAGCTTATGATATCACCATTGAAAGAGCTCTTCTAGCAACCCGGTTACAACAATACAAGGGCTCAAAGAAAACCAGGCAACCTCCAAATGCTAGGAAAGTAAAGCATATGCGAGGTACCATTCCTTGTTTAAACATTGCGGACTCGCCTTCACCGCAACCCACACCGAAGACCTCCCCACAACGATCTCAAGCTAAGTTGCAATCGCTAGTTCCACCACTCAATCCATTTGACTCAAACTGCTACAATGAGTGAGGTCCCTTAGGCGGCAACCACTATTCCTATTGCCATCCCCATCACGACCACCACAACAATTGAGGTTCCCATTGTGACCACTACTTTTGCATCTGAATCTTTTAATTTTTCGGTTGCTAGCTTGGGTACAGAAGATATCAATACCACCTTTGATTTCAAGATACTAGATGTGTTGTCCAGTGACTTCCAGTTTTCGAACATACAATTTGTTTCTCACAAATATGAACGACCTGCTTACCCAACCACTCCATCAGAAGGGGGCGATGACTCTGACTTCGAAGAAGAAGATGATGAGTGCACTATGACCAATGAGGGTGTAGACGACACTGAAGAGAGTGAGGGAGAAGAACATCGATCAGATACACAAGTCAAAGCTCAAGGGGACACCAGCACATATGAGGAGGAAACCGCAGAAGTAGCTGCATATACAATTGCCATCAAACGACTACATGACACAATGAATAAGGCTTGAGCGAGGAGCAGGCTAACTGAGGAACAAAGTCAAGCCATTTTGGAGCAAGAATTGGCCAGCAGTGACTTTGAGAGACGTTCATTGCAGCTATGCATGAATTGATCCAATCAGTAGGTGTACCAAAAGCTTTGTGCTACTTGAAGCAGAAACCACTGCCCAAGTTTGACCCTCGGTGAGTCAAAATACTCAAACGACCTGGCATATATATTCCTGTACCGATAGAACCTATGCCATTTATACCTCATGTGGGTTCTTCAGCCATTGATCTAACTATGAGCGAAGACACTACCCCTATATATACCACTAGTGAGACCACCACTTCTTTCCCAGCACCAACCCAACCCTCCCGTGACGTTGTAGGTAGTCTCGACATTCATGTTCTGTCACTTGTTTCCATTTGGTCCCCAATCTCTGGCCCAACTACGACTAACCCTCCCATTCCATCTGTCTTCACTCCACCTGTCCCTATACCACCACTCAGTTCCCCACCTCCACATTTCCATTCGTACACCACCAACCCATTGTACACCTTTACCCTGTCTACACAACCACCCTCATTCTACCCCTCTTTCACATCTTTTCTATATCTGTGAACCCACCTTTCCCCTCTGTAATGTCCCCATAAGGATTCAGTTCACTAGCTCCTTTTTTATGGCCACCAATCACACCACTCCACTCACCTCTCACAACACCATTGCACCCCCCACCCCGTACAATCGCACCCACTTCACTATTTCACATTGCCGTCACTGACAACACCTCCTATGATATGGAGATTTCACCGGATGCACATGTACACGTATCATACACATCAATTGGCACACTCCACACGACACTGATCACCGTGCCCATTGCCACATTCGCCACAGCTTCACTGTCCCAACCTCAACTCGCATATCCACTACATCACAACCCACCATGCATGTATAGTTTCCATCATTTGCATCATCATCATCTTCCACTATTGATGTTGCCATTCAATAGATGATACAGTGCCTTCAACAAATTAACACAGAGTATTCTTCATTAGGGCGACAACATTTGGCCCTCCAACAGATGACCCAGGACTTGCGGAAATAGTGAGATGTGCTGACATTACAAAATCAAGAACTCAATGTGAAATATCAAGCCTTAGAAGCGGAGAAGAAACAACAAAAACAATCCTTTGAGACACAATTAGAGGAGTGTGTGTGTGAAAGATATCGAGTCTCAATTAGACATCCATTTAATGTGTAATGCTCAATTATCGTGCAACATGATGCTCCTTCAAAGGCACCTCAATGCAACGAAAGAAGAAAATCAATGACTCCAATAGCAAAACCGTGAAAACTTTGAGGCTACATTGGATCATCTAGAGACACCTCCCTAAGCCCCTCATGCTTTAGATCTATTCCTCCTGAGTCCATACAAATTCTATTGGACGACTACACACACGTGCTAGAAGATTATGATAGAATACAAATAGAGTGCAAGACGCTCAAGGAAACAAATAAGCAATTGAAATTGAAGGATTTGCTAGGACCTACGATTGTGCAGGAGGTCACCCCATGGGCCCTCCTTGAAGAATTGAACGTGCTATGAACAAAAGTATGGGAATTGCAGACCCCAATATGTCGCATGATGGAGCTCCCTAGACCGGAGTCCCCACCTAACCTGTCGGAACCAGACGAGACCATACAGATCCCAACGGATAAAACATTTGAAGAGGAGTACATACCATTGCTTGTGGTTGGAGGCATATCCTCTGTGGTTAAAGGCATATCCTCAGAAGCAGGACAAGATACATATGAATTACCTCCCCCGACATGGTTGAAGACGGTTGAAGAACTCAACAAAACGCATTGGGCAAGAGTTGATATGCAGTTACATGCAATGGCCAATATTGAAGAAGTTATTTTGAAGTCTCTGTATTTTGCCGCATTGCACCACATAGACACATAACGACCAGTGAGCTGCAATATAAACCTTACTTCCTCTTGCTCGCAAAATATAATTTATAGATTGAGAGCATCACGAAGAAGCACCCAATGCATGCCACATAGTTTGAGCCAGAAGATGTCCCTCCCAAAGCTGAAAAGGGGCATATCTATCAGCCTACATGGAGGAGGGAATTACTACACCATTATCCAAAAATGATGCATATGTGGATGCAAGCGCCTACCCATCTAAAATACAACCAGTGTTATGGACCTCCTTGGAAGACGTTTCTGGAAGGCCTTTGCCATAAAAGTTCAAAACAATCGACAATTTCAAGACTGGCTCAACTAACCTTACTTAGCACCTCCCTGGAATAGCACCCCTATAGTCAGATATGTGATGGCTACTATTCACCATTGGTTACCCCGCCTGCATCATATGACTGATGTTGCGACACAAATGATAGAGAAAATTTTTGATATGATGCAAATGGTCTTCAAGACATTCAAGTGTGTCAAGGCTCCCAAGGTGAACACCCTCGGATTCGAACACAAAAATTTGGATTTAGTGTACGATATGAGCAAGATACCCTCGATCAAGGTATGCTATGCGTGGCACTGCTGATTGAAATATATGCCGGCATGCTACAAGCAGACATTCGAAGATATGTTCACTACTAGCTTCTGGGAGTACTACTCAAAAGTATTTATCCCACTCACTTGCTCCATTTCTTCACATGCAAATGCGTAATGTACTCCGAGCACTATCATATGCCACCTCTTGATGAACCGCAACCAATCGACTGGGAGAAGTTAGAAAAAGGTCTTATCAGGGGCATTCGAATAACGGAACACAACCTTGCGACCGACCTCCTGAATAGCTACATTACCCATGCATGCTCAGGTTCTATTAGACATGAAAAAAACGAGGAGGAGGGGAGTGTTCAAGGCACATGACTGAGTATAGGATCTTGTCACAGACAAAGAGGAAGCACATAAGTCATGTCATCACCCAAAAAGTGTTTTTTTATCACTAAAACAATGTAATATATTTACATACATCCAATCACCGTAGGTACGACTCCATTTTGTGCAAGCCGAGGAGTCCTCGAGCTTAGGAGTCTAAGTAGGTAGCTCATACCAATTTTCATAATTTTTGGAAGCTGTTAGGTACCTCAAATTAGATGTAGAACCTATGCTCCTGGGTTAAGAGTGTTTTCAGCTGATCAAAGGCAATTTGGCACTCCTCAGTCCACACGAACTATCGGGGATTGGTAGTAATCAACCGATCAGGGGTATAGACAAATCTGCGAGCCACCAAAGATGCCACCCATGCAAGCGTATTTGGCCAAGGAATCACATAACTTCTTTTGGTGTCGTCGGAGCAGGAGCCTTCAACACTGCTTACACTTTATCTGGGTCTACTTGAATGCCTTGCTGTGAAATAGTATGACCAAGCAACTTGCCATAGGACATCAAAAAGACCGACTTGTTGGGGTTTAAGCACAAACGAAACTCTCGGCACTTAGAAAAGCAGCACCATAAGTGATAAAGGTGTGCCGATGCATCATCATCTAAATATACCCGCATAAAGGTGTGTTAAACTAATGTTTAATCTGTTTATCAAATCTGGGTTCTTGGGATGGTTAGGGGTCTGTAAAACAAAGGCCCTCTTTGTATTTTCCCAAATTCTACAGATTCAACTTATACCACTGTACCGACTTAACGTGCTAAATGACATTATTCTTCAACTACTTATCTGCATACGCATTACAACATACTTCAACACGAGACAATTAACTGCACAATTTCATCACTCCACCGTAATATTGCTTAACTTAATACTTCATCAATCCTTAATACATTATTGAACTTGATTACAGAGAGACAGAGATGCAGACTACTCAGGGTACACCAAATATCTGTAATGCGTGCTCCACTTCAGGCATTCGCCCAGACTCACAGTCCGACGACGACCTAGCCTCTGTGCACGTACGCTTCTTTTATTAATAAAAAAGTTACAACTATTGCACTACGCCCTTTTGGTATGCATGCAACTTTTCAAGATTATATATTACATTCCGGCGGCTCACAGTGGCACGCACGATGGACTCGAACCCAAAAGGTAATTACAAAGTTCAGGATTCATCTATGATACCCTGTACATAAATGGAGCGGACTAACTTAAAGGTTTGGGCGATCTTCTGCTTCAAGGAATCTAACATATTCTTCAAAATCTGAGGCTCAACTAACTGTGCATCAGTTCTAACCGAAGTGGCAGCTATCACCTGACTTATTAAAGACTCAACCTGAGTCTGCAAAAATGCTTCCTGTAAATAAAAATCATTTGCGAGAGTGAAATCTCTGTGCAACTTCATGTTTGCAATGTCAGCATCGATTCTGGATAATCTGTCAGCTTGAATGCGTAATTGCTTTTCCCTGCGTTCGAGTTCCTGAGATTGAAACTACATTGTTTTGTAAAAATCTTCTCTCTCTTTTTGGACAACTGCGATTTCCTTCTTTAACTGGAGAGTCTTGGAAATTTCTGTAGAAATTTCTTGATCTTTTTGGAATAGCTGCTCAGTAACTTTATGTAATTTGGCTTCAACTTTAATGACATTGGCGGCGAGCGTCTGTGAAGCTTCTTCTAAAATGCTAAGATTTTCCCTCGTTTTAGGAGTTCGTTGCCTAACGCAGTCATGGCATCTTGCTTATCTGCAACTTCTTGCTTTAATCCGTTAATCTCTGCAGTCTGATTAGTGATAATTGTATCTTTTGCGGTCAATTGTTCCTGCAGTTGTTGAATGTGAGTTTGCAAGGAATGAATATCTGTTTTCACCTCAAGGAGTTCTTCTTAGAGGGGCGCTATATCTGCTTCTGGGATGTCTACTTTAGTTTGCAGCTCCTGTCGAAGAGCTTGTTGTGCCGTCTTCAGTTGAAGGGGTAAGTGCTGGGATAACTGAATTAGAAATTGGCCCATGGATGCCAATTTGGTGAACATAGCAGGGGTGGGAATAGGAGTGTAGATTGCATTGGTTGGTTAGAAGGGAGGTGTGGAGACGAGGGTGGAGAGTAGTCGGGTGAAGATAGAACTTTGGACGCGGTCTCACGGATTGTAGTGGGAGGCGAGGCCTATGAGATGGGCTGATGCGACACCGCTTGCGCTGGAAGAAGTGGAGAAGATCTTCCTCATCATCGTCCTCTAGCATATGTGTAGACTCTTCATGTAAGAGTAGAGTATTCACACGGGGTGGTTGCTCTGCTTGAATCACCGGAAGGAGAAAGGTGAGAGAAGGTGCGGCAATCGAGTCCGAGGGATCTCATTCTTGGCTAATTGTTTAGAAACGGCTTGGCATTCGCGGTGAATGCACCAAAAAAAGAATGAAGTAAAGTTGAATGCCTCTCGTGATGCAGTGTCAATCATCGAGTAGAAAGGACGTGAGATACCGTAAGTGCATTTTTGGAGATTTAGGGCAGCTACTAGGAATTGGAGGACGGTGCGCTTGGGTTCTGGACGACATAAAATGGCAACCTTGTTAGACGAGTGCCGAGGGAAGAGTTCCTTCATTGTCGCCATAGGAAGGAGAGGGCCATCGACCAACCCCTCCTGAGGGAGACGGAATGCCTCAACGACTGTACTGAGTGTAACAACGACACGGGGGTTCAAACATGCCAGTGGCTAGCATTGTTCTGTAGTAGCCGTGGTGGCTATGGCAGAAATTATCTGCACATAGAAGGGATGACACTCCACTGAATGCCAAGGCAATTCAGCGAAGGCCAGAAGACCTCGAGCATGCAGGAACTCGCTCACTTCTGGGCGAGACCAACACGGAAGGTAACGATATTCGCTAGAGCTTCCATGGCGCACTCAGAACACACAAGAACACAGGGAATACAAAGGTCACAAGCACACAAGGACACAATAGCGAATAACGGCATGAAGAACAAGATTAAGTAGAAACACTGAAGGAATCAGGTGGAAAGAAACATAATCATCATTGAGTGTTGGAAATCTACAGATATAATGGCGACATGCACACATTAACAAAATCGGAGACATAGAAGGTGGCTACTAATCATGGTTAGGTAATAAACAGAAATATTACGGTCAATCGATCAACTCGAATCATGCAAAAAGGAAAGGAGTGTCGAGTCAGAATCAGTGGGAAAAGAAAAATGAGTGAAAAGTAAAAAAATACCGATCAAACATCACGAGGATGAAGACGGTGGGTAATAGGGATGAAGCTTCGATCCATTGAGTGCCTTAGGAAGAAGGGTACCAGTTAAGGTGGATAACTGAAAAGTTGTTGGTCCCACTTGTTCGGCAATACGGTAAGGACCGAACCAACACAGTTTAAATTTTCCGGTGGATCGATTAGGTTTAGCATTATAAAGAAGCACTAATTGGTTGATGGTAAACACGGGGGTTTTAAGGAAACGATTGTGAGTTCTTGCTTGTATGAGCTGAACTTCCCGTAGCACCAGAAAACTCTCAAGGCACTGTTCATCCAGAGACCGTAAAGCCTCCAATCGGTAAGGAAAAGATTCTTCCGGTAGTAATTTCTACTCTAATACCACTTACAGACTAGGGACCACCAGTTCCATAGGAGCAATCACCTCCAAACCATAAGCCAACTTGAAAGGAGTTGTTCTGGTTACCACTTTATATGTTGTATGGTAAGCCCATAATATGGCAGGTAGGAATTGGTCCCATCGTTCTGGGAAATCTAGTACCATTTTCTTTAAGATGTTCAGCAGGGATTTGTTGGTGCTCTCGACGAGTCCATTCACTCATGGATAGTAGGGAGAACTGAACTTATGCACAATCTGGAAGGTTTTAGTAAGCACTTGCATTAATGTGTTTGCAAAGTGCGTACCTTGATTAGTCACCATCTCCAAAGGTAAACCATAGCATGGAAAAATATCTTTTATCAAACATTTAGCGACCGCAACAGTTGTGGCTGACCGTAAAGCCCAAGCTTCGGCCCACCTAGTCGCATAATCTATGCAGGTAAGAATATATCGATTACTGGTAAGTGTCGCAGGAGGTGTAATTGGCCCGGTAAAATCCAAACCCCATTTTTGAAAGGGTTCGAGAGGCAAAACTGGTTGAAGCGGAAAGTAATGTCTCTATAAAGGTTGACCCGAACGTTGACACGCATTGCACTGTCGCACATATTTAGTCACATCACGGTACATAGTAGGCCACCATAAGCCACTCTGTAGAATCTTCCGGTGGGTCAGGTCAACCGCAAAATGACCTCCAGCTGGGGCAGAATGGGCCATTGTGATTACTGAAGCAATTTCGTGTGGTGGAACACATCTGAGCAGCACTCCCGAGTGATTGATATAATATAACTGCCCTACAATTAGCCAAAATCTACGACTATACATGGATAGTTTTCATCGAGCAGCAGGAGAGGTTGTACTGGGAGGACATCCACTGGTCAGGAAAAGCATTAAAGTGTCATAATAGGAGGATTTTACCGACAATTCTTGTTGATCATCCTGTATAGTCTCAGTTGCATAGATAGCAAGTGTGGTATCGTCAACTCCTTCCAAAAGTTCACCAGAATCTAACCGAGATAGAAAATTGGCAAGTGTGTGTGCGGACCCTGGTCAATGTACTACTGAATAATCAAACTCTTGGAGCAATAAGACCCATCTTGCTAGTCTTCCTCCCAAATGCTGTTGGTGAACAAGGTACACCAAAGTCGCATGATCAACATGGAAGGTGAAGCGGCATCCCAGTAAATAATGTTGGAATTTCTTCACCGAATACACTAATCTGAGACATTCACGTTCGATGACTGAATAATTGTGCTTTGTCGGAGCTAATCTACGGCTCGCATAATACACTGGACGGAACCATTTTTCCGTTTGCTGCATCAACACACTGCCAATTGCAATGTTGGACGCATCCACGAAGACATGAAATGGGAGTTCCCAATTTGGTGCTTGTAAAATAGGGGCTTGCGTTAATAGTGACTTCAACCGATCGAAAGAGAGTTGACATGCCTCAGTCCATTCAAACTGACGAGGAGTACTGACAATCAATCGATTGAGTGGTGTGGCCAGATGAGCAAGCCACCGTAAATGTCGTCCATGCCACCGGATTTGTTCCAAGAAGCGCATCACTTCTTGGGAGCAGGTGCCTCCAATACTGCCTTCACCTTATCCGGGTCAACTTGGATCCCTTGTTTGGAGATAATATGCCCGAGCAACTTGTCGCAAGATACCGAGAATACAAATTTATTGGGGTTTAAGCACAAACGATATTCTCGATATTTTAGAAAACAACACCGTAAATGGTACAGATGCGACGAGGTATCACCAGATATGGAGAAGTCATCCAAGTAAACTCTCATGAATGTGGTTAGATAAGGAGAGAAAACTTCTTGCATATATTGGGGTTAGAGAAAACTTGGAGCATTTCACAGACCAAACCACATCACTGTACACGCATAAACGCCCCAATCAGTTATAAATGCTATCTTTGGAATGCCCTGCTCCGCCATTCGTACTTGGTTATAACCACTATATCCGTCCAAGAAGGAGTACTTCTCGCGACCTGCCACATCATCTAAGATTGTGTCCAAAAATGGAAGAGGGAATGGATCAGGTACTGTTGCTTCATTTAATTTTTGGTCATCCACACATATCCGTAATTGCTTATTCTTCTTAGGGACTATGACAATGGGGGAAATCCACTCTGTGTGCTTGATAGGGACGATAAACCCAACCTTTAGCAATCAATCCAATTCTGCTTTGACCTGGGCCGCATAGTGAGGATTCATCCTATAGCTGGGTTGTTTAATAGGTCAAGCATCTGGTTTCAGTAGAACCCTGTGTTGATAGATACGCAGGTCTAACCCTTTCATATCCCGGTAATCCCATGCAAACACATCAGAGAATTCACGTTGTAACTACAGTAAATTATCTTGGAAGGTCTCTGCTAGTCCCGCCTTGATCTTCACTGGCCGCGGATTAGTTTCATCACCTAAGTTGCAGGTAACCAATTGGTCTTCCGATACGTAGAACTGCCAATGCATGGTCAAATCATCAACTGGCTGAAGCAATTGTTGGAGCGTCGTATCATCCAAGGTCTGTGCTACACTTTGTTTAGGCTCTCTAGTCAGTGGTATGATCGTACAGGCTGCTGGACTCCAGTTATCTGCAGCCATATATAAATCCACAGTTCTGAGTACCATCAGATCCATATTGGCTTTAAGAAAAGCTTCCTCTTCATCATCTGAAAGACCATCCAACATGTGTACAGGTTCGGCTACATATGTTCGTGCATGCAAGTCACAAGGCTTCATGTCGTCCAGTGGAACGACATATTTACGGTGGTTTTTAAAAATCAAATCATGTGCTGACCAATCCTGAACTACCTTAGCTTGCTTTAACCATGGTCATCCAAAGAGCAGGTTATAGTCCAGGATGGATTCGGGTAATTCTAGAACAACAAAGGTCATTTTAAAGAAAGCTCCTTGAAGAGTAATAGGAATATCTTGCACCAATCCCACTGGATGAACTCGAGATTGATCAGCCATTTAGACAAAAAATTGGATAGGTTCGATTTGTGTCCATCCATCCTTTGACAAAGTGTTGCTGTTGCAATGTTTACACCGGAACCTCCATCAATTAATACTTGATTGATTTTATGATTCTTATACCAGACCGTAATCAAGGGCACTGTATGATCCACCGTCAGATCAAGTTCGGGCTGGATTGTTGCTGTCGAAGGAGCACATGAAGGTCCTGGACTGGTCTGCTGCTGGAACTGTTAGCGCACACCAGGAACAAAAGCCAATAATTGTCCCAATGGTAGTGTAATGGATGCCTTGGATAAAACATCCCACACCGGATCAGATTTTGCCATTTTTGGTACGGAGTCCGGAGGGGTTTCCGTTATAGCGGTGGTCAGCTTCCTTCCTTCCAGTACTGCTTGTGGTATACTTTGCTACGCCACTGGAACTGGGTCAAGAAAAATAGTTTGTTCGTGGGTTGCCCACTTGCTTGCTTTAGTAAACACCTTTTGCTGTTCATGAATTCCTGGTTCAAAAATCTCCGCCACTGGCTGTAATTGCTTTCCTGAGCGTGTTTGCACTATTGTTGTTTGAGTGTCGACTGCGGAAATGTACACCATGTTTGCCATTGGGTGTTGTCGTTCCTTTTTCTTTTTATCGTGTTTGGCCGCATCTTTACAGTACCTATGTATATGCCCTAATTCACCACAAAAATGACATTTAGGTGGTGGAGGAGATGCACCTTCACCTGATGGGCCCGCATTCCACCGAGTTTGTCCAAAGTTGGTTGCCCGTGCTCCTATATAATTCTTGTATCCGTGGTAAGGAGTATTCCTCATTTGTGGTGGTACGTAATGACTGGCCGGTTGCCCTTGTTCCTAAATGATAGCATTGACAACCGCTCTACTCTGTACCTTTGCATTATAAGGATAGGTCTCCGTAGCGTGGTCCACGGTGTGGCAAATGGCGCAATACATCTGATTCAAAGCACATACTGAGCTGCTGTGTCCTGTGTTTTTACATTTAGTACAGTAAATTTGCTTCAGAGGATCCTGGTTTGAATGCTTGGATGCCCTCAACCACTCTAGATCACCCACTTTATTTTCTAACTGTAAAGCCATAGCGATTACGACATCCAAGGTCATTCCTCCCGCACATCGTATGATCATGATCTGTTTCAATTGGGGATTTAATCCGTTTATAAACCACTGAGTAATGATGTCGTCTGGTAGATTGGCATGCGCTGGTGGCAACTGCCGTAAATGAGTCCGAAATAGAGTGGCATAGTCTTGTACATTCTGGTGTGGCTTTTGCCTATTATTCTATAGGTAATCAAATATTTTTGCTGGGTTCTTTTTTAACCGGAATCGTTGCAGGAATGCATCCTTCACATCATCATACTGCCAGAAATGATTCAATTCATACTCCATTAACCAGCGGGCAACTTCATTAACCAAAGTTGACTGGAACACGATGGCTTTATAAGTAGGTCCTGCTGGGTAAATCAAAAATGCATAATTAATTTCAAATATCCACACATACGCATGGGGATCATCTCCCGGAAAACCTCCAAATTTTGTGTAGGTGACTCTAGCTGGCACCGAACGCGGTGGAATAATCTGTTGCTGCTATTGTTGCTGTTGTTGTTGATGTTGTTGTTGTTGTTGTTGTTGTTGTTGTTGTTGCTGTGAACTACTCATGTTGCCTGAACTTTGGGGACTGATTTCTTGATGTTCCTGGACCGTATGGTCACTTTGCCAATTTTTTGGCCCAAAAATGTCTCTGAGCCGATTACTTAGCTCAAAATCTAACAACCCTTTCTCAACCTTAGTGTCAAAATTGGCTAAACTTGCACCCAAAAATGGTGAACGCAGTAAATTCTTGTCGAACAATAACACACATCACCGAAAATCACCGAATTGTCACCGGAGAGCACCGAATTGTCACTGGACAATACCGAACTATCACCGAAGATCACCGAATTGTCACCGGATAGCACTGAACTGTCATCGGACAACACCGTAATACCAGCAGAAACTAATGTATTGTCTTCAAAATGTATCGAACTATCACCAGAACGCACCTGATTACCATCGCACTCTCTCGAACTGCTTCTACACAGCACCAAACTGCCACCGAAATTGCCACTGACTTGTTGGATTGAACCTTCTGCAAATGAACTTGATTGTTCTTCACTTCTACCACCAGAGGGTGTTCCTAACAAATTCGGAACTGCCCAAGGATGTGGATCACTTCCATATTTGGGATAAGATTCATCGGAACGTGTTACCGGCATATATCAAAGGATTCTTCTTCACTCCTTAACCTTTTCTTCAATTGACTACTCCATTTCCCACAGAGGGCACCAGTGTTAAGGTAATGTTTAATCTGTTTATCAAATCTGGGTTCTTGGGATGGTTAGGGGTCTGTAAAACAGAGGCCTTGTTTATATTTTCCCAAATTCTACAGATTCAACTTATACTACTCTACCGACTTAATGCGCTGAATGAAACTATTCTTCAACTACTTATGTGCGTGTGCATTACAACATACTTCAACACGAGATAGTTAACTGCACAATTTCGTCACTCCTTCATAATATTGCTTAACTTAATACTTCATCAATCCTTAATACATTATTGAACTTGATTACAAAGAGACAGAGATGCAGACTACTCAGGGTACACCAAATATCTCTAATGCATGCTCCACTTCCGGCATTCGCCCAGACTCACAGTCCAGTGACGACCTACCCTCTGTGCACGTATGCTTCTTTTATGAATCAGTATTAATAAAAAAAGTTACAACTATTGCACTATGCCCTTTCGATATGCGTGCAACTTTTCAAGATTACATATTACATTTCGGCGTCTCACAGGTGGTTAGGTAGGGGGAAAACATTTCCTGCATACAGCATTGGAAGGTGCTAGGAGCACTGCGGAGATCGAACCACATCATCGTACATGCATATAGATCCTAGTTTGTAATAAACGTAGTCTTTGGTATATCCATTTCAGCCATGCACACCTGATTATAGCCACTCTAACCATCCAAAAAGGAATACATTTCTCGTCCAACAACATCATCGAGCATTGCATCCAAAAAGGGAAGTGGGAAGGGATCCGGCACGATCGCCGCATTTAATTTTTGGTAATCCACATAGATACACAACTGCTTATTTTTCTTTGGGACGATAACAATAGGTGAAATCCATTCTACATGCTCAATGAGAACGATGAAACCTACTTTCAACAAACGATCCAATTCAGCTTTCACTTGAGCAGCATAACTGGGATTCATGCGATAACTGGGTTGCTTGATTGGACGTGCATCCGGCTTGAGCATCACACAGTGTTGATATATGCGAGGGTCCAACCCTTTCATATCTCGATAGTCCCATGCAAATACATCTTGGAACTCTATCAACAACTATAGTATATCATTTTGAAAAGTTTTCGGTAACCCAGCCTTAAGCTTGACTGATCTCGGTGTACTCTCATTTCCTAAATTGCATGTGATGAGCTGATCTTCCGGTACATAAAATTGTCATGGCATGGATATATCCTCAAGTGACTGGAATAAATGGTGGAAAGTCTGGGCACTCAAAGCCTGATCCATAACAGGGTCCCCTTATTTCGTAATCGGAACTACCGAACAAACGACTAGAGTCCAATTATCTGCAACCGCTTGTAAGTCGACTGTACCCAGGGCGAGCAAATCCTGGTTAGCATTGAGAAAAGCTTCTTCTTCATCATCTGAAAATCCATCCAACATATGCACAGGTTTGGCTACGTAGGGTCGAGCATGAAGGTCGCAAGGCTTCATCTCATCCAATGGTACTACGTACTTCCGATGATTACTTTTGAAAATAAGTTCGTGTGCAGACCAGTCCTGCAACACTTTGGCTTGTTTCAGCTAGGGCCTCTCGAATAGCAAATTGTAATCCAGACTTGAGTCAGGTAATTCTAGGACTACAAAATTCATTTTGAACACTGCTCCTTGAAGAGTAATGGGTATGTCACGTACCAAGCCCACTGGATGGACCCTGGACTGATCTGCCATCCTCACAAAAGACTGAACGGGTTCAATCTGAGTCCATCCTAACCATTTACAAAGGGCAGCTATTGCAATATTCACACCGGAGCCTCCATCAATTAACACTTGAGTAATTTTGTGGTTTTTATACCATACCGTAATTAAAGGAACAACATGATCCACCATAGAATCAATTTCTGGGCTGATACTTGCCGTAGCCAGTGTACACGAAGATCCTGGACTAATTTGTTGCTAGAATTGTTGTCATACACCCAGAAGCAAGGCTAATAGTTGCCTCAATGGTATTGTAATAGAGGCCTGTGATAGAATATTCCACACAGAATTAAAATTTGACATACCCGTTATCGAATTTGGTGGACTCTCTAGCGGCACTTTCACCGGACTCGATTCTTTCGGTGGTAGATTCGATGCTGTCTGCTAGACCACAGGTACTGGATCGGGAAAAACTATTGGTTCTTGACTAGCCCACGTACTAGCTTTGGTAAAAACTCTCTGTTGTTCTCGAATGCCAGGCTAAAAATCTCAGCAGCTGGTTATAATTTCTTGCCGGACCGTGTTTGAATTACTGCCACTTGAGTATCTACTATTGAAATATATACCATATTTGCCATTGGATGATATCGTTCTTTTCTTCGTTTATCATACTCAGATGCCTCTTTGCAATATTTACGGATATGTCCAATCTCACCACAGAAATGGCATTTTGGTGGTGGAAGAGATATGCCTTCACCCGATTGACCGGAGTGCCACTGAGTCTGGCCAAAGTTATTTGCTCGCGATGCTCTGTAGGTTTTATAACTTTGGTAGGAAGTATTCCTCAAATGCGGTGGCACATAGTGGGTAGCTTGTTGTCCTTGCTCTTGTATGATAGCATTTACGGTGGGCCTGGTCTGCGCTTTAGCATTATATGGGCATGTTTCTATGGAGTGACTCACTGTATTACAAATAGTGCAGTACATTTGATTTAGTGCAAAAGCTGAAGCAGTGTGCCTTGGTTCTTACATTTTGTACAATACATTTGTTTCAATGGATCCTCGCTCATACCCGTGGTCGCCTTCAGCCAGTCCAAATCTTCCGCGAATCCACCCACTTTATGTTCCAACTATAATGTCATGGCTATGACCGCATCCAGAGTCATACCACCCACACATTGTATGATCATTACTTGCTTGAGTTGAGGGTTTAATCCATTAATAAACCACTGGGTAATCACATCATCTGGTAGGTTAGCATGCATCGGTGGCAGTTGTCGTAGATGAGTATGAAATAAAGTTGCATACTCCTATACATTCTGGTGTGGTTTTTGTCTATTGTTTTGCAGATAATCAAAGATCTCAGCGGCATTTTTCTTCAATCGGAATCGTGTAAGAAGGAATCCTTAACATCATCATATTGACCAAAATGGTTAATGTCATATTTAGTTAACCACCGAGCAACCTCATTAACCAAGTGTAGACTGGAACACTATAGCCTTATATGCCGGATCTGCTGGATAGTTGAGTACAACATAATAATTTCAATGGTTCTCACATGTGCATCCAGATTGTCACCGGGAAATCCTCCAAATTTTGTATATGTAACTCCAGCGGGTACCGGTCGTGGTGGTATGGACTGCTGTGGCTGTTGATGTTGTTGTTGTTGTTGTTGTTGTTGTTGTTGCTGATGATGTTGTTGTTGTTGTTGTTGTTGTTGCTGCTGATGATGTTGCTGTTGATGTTGCTGTTGCTGTTGCGAACCACTCATGTTGTTTAAGCCAAGAGGAAATGTTACCGCCGAATGATTTGAACCAATTAAACCTAATTGCTGCTGTGTTGTTCCATCGTCTTGCACGTTATCTAGTAATTTGATATTGTTAAGTCGTTCCCCCACGCCTACTCCCAACTGCCACTCCTCATAGCTAGCCTCTGAAGTGAGCTTTTCACCAAAAATTTCATCCAACAATACACTAGTTCCCTCAAAATCAAAACCTAGAGTAGAACTTTCACCAAAATTCTGCAAACCGACCCCAGAATTATCCAAAGCTCCACCGAAATTCCACAAACTGCTATCAAAAATTTCCACACTATCACCGGAACCAATGCTTACTTCACCAACCTTACTTTCCGCAGATGGGGTTGGTTGCACTTCTGGTATACCGTGTAATCCTTGCACAAGGAAATGCTGGGGTGGTACTCCACTAGCGCAGATTTCTCGCTTTCCTTCCGATGATTGTCCATCACCACTACTACCCGGAGGTGTTCCCAATGTGGTAGGAATTTTCTAGGGATGTTGATCCCTTCTGTACTTCGGGTACGATTCTCCAGAATATGTTATAGGCATATATCATTGGATTCTTTCTCAACTCCTAGTCTATGCGCCGATTGGCTACTCCATGCCCCATGGTCGGTGCTAGTGTTAAAGTGGTTAAAGTTTAATTCTATAAGTGGGTTCTTGGGATGGTCAGTGGTCTGATAATTCAGAGGCCCTTTATATATTTTCCCAATCACTGATTACTTCTGACAATTAACTTCACTGATTAACTTCGAACAATTACAACAGATTCAACTACGCTTTCGGCGCATGACACTTCTTAACAATCACCGTAATTATGTACGTAGAACTTTTACTCTTCCCTTATTATTACTGTTATACTCACACTTCACTTATAGCACATTAAAATATTAACACAGTACCTGATTCACTTCAATACTGAATACTGAATCTTACACATGACACTGCAATTAAAAATAACTCATAACAAAATCAACTCCAACCAATCGCCCAGACCGAACAGTTTGGCGACATGCTTGTCGTCTATTCCGCACACTACTCTGTTGATTAGGAAAAACGTTACAATGTTTTGCGCAACACCCTTTCAGTGCGCATCTTTTCCTGATTACAATTACTCCACTGAATAATATTCCGACATCCTTAATACTTACCCAAAATGTAAAAGAGGCTGATTGAGATTCTTGCAAAATTGTAGGAGCATTTTTGGACAGCCTATATATGTATGAATCAGTCATGAAAAGTGGTTCGATGACCTCTACTCTCTTGCTCGAGTTAGTATAGAATGTAAGGAAGTTGTGATACATAGGCCTCTTGCTTAGTCAGTCATTTTGTTAGATTATTCTTCTCTATAGTTAGTCATTGCTCACTACCTCTCAGAGGAGAGAGCTAGTGTCCAACACTATTTTGTTTTGGTTGTAACTCCTTCTTCCGGTATCCATTTCAAGTGATTCCAATTGCATTTGATTGGCTAAAAGAGTCTATTTAATGTGGTTTAAATTTTGTCACTAAAATCCAAGTGATCTCTAAGTAAAGTTGTAAACACTGAGGGTGTGTCTTTGCACATAGGCAGACAGTAGTACTGACAACTAGTCTAACTTGCAGAGGTTGGTTCTCCCTACTGGTGTATCCAAATCAAGGGTTTTAAAGTGCTATGGATAGCTGAGAGCATATTCTTTCATTTTATGATGTTTCATTACTTTTACACGTCTGGATTTTGCATTAAAGGCAAAATAGCGGCTTAGGGTCACTCTGGAAAACAAAATGTGAGGACCTAAAAGCTTCGAAAGATGCATAGGGGTGTTGAATTATTTTTCACCCTAGAACACATACCCTTAGTACCACTCAAATATCTCAATATCATTTTGATTGCATCACAATAAGTCTTTCCAATATTCAACATATATCTAGTTAAATCTCATTGCAAATGCAATGTCTAGTCTAGTAGGTACCATATGTGAGGAGATGATGTTAGATTGCATAGATGAGAGGGCCTTTGCAAGAATCTGCTCTAGACCATCCCATTTCTAGCTTGGACACTCCAATAGAATTTATAAGCTATCAATTGACGCAAAAACATGACCATAGTAACTTGCATCATTGATCTCAAATATTTGAGTCAAGGCAGACAACTTTTAGATTTTGCTCTTGTAGAGAAAACCTTCTATTTATGGAAGAAGGCTATTCGGAAAATGCTCAGTGCTCACATCCTACTTTTAGTTGAGAAAAATACTTTTGCAAAAATTCAATGGGAAGTTAAGTGAGTGAAAACAAGTTATTTCATGAATTTAGAGTGACTATAGAGTGATAAATATATCTAAGAAGTCACATGTGTGATCCCAACTTTTCAGGAAGCATACAATGCACATACATAGTCATAGAGATACATGCACATCTCCGTGCACAAAGCTCCAATGAATAATATATTTTTCATACACTCTTTCAAGAATTCTAGCTTCGTCATCGAATCAATAGATAATTTAATGAGACCATATCATCACTTCAATGGCTTTAGGAAGTTGACACGCTTGACCTATGCATAAGAATAGTGAAGAATACATGGAGATGATGATAAAAAAATTCAAGTATATGCATTAAAGAAAATCTTAATATTGGTATTAGAGGTATATGAATAGGATAGGCCTTCATTAATTGTTCTTTTGTAGTACGTGAGGATCCTTTTGGCTGCCTCCTTATATGGCTTCCTAGGTGTGTGCATGAAATGTCTTAAGACACTCACACTATAGCTGATATCTACTCTAGTGAGGGTAGCATAGTTGAGAATCCCCACCAAGATTTGATAGCTTGCCACATCTTCAATGAGCTCACCTTCATGAGCACTTAACTTTGAATTTACTTCCATAGGTGTACCTAAAACCTTAGCATTTTCCATCTTCTGAGTAAGGTACATCCCATCCTCTATGTATACAACCTCCAATCCAAGGAAGTATGTGAGATGCCCTAGATCATTGATCTTGAACTCTTCCTTCATTTGATGTTTGATACTTCGAAGGCATTCAACATCATTACATAGTGTCATCCACACATAGATTATAAAGATATATAGCTTCTCCATGTGATCTTCCAATGAATAGAAAAAGATAAGCCTTGATCACCACAAATCCTTAATCTTGCAAGCAGGTAACTAGTCTATGATTCCAAGCTCTTCTTAATCTCTAAAAATAGTCAAAATATTTTGAGTACCCAAAACTAGGGATTTGAGCAATATATACCTTTTTTGAGATCCATTCATTAAGAAAGGAATTCTTCACATCCATTGTATATATCTTCTTACTAAGGCTCTTCTTAGTCTCTAAAAATACTTAATATTTTGAGTATCCAAAACTAGGGATTTGAGCCATATATACCTCTCTTGAGGTCCATCCATTAAGAAAAGAATTCTTCACATCCATCTTATATATCTTCCAATTCTTGGCAGCCACAATACTCATGAGTACTATGATTGTAGGCATCTTCGTTACAAGAGAAAGACTATCCTCATAAGCAATGCCTTGGGTCTGAGCATATCCCTTGGCCACTAGCCTAACCTTGTACCTGTTAATATTTCCATCACAATTTTTTTAACCTTATAGATCCATTTGGATCCAATGACCTTCATGGTTGATGTCTTGGGAAACTAAGTCCCACGGTTTGTTTTCTTGCAATGCTTCAATCTCTTCTTCCACGACATGCTTCCAATCTAGTTTCTTCTTGGATTCCTCTTAAGATGAGGCCTCTCAAAAGTTAAAGTCCTAAGCCATGTAAATAGAGTGATTCGTTACCAGTGAAGTTTCATATCCATACATTCATGGCTTCTTTTTCTTCCTTATAGATTTCTTGATAGTTTTTTGTGATGATTTTGCTACATCTCTTAACTTTTGCAATTTCTCTTTACCTTTGGAGTTCCAAGAATTGATCTCCCTTCTAGGTGTCTTATGATCATCTTTTGATTCACTTAAATCTTCAAGTGTATGTGGACCTTTGCTTGAAAGTGTTGGCAAATCATCCTCCAAGTCATAGGGCAATTTGATTTTCTTGCAATAATCTTCAAACCAAGACTTATTTTCAACAAATACCACATCTACAATTACTATGAATCCCTTAGTACTAGGGTTATATAGCCTATAAACCTTTTTATTTAGTTCATAACCTATGAAGACACATTTCTCTACCTTGGGATCAAGTTTATCTCTGATTTGGGATGGTGTATGTGCATGTGCAATGCACCTAAATATTCTACAATGGTCCAAGCTTGATCTTCTTCCATTCCAAGCTTCATATGGAGTTATTCCTTCTAAAGACTTTGAGTGTAACCTAATTATGATAGAGTTTGGAATGTATGACCTTGCCAAAGCATCTTGGGCAAACCATATGTTGAACCTTTCTTGCTCCTCATGTGTTGGTTTTCCTTTGGTCCTTAGCATAGGCATCAATTCATCTCTAGGGATGTATCCATAAAGGTTTTTTCCTTGCAAATATGCTTGCATCCTTAGAGACCATGCTAATTTGTTTCTTCTATCCAATTTGTCAATTGAAGAAGGAAAATGAGGGTCTTTGCAAAGACCTGCTATGGACCAACATGTTTCTAGCTTGGACACTCTAAAAAACTTTCTAAGCTATCAATTGATGCAAGAATATGACCATATTACCATGGAGAATTGATCTCAAATATAGTCTAAAGCCTTAAGTTTAGTTCCCATTTGAGTTTCTATATAAGCAAGTCTTTTTTTGAAATTAGGGAATACCTTATTTTAGACTTGATAGGATAAACCTAGACTTCTCTACTAGCATCATCTATGAAAGTGACAAAGTAAAGAGTACCATCTAATATTCTAATGGGCATATGAACACATGAATTTGTATGAACAAGATTTAATGGTTGAATTGAAGAGGATAGTTTCAAGCTAGGGGAGCCAAAGAGGCAACATAAACTTCCAAGGAATTGATTCAGGTAATGATAGTAAGGGATTCTAGACTTGTGGTAAACTTGGTCACTTTGAATATGATTGTAGGTTGAAGAATCAAAATATTAGAAAGAAACAAACAACTATGCATCCACAATTATAGATGATTCAAAGAAACTATTTATGGTCCAACATCATATGATAAACACAAAGTATACTAATTTTTCAAAATAAAAACGAATGTTTGGTACATTGATTCAAGTGCTTCAAATCACATAAATATCCACAAAAAATGGTTTGGTAGTTTGCATAGTTGATTAGTTCTTGGATTTGTTGAAACATGTGATGATACCTCACATCCATTAAACATATAGGAAACATGGCACTATTCATGGAGGAAACGTAAAACATCTTGTTGGTGTACTGCATGTTCCTAAAAATAACAAAGATTTTAGTGTCTGTGCAAAAAATGGTTGGTAGGGGATTGCAAGTGAGGTTCAATTCTGATGGCTTATATGTCGAAGAATACAAGAAGAATGGAAGAATAATTGCTAAAGGGAACAAAGTGGGTACAATGTTTAACTTGAATGTGAAAAGATGTAAAACGAATTCAGCCATGTTTTCAAAATGAAAAGTTGTTATTGCGGACATAGAGATATGGAACAAATGAATTGGACATGCAAACGTGTAGAGGCTGAAGTTGATGCAATTAAAGGAGCTTGTCAATGGACTACCAAAATTAATGGCTACAGAGATGCAGAAGGTATGTGAAGCATGTGAATTTGGTAAAGAGTGAAGATCATAATTTCCACATGAAAAGCATGTTAGTAAGAATGTGCTAAAGATAGTGCATATAGATGTTTGGGAACTTGTAAGGACCACATCTATGGGAGGTTTCAAGTTTTATGTTACATTCATTAATAAACATACACAAAAATTATGGGTATAGTTTCTAAAGGACAAGAGAGAGGTGTTTACCCACTTTCAAAATTTAAAGGCTATGGTGGAAAAGTATATAGGGAACTACATTCAGACATTGGAGGAGGTGAATACATATCAAATGAATTCAATAATTTTTTAAAGGTTCATGGAATTCGAAGGCATATTGAATGGAAGTATACATGAAAACATAATGGCATTGTTAAACATAAAAATGGACAATGATTACAAAAATAGCGAGAGGCTTGAAGGATTAAAAAAATATGCCTCATTATTATTGGGCAAAAGCTATGCACTCTATTGTATTTATCATGAACAAAACTCCAACCACTACTATACATCAAACTACACTTGAAGAGAAGTTTACAGGTAAAAAACCAAAGTTTTTTTGGCATTTGACATAGACATTAAGAGTAACACTCCATAGTTCGTAACATTTTATTGTTACTTTAACTATGTCATTCCTTTTCTTTGTGTCCTCTTTAGATTGAATCAAACTACATAATTGAATTGGAACAATATGTATATGTACTTTAGATAGGGATAGCACTAATAACTTCTACAAAATGGACTTGTTTTCCATAGTTAGCTATAGTGTCATAAGATATGGCCCTATTTTTGTAGCCTTATTGTGAATTTTATTTTTTGATAAACCTAAAATCTATTTGAATTGTATAACAGAGTGCTGAAATCCATAATTTCTCCATTTTCTAATGCATAAAGTGAGAATAGACCATGTGGAGCATGTGAATAATGAAAAACATGTGATAAATGTGCTCAAAACATGTGGGTTTTGACCAAAAGTCAGAGAAAAGTTGGGAGAGCGCACCGAGGGGGGGCAGGGGGTAAATTTATAAATAAAATAAAATAAAATAAAATAAAAATAAAGAAGGAGGGTAGGGGTGTTAGAGAGAGGAGGGAGTAAATTTATAAATAAATTAAAATAAAAAAATAAAAAAAGGTGGGGGCGAGGGAGGGGTGTTAGAGAGAGGGGGTTTGGTCTACTCACTTTTGAGTCTCACACTCTTTCATTTTGTGAGTACACTCTTCTTTTCATTTTGCTTTCATGTGTGTAGTCTCTACATGGTATTAGAGTGCTAGCTAGTGCTTTTGGTGGTCATTTTGATGGGTGCTTACTTCATTTAATGCAAAGGAGGAAACATTTTGCTTTCATGTGTGTAGTCTCTACATGGTATTAGAGTGCTAGCTAGTGCTTTTGGTGGTCATTTTGATGGGTGCTTACTTCATTTAATGCAAAGGAGGAAACATAGCAGAGAATCAATCCCTATATGATTGGCACAACATCAATGTTGCACATCACTTGAAGTTAAAGATGAACTTCACTGGTTCGAGTTCCCTCTGTGACAGAAGTGCAACTCTGACGTACAAATGCCCACTCTTGCTCACTCACAACCAGAAGGCTTCTTGTACTACTTTGAAAGCACAAATCATTTTTGTGTACGTCTCTGAGGATATTGCCTATCCCTCAAACTCTTTCGGAGTTGTGCACCTTGTACATGCAATATTTGCACATAATTGTGCCTGGGATGCATGCTGCAACTCAATGTAAGCATTCTTTCACAAGACTCAACTCACTTGTTAGAATACATTGGCGGATATTTTTTTAGCAGAAAACAAGGGTGCTGCTATTTCTTGTGTTCTTTAGCATGGAGCTCCATAGAGCACATCATATAGAGGCATAGGTCAAAGAGAGAGAGAGAGAGAGAGAGAGAGAGAGAGAGAGAGAGAGAGAGAGAGAGAGAGAGAGAGAGAGAGAGAGACCATAGAAGCATTCACGTTCTCTCCTTTCTCTACAAAACAATGACATAGTTATATCCCTTACTTTGATGTTCCTCATCAAAAGAAGTGTGTTGCATGGTGCCGCACACTATCCAAAGTCGTTGATTTGTGGATTGCTTTCCAAACTCTTCTGCTCATTCTCATATGTCTATTTGCATGGTTGAATAGTAGTTGCATGTCCAAATCGACTCACATTTACACCGACCTCTGATTCAGGCCAAGCTACTTCTGCAACATCCTGCTCATTCTGATCAGATGAGTTATGAACACTTGTAGGATAGCAAGCTAGAGGGAGAAGTGTTGTGAGTATTATGAATCTTCACCAACAAGGAAAAAGCACACGTATTAATGAGAGACTGAGACCCATCTACTGGCACCAAACACAAAAAGATAAGGAGGACATGTATATCGCTAGCTATGATGTCAGTGATGATGCCATATGTGCAATTCAATGAATTTCTTCTCACACATTCCATGATTTCATTCAAATTACCATACCAAGTGTCAATTATCTATATCGAAGTCAATGAAAATGTGTTTGAGAGGTCATCTTAACTCACAATAAGGATTTTTTGAGCCTTACATCTCAAAGGGTTTCAAAGAATAATTTTTTGTTGCCAGCTTCTCTCAAGGAGGTTCATATACTACCACAAATATTTTCAAATAGTGCCCCTCCCATTTGTATTTCCCATAAAGGTTATCACACTTCCTTATCAAGAGGTTCCTATTGTATTCACCCAAAGATTCACAACCCTTATTTCATCCTCATCTTTGGCACACATTTTGGTATCATTTTTGGCACTAAGTGCTAATCCTTGTACTCTCCATTTTGTATTTTCTCAAGGGTCCTTTGTAAGATATTTATTTATATTTATCCTAGGGTTTTAACCCTCTTCCTTGGGGACACTACTTTGGAAACAAGTTCCCTCTCTTTGTACAACAAAAAAATAAAAAGACTTAGTGTGTGTGCATTTGTGGGTTGGAGGCTAGTCTAAGCCCACCAAAGAGCTTTCCCAAATTCCTAAGCCTACTTTGCTATCTTGGTGTGCATTCTAGGGCTACTCTAAGCCCCTTCCCAAAGTGTCTCTTTCATCATCAAGTGTAGGGCTACTCTAAGTCCCCCTCCCTCCCCTTTCTCCAAGGTGTTAGCAAGTGTACAGCCACTCTAAGGCCCCCCCTACCTCATCTCAACTTTTTGTGCCGATTTTGATTTCATCTTGCAAGTCTGATGATTTATTTTCGACAATGATAATATCTACCATATCAAATGTGATGTCCTCAAGTCAATGATACTTGCCTTCATTTATGCCAATTTTTACACCAAAGGATGAGTGATTAAACATCACCAACTATAATCTATGGAATGATTCAATTAGGACATACCTTACACCAACCTACTATATGAAGTAGTTGAAGGAACAGAGTTTGATCCAGACAGGAATAGTGATTTAGCGGCCTGGAAATTTTTTTTGGAATGTCAAAGATAAGAGAGCTTTAGGATAATTACTTTTCATTTGTGATGAGTTTACCAAGGGCCATATTACTTCTTGCAAAACATCACACAAAGCTTGGAAGATCCTACAATATCTTTATGAGGACAAAAATCCTTTAAAATCTACACCTTAGAGGTCGAGTTTCACTTCCTCTTAATTAGGCCCTATGATCCCATTACTAAAGTTATTGCCATATTTGAAGATTATCAATGCAAGCTCGCCTTGTGTGGTGGACAAGCTGTTTCCAGTGAGGACATGGCCATTAGACTTCTCAATAAGCTCTCACAAACTTATGAAACTTTTCTGATAACCCTTCACAACTATGTCCAAGTATTGACTTGGGAAGAAGTTTGACACCTTTTGCTCCTCCATGACTCTCGAGAAATTTTGGCATCCTCACAAGAAACTACAATGAAAGCCAAAGGACCTTTAAACAAAGCCAAACATGCTAGTCTTAAGTCTAGAAACACACCCAAATAAGGTTCAAGCAATTCATCAAAGAAGCTTAGCTACAATTACTATGTTAAAATGGACCATCTTGAGAAATTGTGCTACAAAAAGAAGAATAGATCTAAAGCCTCTACGTCTAGGAATCAATGTAAATCCTCTCACCATAGGTCTCACTGCTCTAGTGCAGACCTATTTATCTCTCATAAAGCCAATGCCCTACTTACTTCAAGTTCCTCACATGAATAGATCTTGACAGTGGAGCCACATCTCATATGTGCAAAGATTGTGACTCCTTCCAAGAGATCAAAGATCATACTGGTGAAGTCTATTTATGCAACAACAAAAGTCTCCCCATCAAAGGCAAAGGAAAAGTTCAAATCACTAGTCATCATGGGGAATGTAAAGCTTTATCCAATGTAATGTTTGTCCCAAACTTGAGCATGAACCTACCCGCAGTTAGGGCCATCAATGACCATAACAAACAAGTGTTATTTGATAACACATTTGTAAAGGTGAATGAGCCCCACATGGAGGAACCTCTTGCTTCGATGTGAGGTGATTAGGGTCAAATACTCCCCTAAATAAAAAATTTGGCATCATTGCCAAGGATGTTCAACCTTCATTTGTCAGTTTCTTCAAGTCATGCTTTGTCTACAATTCTTGTGATGCATTTTGGCATTTGAAATATGTCGAATTCATGTGCACTTCAATAGGCCTTGGGTACCACCCTTATTTTTCATTTTTTCTTTGGTTTCTAGTTCAATTCTATTGGTTGTATAAGAATCTCCCCTTAACTCCCTTATCTCTCCCACTCTCACACACATATACAACCCCACACATCCACCTTGGGAATTCCATCTGTTTCATTTCTTGAATTCGATATTCACCTTGGTTAGGGGGATGGGTAGTTTTGTTTTGTTTTTCCTCCCTCACTTGATTTCATTTTTCAAGTAAACCACAAAAAATTGAGCTTCTCTTAGTGGTGAACTTCAATTTCTCATGAATCCTCTCTCTCTAGACTCAACATTGTATTTGGCAAAGCAACCTTGGATGCCCTCCTTTTTGAGTTCCACGAATCTCTAGCATATGTTAGAATAGGTGGTGGGGGTGAAGCTTTCACTCTCCTCACTTCCCCCTATAATTTATTTTTGAAGAAAAGAAGAAAATGCATGAGGGACATATGCTTCATTCTCTCCTCCTCTGTTTGTTGCTAAAATTCAAAGTCATAACATATGGGAAAGTTGTCTCCTTGTTCAATTTTGGTCAGTAATGATTCTAGAGAGGGGTGGATTAACTTTATTGCACAACACATGTGGTTGGGGGGAGGGAAGAAATTAAATACCTCTCCCTTTATATCTTCCATTGATTGCATGGTAGAACGATTTGCCTTGTCGATGGGTCAATGGTGCAACTATTGAAGCCAAATTTAGAATAAATCATCAGCATTAATTTGCATGATTTAAGAACCCTCTTAGCTATCATAGATTTTGCAAGGATGGGAGCTGTCAAATCTTTTCCAATTTCTCCTCGTCAGGGTTTAGTGCAATCCCTCTTTCAATGCTTCTTGTCAAGAATATTGCTTCAATTCTTATAGCCATATTTTCACTACGTCCTTTAATGAAAAAAGTATCCAAAAATATTTCCAGTCAATCCTTCAAATAATCTTGGTAGTTGCATTGTATTGCTCTTTGAAACGTGGTAGTTGCATTGGATAGGCCAAATGACATTACGTGATATGCATATCTACCGGTAGTGATATATATATATATATATATATATATATATATATATATATATATATATATATATATATATATATATATATATATATATATATATATGTGTGTGTGTGTGTGTGTATAGCTGTAGTTCTCATAAGCGTTGGGTGAAGCTCTAGGTCATAAATACTATTTTAGAATCCACGAGAGTTCCATCCAATGCATTATGTGAGGCTATGCATAGCTACATGGATAAGGATATCATGCAATTGGATAGCACCATAGAGCCATTGGGGAGGATATTTATGCTTGTACGTACGGTGCTCGAAACGCAAGAGCTACCTCCTCATATCATTCAAACTAAAGTGTGGCATGAAGGTACGTTTATTGGTATTAATGTTCTTTTTTATATATGCAAACATGAATGATTTAATTATTGATGTTTGTATTCCTTTAGGGCTCTACCCCTATTAGCAGATCTTGACCAACACATTCTCCATCAAGAGTTCCCATGTAATCATGCAATAGGAGTGTTGGCTTGACATGTAACAATACACGTGATGGAGGCATTTTGTGTTGAGAGAAGAAAACGTTTTGCTATGCAGCAACTAAGTCAACGGACCTCCCAAGATTTCCCAATGATAGATATAACCTCACTTTTTTTGCACTTTCTCTCAACTCATTCAAATAACACTAATAAGCTGTTATACTCATTCAACTAAAAATGGAGAATTGAGTATAGAGGAATGAAAGCCGTTGCTTATGTGTAGGAAAGATAGAGTTGTAACAAATACAAGTAGGCGTGTAGCTAGCTTAAGCAAGTAGGGGGTCCACATGCAATCCTCTAGCTCAATCTAGAGCTAAATGATCATGTGCAGAATAGGGTACATGATATGTAGTTCCTCTTTTGTTGAAAGTAAAAAAGTGTCCCTATAATTTAGCACCAAGTGCACAATTACTGCCACCTAAAAGAGAGGTACATAGTCAAGTTCAAATGGAGCTTGACTGAGGGAGATTTTGTGTTGGAGAACATGGTGCATAAATTCTCCATCCTTATTGGTCCGATTTGATCCTTCACTTGAAGTTAAATATTTCAACATTCCCCCTTAAGACTCAGTCTATACTTCTATCTTCTTGATTCAAAGAGCTTGCTTGACTTTGTAGAGTTTGTTGGAGTTTAACGCTTTTGTAAATATTTGCTAGGTGATCATGGGTGTTCAGATGTTGTATATGCACATCCTTAGAAAACGAATTCTCTCTTGTAAATTCATAATGAATCTCAATGTGTTTACTTTTTGCATGGAACATAGGACTGGAAATAAGGTAAGAAGTACCTATGTTCTCACACTTGATTGGAAATAGTTTTACTTGCACATTGTCACTCTAGCACAATGGCAAGTACTAACGTGAGGAGATCCACCTCATAATTGCCAATCCGTGGAGATGTGAGGACTATTATGACGACTATGAGCAAGTGACGGCACAAGTGCGTGAATGAGAAACTCACAAACATGCACACACATACACACACACGCGTGCACACAAGGCAAGAACAAAGAGAGGAACAATGGAGTTCTTTGTATTACTCAAAAAGACTCTTATAATAGCTCAAAAGTCTAACAAGCCAACCTAAAAAATGAGCTCTCTAGCTCTTTTTATAGTTTTTTACTAGCTTTTGGCCCTACCTAGACCTAGTATCCGACCTAGTTAAAAATTAGGTTCTAGGGCTTATTTAAGGGCTCAAACAAGGTTTGAAAATGATGAAAATTGGTATGTAGCTACTTCTTGTACTCCTCAAGCTCGAGGACTCCTCCGCTTGAACAAAATGGAGCCTAATCTACCAAAAACAGTATTTACAATGTACATGTGGTGATGAAAATCACTATTAAAAAGGGTTTGTCTTGGAAAAATTGTATGGCCTAATTGCCGGATCTTCTTTGACTGCTTTTCCTACTTGGTCCTTCTCTCTGCTCTAACTCTTTATGTTGGCTCCCCTGTCTTGTAATGCCTTGACTGCCTTGACTACTGCCAACACCCCTCTCTCTCGCATCTCTCATCCCTGACAAACCCTTGTTGGTGGGAGTGCTTGTGTAATACTCGACAATGTCTGTGGCTAGGTGATGTTCTTGAATGCATAATCCTCGAGCCAAATCTAGCATGAGCTTATACCAATCTAATGGACTTGGAATGCCCGGATGTGGCAAGCGTAACTGATCTGCATGGATAGCCTATTCCACCGCAAAGAGATGTAACAAATGTATTGTTATGGGAATGATAATTTCACAATGATATTCACAAAACCCGATAGAGAACATTTCTTCAAAGGTCTGCTTGTAGCAAGCACGTAAATACTTTATGCACACATGCCAAGCATAGATTATGTTGATGGAGGGGGTCTGGCTCATGACATAGACCAAATCTTTGTTACCTTCAGAAAAGCAGGGTGCCGAAATATATTGTGTCTGTACCTTGTGGAAGGTCTTGAATACGACCGTCATCAACTCGAAGATTTTCATACACCTTGTGGCGAGGATGTGCAGTACATTCTTTAGGCATGTAGCCCAATGACGTATTCTAGAGATCATGTATGCTACGATGGGTGGTGCTCTAGGTGGAGAAAAATATGGATAATTGACCCAATCCAAGCATCCTTTATTATTGCGGACTTTGGTGGCAAAAGCTTTCTATGATCTATAGTAGACTATTGGATAGTAGCATGGGTTGTATTTAATATATAATGGCATTGTGGCCCATGTGTGCATCATTTCTAGATAGTCTGTAGTAGTCGCTCATGCCAATTGGGTTGAAAAATCGAGCTTGCACGTGCATCTATTGGTAGATCATCAGGCTCAAATTGGGTGGTGAATGTAGGATCTTTTCCTGTGTGCCTTTTAATCTCTGCATGCATTATAGTCAGCTAATAATACAAAGTAGAGCTTATACTGCGTTTTTTATGTGGTAATGAGGCATTGATGGGAGAGGTTCTGAAAGTAAGCAGACTTGAGAACTGTTTCTTTTAGATTGGAAAGGGACCTAATTTGCATGGCCACTCTATCATCGTGGGTTTTTCCTATTTGTTCTACTCTCTTGAGCCAATCTGGGACTTCTATCTTGAAGGTGTTTCATCCCTCTTCTGTGACATGCCCACCAGGTATTGACATTTGGGTCATAAGGCTCTTCAAAACTCTCTTTGATCATGATCTCCACCATGGTTTCAGGTTCAGGTTCTTCAATAGGAGAGGGTGGCCTTTCATATGGTAGGAGTATGGCTTTTAATTCTTCGACCTACTTTCTTAAGGCCTCTAGTTCTTCAGTGGTCTATTGAAGGATGGCAGGCTCAGGTTGAGATGTGCTGATATTGGTCAACTGCTTCTGAAGATCTGCACATTCTAATTCCATCTTTTCATAGGTCTCTAAAAAGTTGATATGCTCCTCAATTAAGATTTGTATGTATTCTGAGGGGACCGCTCTATACTTTGTAGGGCTAATTTCTACTCCCGAGGTCCCTTCCATAGTTGCTTCAAGGTTGTCTTGATTTTGTTGCTGAAGCCACTTGTTCTCTTCCAAGGCCGTAGCCATGTGCTTCCATAGTAGCCCTAGATTGCATCTTAGTTTAGCATTGGTGAGCATCTCTACTTGGAGCATGTTTTCCAAATCTTTGATTGCTTAAACATCCATAGTCAACATCTTGGACTCCAATTTGATATGAGCTTGTTGTAAGGTGGTATATTATGCCAGAAATGTTTGATGGTAGTGTAGTGAGTCTGACTTGTAGCCTCTGCACCTCTGCCTGGAAGGTAGCACTGCACTCTTCCAATCATTGATACTCTTGTTGTAATTGATATGCACACTGAATTAACATATTGAATGAATTATTTACATTATGAGATGTGAGGGGAGGAGTTTGAAATGTAGAGGGAATGGGAGTGGGAAGGGGAGTTGTGGATGCTGTGTCTACCAACGAGGTGGTGAGTGGTGATGTGGGGGGTAGGGGAATGGGTGATGGTGGAATTGTAGGGAGAGGAGGGAGTGCTATGGGTGGTGAAATGTCCATGGGGTTGGACAATGCAGTGTGTGTAGGGGCTACCATGTATGTGGGTATGGTAGGTGAAGTGAGTGTAGTGTCTGTGTAGAGTGAGTATCTGTGAACCTAGCATTTGAGGAGCAAGAGAAGGAATGAATTTTTCTCTGAATGACATGTAATGAGGTGGTATGATTGTGGCAAGTGAGGTATAGGGGGGAGATGGGAAGTATGGATCCCTAGAAAGGGGAATGTGTGAATATGGGTAAGCAGGAAATCCTAAACTACCTTCTGTGGATCATGGGTGTCTTGGTTAACTTAAACCTCTTTACCTCATTTCCCTTTGTTAGAGATGGGAGCACAAATGTGCTTGTACCTTTGGGGTGCTTGCTCAAAGTCAAGGTGTTGATAATATAGTAGCATCTCATGAAGTCGGGCTTTGGGAGTTGAGCACTGAAGTATGCATCCAATCTTGCTTTCTCCCTTACAGGGAGTAGTGCTTCTGCATTTTTTAACTTTTCGAATTCTCACCTAAAGAAATGGTACTTGCCTTGCTTGCCATTGAATTCCAGATTTGACTTCTAGAGGTATGATCCTTCTCCCAAAGGTCTTGTGACTTCACTAAACTAATGGGAAGCTTTTCCAACAGGCATGGTATGGCCGCTTGGGGTGTCCGATATCGATATGATTTGTATGGCTTGCAACTCTTTTGGTCTTTCACTTGGTTCTAGCATGATTGGTAAGCTCTCTAGATCAACCACCTTCTGACTAGTCCCTACCTGAGAGCTGGTTCCTCCTACATCAACCATGTTATGCTTATCTGCTGGAAGAGGAAAACCACATTAGCATTGCATAGGAAACAAGATAAAATCATGTTCCCTCTACAATACCAACGTGCTACCAGTGTGGTTAGGGAGTTAGCGAGTGAAACGTTTCTTGTGTCTTGTGAGTGTTAGTTAGTAAGTTAGTGGTGTGTTCCTAGATGCATACTCTGGACGTGCATTGAACTCGGAATGCATCTATTGAGTTGTGCATGGATTTACAACATCAGATCGGGTGGTTTGATGCAAGGCTTTATTCACCAAACTTTTAGCATAGGCTTAAATCTTTTGGCTGTGGTGACCTTTACAAGTTTTTGACATACATCATTTTGAATTTGGGACTTCTTGGGTACCCATTTCTAGACAGTCCTAGGTGTGATGTCATGTGTGGAGGCATTGATTATAGATATGTGCCATGAAGTGTATGATGTGAGTGATTGCGACTCTACTTGGACTTGTGAGCTTATGTGAAGCTACTTGAGCATGTAAGAAGGTCTTGGGCACCCAGATTTATCTAGTATTGAGGTTAGCCTTCATTGACCGCTTTGGGTCCCAAAAAGAAATGGTCTATTTTGGGAGATTCCTATTCCTACTACAAGTCGATGGTTTCATGCGGGCAGGGAGTTCCTCACCCTTGCGCATCTAGATATGCTTCACATTTTGAGTCCTCTTGCTTTCTGCCCTCCATTGCCTATGAGTATAGACCATCTGCTTCCTTTGCTTTAGGTACTCCTTTGGTTGCTTTGTCTCGATCACTTTTGGAAAAGAAGGGAGTTCTGTCAGATCCTTGGCTTCATGGTTGAGAACATCCTCTTTCTATATCACAGAGTTTTGGACAAGAACAACATCTTCATCTTCATGTGGACTCCTGGAAGGACAAGGAGTTGGTGCCTTTCCTAGTTCCTTGAGTGCCTTTCCTAGTTCCTTGAGTACCTAGACCTAAAGAAGTCCACTTCTTATTTCAAATTGACTGCATGATCGTAGATCCAATCTTGACCCAAGACAAGAGGCTCAGTGAGATCCTCGTCTGACACACTATCATCTTCACTTTCATAAGAATATCTTGAATGTAGAGGGGAAGCTCCACCTTGCCCATGCAAGGGGTTTCCACACCTCTGAATCTAGTATGAGATATGCTTCTATAGGATTGATACTTAATTGCAATTCTTGAGAGTAAGAAAGTCTAACTGCATTATGGATGCTCATGAGTCAATCAAGGCTCTTATAGTCCTTGCACTCTTTCCTTTTCCTACCTCTAGGATCACAAAAGGATGTGGTCAACTATTCTGTGGGAACGTACACCTCATGCTTCACACATGGCCATGTGATATCGTGGAGCTTCAGAATCATTTGACCTAGACTGATCTCTACCTTTTCTTCTCAATTTCATGTTCTAAGGTTTTTGCTTGTGCTTCTTCTCGAACTCATTTTTCCTCTTCCTTGCGTTTCTTGGCAGTGTTGAGTCGGTTTAGCATTTCCTTCGTGAGGGGTTCTTGATATAATTTTACTCGGCATCCACTAATGTAACTTGGTAGGATGTCACCTTCTAGGGTGGCTAATTGGACGGCTCCACTTGTTGATATTCTATTAATGATCATAGGTCCATGTCCTCTCTTCTCCAATTTCTGTGCATGTTGTTTCAGAGTGTAAACCAAGACTAAATCTCCCGCTTTCAAGCCCTTATCCTTCACATGCGCATCAAAGTATGCCTTTTGTCCTTTCTTAGTTGCATAAATCCCTATTGTTGCTCTCAATCTTCTTTCACCTAAGTATTCTAGATCAAAGATTCTAGATGAGAGCTCATGGCCAGTCGATTGATGCTGTTGTGCTACTCTTAGTGTTGGTATCATGAAATCTTAAGGTAGCATGTCCAAACAACATGATGTAGTTGTTTGTCCCAATTGGCCTGGCCATTTGCTTGCGGGTGATATGGAGCCGACTTCTTGTGAACCACCATGAATTCTTGTAACAAGTGTTCAATGACCTCATTCAAGAAGTGGGTGCCATGATCACTCACCAATTCTATAGGCAAACCATATTTTGGAAATATATTCTCAAATAGGAACTTTGTTGTGGTTTGCGCATCATTCTTTCTTGTTGCCTTCACTTCCACCCACTTAGTCAAATAATCGGTGGCCACAATGATGTATTCAGCATGTGAACCCTTAGTTGGGGGATTAATAGGACCGACAAAGTCTATTCCCCACTTAGAGAATGCACATCCACCCATCATATGTTTCAAAGGCATCTCATCTTTACGTATTGGATATTGAGCTCGCTGACAAATATCACATCACTTCACATAGGTATGTGCATCCATGTGAAGGGTTGGCCACCAAAGACCTACAAATAGTATTGCTTTGATCACCCTATCTGGTCCAAAGTGTCCTCCCACTTCACCTTGATGAGAAATCTCTAAGATCTTGAGATATTCACTCTCCTAGACACATAGTCTTTGGTATCCATCCTTTGCACCCTTGTACAGATTATCTCCAATGAGTGATTAATCTAGTTCTTCTTGTTCTAAGCTTCGTTGTCTGGCCAATTTCATTTCTTGAGGGAATGTTTTCGTCCTCAAAAACTTCACCAATGGTTCACTCCATTGTGGTATTAGAGACACTTGATATAGTGTAGCATGCTCTACAGGTGGTCTAATACAATAGACTGGGCATTCCTTACATAACTTATGGATGTCTGCTTCCATGTTGGCTAATATACCCCTAAGCTTTGTAGAATCAGTAGGGTGCTATGTTTGGAGTGATGTTACTGCAGTGCACTTACATGTGCAATTTGCAACCACTTTGCATGCTCGTCTTCCGCTACACAGCAAGCTAGTATGCCTTGATTGGTGTGCTTATACATACTTCCTGCCATTATGTGGTATTTCTGAGATCTCACCACTTCTTTATCTCTTGCTCTCAATACAGGATGTTTGGGTCCAAAGGTTAGAATAGGCACTATGTTTTTGGCCCACTCATGCATTACTTCTAGATTGAACAAGTAAGCACAAGAAGGTCATCTGACACTCCTCTGAGGTTGCAAGGTTTGTTCACTAGATATAGCAATGCTTGATGATCTGTAAAAAAATTAAACTTATTTGCAAGCAAATAATGTCTAAACCTTTTTTACCATGTATACCATGCCTAATCCTTCTCGCTCAGTAGTAGTGTAATTTCGTTTAGCTGCATTCAATTATCTATTCGTGTAAGCAATTGGGAGATCCATATTACCTTCACCTGTAGGTTGTGGTAGTACACACCCAATTGTATAATTGGATGCATCCACATGAACATGGAAGGACTTGTTCCAATCTGGTGTAGTCAAGATTGGTGATGAACATAGTTGTCTCTTAAGCTCATTAAAAGAGTTTTTGCATTCGTCTATCCACTCAAAATTAGTCAAAAGGGAGTACAGAGGTTTTGCTATGATAGCATACATATGAATGAAATGTTGATAATATCCACAATGCCCCATGAAAGATTGTACTTCCTTGAAATTCTTTGGTCTAGGTAGCTCTGCAATAGCTCTAACTTTCTCCTTGTCTATGGATATGCCATTCTTTGACACTATGTGTCCTAAAATCTTGCCTTGCCTGACCATAAAAACACAATTTCAGGGTTCAAGCAGACCTGATATTCTCTACATTTGTCAAATATTTTTTTGAGTTCAGGTATATGTGTTTGTCTAATGTTGGAATGAGCACAGAGATCATCAACATAGACTTCCAAGTTTTACGCAGGAACTCTTTAAAGACATGACACATCAACCTCTAAAAGGTAGCGAGTGCATTGCTAAGCCCAAATGGCATTACCCAAAAAGCGAATATGCTCCACTCTGTGGCAAAAGCCATCTTATGTTGATCTTTTGGAGCAATGGCCACTTGATTATAGCCAGAGAATCCATCAAGGAAGTTGTATACTTCCTCGCCTACCACTCTTTCTAATAGATGCTCAATGATAGGAAGCAGATAACTATCTCTAATTGTGGCTACATTAACTTTCTTCAAGTTAATGCAAACTCGTAACTTGCCATTCTTTTTGGACACCACTACAATGGGGGATAACCGTTCAGTGTGCTCTATTTCATAGATGAATCCAACTTCTATCAATCTATCTATCTCTTCCTTGATCTTGGCAGCATAGTTGTCATTCTATGTGTATGGCTTCTGCTTAGAGGGTTTGGCATCTGAGGTCATGGGGATCGTATGTGAGCATATGTCAGGGTCTACACCTTTTAAGTCCTTATAACTCCATGCAAAAACATCTCTATATTTTCGTAGCAAGCCTAACAACTCTTGCTCCTCATCCTCTATTAAATCATGTCCTATGTATGTACGTCGCTCTTCACCTTCTTCTATGGTCACAATAGTTTTCTTTGTGGTTTTTTTGTTATCATAGGCCTCTCCTGCTAGTGCTTCTCATTTTGGCATCCTTATCATGACTCCCTTATCTTCTATCTCATACTTATTGAAAATTTTAGGGACCTCAAACAAAGATTCCTCCTCATTTGGTGAGGCTTCTCTCTTCTTCCTCTTCTTGCCTTCACTCTTGGTGGTCACCTGTGTAGTTAACCTCACATCATTCGTAAGTTCTTCATGCTCTTCGGGATCAAATTCTACTTCATATAGGAACCCTTCTTTTACTGCACAAAAAGGGTCCATAATGATTGACTTTAGATCTGAATCACTTGCTTCTCAAGTACATCAGAGCTAGGCTCACATTCCTCGATAATCCAATCACACATGATTGATTCTATAATGAAGACCAAAATGTCATAGCCATCTTCATCACACTATGGTGTCCATTGCTCTTTTTTTATGGCTACATCCATTGTTGCTAGAATTTCTACCCAACCATGAGATTCAAACTCTTCATCTGGAAATACGACAAGTTCATAGGCTGGGTCTTAAATAGATCTATGAGTTTTGTTTGCACCTACCTCTCTGGCATTCTCTCTTTTCTCTTCTTCTTCTGCCACTTTTCACATCTATAGGTGAGTGTCTTCATGCATCCATGAGGATCCAAATCCTATGGAATGTATTGACTCTGTATCATCAGTGGCTCTATGGATGGGATTCCGCCATATGGGAGGCACATCTCTATGAGAGTAGTCCTTGAGATTGACTTTGGTCGTAACTCCGAAGTGTTGCAAATACAATGAATTGGTTCCCCAATCCTATACTACTTGCAATTGTCTCATGAATGGTCTTCCCAAAATCATCTCATAGGCTCGGTTTTTGCTAAAGTTACATATAGCAAAAGTGTGCTCAAACTCTACACCACATGTAGTGAGAGTTATCCCTTCTAGTAATCCTAGAGGTCTCTCTATGTGACCATCGACCATTTGTAATTTCATTCTCGTTGTCCTGAGTGCTTGTTTTCCCTAATGCTTCCATAGGGAGGTGGTAGCAATTACCACTCCTGCACCTGAGTCCAAAATATCCTTGGTGGTGTAACCTTGATGAGTGATAGGAAGATAGGTGTTTCCTTCTTCTCCTTCACTCATGTCTCCTATCTTATCCAAGGGTATTTCAGGAATTGTCCTATGGGACCCTACCTGGGAATGAGGTTTGGCTACTTCCGGCATTTGTTTGGCTACATGTTTCCACAATTCTAGCCTAAACTTGAGTAGCTCCTCTAAAGTGAGATTGCACTGCACTTTTGTGTTCTTTACTACTTCATTGTTTCTAGGTATGATTGAGTCTTCGTTTCTTATCATGACCGTGGGTGCTCTCATACAAGTAGACTTTGCTTCCCATGGGCCTGTGAAATGTGGCAGTTCATGTAAAGAATCAGACTCGAACTCTAATCGCTCACTAGATTGGGCATCTTCTTGTTCTCCATAAATAGAAGGAATGTCTTGTGGGAATTGTTCATGTAGGTCATCCACAAGTTCAAAGGGAGGAGCATTTTTGCTTTCTTTAGCCCACTTATCTTCTTGAATTTCTCTTAGAAATTTTGGTGAATACTGATTCATAAAAGAAGAAGTGTCTGGTTCAGTGGAACTAGGCACATAAGATTCCTTGGGAGGAATGCTCATTTTTTCACTTGCCTATCAAAATTGAATTTCTTCTTGAATTTCTCTTAGAAATTTTGGTGAATACTGATTCATAAAAGAAGAAGTGTCTGGTTCAGTGGAACTAGGCACATAAGATTCCTTGGGAGGTGGCTTCCTTTCTAGATTTTGCAATTAAACTATCCAATCTTTCTAATAGTCTATCAAAATGCAACTATGTCTTAGCTTAACCAGAGCAATTGAAGAGGTGACTGGCTTCAAACATGGTTTGAGCCAACTTCACCATCTTAGCACAAAGCTTGGTTCATTCAATCTCTAGATCAGCTCTTAGGTAACACTTTTCATGTTCTGTTATGTTTGGCCCTTCTTGGATTCTGGCCTGATATGCTTTAAGCATGATGTCTAGCTCCTTGGGAGTGGGATCTACTAAGATTGATCCTACTCTAGGTGGTAGTGGAATTGTAAGAGGCGGGTTAGAAGGTGGTGGATTGGAAGGTGATGGGGAAGGTGGTGGTGGTGATGTGTGAGAATGCGTTTGAGAGGCGAGTTCAACTATCTTGGCCTTTGTTTCTCTTAGGCTTTCCTCAAGCTCACTCATCTTCCTTGACCATTGTCTTTTCATTCCCTCTTGGCTATCTTTCCATGCTCTTGCCCTTTTCTTTGTTAGACTCTCAGTCTCACTAACCTCAGAACTCTTTTCCAATCCTAAGCCTTGGCCCCTTTGTAATGCCTGAGCCCTCATGACCACTTGCACTAGGAAAGTGGAAGTTACACTTCTAGTAGAATCTACAACTAACCCAATCACATTAATGGGAGTGATCTTTGGCGCATTGTGTGGGTTCTTTGGGTAGTCTCATAAGAGGTGCTCTTTCCCAAAATCTTGATAGAAACCTTGAATTGTAACTGATTGGGGTTGCATGGGTATAGACATAGGGCAATCATGAATGAAGTCATCACCTTGGCATCTATAGCACGGTCCTCTAGGTGTTTGGGGTCTAATCTGTCTAGGTTGGGGTCGAGAATTAGGATTTGCATACATGACATTAGTGTACTCTAGATCTCCACTAGATTCACTATGGTCTTCATAATAGTATATTTCATTATGCTCAGGTGACTGCATATAGTAAGCATGTGGGCTTTCAACATGAGTCGAGTCAAAATTGTGATCATTTAGATCACTTTCTGAAAGCAATGGTGAGATTGACACTAAGGCTCTATTCAAGTTTTCTTCTGTAGCTACATACTTCACTGGGATCACATTGGTTGGATTTGGAGGTTGCTGAGCTAACATAGGCATGTGGAAAACATGTTTGTGAAGGCTTTATTTTGGGCAAAATGCAGCGTTCCTCATTTCCAAAAGATGGTTCAATTCGTGCTACTCAGAAATTGCAGCTTGTACATAGTGATGTCTGTGGTCCTATGTAGATACCTTCTTTTGGAAATTATCTTTACTTCGTGACTTTCATTAATGATTTTTCTAGGCATGCATGGGTATATCCATTGAAAGCAAAGTCCGAAGTGTTCATGTGCTTCAAACAATTTTTGGTTTTGGCTGAAAATCTGTGAGCATGTAAAATGGGCACCCTCCATTCTGATTGAGGGGGGGGATATATGTCTTCGGATTTTAATGCATTTTTTGCTAAACGTGGGATAAAACACCAGTGTACAATGCCATATACACCTCAACAGAATGGAGTTCCTAAATGGAAGAACATGTCACTCATGGAGATGGCAAGATGTATGGTCAAGAGTCAGGCTTTACCACATAGTTTCTGGCTTGAGGCTGTCATGTGTGCAACATATGTACTTAATAGGTGTCCCACTAAATCACTGCAGTGTATCACTCCATATGAGGCTTGGCATGATCGCAAGCCATCTGTTGCTTATCTGCGTGTTTTTGGTTGTCTGACATATGCATTAGTGCCTGAACAACATCACATAAAATTGGATGATAAAACAGTAAAATGTATTTTTGTTGGGTACAAGTCTGAAAGTAAAGGATATCATCGTATCATCCACAGACAAAAAGCATTTTGGTTAGTCGTGATGTTGTTTTTGTGGAAGATGCTATTCAACCATTGCTTTCATGTATTAAGGAGACATTTGTTAGCTCCAAAGACATGTATGATACTTTGCTACCTCTTTTAACAAGTGGACAGATCATCTCATTTCTGATGCAGATTTACATGATGCACTTGTTGATGAGAGAAGTGATATTGTGGATGCAAAAACTGTGCCAAAATGGCTGGTGCAGACTTTGCATGACAACAAATTGGATGCACCTCTGTCATATCGTACTTGTTCAGGCTCTCATAGTGACTCTTTTGCATCAGATTGCTATGCTATGGCTACATCTCATCTCCGTGATGAGAATGAACCTATTTCATTTGATGAAGCACAAAATTCAGAAAATTGGATGGCTGTTATGCAATCTGAATATGATGCTATAATGAAGAATGGTACTTGGTCTTTATGTGACTTGCCTCTTGGAAAGAAGGCCATTGATACTAAGTGGGTATACAAGCTGAAGTGTAAACCTGATGGTAGAGTTGACAGGTATAAGGATAGGCTTGTTGCAAAGGGTTATGCGCAAGAAAAAGGCATTGATTTTGATGAAACCTTTGCTCCTACTTGCCGTATGACTACTGTTCGTAGCATTTGTGTACTTGTAGCTCATCATGGTTGGAATGCACATCAACTCGACATTAAAACAACATTTCTAGATGGTGACTTGCATGAAGAATTGTAAGTTTTTCAGCCCCGTGGCTTTGCGCAAAAAGGGCATGAAAACAAGGTGTGCAGGTTAAAAGAAGGCATTATATGGTTTAAAGCAAGCACCATGTGCTTGGTATGAGAAGATACATTCCTATCTCATTGCACATGGTTTTGAGAATAGTCCAATAGGTCCAAGGTTCCATATGTCCAGGATCAACAACACAGATTCTAGCAATCTTCCAATATTGACAAAACATGAACATATCACACTTAATCACACAAATGATGAGACAAAGATAGAGAAAGATTAGACAACATGTGTAAAGTGTATGTAAGCCACTGCTTACTCACACTATCATATATACAAATGTTCAAATTACAATGTGGAAGGAAAAATCGCAACCACTCTATGTGAACAGAAATAGATGGATGAATGAATGTACAAATGTAACAAACATATTCAGATGTATGGACAGAAATCTGAATATATATGAGATGTGTGACCTAATAGGTTGTAGAAGAGTGAATATGAGTGATAGAAAGAGGAAGGATCAGTGTGAAACTGATAATCAGCAAACCCGCATCTAACTTTAGGCTATGGAAGACCCTAAGTCAGATACATGTGTGAAAAGATCACATACTTACAAAAGTAGCAAAGAATGCTAACAAGTTTGCTGCCAGAAATCCTCAAACTGATATGAACATACCTTCTCAAACACCTCATTCAAATATGCATAAAGCATACATGTACTGATTCTCTTGTACCTATGCCGAATAGGAATCCCCCTGATATGGATGTGACTGCCTCCATAAACTCCAAGTAGTACCTGTGTGCATAAAGAGAACATGTACCTGAATTCTTAACATAAGATGCAAATCTTATGTTAATGACCATCCAATGTCATTGAAGTAACCTGAAATCTTCATGTAGAAGACAATCTTCAAATACATCATGTGAATGGCCGATCCACACCACCAAGCTGCTGCGGGGTAAATCCTCTCCATAAGCAAAAGTGTGAGCACACTCTTCTTCTCCAAGAAGAACTCCATAGCCGCTCCTCAACATGCTCCAAGATAGCACCATGGCTGCCCCATGTGCTAACAAGCACCACCTCTATTGAGGTACCAAAGCTCCAAGCTTGGTGTTGAACTAGGTGAAGGATAAATTGAACAATGAGCCAAGCTCTTATTAGATAATAGTGTGTGTACTCTTGAAAAGCACCTAATAAAGCAAACTTGAAAAGCTCTCCATCGTAAAGATCGTTCAAGATAAACACAATCGTAGCTTTTTACAAACACAACACATGCGTTCATCAATGCGATTGCTACTGCCTACCACCAAGCCTTATTAAAAAAAAAAATCTTATGTGAAATTTCATCGCACGCTGCTTGTGGGAATCAAACCTGCACCACAGGTTGGGAGGTCGACGACTTAACCACAAGGGCTGGCGCCTTTGATTGTAGATGGAGTAGAAGTAAAGACTATACATTCTGTATCCTGTAAGCAAGATGGACCAATGGACATTGTTTTCCAACAATCCCCCCTGCAATGTCATATTGGTACAAACTGGACTGGATCAACAAACTTCATAATCTTCAAACTTGTACTCCCGAATTGAACTTCAAATCTTTTCTTCAAAAGTTTTCTTCTGAATTGACTTTTCTTCAAACTTCAAAACCTGATCTTGCTGAATATGAACCATAATACTTGAGAAAATATGTAAACTAAATATCCAATAGTGTACTCATCAAGCAATCACTTGCTTGACAACAAATGTAGCAAGTACTGACTGTGAACCTGTTATCTCTTGTCTTCTTAAACCTGAAAACATACACTAGGATCCACATATTTGCATTTACCTTACAAAAAATTCTCAGCGTATTTCTGCTGTGTCATGTAGATACACTAAACATAAACAAGAACTGAATCCTGGAACCTGTGACGAACAATTCACAACTTAGTGTATTATGAACACTGCTGGTTCATCTGTGACTCTATTCAAGTCAACTCAACTCAACTCAACTGAAATCAACTGAAAGCAACTAAAATCAACTAAAATCAACTTATGAGTCTCATAAAAAATATCATATCTATGATGTCATCATGTCTTCATCTGTAAATCCTTCATACTTCTTTCCTTCAAAATCTGGTATAAACATATATGTGTGCACTTCTCAAAGATACCTCTCTGAAATATCAAATTTCTCTTCAATAGAATTCTGGAACCTTCTCCTGAATAGGAACATCCTGACAAGAACTTTCTCCAGATATTCTCCTTCTTCCTTCTTCTTTCAAAGCTGGAACATAAAAAGAACTTAACAAAGAAAATATAGGAATACCTGATATAGGAATACCTGTAGGTATGACTCTGTATTCTTTCATATATGGATGAGAATAAGTCTTCATGTTTCATCACCCCCTGGATGAATTAACACTAGTATCCAGAATTCTTCAAATATATCAGACTTTATGAAATCTGGAATGCCTTCCTTCTTTCAATAAATCTGATCTTCCATGATTTCACATTGCTACCATATCATCAATACGTGTGTCTTGAAACAAAATATCTGAACCCTTTTATTAGCATTGCAGTTGCCAATAGCTTTCACTGTAACTCTTCAACTTGCCATATTGTAGAATAAGGTTAGCTGATCCATTACATGATAACAAAAAACCTTACTGAGAGCATTTTAGGACCCATAATCTTTTGTAGCATAACAAGTATCTTCTTTTATTTCTCTGCAACACAAATCTAATAGAATCTGAACCTTTGACTTACTTCTTCCAATGTTAAGAATCTTCATAAACAAAGGACAGACAACTGAATCATAAATACTCAAGATCATACAAGATCTATCAAGATCTTTCCAACAAAATACTTGTGTAGAATTTGCTCTCATCAAACCTTCATGACTAAATGTTTGATTTGCTACTTGAATGTCTCTAAGTGTCTATGCTTCTCACAAAAAGTTGTAAAACTTTTCTTTAACCAAATCCTTTCCAAGAATCTACAACTCCTACTTGAAACATAAGTGGACAAACTTCTCAAGTTGAGAACTCCAAAAGTTGCAAGTTGATACTTCATCTTTTCATATTCTACCCGGGTGAAATGTAATAGTATATGCTTGATTTTCTTTTGGCTAACTCCACTTCTCAATCAAGTGATAGGATCTGAATTGGAACACCTTTTTGAATATAAGCATGTATTCAAAAATCAAGACAATTCGAAGTAGCCTTCTCTTCATCAAGTCTTGGTCTTCAAATAATACTTTTGTAAAGTATTTGCATACTCTTCCAAAAGTATTTGGCCACTAACAGATCATCATCTTCATACTCCACACTCATGAATACACATGTGAGTGAATTGTCTAATTCTCAAATCTCTACTCATCTAGATTAAGTGTGTATGTCAAATGTCAAATATTTAGAAGATGCCCTTAAATCATATGTTGTAAACCTGGACGTCTGGAAACCCGAGAATCTGAGAGCCTGAATGAGTTCTGATACCAAAGCCCTAAAGCTCTAATACCAAATGTTGGAAATTAGGTAGGCCCATAAGTAATACCACAGGTCTAAGGTTCTATATGTCCAGGATCAACAACTCAAGATTCCAACAATATTCCAATATTGAAAAAACATGAACATATCACACTTAATCACACAAATGATGAGACAAAGATAGAGAAAGATTAGACAACATGTGTAAAGTGTTATGTAAGCCACTTCTAACTCACACTATCATATATACAAATGTTTGAATTACAATGTGGGACCAAAACTTTCAACCACTCTATGTGAACAAAAATAGATGGATGAGTGAATGTACAAGTATAACAAACATATTCAGATGTATGGACATAAATCTGAATATATATGAGATGTATGACCTAATAGGTTGTAGAAGAGTGAATATGAGTGACAGAAAGAGGAAGGATAAGTGTGAAACTGATAATCAACAAACCCTCATCGAACTTTAGGCTATGGAAGATCCTAAGTCAGATACGTGTGTGAAAAGATCACATACTTACAAAAGTAGCAAAGAATGCTAACAAGTTTTCTGCTAGAAATCCTCAAACTCATATGAACATACCTTCTCAAACACCTCATCCAAATATGCATAAAGCTTACATGTATTGATTCTCTTGTACCTATGCTGAATAGGACTCCTGATATGGATGTCACGGCCTCCATAAACTCGGAGTAGTACCTGTGTGCATAAAGAGAACATGTACCTGAATTCTTAACATAAGATGAAAATCTTATGTGAACCACCATCCAATGTCTTTGAAGTAACCCGAAATCTTCATGTAGAAGACAATCTTCAAATACATCATGTGAATGGCCGATCCACACCACCAAGCTGTTGTGGGATAAATGCTCTCCATAAGCAAGGGTGTGAGCACACTCTTCTTCTCCAAGAAGAACTCCATAGCCGCTCCTCAAGATGCTCTAAGATAGCACCATGGCTGCCCCATGTGCTAAGAAGCACAAGCTCTATTGAGGTACCAAAGCTCCAAGCTTGGCGTTGAACTAGGTGAATGATAAATTGAACAATGAGCCAAGCTCTTATTATATAGTAGTGTGTGTACTCTTGACAAGCACCTAATAAAGCACACTTGAAAAGCTCTCCATCGTAGCGATCGTTCAAGATAAACACAATCATAGCTTTTTACAAACACAACACATGCGTTCATCAACGCGATTGCTGTTGCCTACAGCCAAGCTTTAATTAAAAAAAAAACCTCACGTGAAATTTCATCACACGCTGCTTGTGGAAATCGAACCCGCACCACAGGTTTGGGAGGACATCTACTTAACCACGAGGGATGGCGCCTTTGCTTGTGGATGGATTAAAAGTAAAGACTATACATTCTGTAAACTATAAGTAAGATGTACCAACGGACATTGTTTCCAACAATGCCCCCTGCAATGTCATATTGGTACAAATTAGACTGGATCTGCAAACTTCATAATCTTCAAACTTATACTCCCGAATTGAACTTCAAATCTTTTCTTCAAAAGTCTTCTTCAAAACTGAATTTGACTTTTCTTCAAACTTCAAAAACCTGAACTTGCTGAATATGAACCATAATACTTGAGAAAATATGTAAACTAAATACCCAATAGTGTACTCATCAAGCAATCACTTGCTTGACAACAAACGTAGCAAGTATTGACTCTGAACCTGCTATCTCATGTCTTCTTAAACCTGAAAACATACACTAGGATCCACATATTTGCATTTACCTTACAAAAAATTTCTCACCGTATTTCTGATGTGTCATGTAGATACACTAAACATAATCAAGAACTGAATCCTGGAACCTGTGACTGACAATTGACAACTTAGTGTATTATGAACACTGCTGGTTCATCTTTGACAGTATTCAAGTCAACTCAACTCAACTCAACTGAAATCAACTGAAATCAACTAAATCAACTAAAATCAACTTATGATTCTCATAAAAAATATCATATCTATGATGTCATCATGTCTTCATCTGTAATCCTTCATACTTCTTTCCTTCAGAATATGGTATAAACATATATGTGCGCACTTCTCAAACATACCTCTCTGAAATATCAAATTTCTCTTCAATAGAATTTTGGAACCTTCTCTTGAACAGGAACATCCTAACAAGAAATTTCTCCAGATATTCTCCTTCTTCCTTCTTCTTTCAAAGCAGGAACATAAAGAGAACCTGACAAAGGAAATATAAGAATACTTGATATAGGAATACCTCTAGGTATGACTCTGTATTCTTTCATATATGGATGAAAATAAGTCTTCATGTTTCATCACCCCCCTGGATGACTTAACACTAGTATCCAGAATTCTTCAAATATATCAGACTTTATGAAATCTGGAACGTCTTCCTTCTTTCAATAAATCTGATCTTCCATGATTTAGCATTGCTACCATATCATCAATACATGTGTCTTGAAACAAAATATCTGAACCCTTTTATTAGCACTGTAGTTGCCAATAGCTTTCACAGTAACTCTTTAGCTTGCCATATTGTAGAATAAGGTTAGCTGATCCATTACATGATAACAAAAGACCTTACTGAAAGCATTTTAGGATCCATAATCTTTTATAACATAACAAGTATCTTCTTTTATTTCTCTGCAACACAAATCTGATAGAATCTGAACCTTTGACTTACTTCTTCCAATGTTAAGAATCTTCACAAACAAAGGATACACAACTGAATCATAAATACTCAAGATCATACAAGATCTTTCCAACAAAATACTTGTGTAGAATCTGTTCTCATCAAACCTTCATGACTAAATGTTTGATTTGCTACTTGAATGTCTCTAAGTGTCTATGCTTCTCACAAAAGTTTGTAAAACTTTTCTTTAACCAAATCCTTTCCAAGAATCTACAACTCCTACTTGAAACATAAGTGGACAAACTTCTCACCTTGAGAACTCCAAAAGTTGCAAGTTGATACTTCATCTTTTCATATTCTACCCGGGTGAAATGTGATAGTATCTGCTTGATTTTCATTTGGCTAACTCCACTTCTCAATCAAGTGATAGGATCTGAATTGGAACACCTTTTTGAATACAAGCATGTATCCAAAAATCAAGACAATCATAGAAAGTAGATTCTCCAACTGATTAGTACATCAAAAAATCTGATTTTTTTGAAGTTTTCTGAAAATAGTGAATATGAGGTAACTTTTCCAAACACAAAACCTCAACCCAAGTCTTCAACATCTGCTACAAAAAACTCTTTTACCGCAAGAGTTAGATAAAGAGGAAATATACTTCTCTGCAACTTGTCATATACCAAGTAGCTCTGAATTGATACTCCATGAATTCTTTGAGGGAACATATAGCTGCCTGCTCAAAATCTTCAGCTTATACATAACTCATACACATATGAGTCAAAACATATAAGCTGCCTTTCTTTCTCTCAATGCAATTCTTTGTCAAAACCTACTAAAACATGACCAAGTGTAATGCAAAACAAGAAACTGCTTCTTCAGTAGACTATCTTCTTCACACAAGATGTTCTCATAGACTTGTCTTTGGATGTAGAGGATAAACTAGGAAAAGTATATGGAAAATATGAGAGAAAAGGAACTCTTACTTTCCCTTGGAATTGTTGGAATTTCTTGTTCTGCATCTTTCTTCCATATGATGATGATTTTAACATCTTCAAACTTCTCTTCCATACCTTTTGTTCTCTTTATCTTGAAGTAGCAAGCATTCTTAACTTCTTCAAATGAACTTTTCTCTTCCTCTAGTGCTAAGAGTAAGAGACAAAAAAAACATGGTATATAAATGGAAGTGAATATAGAATCATGTTTTACCATCTTCTCATATCTCAGAATCAAAATTGTACTTCAAATGACTGATATGACTAAATTCATCAACCTTTTGTCTGAATGATGAATTACCTTTCTAGAGTTGCCTCTCTAGATACCTAGATCATATTTTGTATCTAGATAAAAACCTTCAAACCAACTTACAAGATTGGCTGAAAACAAAACTGATGCTCTCCACATTTGTCTTCTTAGATGAACCTTCTTTCCATGAAAGAGATCTCTCAAATTTCTCTAGGAAAACCTCTAGATACCTGTTTTGATATAGCCTTTAACTTTCAAATAATGAAAGTGTATAAAAGCATTCCTTGAATCCTTCAAATCTCTTCATAACTGCTCTTCTAAGACATGACCTACAAATGATAATCTGATAGTAGAAACTAATACCTGTGATTTGATGTTGATCTGATTCCTTCATCTTCTACAAACCATTGTTCTTCCTTGAATTTGAAGTAGCCTTCTCTTCATCAAGTCTTGGTCTTCAAATAATACTTCTATAAAGTATTTGCATACTCTTCCAAAAGTATTTGGCTGCCAACAGATCATCAACTTCATACTCCACATTGATGAATACACATGTGACTAAATTGTCTAATTCTCAAATCTGTACTCATGTAGATTAAGTGTGTATGTCAAATGTCAAATATTTAGAAGATGCCCTTAAATCATATGTTGTCAACCTGGAAGTCTGGAAACCTAGGAATTTGAGAGCCTGAATGAGTTCTGATACCAAAGCCCTAAAGCTCTGATACCAAATGTTGGAAATTAGGTAGGCCCATAAGTAATACCATAGGTCCAAGGTTCCATATGTCCAAGATCAACAACACAGATTCCAACAATCTTCCAATATTGACAAAACATGAACATATCACACTTAATCACACAAATGATGAGACAAAGATAGATAGAGATTAGACAACATGTGTAAAGTGTTATGTAAGCCACTGCTTACTCACACTATCATATATACAAATATTCGAATTACAATGTGGAAGCAAAACTCTCAACCACTCTATGTGAACATAAATAGATGGATGAGTGAATGTACAAATGTAACAAACATATTCAGATGTATGGACAGAAATCTGAATATATATGAGATGTGTGACCTAATAGGTTATAGAAGAGTGAATATGAGTGACAGAAAGAGGAAGGATCAGTGTGAAACTGATAATCAGTAAACCCTCTTCTAACTTCAGGCTATGGAAGACCCTAAGTTAGATATGTGTGTGAAAAGATCACATACTTACAAAAGTAGCAAAGAATGCTAACAAGTTTGCTAGCAGAAATCCTCAAACTCATATGAACATACCTTCTTGAACACCTCATCCAAATATGCATGAAGCATACATGTACTGATTCCCTTGTACCTATGCCGAATAGGACTTCTCCTGATATGGATGTCACTGCCTCCATAAACTCCAAGTAGTACATGTGTGCATAAAGAGAACATGTACCTGAATTCTTAACATAAGATGCAAATCTTATGTTAACCACCATCCAATGTCTTTGAAGTAACCTGAAATCTTCATGTAGAAGACATTCTTCAAATACATCATGTGAATGGCCCATCCACACCACCAAGCCGCTGTGGGGTAAATCCTCTCCATAAGCAAGAGTGTGAGCACACTCTTCTTCTCCAAGAAGAACTCCATAGACGCTCCTCAACATGCTCCAAGATAGCACCATGGCTGCCCCATGTGCTAAGAAGCACCACCTCTATTGAGGTAGCAAAGCCCCAAGCTTGGTGTTGAACTAAGTGAAGGATAAATTGAACAATGAACAAAGCTCTTATTATATAGTAGTTTGTGTACTCTTGAAAAGCATCTAATAAAGCACACTTGAAAAGCTCTCCATCGTAGCGATCGTTCAAGATAAACACAATCTTAGCTTTTTACAAACACAACACATGCGTTCATCAACGCGATTGGTGCTGGCTGCCGCCAAGCTTTATTTTAAAAAAAATCTTACGTGAAATTTCATCGCATGCCGCTTGTGGGAATCGAACCCACACCATAGGTCTGAGAGGACGACTACTTACCCATGAGGGCTGGCACCTTTGCTAATGAATAGGTTAAAAGTAAACACTATACATTCTGTATCCTGTTAGTAAGATGGACCAATGGACATTGTTTTTCAATAAGATTGTCCTCAATGTCAATGCACATGCATACAAACTCTTCTATGGATCTAGATTCCTTCAAGTACACATAGGATCTCAGTTTGGTAGTCATCAATCCATCTAAGAATAAGGCCACTTGTTTGGCTGGAGTGGGTAACTTTGGCACTGGGCATCTCTCTAAGTATTGTTTGAACCTTCTTCCTGAAATTCTAACCATTTCTTGAGATGTCTGTTTGAAGCTATGAATGAGGGAAGAGGTGTTGTGTCTTATGCCACTCTTAGAAAAATTTGTGATGAAGGCTTCTAGGAGTTGGTCTATGTTCCTAAATTGCCTCTTGTATAGTGGTTGAAACCATGTAAGAGCAATGTTCTTGAGTGTTAGAACAAAGGTATTGTATTGTGTGAATAGGTCATCAACTTGCTCATCTCTCAATACTTGCCTAATTCCTTAGGATGTCACTTCTTGTCCAATAAGTTTTCGTTGCCAGGAGTACTTGAATTTTAACGCACTTAAAGTTTGATCGCTTGATTTTTATATTTGTCACCTTAGAGTTTATCGCAAGACAGAATTATTAATGCTTGCACTTGAGAAATTAGGGTTCTTGGACTTGATCGTGCCTAACATAGCCCTAAGTAGTCAATTCCTCTATCTGAACTTAGCCTAAGCTAGGAATTGATGGAGGGGGTTGAGAATGATCCAACCTTAGGTTGCTTATCGCTTGCTCCTGCTTCAAGCTTGCAGTATGCTCATGCTCTGGACACCTTTTGATGCTCTCAGTGGACATGTAAAAGTCCTAAAGCTAGCTCAAGATTTTAATTCAATTTTCATAACAAACCATGTCCATTCATGCAATTCACATGCCCAATGTTGCTTTGTTTTTATGAAAATTCCCTTAGATATACCTCAACTTTCTCACCCCTATGGAAGGTCAAATTCAAAATACCCTATCTATAACTCCACATATTAGTTTTACAAAACCCAATGGATGTTTGTGTGGGATTCCAAATGAGCTTTCGAACAAGCCCATTGGAAGTAAGTAAGCACTACATCAGATTTGATTGGATACATATATATATACACACACACACACATGTTTTTGTGTGTGTATGTATGTATGTATGCATGTGTGTACGTATGTATGCATGTATGGGAGTTTTGCTTTGAGTAGGTAATCCCATATAAGGATGCTTCCTCGTATCCATAGGCCGTATTGTGCCTCTTTCACATGCTAGATTCCAATGGCATTGGTCCTCTATATGGTTTGTCTTATTGGAATAAGTGCAGAATCTTTTGGGTGGGGTTCTTTTCATAACTAGTCTCAAGTTGGTGGGATACTCTATGGCTCTGAGGCCATATCCCAAATGATTGATCTCAACATATTGGGGGTGTGATCACTAGCAGTCTTTGGCTTCATGCTATATGCTTCTTGAGTGAGAATCGTTGTTTTTATTGCATTGATCACCAACTCAATTATTCTCTCTTTCATCAGTGCAATTTTGGATTCGACTAGTGTGCTTGTGGTTATGACAAACAATGATGTAGTTAAAGTAGGACTCTCATAAGATGAATCCTTCTTGGATGCACATCCTAATCCATCCATAGGCACATACAATAGTTTTCTTCTTCTTTATTGACTTAATTGAACTTCTTCCCATACTCTAGCTCCTTCTTTTGTTGTGGTGAACTTTGTAAGTTGTTTGCGGCTTATGTGTTGTTGTACAAGGGGATCTCTGAATATTGCAATGAGTTGCCTTTTTAGGGTATCGTTTGGAGCATTTTCACCCATTTTCCTTAGTAGCATTTATGTGCATTAGATGTACTAATCTATGCTATTGTTTATGCCTTTTTGGAGATAGTATGTCTACTAAGCCACTTGGTCTTGAATCCTTGCCATCGAGACTCGGCTAAGAAAGCATTCTTAAGCATTTGATACATCTCTCTTCCCTAAGGTAACATGTTGCCATACTAGTTTGTGGCTTTATCCCTCAGGCTTGTAGGAGAAATTTGCAGTCTCTAGGCAACCTCAAATAGTTGTATCGACCTTGAACAATTGTATGAAAGCATCAAGTTCCTCATCCCAAAGACCCAAGAATCTAGGGAAATCGCTCATGTACCGGGATCCTATGAGCCATTTTGAACAAGGGATTGATGTAGATGTCGATACTTTTCTACAAATTTAAAGACCTAGGCTTTAGAATCCATTTGAAATGTCTAACTTGGGAGACTACTGTTCTACTATATTATGTTTTCCCTATCGATTCCTTTCAACTCCTTGCAGCTTCTTCTTACTCTATCTACTTTAGCTTTTCATGAGCTTCTACTCTTGGAGTTGCTCGTTCCTCCCTTTGCATCCTAGAACTCTCTAAGAAAGAACTCATTTCACTCATATACTAGCAATTACTGGGGTACAAGTATTGAGCCAACAAGTGGCACTAGGTGATCCTATAGAGGTATCTTGTAGAGATGTGCCAAGTAGCTCCCAAATATGATCTAAAAAATGATGAGATCACAAAGTGGCCACAAAGGTATTTTTCTAGACTCTTTCTCGGGTCTTCTTATGGTCACAATAGTCCAATGCCGCTTTCTTTTCAACTTTTATCGGCTTACTAAGGACATGATGAACATGCAAGTCTTGTAGACTTTCGACAAGATCAAGAACCTTTGTAACTGCATCATATGATTTCTCTTTGGGACATAGCACATCACAAAATCTGCACAATGAATGACAAAGGAAAGACCACCTTTCTTATTCCATGAATGTATAGCTCTCTCCAAAGCTTCCAAGCTATGTCAATAAAATAGGTTTATACTCCTATATCTTAACCACTTGTTAGCTATCACGTCTCTATTGATTGTTCTTTTGAGGCTAAGAGCCACAAGGGGACAAGCTATTGAATTAACCTTGCTTCACTTAATATCTTATTTCCAAATCTACACTTTGTGTGGATGGTGGCAAGTAACAGCTGATACTATTACTTGCACCTAAGTAGAATAATCATCTTCTTCAATTAATGTGTACGAATAAAATTATGCAATTTTTGAATTCTATCTCTGTAAATATATAGAAACAAAAAACTCACACATACATACATACATACATACATACATACATACATACATACATACATACATATGTACCTATATACATACTTACATACATATATACATACATGCATGCATGCATACATACATACATACATACATATATACAAGAGAGTCCTAGATGAGGTGCCCAAGGCATGGGTGTTTATCTTAGAGAATCAACATAAGAACAAAGATCTATGGCCACATCAATTGAACGTTGGAGATGTGGAGGTGATGATCACATAACTAGGATTTACCCAAACGAAAAGAGACAATTGTATTTACCCCACTCTATAGGTATTGCAGTGGGGAAGATTATTACAAAGAGGATTTCCCAAGAAAGAGAGCTAAGAATCATAAAGGAAAAGAGCCAATTGAATACTCCAACTATGTGGAAGTAAAAAGCCAACCTATCCACAAATTTCAAGAACAAGTCCTGACCATGGGGTGGTGATTCAAACACCACATTGTAAGGAAGGACCAAGATCCTCTATCGACTTTGTGGAGGTAGGTAGGCTCAATGACATTCAAAAACCTCCAATCATAGCAATGGTCACAAGGGCACAAGAGGACACCAAGGATGATGTACAAAAGAAGGACACATCATCAGCAAGTGAACAAGCTCATGAGCATGCTAAATTGGAAAGAGAAGAGAGGAAGAAACTAACTTTGAACAAGGAATATTAGAGGAGAGCGATGAAGAGGAAGTGTTGCCTCTAGTGATGAGGAAGTTTATGCTAGGCATTACCCCATTCCCGGAAAGGTTCAAATATACTGAACCTCAAGAGCACAAGCAAGGCCATGGAGAATTGGACATTGTGCAAAGATTGGCAAAGATAGAAATCACTTAGACTTGGGGACATTGTTGAAACACTCTTCCATATGTACAAAGCAATTATACGATGAATATATCAAGAAACCACAAAGATTGCAAGAAAAGAGGAAAGAAGTAAAGGAGATCTAGAGCATAACTACTCAAATTTCAAATGCCCCTATAGTTATCATAGAAATCAAAGGTTATGAAGTCCCAGGCGTGCAGTTAGACAACGGAGCCATAGTGAATTGAATGATGGAATATATGATGAAAACCATAGGGATCACACAAATGGAAGACACACCCATGTCCTTGCAAATGGCTGATCAAACCCAAGTAAAACCTACAGACCTTTTGAGAGATAGCAACACGATGTAGGAGGATTGGAATTTAATATAGATTACGTGATATTATGCCAAGCACTTACGAGGCCACCTTCTCCATACTCTTGTGAAGGTTGTGGTTGGTTCAAGAAAATTGTATACAAGTTTGGCAAATAAATTTTATCACTATTGGAACCAAATCTGATCGCATGTAGATTCAGATACCTTCCACCCATACTGTTAAGAAATCCATAATATGTAATGATATGGAGATGAAGTCAAGGAAATCCACAAAAAAACTTCAAGTAAGATTTCCGCTAAATATAGAACCTTATAAAGTCACGCTCGATGGATTTAACTTATAATTGCATGAGGGAAAGAGCAAGGGATCGGGGGAGTATGTAAATCCTCTAGAATACAAAGATGATTTCGATCGAGAATTACTAGGGTGGCTGATGGGAATAAGCCAATCTGAATGTTAAATGATGAACATGGATTTGAGAAAGATTGAGATTTAGAGAGAGAGAGATGAAATTGGAAGGTAGAGGTAGAGGTAGAGCAATTGATAGAGAAGATTGCAACACTAGAAGCAGAAGCTCAAAAGAAAAAAACCCAAAAATAATGATGAGAAAAGAACAGAAACCACAAGACGTGATAGCTAAAGTGGAGCTAAGGAAATCAAAATCTATTGAAGAGAAAATGATTTAGGATGATGGCAGATAATAAATTCACAAGTCAAGAACACCTCCAGATTAGAGCCAGAGGAGTGAGAGATATTCAAAAGAAGAAAATGTTGAAAAATGGGAAATTAATCAAGGTAAATTCTTGATTATAGTATCAAAACTAAATGATGAAGTGAGAGATGGTATAAGAACAGTGCTAAAAAGGCATAGTAAAGCTTTTGCCTAGAAATACAACAATTTAAAAGGAATAGGTCCAAAAGTATGTCAGTATTACATTAATTTTGAAGTAGGAGTGAGGTCAGTCTATTAATGCCTCAGGAGAACCAATCTAGTGTGCTTAGATTTGATTAAAGCTGAGCTAACTAAATTACTAGAGGTAGGATTCACTTATCCCATTGCATTCATTGAATGGGTTTCACCCATTGTAGTCATGCCGAAAAGGTATAAAAAGATTTGAATATGCATGGATTACTAGAAGTTGAATGAGCAAACTAAGAAGGATCACTTTCCATTTCCATTCACCAATCAAATCTTGGATAGGATAACTAGTTGCAAATTGTACTCCTTCATAGATGGTTTTAGTGAGTACAACCAAGTGAAAATCTATGAGAAAGATCAGTCTAAGAGTACCTTCACTACCGAATGGGGGAGATATGCATATCACATAATGCCATTCGGCCTATGCAATGCAACTACCATGTTTCAAAGAGCAATTATAGAAGCTTATCAAGATTATTTGCAAGATTGGATGGAAATATTTTTGGATGATTTTTCCATTCAAGGACATAGTGAAAATATGGCTATAAGATTTGAAGCAATCTTGACATGAAGCATTGAAAGAGGGATTGTGCTAAGCATTGAAAGAGGGATTGTGGAAACGATTGTGCTAAGTCTTGATAGTTAAGAGGGTTCTTAGAACACGCAAATTATTGATGATTTATTCTAAATTTTGCTTCAATAGTTGGATTTATTCTAAATTTTGCTTCAATAGTTGGATCACTGATGTAGATATTAAGAAAATACAAAGCATTCCACGGGACTTTGGCTTATCAATTACCCTTTGAAAACATTAAGGAAAGATTGATGAATGCACCAATCTTGGTTGCATCGGATTTGGCAAAGGAATTTTATGTGCATACTGATGCATCCCATATAGTGGTGGCCATGTTATTATGTTAGGCTGACAATAAGAAGTTAGACCAACCAATCTATTATGCGAGTCAAAATGTCAACCATGCCTAGAAAAATTATACCACTACAAAAAAAAAAGTATATCAATGATATTTGCGGTGAATGAACTTAGACATTACTTGATGGGGAAGCATTTTGTCTTTTACATGGACCATGAAGCACTAGAGTATATCATTAACAAATGTGAGTTCATGGGCTGGTTGATGAGGTGGATGCTCTGGCTACAAGAAGTTATTTTTACTATGGCTATAAGACCACGAAAGGTTCATATTGTGGCAAATTATCTCTCTCGGATATTAAAAAAGGAGTTAATTTCAGAAGTCTTTTATGAATTTCTAGATGCAAATTTTCTTCAAGTTGAAGTAAACACTCCATGGTATATAGATCTGTTGAACTTTCCATGCACGAACAAATACCCATCTAGAGCCACAAAGAGAGAAAAGCATAAGCTTTTTTCAATTGTAAAATTACATAGCATTATTGGGGGATAGTTGTACCACTATTTTGTCCATGAAAGCATCTATAGAAGATGCCTTGAGGAAGATGAAGCAAGCACTATGATGAGAGCATTGTGTGATAACCATAAGAAGACTTGAGAAATAGACTAAAATGATACCTTTGTGTCCACTTTTTGGTCTCATCACTCTGCTACCAAAAGTCCTACTTTCATGGACCTACAAGCTGAGGGGGCCATCCCTCGGACTGCATAGATGGGGGCAAGGCCCCCTCTACACTCCCACCATTAAGGTTCTATGGGAAAACCATGTGGCACTGCAAGGCCTATATTTTTACCTTGAATGGCAACCCATTGGCCCAAAACTTTATGTCCACCTCATGTCTTGGCTTACAAAGATAATTTATTACCATCATTAATCACACATAGACCTCATCTAACTTGGAAGTCACAGATCCACGAATTCCTCCGCTCTTCAAATGGCGTATCCTCATAATGGGAGCCTTACAATTTAGAGAACCATGGATAGTTTGTGGTTACTTGAGGGTGTAGTATTGATTATATCTAACACCCAGATACTGACTCGGAGGGGTTCACAAAAGTTAGAAGAAGAAGGAAAAGAAGCCTTAGGGCGATTTTTGAGAGAAACCTTATGCCAGATACCCCCCCAAACATCTTGTATTGCAATCTAGAAAAGGAGATTAATGAGCTTGATTACCCAGGTAGGAACCAGTTTGAAGCGGATACCAGTGACAAAGCCCTTGAGAACCCTGTCAACAAAGCAACCAAGCAGGAGGGCTACACTATAAGCAAAGAAGATGGCTTTACCACTAGCAATGAAGACAACATGGATAGTGAAAGTTTCATCATTGGATCGATGATTCTGAAAACCGTTTCCTGTTCGTTCCAATAGGAGGCCTCCCAAAAGGGAAAACAATCTTGTTTATCTTAGCATTGCCCCCATGTTTTCCAGCCGCTCCCTTGATTACCACTTCGTGGGATTTCTGTAGCCTTCCTCGTAGGTGTTTTCCGAGATGTTGGCTATGTGTGTATCACTCCCTCCTACGCTATTCTTAACCGTCTTTGGTTGAGTTTACTTGTACACAATTATGCCCTCATCTAGTCCACCATTGACTGATGTCTATAGGGACATCAGGCGATGTCTCTGGAGTGATTCACCGTGATGTCTCTACTTAATCTCAGAAGATATCTGTCCTAAGCCGCCTGGTTAGTCTTATCTTTAAGTAAATTCTCCCATTAATTTATTTGGTATTGAGTCTTGAGCGATGTCTTGCGCAACTTTTTATGCTTGGTTCTAAGATGCATAGGTGCTATTCATCAGGCAAACGATGTCTATATGGAGACATCGTTGATGCCTTGGGCTTCATGCAACATGGAGCTGGCTCTCTGTGCACCCAATACACTCGGCTGGCTCTCTGTACACCCAATACACTCCCTCTGCCCTCCTTGTGGTTATCCCGAATGTACACCTTGCTGACACACAGGTCGTCGTGTGTGTGTGTGTTTTTTTATATATATATTTATAATTTTTAATAGAGGTTCAGCCGAAGCCTATTTCCTCGAGTTTTAACTTTGAAATTGCAATTGTACAAATGAACGGACATAGTACTCATTTGACCTCCCATATTCCACAAAGAAGGGGTTAAATTTTTCAACCGCGATACAAGAAAGGATTTTCCGAAGACAATTGATTGAAATTGCAACTCTACAAGTGAGTGGGTATAGCACCCATGGGACCTCTCGTATCTCACAAAGAAAAAGTTAGACCGTCCAAAAGCAATACAAGAGAGAATTGCCCGAAAGCAACTAATCTCAACTGGATACAATATGGTTACACAATCCTTACACCTAGAAAGTGTCCTGCCATAAATAAGGATCGAACCTTTGCCCCTGTCTCAAGAGACGGAAAGCCCATCCAGCCAAAAGTTAACGCACGAACAGACCGTCAAGTTTATAGGCTCAGTGCACAGGGCTTTTATGGATTACTCTTCTTGTTTCAAGCGACGTATGGGAAGGGCCTTTGCCCCTGTCTCAAGAGACGGAAAGCCCATCCAGCCAAAAGCTAACGCACGAACAGACCGTCAAGTTTATAGGCTCAGTGCACAGGGCTTTTATGGAGTACTCTTGTTGTTTCAGGCGACGTATGGGAAGGGCGTTAGCTCTGTAAACCCCCTTTTTACCTCTCAGAACATACAAGGATTCCCCATTTGTCGCTCCGTCCCCCTATGCACTCACGTGCTTGAGAGGAACAACGTGCTCACCCTTTTATTTCTTCCTCTCAGCTACATTCTACAAGTGTTCATCTCAAGCTTTCTACAGCCCCACCACCCACCTGGAAATATCTCGTGTGCCCTCCCCTGTCTTTTCAAGTTGAAGACAGCACTTTCGAATAGAAGACATATGCCGCCATTGTTTTTTTTTTTTTGAGAGAACAATGAATTGAACAACCTCTTAAGGTAAGGTAGAGGCACTCTCATGAAAGAGTCATGGACGTATCCAGCCAGGACTTGAACTCAGGACATCCTCTTACAGCTTCAATGCGTCAGCCACTAGGCTACACAGGCTCGAACATGCCGCCACTGTTTTGTTTAGCAACTCAATGAAAAAAAATGAGTCGCCATGTCTACAGCAGTCTATTCGGAGGTTCTTCTGCCGCCCACTTGTCTGTGCAGGCCCTCTTCCCAGGAAGCGGATACGTTAAAGTAGAAGGACTCTCATTATTCATATACAGCTGATGGAAGGTCTTTTTTCGAGCACGATCAGGTGCCCCAACCCAATAAAGAAGTACAAAAAGGCCTGCCCACAGTCTTATCAAGCTACGGCATGCACTTTCTTCCAACATGACATAACGTGTTACGTTCTACTCCTTTTTCCTTGCCTATGACTTCAAAAAAGTAACCTTCAATGCTCGGTCACACCATTCTATGTGTCATTACCTCTTCCAGGGCTGGAGCCTGAAATGAAAGAAAACAACAGAGAATGATGAAGACGAAGATGCAAACCTAGAGCTTTAGTGGAATATTCAGAAATGGAGATAAAAACTCTAACCCTAAAAATAAAAAATTCACTAATTTTACCTACCCAACTACATAATCTTATTGAGAATGGCCTACAAATGAAAGTAATGCCCTACCAACCATGAAAATAAGTTTCAAGAACATCTATCTCGTAAAGTGCAATCTTTAAACATGATGATTGATGAGATGTGACTTCGACAATGGTGCCAAAGTGTTAGATGTAAATCTAGTTGCACCAAATGGCATCAAGCAATGGATCCTCATCCACAAAATGTCAATATGAGACATGAGTTGTTGATATCATGATCTTCACCATGTTAGGAGTCATACACACATACACATAGATACACAAAGAGTCTCACACACATGCACATGCATACACGCACACACATGTAAGCAAGCCTTGCTCATGGACAAGACACAATAGCTCCCAATAAACTCACATTTGATAAGAAAGGAGAATAAACAAGAAGAATATAAATTATGGTTTGTTCGCTTTTCAGGTAGGTTTTAAAAAGTGATTCTTTTAACATTCTTATGTCCACCCTAATTAAAAATAGGCCTTAAGCTCTCATTTGGAGCTAGATTTGAGTGCTAAAAAATCCTGTAAAATCTTAAAGGGTTAAGAAATCACTAGCCAAATTTAACGACTCCTTGGCTTACACCAATATGGAGAAAATTACAAGAAAATGCTTTTATAGATATTTCTAACGGTGGGTTTTAACATGAAAATGGCCTTTTTGAGGGATAGTTTTGAAAGTTGTGGGGCCCTCACTAGCCTATTACTTTGTTGTCGTGCATCCATCATGCTTCTTGCTTCAGTTCTCCACAACCTTGACCATTTTCTCTCTCTCTTTGAGCTTTAAAAACTACTTCAGTGCATCTCTATCTCCGATATTGTGGAATCAAGAAAATGGTAAATTCCCCTTGATCAAACATGCCAATCCATGCCTCATTATCGGAGGATGAAGCTTGCACTTGGTTGGCCAACTCACTTATCACCACATCATATACGAGGCATAGGTCCCCATTTCCCTGGGAGATGTCTATGGGATGTCTTCAAGAGAGTTCATGTGAGCTCTATGTTGTGCAAAGATCGGGGGTCACAATACTCTTCTCCATAGACCACTTATCATTTGCTTTCTCAACTCTTCTCTGTTCCTGCCATCTATTAATGCTCAAGGGATTGGTTTATTTCCTTGTAATCCGTAATAGATGATGCATGTTAAGGCATGCATCCGTGGTAGATTCTTCTTCCTATGCCACTTTGAATGAACACTCTCTATCTGTTGGACTATCGAATGTGTTATTCCTATAATCTTGTCTTCTCTATGAGCATAACTCATCACGTGCACTATGGATGTATGGGGAATCATATACCTGCCTTTTGCAAGGAACACAAAGTCTAGAAGAAACATTCTTACCACCAAATCTATACTTAATAGATTGAGTCTTGTAAATGTATTCATGGTCATGCCCTTTTTTTACTCTAAAATTGGTATGTTCTTTAGTTGCACTCCCTCAGGTAAGACCTACAAATCCTCTCAAAGCAAGGTTGGTGATAGATTGATATCTTTGGGGAGTCCATTACAGTCATCTATCATAAATCCAGGATAATGTAAATAACCCATCATAGTTGTATAGTTGGTGATGGCTTGGGAACATCTATAAAAGGCGTGCTTTATGAGTGGCATGGTCAAGTATTGTCCACAACCTCATCTGTCGTAGATATTTGGAGCTATGGGTATCTTCCCTAATTCTTCAAATTCCCTATCCATGAAGTAAAACTTCCTTTTCTCTCCTTTATATGTGATGGTTCTCACATAGAGGTACCCACACTCTTTGAAAACATTATTCAAGGTTCCCTTGAACCAATGTGTGAGTGATGGACCAATGTACCTTGCCAGCGGATCCAATGGAACATGTGGCAACTATAATCCTTGGGGAATTTATGGATTTTGGCCTAGTTCTTCCATAAATGGTCAAAACACGAAACATTTATGATTTCTTTGCATGTTTCTTCAAAGTTCATACAAGAACTGGATCACCTTCCTTCAATCCTTTATCTTCGGTATGAACATCATAGTGTGGCTTATGTCTCCTCTTGCCTGGTACCACCCATAACCATGTTTATTGTGATGTCTCCAAATGGTCCACTTTCTAAGAAAGCTTGTGTCCTTTCCATTCATATTCTTGAGCCGCTTTCAAAGTTGGAACCAAGAAGTCTATTGACAAGATGGCATTCCGACCATACACCAAATCGAATGATGTAGTACCTTTAGCAATCTTGTAGGCCACTTGAAAAGTCCAAACAAGAGGATGTAATTATTTTTCCCAAAAGCCTTCCATTTTAGCTATCTTTTCAAAATGGTTCAAGGAATCTTATTTGAACTTTGGGCTTGCCCAGTGGCTTGAGGATAGTAGGATGATGATCTATTATGAATCACCATGAATTCTTTGAGTAAAAACATGCACCACTTCGTTGATGAACTGGGTGCCACAATTTCTCAAAATTTCTAAAGGTGATCCAAATATCATGAAAGTTTTCTATAAGAAGAATCTTGTCGTGGTTTGAGCATCATTCTTTCTTGTGGGTCTAGGCTCTTCCTATTTTATCAATTAAGTATTAGTTATGATGATGTACGCATCATGTGAGCCTAGTTTGGCCGATAAGTTAACTAGTCCAATAGATTCTATGCCCCATTTCGTAAAGGATCTACTATGGTTCACACGTTTCAATGCCAAATCATCTCTATGAATAATATATTAAGCTCTTTGACATACGTCACAATGGTTAACATAAGAATTTGCATCCATATGAAGAGTTGACCACAATAATTTGCAAATAGGATCATTTTAGTAGTTTATTGACTAGAGACATGCTAATGGTCACCTCTAGATTCTGAATACATCCACTTTCATGAATCCATAGCCTCAATTATTTATCGTATGCTCCCTTGTAGAGTACATTTCCAATCATTACATAATCGTGAATCTCTTCTTCTAAGGAACTCGTCCTTGTAGTAATCATTCCTATTAGGTGTCAACCTAACTTCATGAAGTCTACTAGACGTTGAGTCCATTTAGGTGTTATACTAGAGTACCCATGACATGAATTCTCAATGGGTTCTCTTTTGTTTCACTCTTCACATGCCTCTATGTGCTCATAAACATATTCAACATTTCAAACAAATATAGGGCCAAGTCTATAGAAGTTTTGTAAAGCGCAACATTTAGCTTCATTTGTTGTCTATATGGCCTCATAATCTCGCTTCAAAAAGTTTCCTTTCTAGATCATTAACACATCTCAAAATTAGTCCACTCGAATCTCTATAATAGATATTCCCTACAACATATATGTAATTCCTTGCCTTTCAAATGCTTCACTCAATCTAGGATTTATCTTATGCATGGGTTGGCAAGTAATTATAAAAAATATTGGCTCCAAGTTAAAAAGATTATGCATCAAGTAGCTTATCAACAACTCCATGTGGGGTTTTTCCTTGAGTTACGCAAGAAAAATGTTTAGCTCAAAGATAGGTGTTCCACGTTTTAGCATCTACTTCAAAGTCAAACTCTAGTAGAAGTAACAACCATCTTTGAGGCCAACTCGTGTCACAAGGCTACTTGATCAACAAATAGCTTGAGTTTTACAGCCAAACATAGCATTTCCATTTCTTAAGTAAATAGAGCATGTCTTCCTTATTGCTTGGTTATTGTATAATTTCTCTCTACATTGTTTGATTGCATACTGATATTTACAATAAAAAATCCATTTTCCTTCATCAACCAATTATGCAAAAGGGAACATAGGCAATTGAAAAATCAGATGCATCCATATGAATGTGGACAGGTTTATCCCAAGCAAGTACCTCAACTATTTCTTCATAGAATCGAATATTTGTTCAAAATCTCCTATCCATTCAAAATGTGTCAAGTGTGTATAATGGATTAATCAATGATTGCATACATGCGTATTAATCTTCAGTGATAGCCACAATGGCCAATGAAGCCTTACACTTCTTTGAAATTCTGTGCTCTAAGAAAACCTAAGATGAATTCAATTTTGTCTTTCTCGATGGAAAATCCATTCTAATAGATGATATGTCCCAAGATCTTTCCTTGACATTCCATGAAGGCATACTTTTCATGACTGAAACACAACTTGGTATCATCTACATCTTTTGAAGATATCTAATTGCAAATTCGGTGTATGTAGAGGTCTTTAAGTGGAGTATGTGCACAATTCATTTGCATAAATTTTGAATATTTTATTCAAATTAAAGGCTTTTGGATTTTGAGGTCTGCGAAAGCACGCGAACATCATAAGGAAGAAGAAGAAGCTTGGAGCACAACACACAATATTGAATGTATTACCTAGAGAATATCCAAAGATAAGTAACCCATTAGGGTAATAGGCGTAATACAAGCTGGGGGAAAAAACCTCCTAAACAGGGAAAAAAGTGCCCCGATGTTCCTAGTGTGTTAACACACATCACTACCTAAATATATCAACAAATCCCCCTTGGGAGTGATGCGGTGAACAAGGAGTTGGCACTCATGTATAAGGAAGTGCCAAGCTATGTGGAATCAATCCACAAAAGGAACTAAGCCCAAAGCTTTGTGAAAAGCTTCAAAATTTTCCTTAGGCAGAGCCTTTGTGAAAAGGTCTACAATGTTCTCATGTGTGGCCACATATGGCAAACTGATCTCTCCAGCAAAGAACTTCTCTCTTACATAATGATAGTGCACCTCAATCTGATTACTGTGAGCATGGAACACAGGAATTCCTCACAACTATCAATGCCTCACAACTATCAATGCGCTCTGACTATCAGTGACGATGGTGGTGGCAGAAGACTGATCAACACCCGAATCAACCATAAGGCATCTGAGCCACACACACTTAACAATCATTGTGAAAGCTTCCCTATACTCAGTCTCACAACTAGAAGTGGCCACAATAGGTTGCTTCTTGCTCAGCCAAGATATGCATGAGCTACCAAGAATGAAGCAAAAACCATTGGTGGATACACATATCATAGAAACCAACCCAGTTAGAGTAAAAGAAAGCATGTAAGTCTGGTGGTAGTGATTCCCTCTTGGGATTGTTAGGCCGCCGGATTGGCACAATTTAATTTTATTTTTTCATATATCACACGCACCGAAAGGGCGTAGCGAAGCAATGTAACCTTTTTTACCCATTAATGAAGACATTACGTTGTTCTCCGGTGGGAGAGGAGACGGGGATCGCCAGACTGTCTGTCTGGGCGATTTGCGATCTTATAAAGACGCTGTGGTGTAGAATTTGCAGATATTTGGAATACTGTTAAGTCTGTTCTTATTGAATTGCCGTAATTTACTATTAACACAGTAATAGTGTCTTAACATCAATAAGTCTGTTTGATTGTGTGATTGAACAATTGCACGATAATCTGTGTTAGGCCGCCGGATTGGCACAATGTAATTTTATTTTTTCAAATACCGCAAGCACCCAAAAGGGCGTAGCGAAGTGATGTAACCTTTTTTACCCATTAATGAAGAGACATTACGGTGTTCTCCAGTGGGAGAGGAGACGGGGATCGCCAGACTGTCTGTCTGGGCAATTTGCGATCTTAGGGAGACACTGTGGTGCAAAATTTGCAGATATTTGGAATATTGTTAAGTCTATTCTTATTGAATTGCCGTAATTTACTATTAACAAGATTGTTCTGCAAATAGTCGAAGATTTCGACATGATTTTTCTTCAATCAGAACCTCTGTAGGAATGCGTTCTTTAACTCATCATAATTACCGAAATGATTAATATCATACTCTGTTAGCCACCTCGCTGCTTCATTGACCAGCGTGGCCTGAAACACAATGGCCTTGTACGTCGGGTCGGGTGGGTGGTTTAATACTGCATAACTGATCTCAAAGGTGTGCACATGTGCATCAGGGTCATCACCCGGAAATCCACCGAACTTGGTGTAAGTCACTCCTGTTGGGACCGGTCGAACTGGTATAATTGGTTGCGGCTGCTGCTATTGTTGCTGCTGAAACTACGGTTGCAGCTGTGGGGGTGTCTGCTGCTGAGACTGTGAACCACTCATAGTGCTATTGTGAGTAGTGTTGTTGTTATCTGTCTGTTGAGGAGGTGTCTCTTGTCCTTCAGAATCTGTATTGTCAGACTGCTCACCTTCCGGCTTGAAAATGGCATTGAATCTCTTACTTATCTCCAAATCAAATAGCCTGTCTTCAATTTTGGTATCAAAATTAGGTAAGCTTGCCCCGAAGAGTGGTGAACGTAATACAGATCCACCAGGTAGTACCGCACTATCATCGAAAAAAATCAAAGTTCCAACAAATGGTACCGAACTTCCACCGGAGCTTATCAAACTTTCACCGCACCAGGTTATCTTTTCACCGGACTCTTTTATATATTTATTTATTTATCAAGCATTCTCATTTATTTTATTTATTTATTCATTTATTTTATTTATTATTTATTTATTTATTTTATATATTTCCAACACAAAAGCCTTTCTTTTCTATTTTCATTTAAATATTGCTAACATTATTTTCACATGTTTAGTAACATGTTATGGACCCTACCCATATCCAAAGGAGTTTGATAAGTTATTTAATAAATGTTATTTATTAAATGTATTTTCCCTCGTCATGATAAATTATTTATTCAATTTATTTTTCCACATCATGGTTTTCCAAAAGTTATTTTATTAGATCAAGAAAATCACCAATCTTGAAAATAGACATTTTAGATTCAGATCATGACACCATGCTTGAATATGTTGGGCTTCCGATAATAATAGATTACTTTCATATCAATCTTTGTCTAGGTACTATAGAATCTCCATATGATCTTTCAATAAAGCCTTGAGAAGAATCTTGTCTTCTACCACAATGCATAAATGATGAGAAGAATCTTGTCTTCTACCACAATGCATAAATGAAGAATGATGATTTTGATTAGAGTGATAGCTTCAATACCGTAGTCTAATTGTAAAGGGAGTAACCTAGAGGCATTTTATTTGTCTCTTAGTTTGATATGACTAGAGAACATATGAAATATATTGATCCCATAAACAAGGAAATGTATTGAGAAAATTATCAAGCATAATCAACAGAACTTTATTTGTATCTTTATCGAGATTATTATCTTACCTATGTAAAATGTGCCAACCTCGTGTAATATGTTGAACTAGCTCATTCGCAAAATTTTCCATCATCACCATCAAGTCGTTAGAGAAATGGCCACCAAAAATATAGAGTAACCTTTTGCAATCACAATAGCCATTTTGACTTTCGAGGCACACTTTGTCCAAACACCAGAAAAGCGTGATCGTATATATAATATAAATTGATAGAAAATTAGAATCTGCAAACTCAATCCAATTGAATTTGGATCATGATAAATGAAGAGGCATCTCAATAGTTGATAAAAAGGCGAGAAATTCTTCATACTATATCCATGGTATAGAATCACCGATATTTATGAGTATCTAGAAAGGAATCATCTACTCCATCAAGATGCACTCCAAAATCTAAGTGAAACAAGAACTTAGCAATGAAGATTTGTGCACCAACACAATCAATAATCACAAATTTGAATTCCTAAAATAGGACCGCTAGTGTGCCAAGTGACCCACCATTTTTTTTATATCACCAAATACAGCAACATCAAGTTATCAACATGAAAAAAGAGTTAATGCTCAAGTAAATAATGCCAAAAATCTTGATCAAATAAATTAGACCCAAGTATTCTCTCTCCACCATTGATTGAATATGTTCTATTATAGGTAAACATTGACTAGGATAATCTATAGATCGATGCCATTCTTTCCATAATCTACATGAGCACACTAGAATTGCAATATTGGATGCATCAAAAAATACATGGAATGTTTTAGAACAATTTAGAGCCTATAGAATACGAGCATGTATAAATGAGACCTTTACTGGATGAAAAGTGAATTCACAATTGATTGTCCATTGATATTTTGAGGGTTTGACTTGTGCTAATTGATTAAATAGAATGGGGATGTTTCATGCGCCAATGGATTTGTTTACAAAACTTGAGCAATTCTTTCAAAGATTGAGAAATTGGAAACTCTTAATAGCTTTAACCTTATCAGGATCTACTAGAACTCCTTCTTTAGGAATCAAGTGCCCCAACAATTTATCTCAAACAAGCTGAGAATTAGACGTTTTTGGATTTGTTTCAAACCATAGATGGAGGTGTCCCAAATTCTCTATAGCTAATCCTCAAATAGAAACAAAATCCAAGAAAAACATGCATAAAAGTAGTCAAGTAGGGGAACAAAGATGCTTTTCATGCATAGTTGGAAAGTACTAGGAGCATTTCATAGTCCAAACCATATGACTATGCAAAAAAAACATCCTAATATGTAATGTATGATCTTTTTTAAATAATCTTGATGTCTCATACTTGATTATACCTACTATATCCATTTAGAAAAGAATACATTTTGTAACTAAGAATCATCATCTAGCAAGTCAAGTAAAAATGGTATAAGGAATCTCTCATAGTTGTTGCATTAGGCTTTTAGTAATCTACATATATCTTGAATTGCTGATTCATTCTAGGCATAATGATGATCAAATAAACCCAATCTGGATTTTCAATAAGAATAATAAATCTAATCATAAGCAATCAATAAAATTTCACATTTACTTATTAGTCGTAATGTGGGTTCATCCGGTATAGTTGTTATAGAAAGGGATGGAATGACTCTTCAAATTAATGCAATGATGATATCGGATCCAATCCCTTCATGTAATTTCTATGTATTCCATGAGATAAGTGATAAGCTATTTTCAAAAGGAAGTTGGTAATGATGCAAATCACAATTTTATGAGTCTACATAGTTCCTAGATTAAAATTTCCAAACTAATCCTTGACTTGATAGTCTTCATGGGCTAGCTCGCTACACACGCACCTCTCTCGGTGCGTCTTATTTAATGAACTCTGCCTACCGCCCAACCTGCTCTCTACCTTGAAGTGCCCCCCCCATTGTCTTCCCCATTTCGCCTTTGCCCTTCCCTCGCCCCCTGCTCCCTTGTCCACCCCTAGGCCCCCTTCCCCTCTCACTCCCCCCTTCCTTGACACCCTCCTACCCACTTAGGCAGAAGCCCCCCTGTCCCTCTAACCCCTCTAGTCCCCCCCAGCCCCTCCTTCTTTCCTTGCCCTCCTCCTCTCGCCCCCTTGTGGGTCTTGGCCTCTTCTTACCCATCCCTATTCCTGGGTCTATCATTGAGGTCCTCTCACATAAACTTTTTTTCCATTCTTTCCTTGCACTCTTTTCATCTGCATCAGAGACGAATGAACTTCAAGTCCACCCCACATAGGGATTCTCATGGAGCCCTCTCACCCACCTCCATTCTGTCACCCATTTGACTCTCCCTCTCCGATGAGGGTAGAGTGAGCTTAGCCTTAGAAGTTGAGCACCTCCAAGCTTCCGCACACATTTGTAAGATCATCGAATCACACCCCGGTCACAATGAGCTTAGGGACCTTCTTAAGAGTATCTTCTTTGGCTAGGTTGGAAAGTTAGTTGATATTCAAACCCTAGGCCACAACTTTTATGAGGTAGAGCTTGAGTCTCATGAGGTAGTTGCTTGGATGCTTGCTTCAGTTGCTTGGATGCTTGCTTCATCCCCAATAGTAGATTGGGTTGACCGAGCATACGTATGTCCTTGCAAATATGGCTTTGATCCATCGACAACTTCTTCCTCACCTTTTATTCATAGGGAAACATATGACTTTCCTATTAGGACGTGCTTTCCTAGCCTCTTTTGTGATTATTTTCCTTTGTTACCTCAGATTTGAGGATCTCTTCACAGATTTTTGGAGGTCTTGAAGTCATTAGTCTCAGTTTTGGACAAGGTTGGTGCACCTTCCATAAGTTAGGATCCTCATCTTTTCTCTTGCAAAGTTACCATCAAAGATTGTGCTCTCAATTCTTTTAGAAAATCAGCTGATTTTGAGGGTCGAGTTCTCGGGCCTCTCAAATCATTGTTTTGCTTGTCATAAGGCTGGTTACCTTAGCAAAGCATGCCCTACAAGGACCAGACCATTAGTCCACATAACACTCTCAATAGGACCCACACATGCCCCTTGCACCAGCATCACGTCCTCCCTCCCCCCTCTGGATCCATGAGGCTCTTCACCTCCGAATGAGGGTGGGTTCGATCACCATCTATATGCCCTGACTAATTCTTCTTTCCCTATTGCAGGTTGGTGGTAGAAGTAGAGACAATAGCCTCATCCTAGTGCTCCATAGGTTTTTGTTCCCAAGGGTAACTGTTTTAGTGCTCTCTAGGAGGACTTACCTATAATCCCTAGTGTGGAGTTGGAGAAAGATCTCCCCACTTCTATTCCCACTCCTTCGATTTCTTCTCTTGGATCTTCCACCTCTCCACGATCTTGTCGGCAGCCTGATATTGCACCTCCCTACTCTTGCTGGTCTCTCAATAGTGACTTCTTGGTGATCCGAGAAGCCCATGAGGGACAGTTACCTCCGAATCCTCTTATCTCAGTGGGTATGCCACCCTTCACTACAATTCGCCTTGGGTTAGTGTGTTTTGATTACCACTTATGGAGGGAGTGCTTTGGGCATGAGTTCTCGTAGTTCTTTGGTGCATATGAAGATGAAGTCTCGTCTCCTATTCAGGTCCATGATGTTTCTCTTACATCCCATATTGAGGCTGACTTGGATTTGGAAGTGGCATTTTCTTTTCCTCTTTGCAAAGCCTCACAACTTGATTGGTCTCTTCGAGAGGCATCGCGTTTTATTCTTGCTCAGGTTATTGAGTTCTCCCATTGCCTCAAGGACCTTGATCGCAACAACCTTTTCATCAAGATCTGGGATACATCCTAGTTTCTTCGTTCTGATCCTTAAGAGAGTCAGATCATTATGTATGTGATTGCAGATACTCGTACTCCACCTTGCTATATGTATATACATGAGGATCATCTTAGCTAGCAGTAGGCATGGGAGTCAAGTGAATCCACTTGGCTTAGTCTCTGTAGGGTTCTCTTTGAGAAGTTAGCTTTGTTCCGGGGATGTTTGGACTCGGATTACTCCCCTTGCAAAATAGAATCAAAGATGTCTCGATTACCTACTACAGCAACGTCTTGGTTCAACCCCTCTCCATGAGCATTCTTTCATGGAATGTTCAAGGATTGGGTGGGCCACAATTTTTGCATTATAGAGGTACTTAGCAAAAACTCTACTAGTGCTTGGTCCGCAATCCCATTAACAATCTAATGCTAAAGGAACACAATGCTAGAGGAACACCATCTCTCCTTGAGCTACACGTAGAAATGTAGGCAGATATTGTAGAGAAACAATCATGTTTTTTGTTCAAAGGGCTATGGACCCAATGGATCCTTGGGTGGTGTATGTATTTTGGTTGGGGATCCCTTGCATTCTGCGATCATGGATAAAGGGGAGATTATCCTTAGCAAGGCCATTCAAATGATCTTGTAGTAGGGGGGCATGATATATGACTTCTTGAATGTTTATGCTCCTTGCATTCCAACATGTAGGTCCATACTATGCTTAGATAAACAATGTGCCATGTACTATGGGCTTTAACATACATTCCTTCCTTAGTAAAGCTATCAATACTTTATTTGTGGACTTTGCTTGCTGATTCATATTAGAGTTTTGCTTCTACTCTTCGGTCGATGATGAAAGGTAATCCAAATGCCTTGTCATTTGAGGAGTTAGTCTCTGTTCTGTTGCAAGAAGATCAGTCCAGGCAGAATAGGTCCATTATGCATGTTGCAGATCAAGATTTCCTGGCTAGTCAGAAGGGCAAAGGAAAATGGAGCTCTTCTACTAGTAAGCAGAAATCTGCAAATGCTACACATTCGAAGAACCAAGAAAAAGATGAGAAAAAATCAGAAAAGCAAAAACTGTTTTGCAAGTACTGTAAAGGGAATGATCATATAATAAAGAACTATCCAAAACTGGCTGCTAAAGAGGCAAAGAAGAAAGAGGCTGGAATGGTTGTTGTAGAAGCCTCTACACCAAAAACGGAGTCTGCTAATCTTGTGCAGGAAGAAGAATGGGTGTTTACTACTGTTTGCAGTTTTAAGCCATCTTCTCATGAGCACTGCATGTCTCCAGTAGACTCAGCTGTTTGGTACTTTGACAGTGGGGCGACCAAACATATTAACTTGCAGTGTAGTTTCTTCTCTTCACTCGAGCCTACCCCTACAGGGAATACTGTTACATGCACCAACAACTCCTCTTATCCTGTTATGGGAGTTGGTAAGATCATTTTGACTACTGCTAATGGTAGCTCTTTCACTTTGTCAGATGCTTTGTTTGTGCTACGGATCAAGAAAAATCTGTTATCAGTTTTTGGATTAGCCAAGATTGGCTTAGTTGTGAAATTTGTTGATGACAAATGTACAGTTCATGATATGTTTAATGGCCACGTGATTATTGCTTCTAGCATTCTATGTCATGGGTTGTATAAGCTCATAGAATATGAAAGATCTGTAAATGATTTGGCATGTGCAGTACATGATTCTCAAGCTGTGTCAGATGCAAAGCTTTGGCACACATGCTTTGGTCATCTGAATTTTGCTAGTTTGCTACGCCTGCAGAAATCTGAAATGGTGTCCTCTTTGCCCAAACTTGAGGCACCGAGAAAATATGTTTGTGAAGGCTGTATTTTGGGAAAAATGCAGCGTTCCTCCTTCACAAAAGATGGTTCAATCTGGGCTACTCAGAAATTGCAGCTTGTACATAGTGATGTCTGTGGTCCTATGTAGACACCTTCTTTTGGAAATTATCTTCACTTCGTGACTTTCATCGATGATTTTTCCAGGCATGCATGGGTATATCCATTGAAGTCAAAGTCCGAAGTGTTCATGTGCTTCAAACAGTTTTTGGTTTTGGCTGAAAATCTGTCAGCATGTAAAATGGGCACCCTCCATTCAGATCAAGGGGGGGAATATATGTCTTCTTATTTTAATGCATTTCTGGCTGAACATGGGATAAAACACCAGTGTATAGTGCCATATACACCTCAATAGAATGGAATTGTTGAACGAAAGATCAGGTCACTCATGGAGATGGCGAGGTGTATGGTCAAGAGTCAAGCTTTACCACATAGTTTCTTGCTTGAGGCCGTCATGTGTGCAGCATATGTACTTAACAGGTGTCCCACTAAAGCGCGGCAATATATCACTCCATATGAGGCTTGGCAGGATTGCAAGCCATCTGTTGCACATCTGCATGTTTTTCGTTGTTTGGCATATGCATTAGTGCCTGAACAACATCACAGAAAATTGGATGATAAAGCAATAAAATGTATTTTTGTTGGGTACAGTTCCGAAAGTAAAGGCTATCGTCTATATCATCCATAGACTAAATGCATTCTGGTTAGCCATGATGTTGTTTTTGTGGAAGATGCTATTGAGCCATTGCTTTCATGTACTAAGGAGACATATGTTAGCTCCAAAGACATGTATGACACTTTGCTTCCTCTTTTTACAGGTGGATAGTCTAGTGCTGGTCCTAATGAGGCAACTTCTCAGCCTTTGCAGGTTTCATGTGATGATGTAGATCATTCCATTTTTGATGCAGATTTACACGATGCACTAGTTGATGAGAGACCTGATATTGAGCAGGAAAAAACTATGTCAAAATGGCTCGTGCAGACTTTGCATGACAACAAATTAGATGCACCTCTTTCATATCGTACACATTCAGGCTCTCATAGTGCCTCGTTTGCATCAGATTGCTATGCTATGGCTACATCTAGTCTTTGTGATGAGAATGAGCCTGTTTTGTTTGATGAAGTACAAAATTCTAAAGATTGGATGGCTGCTATGCAATCAAAATATGATGCTATGTTGTTGGATGCTTGATTGACTTATGCATTACTTGACCAGATATTCAATTTGCTGTCTCACAGATGAGCAGATTTATGCATTGCCGAGGAGTCAAGCATTGGTAGGCGGTTAAGCACATCTTTCGCTACTTGAGTGGTACTCGGCTACTTGGGTTGTTTTATCCCAAGGGGGGATCACTACCGCCAGATTTGCATGCTTTTTCTAACTCTGATTGGGCTGGATGCTATGACACTTGTGTGTCCACTAGTGGCTTTTGCTTCATGCATGGTAGCTCATGTATATCTTGGTTGAGCAAGAAGTAGGCTACTATGGCCACTTCTAGTTATGAGGCTCAGTATAGGGCAGCTTTCATAGCGACTTTTGAGTGTATGTGGCTCAGATGCCTTATGGCTGATTTGGGTGTTGGTCAATCTTCCGCCACCACCATCTTCACTGACAGTCAGAGCGCATTGGCAATTGTGAGGAACCCTGTGTTTTATGCTCGCACTAAGCACATTGAGGTGCATTATCACTATGTTAGGGAGAGGTTCTCTGCTGGGGAGATCAGCTTGGCATATGTGCCCACACAAGAGAACATTGCAGACCTTGTCACGAAGGCTCTCCCTAGGGAGAAATTTGAAGCTTTTCGCAAAGCTTTGGGCTTACTTCCTTTTGTGGAGTGATTTCCACATAGCTTGGCACTTCCTATACATGAGTGCCAGCTCCTTGATCACCACATCACTCCCAAGGGGGATTTGTTGATATATTTAGGTAGTGATGTGTGTGAACACACTAGGACCATCGGGGCACTTTTTTCCCTCTTTAGGAGGTTTTCTTTCTCGCGGCTTGTATATATGCCTATTGCCCTAATGGGCAACTTATATTTGTACATTGTCTAGTAATACATTCAGTATTGTGTGTTGTTCTCCAAGCTTCTTCTCCTTCCTTGTGTTGTTCGCGTGCTTCCGCAAAATGTCTATCTCCAACAATTGGTATCAGAGCAAGTCGTCGATTCATCTAGGGTGCCATCGACACTCCTCCAGTCGCAATCTTAGAATCGCATGAAATTTGGTGAGCATACTCAAAACGCACTATCACAACACTTTTGTAGGCTATTTTGTCTTTTTGTGCTACACGTATATACCTATTTTGGTTCGCCAGTATAAACATCTCGAAGTCTGCTACAAGTCTAGCAAAACTTATCTGGGCAGTTCCATTCAACTTTTTGAGATACAATCAATTTTCTGCATCAAGGTATTTTAGTCACCGACCATGGCTAAAAGCAGTGATGTATTTCGTATGTTGGCTGTTGAGGATAAGTTGGATGGTACCAACTACCAAGTGGGCTTATATGATGCGACATATGTTGGTTGCAAAAGGATTTTGGAACATTGTGCAAGGTTTTGAAAAATGTCCTATCACACCTGCAACTGTTACAACTGTAGGTACTGAAGTTGATGCAGAAGGTGTTGAAGATGATTATATTCTGCATATTCCTGTTCGTGCTACGGTTTCTGCTACACCTACTATAGAGCATATTTGTTGGGATGGCAGAGATGCTCAGACACATGCATTGATAGCTTTGTCTGTCAAAGGTGCCATTATTCCTCACATTTGCTTTTGCAGAACAACTAAGGATGCTTAGGATAAACTTACCACATTGTACCAAGCTATGAATGAGGCTCATATTGCTTACCTCCGTAAACAGTTGGAGAGTGAGGACATGAATGAAGGTGATTTTATGGACAGTTTTTTAACAAAGATTAAAGACTTGAAGGAACAGTTGATTTCTGCTGATGAGGTTATACCAGATAGCTCACTTGTGCAGACCGTTCTGAACGGTCTTCCTGATTCATATCAGAGTTTTGCTTCTACTCTTCGGTTGATGATGAAAGGCAATCCAAATGCCTTGTCATTTGAGGAGTTAGTCTCTGTTCTGTTGCAAGAAGATCAATCCAGGCAGAACATGTCCATTATGCGTGTTGCAGATCAAGCTTTCCTGGCTAGTCAGAAGGGCAAAGAAAAAATGGAGCTCTTCTACTAGTAAGCAAAAATATGCAAATGCTGCACATTCGAAGAACCAAGATAAAGATGATAAAAAATCAAAAAAGCAGAAATTGTTTTGCAAGTACTGTATAGGGAATGATCATATAATAAAGAATTGTCCAAAACTGGCTGCTAAAGAGGCAAAGAAGAAAGAGGTTGGAATGGTTGTTGCAAAAGCCTCTACACCAAAAACGGAGTCTGCTAATCTTGTGCAAGAAGAAGTATGGGCAGTTACGACTGTTCGTAGTTTTAACCCATCTTCTCATGAGTAGTGCATGTCTATAGTAGACTTAGATGTTTGGTACTTTGACAGTGGGGCGACCAAACATATTACCTCGCAGCGTAGTTTCTTCTCTTCACTTGAGCCTGCCCCTACAGGGAATACTGTTACATGCACCAACAACTCCTTTTATCCTAATATGGGAGTTGGTAAGATCATTTCACTACTATTGATGGTAGTTCTTTCACTTTGTCAGATGCTTTGTTTGGGCCAGGGATCAAGAAAAATCTGTTATCAGTTTCTGCATTAGCCAAGATTCGCTTGGTTGTGAAATTTGTTGATGACAGATGTACAATTCATGATCTGTCAAATGGAGACGTGATTATTTCTTCTAGCATTCTATGTCATGGGCTCTATAAGCTCATAGACTATGAAAGATCTGTAAATGATTTGGCATGTGTAGTACATGATTCTCAGGCTATGTCAGATGCAAAGCTTTGGCATGCACGCTTTGGTCATGTGAATTTTGCTAATTTGCTATGCCTGTAGAAATATTAAATGGTGTCCTCTTTGCCCAAACTTGAAGCACCGGGAAAACATGCTTGCGAAGGCTGTATTTTGGGCAAAATGCAACGTTCCTCCTTTCCAAAAGATGGTTCATTTCAGGCTACTCAGAAATTGCAGCTTGTACATAGTGATGTCTGTGGTCCTATGCAGACACCTTGTTTTGGAAATTATCTTTACTTTGTGAATTTCATCGATGATTTTTCCAGGCATGCATGGGTATATCCATTGAAGGAAAAGTCTGAAGTGTTCATGTGCTTCAAATAGTTTTTGGTTTCGACTCAAAATCTATCAGCATGTAGAATGGGCACCCTCCGTTCAGATCGAGGGGGGGAATATATGTCCTCTAATTTTAATGCATTTCTAGCTGAACATGGGATAAAACACCAGTGAACAGTGTCGTATACACCTCAATAGAATGGAGTTGCTGAACGAAAGAACAAGTCACTCATGGAGATGGCGAGGTCTATGGTCAAGAGTCAAGCTTTACCACATAGTTTTTGGCTTGAGGTCGTCATGTGTGCAGCATATGTACTTAACAGGTGTCCCATTAAAGCATTGCAATCTATCACTCCATATCAGGCTTGGCATGATCGCAATCCATCTGTTGCATATCTGCGTGTTTTTGGTTGTTTGGCATATGCATTAGTGTTTGAACAACATCGCAGAAAATTGGATGATAAAGGAGTAAAATGTATTTTTGTTGGGTAGAGTTCTGAAAGTAGAGGCTATTGTCTGTATCATCCACAGACTAAACGCATTCTGGCTAGCCGTGATGTTGTTTTTGTCAAAGATGCTATTCAACCATTGCTTTCATGTACTAAGAAGACATATGTTAGCTCCAAAGACATGTATGATACTTTGCTGCCTCTTTTTACAGGCGGATAGTCTAGTGCTGGTCCTAATGAGGCAACTTCTCAACCCTTGCAGGTTTCATGTGATGATATAGATCATTCCATCTCTGATGCAGATTTACATGATGCAGTAGTTGATGAGAGAGCTGATATCGAGCAAGCAAAAACTATGCCAAAATGTCTGGTGCAGACTCTGTGTGACAGCAAATTAGATGCATCTCTGTCATATCGTACTTGTTCAGGCTCTCATAGTGCCTCTTTTGCATCAGATTTCTATGCTATGGCTGCATCTAGGCTCTGTGATGAGAATGAGCCTGTTTCATTTGATGAAGCACAAAATTCAGAAAATTGGATGGCTGCTATGCAATCAGAATATGATGCTATAATGAAGAATGGTACTTGGTCTTTATCTGACTTGCCTCCTGGAAAGAAGGCCATTGGCACCAAGTGGGTTTACAAGCTGAAGCATAAGCCTCATGGAATAGTTGACAGGTATAAGGCTAGGCTTGTTGCAAAGGGTTATGCACAGGAAAGAGGCATTGATTTTGATGAGACCTTTGCACCTACATGCTGTATGACTGCTTTTTGGAGCATCTGTGCACTTATAGCCCATGATTATTGGAATGTACATCAGTTGGACATTAAAACTGCATTTTTGAATGGTGACTTGCATGAAGAAGTGTATGTTTTTCAGCCTCGTGGCTTTGTGCAGAAAGGGCATGAAAACCAAGTGTGCAATTTAAAAAAGTCATTATATGGTTTAAATCAAGCACCACATGCTTGGTATGAGAAGATACATGCCTATCTGATTACACATGGGTTTGAGCATCATATTCTGATTGCATAGCAACCATCTAATTTTCTGAATTTTGTGCTTCATCAAACGAAACAGACTCATTCTCATCCCAGAGACTAGATAGCATCAATGCTAATGATGTGCTTCTGATCATTGTTGTCTATGTTGATGACATGCTACTCAGTGGTCCTATTGAGAAGCATGTTGTTGATTTTAAGGCCGATTTCCATGACTCATTCGAGATTTTTGATTTGGGGCATTTGCATCACTATTTGGGCATTCAGTTTATGCAAGTTGATGGTGGAATAGCTTTGTGTCAAACAAAATATATTGACACATTATTGTAGCGTTTTGGCCTTGAAGACTGTAAGACTATTGCCACTTCTATAGAGAAAGGTTTACGATTGAGTCTTCATGACGCCGGAGATGCATTTGATGCTGTTCTCTATCAGCAGGCTGTTGGATGCTTGATTTACTTATGCATTACTCGGCCATATATTCAGTTTACTGTCTCACAGATAAGCAGATGTATGCATTGCCCAGGAGTCAAGCATTGGCAGGCAGCTAAACCTTCCTTGTGCTGTTCGCGTGCTTCCGCAGAACGTCTATCTCCAACAATTTGTGCAAGGAGGAGAATCCTTTGGCAAATGACACTTTCTTGATAATTTCCACACTCCCTACACCTAAAAGAAATGATTGGCCATCAGGGCGTATTTCCAAAATTATCTCAAGGATGTGGGTTGTGGATAATAATTGAATTGGTGTGTTGTCCATTACATTTGGTGGTGGTTGGACGCCTCCTTGTCCCCATTATGTTTGTGTAGGAATTCCTCTTGAGTGGCATTCCACTATGTCGTTGCTAGGTGTCTTGTATAACTCTCAAGTCACACTTAAAAGAGGGTAGTCACTTACCACATGGCCCTATTTGCTACACATGGTGCACCATAGTCCACTTTTGATGCCACTTCTATGAAGTTCTCGTAGCTCCTCTCAAAGTTGTGTGAGTTCTTCTATCTAGGCCTCATCTTTCTTTTGTATTTTTAAGGCTTCAATTTCACACCTTAGTCGTTGCACTTTCTTCTTCTTTATGGGGCTTGTTTCTTCTTAGGTTCTCAAGATCTTTTCTCAATTGTGTTATTGAGTCTTCAGGTTCTACATGATATGGTAAAATAGAAGAGATATTTCCATATTGGTGTCTAATTTGCTCCAACCTTGTTGTTGTGGCAATGAATTCATCAATTTTTATTGTGGAGAGTAATAATTCCTTGATCTTGCACTATGAGGATATCTAAAGTGTTTTAGTAAGCCACTTTTTGACAAAAAATCATGGAGAGGATCTTGTAGTTTAGCCATAGGTCTATTGGCTCTAATAACAAATTCAAGAAATGTCTCCCTTGTACCTAGTCATAATTTCTCTAGTTCTTCAATGATGTTTTCTACTGTAGTTTCAAATTTTTCTTTGAAAACCTCCTTCATTAAGTCCTAGTAGCAAAATGGTTGTCAGCAAATTGAGTAAAACATTTGTCTGCTAGACCTTCCAATGTTGTTAGGAAGAGGATTAGAAATGCATCTTCTCATCCCATTAACCCCCGTGGTTCACAAAGGGATGAAAATCACTTGACATGCTTATCAAGATCTTCATGTGCTAATCCCTTAAAGGAAGGAAATTTGATATTCAATCATGAAAGTAAAGTTTGTAAGTCTACTTGAGCTTTCATATTTCCTACTAATGATGTGGACGAAAGAGGGTTGGCTGACCTACGAGCGACTTTCCTTCTTATTGTTTTGAAAGAAACTCCTAAGGTTTGTGACCAGGTTGTGGTCATGAGGTGCACATCCTTTTTTTAGGCTTATGCTGAATTCCAACGAAAAAGAAAATTGACCTCTTGAACACACTGCTGACACCTTTGCACTTCTTCTTCACTTTATAATTGTGGTCCCACTATGCTCAAGTGGCCTTGTCCCACCATGCATGCCAAATTTTTTTGGAGGACTCTTTAGTTGAAAGGGACTCGAGTGTTTATAGGAGACGAAGAAGAAAGGCAATTGCACCAGAAGCCTTCGTGTCTTTATTTTGTGTAGTAGTTAGTCCAAAGAAGTACATACACAAGTACACAAAATATCAAAATTACTTGTTTAGTCAACCTTTGCATTGTTCCTTCACCTTGTCCAATAGCTTCCCTTGTGCACTCCTTGCATGCATGCTTCCAATAAGGTTGAAGGCTTGGTCATTTCTATCGTTGAACTCCAACACCTTCTTCAAGATACTTTGTGAAACTTTAGTTGCTCTATTAGTTTCTTTCTGCACACTCTCTCTACATACTTTGTCATGTCCTTTGCACACTTTGCCTCTCTACACACCGACCAAGTATATGTGTCTTGTTTTGTCTTTCTCTCCCAGTGTAGTGTATGATGTTGCTCTCTCCTGCTCCCTTAGTCTATCTCCAAGAATATGTTTCTTGTTTTGTCTTTCTCTCCCAGTGTAGTGTATGATGTTGCTCTCTCCTACCCATTTATGGTGTGTTGATTCCTTTTATGTACATCGCTTCACTTCTCAACTACTTGCCTATCTTGATGCTTACTTTGTTGTCCAAAGTACCTTCTAATGTAAAGATCAATGTCTCCCTATTTTTCCCTATAGTGACTTTATGGAAAACAAAAATTTTAAATGGGGGCCACACGTAGCCTTTTGCATATCATCTTCACTTCTTATCTTTTCTACTTTTGACATGAGTTTCTAAAAAATGTGCACATAAGGGAGGGTTCTCATGGACCTTTCATAATACTCTAAAAGCCTTAAAAATCCTTTAAAAAAAACCTTCTTGCAACCTGCATTTAACTTTTCCTGCAAGACCATTGTGAACAACTATTTGTGCACCACCTATACCCCCATGTCCTCGGCCACTTGGGCACCACCTGTGCACCACTTTGTCAAGTCATCACTTTGACCGTCTCAACACTTATTCTTCTCTTTCAATTGAAATTCAAAACAAAATCTTCAAAGTCCATGGAATACTAATTGGTAGCTCTTATACATGGCATCTAAAAGTGATATGAATGCTTACTAGTAGACATAAGACTTCAACATTAACATTATGAGCTAAGGAACCTATCAAACATTGTTATAACATTGAGAGACTTACTAGCAAACCTCCATAGTGCCATTGAATGTTATCGTAATTATACCATAATGCATTGTAACACAATGCATAAAAATGAAAATGAAAACCATAAAAAATGAACATCACATTGCAATCCCAATCAAATTATGATTGCCACTATTGGAGTTATACAAGTTGAGGTAATTGGGTTTGGGAATAGGGTAACTTATTTAACTATTGTTTTAGTTCCGTACCAAAAATGAATAAAAAATTCTTAGAGCTTGGGGATCAAGAAAGCATAGGAATATCACATGGAACACAAAGATTAGTAGCCCATTAGGGTTATTTCCATATTTACAACCCAAGAAAAAAACCTCCTAAAGAGGGAAAAAAGTACCTTGGGCACATTAACTATTGAAATATACTAACAAATTCCCCTTGGGACTAATGAGATGATCAAGGGGCTAATACTTATTCAACCAATGTGCAATAAGTTCAATCCACAAAAGGGAGTAAGCCCAAAGCTTTGTGGAAAGCTTCAAACATCTCACGAGGCATAACCTTTGTAAACATTTATCAACATGGTCCTATGTCAAACTAATCTCTCCAAAAAAGTATCACTCTATGATATAATGATAGTCTGTCCCAATGTGCATAGTGTGAGCATGCAATACTAGGTTTCTCACCACTATTAATGCATTGCGATTGTTAGTATATTTGTTGGTGAAAAAATTCTAACCAATACCCAAGTCCTCCACAAGGCATTTAATCCACACAAACACAACAATAGCAATGGAAGCCATGCTATAATCAACCTCTCAACTTGAAGTAGCCATAGTATGTTGCTTCTTGATCAACTAAGACATGCATGAGCTAGCAAGCATGAAGCAAAAACCACTTGTGGAAACACTTGTCATAATAGCCCATCCAATTTGAGGAAAAAAAGCATATAAATATGGAGGTATAGATTCCCCCTTGGGATAAAACTAGCCAAGTTGTCACGTATCAGAGAAGTAGTGAAATACATCTTTAACTGCTTCCCTATGTTAAAATCTTGTGCTATTCATAAACTTGCTCATTTGAGAGACAAAAAATTGAATATCAACTCAAGTGATCCATACATAAATAAAGCATCCAATAGCTTGATTATAGAGACTGACATCAAATACATCTCTGGCATTACGAAGACTCAATAGTCAAAACTTTTCCATGGGAGTCGCTATAGCTTCATAATCTTCAAGGCCAAAACATTGCAATAAAGTATTGATGTATTTAGTTTGACACAAGGTGATGCCACTATCAACATGCATAATTGAATGCCCAAATTGTGATGCAAATGCCTCAAATTTGACATTTCAAAAATGGCATGCAAATCAGCCTTAAAATATGAAATAGAACTCTTATTAGGACTAGTGAGCAGCATATTATCTACATAAATAACAATGATAATAAGTACATCATCTTCATGCTCTACAAACAAAGAACTTTAAGTTGGACTAATATGAAATCCATATGCTGACAAGTAGGTGCCCATCTTCCCATATCAAGTGTGATGCTTGCTTTAATCCATACAATACCTTATTTAACTTGCACACTTTGCTTCAATACACTTTTTGCACAAAACCACGAGTCTGAAAAACGTACACTTCTTCATCTAATTTCCCATTTGAGGATGTAGTTTTGATGTCCAATTGATGTACATTCCCACTATTGTGAGCATCAAGCTCACAAACACTACAAAGGAATCTTCATTAGGAATGTAGATGCAAAGATATCATCAAAATAGATGTCTTTTTCTTGGGCATGAACTTTACAAGCCTAGCCTAATAGCAATCAATACTACCCTTAGGCTTGCATTTCAACTTCTAGACCCGTTTAATGCCAATAGCCTTCTTGCCAAGAGGTAAGTCACATCAACACCATGTACATTCTTCATAAATATTCAAATTGCATAACATCCATCCAAATTTTTGAACTTTGCACTTCATTAAACAAAATAGGATCATTCTCATAACAACAGGTAGAGACACTCATTGCATAACAACCACATGCAAAGGAAGCACCATTGAAGCATGATCGATAAGGAAGTTTGATCATTATGATCTACTCTTCTTGATTGGTTGAATTAAATTTTAAATTACCATGAAATATAGGCATAGCACCCATGGGACCTCAAAATCCCACAAAATAGAGATTGAACGTATAGCACCAACCAATTTGGAGTGCCTCCTCAACATTGGTTGGTTCCTTTGCTTGTTCTTGAAAGAGCTCATTATTTAGGGCTGCATTTACAATATGGGTGCTTCCTCATCTGTGTTCATCTATTATTTGTGGTCTTCTTGGTCCATCTTCATTGTGTTCTCATGATTGTGGGATGGGGTTTCTAGAATCATAGAGCTACCTCACCCAACATGGCAATGGCTTTTTCGCTTGGGTGACAACAGATTGGTGACTTCCATACTCATCATCTGAAGATGATGCTTCCTTCTCTTGGGTAGAAGGTATAGCACTTGGGCCACGTTCATAGTGGATTGCCCCTTCGCCTGATGATAAAGTGTAAACTCTCTTTTTCTTGTCCCTTGCATGTGGTTGCCATGACTCACTATGATCTTCTTAGTGTCAAGGTCATAAATCTTATAAGCCTTATTATCTTCACTATACCCTAAGGAGATACATTTGATGGTTGAAGCTTGTTTCTCTCCATATTTGGAATATGACATGATTTTCACTTTGAAATACTTTGAAATGGGAAATAGATGGCTTTTATGAGTGTACGCATCTTGTGCAGTCTTTCCATCAAGTTTCTTGATGTAACTTTGTTTCAAGATGTACACAACAGTGTTGAAAACCTCTATCCAAAACTGATTCCGCAAACCCTTTCCCTAAAAACATGCACCTTTCCATCTCCATGATGGTTCGATTCTGACCCCCACTTCTTCTGTCGTTTGGCATTGAAGCTCTTCAACCTCTATGTTTCTGTGTATGCACCACTCAGAGCCTCCTAAGCTCTGCTATCATGTAAGAAATAATAGCACAATAGAATAGACGAGTAGACATGCGACAAAAAAAAGCCACACAATGAGAAATGCAGATTGAGAGATAGAGAACTCAAATTCTCAAATTTCCAAGAGCAATGAAGCTACAAATATGGTGTTGTACACCCATGTGCTCACATTATGGAGTTTAGATGGAGATCTAGACAAACTCTAGATGAAGGGCTTACTAGTGCACAATGCAGTGTAGAGCTACACATGGCCATTCTTATTTAGCTTTTGCAAGGCGAGTCTCTATAGATAAACATAGTTGAGAGAGAGAGAAATAGTTGACTGTTGCTCTAGCACAATGGTGAGAACCACGTTAAGAAGCTTCATCTCCTTAATGTCAATCCGTGGGAGAGGTAGGAGTGATATGAAGATCGTGAATGTGAGATGATGTGAGAGTGAAGGTGAGAAGCACAAAGATGCACACACACATACACACACACAATGAAGAGACAAGCAAGACACAATGGAAGGTGGGAAATTAGCTCTATTACTCAAGAATACTCTTACAAGCTCAAACTAGCTCTAAGCTCACACTAGCCAACATGAACCAACCTCAAAAATGAGCTCTCTAGCTCTTTTTATAGTTTCTAGACTAGTTTTGACCGGTTTCACATCTAGTGACCGGCCTAGTTAAAAAATAGGTCCTAGAGGCTATTTGGAAGGTTAAACGATGTCTAAAAATAACGAAAATTGGTATGCGCATTCTACCTAAGCTCCTCAAGCTCGAGGACTCCTCGGCTTGCACAAAATGGAGCTATGAATTACAAAATGGGGTTTTGTTTATATTACATATGTTACAAGAGTGATGAAAATCACTGTTGGATGTTTGAAGAAGTAATAAAAACATAATTGTTTTGAAAAAATGATCCGACTGGCTCCCTGCTCCGTCTTTACATGCTTCCATGTCGTCTGTGCCTCTGACTGTGCCTCTGACTGCTTCCAACACCCCCTCCCTCTAATGGACATGTTCTACCTGGTCTGATCTCCTTGCAACAAAACAGAGACTAACTCCTCAAATCATCTAATCATCAATAATGGACATGTTCTACATGGGCTGATCTTCTTGTAACAAAACAGAGACTAAATCCTCAAACCACCAATAGATGAGCTCTATTTACCTTTGCCCTTTTGACTAGATAGCAAACCCTGATCTGTAACACACATAATGGACATGTTCTACCTGGAGTGATCTTCTTGCAACAGAATAGAGACTAACCCCTCAAATCATCATCAAATCATCAGAGACTATGATATGAATCTAGAAAACCATTAAGAATAGTCTACACAAGTGAAATATCTGGTAGGACTTCATCAATAGAAATCAATTGCTCCTTTGATCTTTGTCAAGAAACTGTCCATAGAATCTCCTTCACTCATATGCTCACTCTCCAATTACTTTCACACGTAAGCAACACGAGCCTCATGTCTTGCCTGGTATAAAGTGGTAAGTGTATCCCAAGCATCCCTTGCTATTTTGCAAGAGCAAATGTGAGGGATAATGGCTTGTTTGATAGTCAAAGCTATAAACTCATGGGCCTAATCACCTTTGCCATCCCAAGAAAGTTGCTTTATAGTAGGTGCAGCATGATCTATAGCACGAACAAGAATTTGAAGATGATCATCATCAATGCCATCTGGATCACCTTCAATAAGTGTATTTGTAGATGTACAATATTCCATAATCCTTTTGCTACCAGTACATGATGAATCATATGTGACCACAATGGTTAATTATTACCATCCAAACTACCCTCAAAAACCAACATATGGAATATGTCATTGCTTTCAGCCATGCCACTCAATAAATACCCTGAGATAGAAAAATGTTTGTATCTCAAAAATTTGAGAACCATCCCGTCGAGCTCTGCTAAGCCTATATCAAACTTCAAGGACTTGTATTGGCCAACCAAAACTTTTATATATGTTTGGCACAAAGGGCCGAAATTGTTTGCATAGGCACTGTGATATTGCATTAGGAGGCAGAAATGAGATCAGATTGAAATTTTAATGCCGCAGAGCGAAGCTGTTTGGAACTCATAATTTCTTTGAGTATGCTCACCAATTTTATTACGATCCTGAGAGTGTGACCGAAGGGGTATCGACGATGCCCTAGATGAAGCAACTAACTTCCTTGATACCAATTATTGGAGTTTGAGGTCTACGGAAACAGAAGGGGGATTGTAAGATTCTCTCTTCAATCATGGCCATGGCATGTAACTGTGCCTCTACTCTGGCCGAATGTGTCGTTCCAAGTTCTTCGATCGTTTTCATCCACGCGGGGGTAGGAAGTTCATAGGTCATCTGGCCTTCAGCCGTGACTTGTCCGCCTGGGATGGGTATTGGCTCGTATGCTTCTTCAAACGTTTCCTCCACCGGAATGGTTATGTTCTCGTCGTCAGCTGGGATCTCCGGTGGGGAATCAGGCCGTGGTGGTGCTTCGTATACCTCTATGCGTGATTGGAGAGTGGCTACCTGGGCCCGTAATGCGTTGAGTTCCTCTATGAGTTCAGGAGAGGGGTCCACAGGTTCTGGTACTTCTGCTGCCACTGGTAGTTGTTGTGGTGTCGTTTCTCTGAGCTGTAGTAACTTGTGATCTTCTTTTAGCTTCTGATGCTCTTCGTTCATTCGATCGTAGTCCTCTAGCAGTCGAACGTGGTCATCTAGCAACATCCGCATCGATTCGGATGGGATTGCCTTGAATCTGCTAGGACTTAATGGTTGTTCAGGATGGTCCAATACCGCTTCCAAATTTTCTCTATTCTGCGCTTGGAGTCTCACGTTCTCCTCCTGGGCTGCGGCTAGATGTCTCCTGAGTAGGCCCATATTCCTTGTCAGCGTCGCGTTCCTAATTGTTTGGGCTCGAAGTAGGTTGTCCAGATCAGCAGTGGCTTCTTTTGTCTTCTCTTCACTTTCTAGCTCTAGCTTATGATATGCCTCTCTTAGTTCTTGGTGTCGCGTATTTAATGAGGCATTCTCGATCGATAATGAATTAAGCTGCGACTGTAATTCATTTGTCGTCCTCTGCAGCTGTTGATAGTTGTTGCCAAGAGATGCAAACTCATCTCGTACTTGTGACATGCATGTGAACATTTGTTGAAGTGCAGTGTCTATGGTGGGCGATAATAGTAATGAAGTGCTAAGTGAGGATGCAGTGGAAGTAGATGCAACGGGAATGGGAAATGGGGTTGGGAAAGTGGATGCAGTGGTGATTGTGGAAAATTGTGACGTACCTAAATATGATGGTGCTGTGAGTGGAGTGGGTGCTGGTGAGGTGGATGGTGATATGTCCATGTCATTGGACGTGTCAAGTGCGGTGACTGTGAAAAGCGGTGTGTAAGTGGGTGGTTGTGTAGGTGTGAAGACGGGATTTACAAATGTAGAGTAATTTACAGGGGGGATGGCTGGAGCAGCTTGGTGAAAAGGGGAAATAGGGGTTATAGTGGGTTGGGGAGGTGAAACTGGTGAGAAGGTTAGTGGGGTTAGTGGGGTTAGAAAGGTGAAAGGGTGTCTTAAAGGTGGGGGAAAAGATGGGAAGGATGAAGGGGTGAAGGGGTTAACATGTAGACGCGGAGGGTTGGGTGTGGGCATGGTGGCATGAATGGGCAGGGCAAAGGGTGTGGCTATGTTGCCATGGACTGGTGTGGATGTTGGAGAAGCAGGTGGGTGTGCTGGGGATACAGGATGGGTTGGTGAAACATGAGGTGAGAGAGGAGTAGATGGTGTGGATGTTATTTCAAGGATAGTGGTAGTATGTGCAACAGTAGTACGTGGCGAGGAGTCCACTAGGATGGCTTCTTCGGTGAAGGATCTTTCCGGCCGTAGGCATGCATCTTGTGCCTGGTGGGATGATTGAGCACCTACCGGAACTCGAATATATTCACCGGGCTTCGATAGCAGGCGAACTCTGCGAGGGTCGTATTGGGGGAGTGGCTTCCTTTGTAAATACCTCAGTGCTTCGACCGGGCCGATGGATTGGACCAGTTCTCTGAACCCTCTGATGTAGACTTCTTCAAATCCTCCGGAGACTAGTTCTTGTTCGATTAGGGCCTGGCTCTCTTCTTCAATCAATTTCTTCCGTGCCCAGACTTTCTCCATCGTACGATATAATTTCTTGATTGCCAGCGTGTAAGCTGCTGCTTCGAAAGTCTCCTCTTGGTGCGTGCTGGTGTCACCGTGTGCATCGGTTTGTTGGCCTTGGCCGTCTGTCTGTCCTTGTTCTTGGGAATCATGCGTGCCCTGGCTGGCTTGGTCATCACCTTCGTCATCGTCGGTGGCTGTTCTTTCGTCGTCAGAGCTCGACACAACTTGTCCCTGTGGCAGATCCCGCGGTGTGGTAGGGTAACTGGGGCATTCATATTCTTGGGAGAACATTTGTGCCTCTGAAAACTGGAACTCATTTGAGAATGCATCCGGCATCTCAAAATCGAATGTGGTGTTTATTGGTTCTGCCTCCATGTGTGGTAATGGGAAAGAAAAGGCTTCCGCACCAATAGTGGTGGGAGCTTCTGCTGTCGTGGTGGTGGGTTCTGTGGTGGCAGCTGCCTGAGGTGCAACGGCACTAGTAGTGCCCTCCGTGACCACTGGTCTAGACAACCTTATGCGAATAGGTTGCACTGTGGGAGCGGCTTCTGTCGGTGATTGTGCTGGAGAGGGTTGTGGAGATGGTGACTCTGGCACTTGGAGACAAGGAATGGTGCCTCTCATGCGCTTACCTGCCCGTGTTCTGCTGGGCTTCCTGGCTTTCTTCGTAGTTCCCTTGAATGCTTTCAGCTCTTCTCCTGTTAATGCACGTTCTATTGGCAAATCATAGGCCAAGCACATATAAACAATTCTGGTGAGCGCACAACATCCATTAAGCACTTTCTTGCGCTCCCATCTGTGTTGTGCCAAATACATTTGATCAATGATCCAGCTCGCCAGATCAACCGTCTGAGGTCCCGTACATGCCAAATACAATCCAAACCATATTCTTTTATGTGGCATGGTAAATCTGTCCTGAGCGGGGAATGCAAAGTGTTGCATGCATATCCGTAGCGGCTTTGACAACTCCGGTGTAATTGCTGAGATCTCCTCCCACTTAGTGACATCCCCACGTTTCATAGGGTCTAGAATTAATCTTTCTCGATCTGTGGGCGTGTGGGTGCCATGAATTTTGATGGCAGCTCTGATTAAATCCTTTGAGAGGTAAAACCTTTTGTAAGGTGGATCATCCACTAAAGAGGGCAAAATAAAAGTTCCGGGGATATCCTTATTCTCTGAGGCCAGCAAAGTAGTGATTAAATAATAACACCTGTAAAAGTCAGGTTTGGGCAGAGGATCACTGAAATACTCCGTGAAGCCTGCTCTGGCCCAAACGTGAGTTAAATCCTGGGTGTTATGTAGGGCTTCGAACTCTCTGGAGAAGAATTGGTATTTTCCCCATGTGCGGTCATCAAACGTCAAATTGGATTCAAATATAAAATCCGCGTCCGCTAAGGGTCCTGCAAGTCCCTGAAACCAGTGAGAGTTACGGTGTATCTTTTCTGTGTAGCCCATAGGTGGGTTATCGATCGGCATGGGCCCTGGAAATCCTTGGAATTCGGGCGGTGGAGCAGTCGGGTGGGATTCTGCTCGTAACACGTTGAGGGGCACTACAGCTACACTGGGGCCTGCTCCTGATGGTCTTTCGTCAGTTTGCATGATGACTGGTGTGTTAATGAGAAAGATCTGCTACAAAAGATTAACACATTAGCATGGAAATTAATTATGATCCCATTAAAGTGAGACCGCAATCCCTTTCCATAACTGATGCGTAAGCCGTGTAGCCAAGTGCTGTGATGTGATGGATGCAATGCTTCTTGCAGCACTAGTGCAGGTCTCTAGACACCTACACGTTTCAGATTAAGCATACATTTCTTGATGAGATGAGATCATGAGTGATGTGTGATGATGGTGGGTGAATTATTACAAGGTTTAAAGGTTAGTGATTTAGTACAAGGTTGTATGTTAGTCGGGGGGGTAGTTTTGTTAGACAATGGGTTAGGGGAAGACGGTTGGACACTCGTCGGTATCCATTTCCTAAGAGTCTTTGAGTGGGTGGTGGGTTTCTGCTGAGGGGTCAAAGGTAGTATCGGGTGTGGTGGTGTTGAGGGATGGAAAGATTTGTGAGTGGTATGTATTACATGGCTTAAGGGTTGAGCTATGATACATGGTTTGGGTACCCAAATCTGCATGGGTGTGGGTCTATGGGTAAGGTATTTCTTGGCGATCCAGATTTGTCGAATGCTCGGACCTGTGGAAGAAGGTCGAGGGGATGGTGGATACTGATTCTGTTTCTGCCCTGCCTTTTGCTTGTCGATCTTTGCTTGGTTGGAGTTCTTCGGTGCTTTTTGTCCTTTTGGCATCCATATTTGTCTGGTGCCGCTTCCTTTTGGTGGTCTAGACTGCTTTCCTTGTTGTGTCTTCTGATACTGCCGTCGGTCTGGGTTCCTTCGTCGTGGTTGACTCTGTTGTTGTTGAGGTTGAGAGGTCGGATGGACACTCTGCTTTGGAAAAGAAGGGAGATCCAACACTTGCGTGACCTGCCCATTAGGAAGTGATGCGTTCTTAAACTTTAATCTAGGCCAGTCTGCAACAAGTTTGGAAGGATGAGCACCGCAGGGTGTCGTGCTCATGTGGCCACTGATGCAACCCACCTGACCGCTGATTGTGTCCATCTGCCCTAGCGGATGGGTAGCTGCCTCTTCTAGTTTGCAGGAAGTCCCAGGGAAGATCTCCTGTCGTCCTTCTGATTGACAACTGTCCATAGCTGAGCCCGAGTGGGTTGGTGTAGTCGTAATGTGACTGGTCTGACCAAAGATCTTCCGGTCTTCCGTCGCATGCGTTTCATAGGGTCTAGGGTTACAAACCTCAGTCGGAGTGCCGTTAGGGAAGTCAAGCGGTATCACTCGCTTCTGCTCTAAGGTTCCAATCTGTAAGGAGCCTTGTCTAAGATTTAGGTCCACTGAGTGATCGTATAGCCAATCTTGGCCAAGGATTAGGGGTTCTATTAGGTCGTCATCATGGCACACTAGTAGCTTCGCTGTCATGGTCACATCCTTAATGAGGATAGGAAGGTCCACCTCACCCATGCAAGGGGTTTCCATGCCTCCTAGGCCTATGAGGTATGCCTCAATTGGCCGCACTAGTCGCAGCACCTGAGTCAATTAAAGCCCTGAGTTCTTGGCAAGGGTTGCCGTGCTCTAGCCTAACTGTAATGAATGGTCTCCTGTCCACTATGCTAGGATGAGTGGTTGTCTTTACTTGACACATGGCCATGGGATATCTGGGTGATGTTTCCTGATGGTTATAATGTTCTCTCCCTAGTCCTTGTCTTCTTAGCTTCATGCGCTTAATGCGTTCTATGGCTTCTGCCTGAGCTTCAGCTCGTATTCTGTTTTCTTCCTCCTTATGCTTCTTTGCCAACGTGAGTCGTCTAAGCATATCCTCAGTCAGAGGTTCCTGATATAGCTTGACTCTACAGCCACTAATGTAATTAGGTATTATATCTCCTTCTAAGGTGGCTAACTGTACTGCTCCACTAGTCGAAAGTCTGTTAATGATCATAGGTCCATAACCTCGCTTTTCTAACTTCCGTGCGTGCTGTTTCAGCGTATACACTAGAACTAGATCTCCTTCTTTTAAACCTTTATCTTTCACATGTGCATCAAAATATGCTTTCTGTCGCTTCTTCGCTGCGTATATTCCTGCTGCTGCTTTCAGCCCGGTTTCTCCTAATCGTTCCAAGTCCATTATTCTTGCTGATAATTCATGGCCGGTCCACTGATGTTCTTGTGCAACCTTAAGGGTCGGTATCAAGAAGTCCAATGGAAGCACTGCATTCTGGCGAAAAACCATCTGAAAGGAGTTGCATTGAGTACGGTCTTGTAGGCCACTCGATATGCCCAAACAGCGTGGTGTAATTGTTTGTCCCAATCTGAACGTTTGTTGTTCACGAGTTTCGTCAGTACGTTACAAAGTATCTTGTTAGTGCTTTCAGCCTGACCATTGGCCTGAGGATGATATGGTGCAGATTTCTTGTGAATCACCATAAAATCCTGTAACAAATATTCAATGACTTGGTTTAGAAAGTGAGTGCCTCGATCGCTCACTAACTCTATAGGCAATCCATATCTTGTAAAGACATTTTCAAATAAGAATTTTGCAGTCGTGTGAGCATCATTCTTTTTTGTGGCTTTTGCCTCTACCCATTTGGTTAGATAATCTGTGGCAACAATAATGTATTCCGCATGTGTACCTTTTGCAGGGGGGTTGATGGGTCCTACAAAGTCTATACCCCACTTAGAAAATGCACGTCCGCCCATCATGGGTTTCAATGGCATTTCATCTCTGCGAGTAGGAAACTGAGTTCTTTGGCACACATCACATCTCTTTACATAGGTATGTGCATCCATGTGAAGAGTGGGCCACCATAATCCTGAAAAGAGGATGGCTTTGACTATCCTATCGGGTCCAAAATGACCTCCTGCAACACCTTGGTGTGCAGTCTCTAGTATGCTCAGATAATCGCTTTCATGCACGCATTGTCTTAGATATCCATCTCGTCCTCTTTTGTATAAATTATCGCCAATAAGTGAATAGTCTTGAGCTTCCTGCTCTAGACTGCGTTGTCGAGCTAAGGTCATGCCTTGAGGGAATGTGTTCGTCCTCAAGTATGTCACTAAAGGTTCACTCCAGTCTGGTGTGAGAGACACGTGATAGAGTGTAGCATGCTCTACTGGTGGTCTTTCACAACACACCTGACATTCTTTGCACAACTTGTAGACATCTGCTTCCATAGAAGGCCAATATACTCCCAATCTCTGCAGAGTCTGTAATGTTCGATGTTTTGAATGATGTTGCTTTAGTGCACCTATGTGTGCTAATTGCAACCAATTTGCATGTTCTGATTCATCTACACAACAAGCAAGAATCTTTTGATTATCCTGTTTATATATGCTTCCTGCCATTATTTGGTATCTCTGAGACTTGGTAATCTCTCCTTCTTTGATCTTTATCCTAGGATTCTTGGGTCCGTATGTCAGAATAGGGACTATTGGTTTAGCCCATTCTGGTGCTATCTCAAGGTTAAACAAGTATGCATCTGGGAGTTCATCCGCTACTCCTTGAGGAGCTTCTCCTGAGGTTAATCTCGAAAGGTGGTCAGCTCTAAGATGTGTCTTTCCTTTCCTGACTACTACTTCAAAATCATACTCCATGAGTAATAGAAACCAACGTATTAGTCGTCCTGTGTTACATGGTTTGTTGACTAAGTATAATAGGGCTTGATGATCTGTAAAGAACTTGAATTTGTTGGCCAACAAGTAGTGCCTAAACTTCTTTACAGCGTAGATCATCCCTAATCCTTCTCGTTTCGTTGTGGTGTAATTTCTTTCTACTGCGTTCAATTGTCTGCTAGCGTAAGCTATGGGGAGATCTATGTTACCTTCATTCGTGGGTTGTGCTAACACACATCCTATGGCGTAATTGGATGCATCCACATGTACATGAAATGGCTTACTCCAATCTGGGGTTGTCAATATAGGTGCTGAGCACAAGCGTCGTTTAAGTTCATTGAATGAATTTTCACATTCAGTTGTCCATTCGAAATTGGTTAAAAGAGAGTACAAAGGCTTGGCTATGATTGCATACATGTGTATGAATCTCCTATAATAACCGCAATGGCCCATAAATGCCTGTACCTCTTTGATGTTCGTCGGCCTAGGTAGATCCGCAATTACCTTCACTTTTTCCTCGTCCATAGAGATTCCATTTTTTGACACAATGTGTCCTAGAATTTTGCCTTGTCTGACCATGAAAACGCATTTTTCTGGGTTCAAACAAACCTGATATTCTCGACATTTGTCAAATACTTGTCTTAACTCTAGAATATGTGTCTGTCTTACATTTGAATGAGCACATAAGTCATCGACATAAACTTCCAAGCTCTTGCGTAAGAATTCCTTAAAAACATGACACATGAGTCGCTGGAAAGTGGCGGGTGCATTTGTTAAGCCAAATGGCATTACACGAAATGCAAACATGCCCCATTCTATGGCAGAAGCCGTCTTGTGTTGATCTTCTGGAGCAATGGCTACTTGATTATAGCCTGAAAATCCATCAAGAAAGCTGTAAACTTCCTTGCCCACAACTCTTTCCAATAGATGTTCCGTGATAGGAAGAGGATAACTATCTCTAATCGTGGCGGCATTAACTTTTTTAAGGTTAATACACACACGCAATTTTCCATTCTTCTTGGGCACAACCACTATGGGAGATACCCATTCGGTATGTTCAATTTCGTAAATGAATCCTGCTTCTATCAAACGATCTATCTCCTCTTTAATCTTCGCAGCGTAGTTATCATTGTACGTGTACGGTTTCTGTTTTGTCGGTTTTGCATCTGGAGTCATAGGGATTCTATGAGAACATATATCTGGATCTACTCCTTTCAAATCTTTGTAACTCCAAGCAAAAACATCTCTATATTCGCGCAATAGGGCAACTAATTCTTCTTCTTCTTCCTTCGTCAAATCATGCCCTATGTATGTGCATTTTTCTTCTTCTCCTTCTATGGCGACTATTACTTTCTTGGTTTTCTCTCGATTATCATATACTTGTCCGTTCATTCGCCTTTCTATTGGGCATTCGTACCATGATTCTTCTATCTTCGATTTCATATTTCTTGAAATTCTCGGGTACTTCAAATAAAGATTCTTCTTTTTCTGTCCTGGTGTCTTTCTTCTTTCTTTTCTTGCCTTCACTCTTGTTAGTCACTTCCGTGGCTAACCTCACTTCATTCGTAATTTCCTCGTGTCTCTGAGTGTGAGTCTCTACTTCGTAGAAATATTCTTCCTCGGATGCAAAGGGTGGGTCCATGAGAATTGATTCTAGATCAAAATCGCTTGCGTCCTCAAATGCATCAGTGCTAGGTTCGCACTCTTCTAAAATGGCATCGCACATGATTGGCTCTATCGTAAAAACTGAAATGTCATAGCCATCCTCGTCACAGTGGGGTGTCCATTGTTCTTCATTGATGGCTACGTCCATGGTTGCTAGTATTTCCGCCCAACCATGGGGTTCAAACTCTTCGTCTGGGAATACTACAGGTGCATATGCTGGATCTTGAAGGGTTCGTGGATGTTGTTCTGCACCCAAGGTCCTGGCTTCTAATCTTTCTTCCTCTTGTTTGGCTACTTTACACATCCATAAATGGGTATCCTCATGCAACCAAGAAGGATCTGATTCTAATGAGTGCACGGATTTCGTCTCTACCGGTGTCTTATGGATGGTATTCCATTGTATTGGGGGTACATCTCTATGTGAATAGTCTTTAAGATTGACTTTGGTAGTCACTCCTAAATGTTGCAAGTACAAGGAATTAGTTCCCCAATCTTGTACAATTTGCAACTGACGCATGAATGGTCGTCCCAATATCATCTCATAAGCACGATTTTTCGCAAAGTCACAAATGGCGAAAGTATGCTCAAATTCTACACCACAAGTGGTGAGAGATATGCCTTCTAGTAAGCCTAACGGTTTTTCTATGTGTCCATCAGCCATTTGTAGCTTCATCCTAGTGGGTCTGAGTGCTGGCTTACCCCAACGTTTCCACAAAGCGGTGGTAGCGATGGCTACTCCGGCTCCTGAATCTAAGATGGCTTTCGTGGTGTAGCCCTGATGGGTTATTGGAAGATATGTGTTACCTTCCTCTCCTTCGCTTACGTCTCCAATCTTTTCCACGGGTATCTCTGGCACCTTCTTATGTGATCCTATCTGAGAGGGTGTGGTAGCTAGCTCAGGGAATTGATTTGCTACGTGCTTCCACAATTCTGGTTTCACCTTTAACAATTCCTCTAGAGTGAGATTACACTGTACTTTAGTGTTCTTGATCACTTCCGTGTTCCTAGGGATCACTGATTCTTCATTCCTCACTATTATCGTGGGTGCTCTCATACTAATAGACTTTGCTTCCCAAGGTCCTGTGAACTGAGGTAATTCTTGTAAAGAATTAGATTCAAATCCTGTGTGTTCACTCAGTTGTTCCACCTCTACATCATCATATATAGAGGGGATGTCTTGGGGAAATTGTTCCTGCAAGTCGTCTATTTCTTGAATAGGAGGATGAGTTCCTTGTTCCTTTCTCCATTTCTCTTCTTGGATTTCCCTCAAAAATTCGTGTGAGTACCTATGTATGGAAGACAAGTTGTCTTGACTTTCTGGGTTGGGTACTTGAGACAGGGGTAGTGCATTCCTTTCCTGTGTCTCTGGGACAATAGGGTTCCTATGCTGATCCTTTTTCTCTTTGCTTTCTATCAAGTATTCTAGCCTCTCCATTAGTCCTTGAAAGTGTAGTTCCGGTTTTGCCATGTTATTCCAATTAAGATATCTAGAGGCTTCAAACAAAGCTTGTGCTAATTCTACCATTTTCATGCAAAGTTTAGTTCTCTCAATTTCTAGATCAGCTCGAGGGTAGTTTTTACTCATTTCCGTTACTTGAGGTCCCTCTTTTAATCTAGCTTGATATGCACGAAACATCATGTCTAGATCTTCTGGTATGGGTTCCGCTAAAACTGATCCTGATTTTTGAGCTGGATTTTCTTGGTTTAATTCTTGTGAAGTCAATTCTTGTATTTTGGCTCTAGATTCCTTTAAACTTCCTTCCAACTCACTTATCTTTTTACTCCACTTTCTCTTGATTCTTTCCCTAGAATATTTCCAAGATTTTGTCTTTTTACTACTCGATTCTGCAACTTCACTAATTCCGGCTACTTTCTCTTGATTAAGCTGTTGGTTTTGTAAGAGCGCCTGGGCTCTGGTTATAGCTTGGATAGGCACGTATGTAGGGTTGGATCCATCTGCATTGTTTACAATACCTATCACGTTGATCGGTGTCACATTCGAAGCGTTAACTGGGTTCTTAGGACAATCTTTGATTATGTGCTCTTTGCCACAATCGACACAAAAGCCTTGTATGTTATAGTACTGTGATTGCCTTGCTATTGGGGGATGTGGACAATCCTTTATGAAGTGATCTCCTTGGCACCTAAAGGATGGTCCTCTAGGGCCCTGTGGTCTTTGTTGTCTCAATTGGGGCCGTGGGTTTGGGTTTGCGTACATCACATTAGCATAGTCTGGCTCCCAACTAGGTTCCATTGGTGGACTATCATAATGATATGTCTCCACACGTTCTGGTGACTCCGAGTAATAAGTTGGTGGACTAGTTACATGAGTAGAGTCAAAACTGTTTGAGTTCGGGTCACTTTCTGTGATCAAGGGTGAAGAAGGCACTAAGGCCCTACTTAGGTTCTCTTCTGCAGCAGCGTATTTGACTGAGATGACATTCGCTGGTGGGGGTGGCTGCTGAGCTAAGACAGGTTGAGGTCTCTGTTGAGCCTGGTATGGGTAGTTCTGAGGAGGCCTATAGTAATAAGGTTGAGCATTGTATTGGCCTTGATACCTACCTGGCTGCTGGTATGTTTGCGGGTAGTTCTGTCTCACGGTTTGTTTGTCGTATGGGCAGTCTTGAGCCGTATGATTCGTGTATCTTCTCTCAATTGTACAATATTGGCCACTAGGGTTGGCTTGAGGTTGTGGTGCATTGGGACACACGTTTGCCAAATGATTTCCACCACAAGTGTAACAACGTACATTAGTTGGTAGCTTGGGCACCTGTTTACTAGAAACTCCTAGTTTTTGGGCCACTTTTTCTGCTAGGTCCTCTATCGAATTAGACAATTTTGTGGAGGCTAGAGAAGAACAATCTGAGTCTTTATAGACCTTTGAGAGTTCTAATTCATCTCCTAGGTTATCCTCAATGTCTATACATATTCTTACACACTCCTCTAGCGTTCTGGGTTCCTTTAGGTACACATAAGAGCGTAGTTTAGCGCTCAACAAGCCATCTAGGAACAGTGATACTTGTTTGGCTTGTGAGGGTAGTTCTTGCATTGGACATCGTTCGACATATTGTCTGAATCTACGACCTGCCAGTCTTACTGTTTCCTGAGGGGTCTGTTTAAAGCTATGAATCAACGAAGACGTGTCATGTCTAATCCCACTTTTAGAGAATTCAGTGATGAATGACTCTAAAAACTGATGGATATCTCTAAATTGCCTTTGTTGCAATGGTTGAAACCAAGTTAAAGCGGTATTCTTTAACGTTAGTCCAAATGCATTGTATTGCGTGAACATGTCCTCGACTTGTTCTGCTCTTAATACTTGCTTGAATTCTGCGACATGGTCATAGGGATCTCCTGTCCCATCAAAGTAATTCTTCATGGATTTCACTAATTGAGTGGGTCTCAATACTCTTGCATGTTCACGTGGCCTAGGTAGAGGAAAATCATCTCTACCACCTAGTATTCCATGATCTCTTTGTCTATCCGCTCTATTAGTGTCCGTGGTTGTTCTATCTCTCCCTATGGGGTGATTAAAGCTTACTTCCGGTCTCTCTTTATTTCCTTCTCTTTGATGTCCATGGGCTGAGGAGGTTCCTGCCCCTTGTTGACTTGTATTCATGTTCGTTCTAGATGGAGGGAATATCAATTCACCTCTCCATGTGTATGTGTTTTTAGCGCGCTCAGGCACCACAAAGACTCTTTCTGAAGTCTCATCCAGGTATACAACCTTTCCAGGTGTATCTGGGTCCTTGAATTCATAAATTGTAATGATGCCTATCTCACCAGGGTGTTCCTTTCTGTACCTCCAAAAGGCTTCATCTGTCTCTTTATTTACGAACAACTCGGTGCTCCTGTTATCTTGAGGGATCCACTCTGGGATGAGTACTCTTGTTAATACGGATTTCCCTCTAGGTGTCCTAGGTTCTTCTAACGGTTCTCTTCCTTGAAATTTCGCTTCCGTCTCTAATTGAATTGTGCCAAACTCATTAGTATCGTTTGGCTGCGTACTTAGGACGTACATGGTTCCTTCTTTGTCTATGTAAGCGTCTCTCTCAAATTTCACCACTGGTCTTTCCAATCCAATGGGTTGATCAGGGTTGTGCAGTTGCACCACTTGCCTTTGCAAACCATCCTCATAGATGCGAGCACCTAATCGGTTGGTTCGGAGAAACTCTAATTGTGTTCTATAGGGTCCTTCTGGTTTTTCTAGGTATGCTACATGAGACCCTCCTTCTGGTCTGTCTGCGCTAAATGCCATTTCTGATTCGCTAGTATCTGAGCTCTCGTAGGGGTAATTACTATTCAATTGCGGAGCCCACGATCGAGCGGTAGTTCTTACACTAGCCTCTGATGATCTAAGGCTTCGTCGGTCTGACTTACCTATATGTTTGCCCGATCTAAGGTTCATTAATTTCCTTCCTTGCACACTCAATTACACACTTAGATCGTCAATGGTTCTTTGTTATTACTTTCTTAATTCTTTTTAATTTTCCTTGGATTCTTGTCTTAATATATGCATCAGGAATTCGACTTTTCGTTATAATCTTGAGTTCTCGCTCCGTCAGACTTATGTTCTTTCCTTCAGGTTTTCGTCACACACCTTTATCGTTAGTCTTGAACTTGAAAGAATTAAGTATCTTGAACTTGAGGCGTTCCTATCGACTTAAATCCACAACTACCGTTTAGCCTAAGCTAAGAATTGACTGAGGGGGTTGAGTAATCTTCCAACCTCGAGTCGGCTTTTTTGTTGCTCTGATGCCCAAGAAGCCGCGCTTCCCAAGCTTTACTGTCTTCACTGCCTTACTTGCTTGCCTTTGATTGCCTTTGCTAGACCTGGAAAATTCCAATATTAGACCAATTCACAAGATGATCAAACACTTGAGCATATACACCTTTTTAAGTCCCTTCTCGTTTGCCCAAATTTTCAATGTGTGCCCCCTGGCTTCCTAGTCCCAAACTGGGTGAACCTCAAAATAACTTATCCAAAAATAGATGTATTCTTTATGAAAAAAAACAGTTGAGGTCACGTAGTACTCGTCACGAGCTTTCTAACGAGCTATTAAGCTCAAAAAACGGACTTCGGGTGGCAAAGTTATGAGCGTTCAGGCCCTGGGGGGTAAAAACTGACAATCAGGTTTTCCTTCAAATATGAGCTAAGGGGTCTCCTATGAGTCTAATGGTCCAAAATTTTCTCAAAAATACCCCCAAAATTGGTCAAAAATTGGAGCCCAAAATTTGCGATGGGGGTGCACAATCGCGATGGTCTGGGACCGTCGCGATGGTCCAAGCGAACCGTCGCGATGGCGTGGAAGTTGGACAATCGCGATGGCGCAAAAAAGCAAACTGTCGCGATGGCCCGAAATGAACGATCGCGATGGCGTGGAAATGGACCGTCGCGATGGCCCGAAGAATGAACCGTCGCGATGGCGTGATCAGGCGGACAATCGCGATGGTGCGGTCAACGGTCAAAGGTGGACAATCGCGATGGTCCGAAGTGAACCGTCGCGATGGTCACAAGTGCGATGGCGTGAGCCAATCGCGATGGTCCGATTTTGGGCTGTCGCGATGGTCCGAAAAACGAACCGTCGCGATGGTCTATCTTGACACGTGGCACTGTCGTGGCGATGGCGTGAGCCAATCGCGATGGTCCGGGGTCAGCTGAACAATCGCGATGGTCCAAGTGGACCGTCGCGATGGCTCAAGTGAACCGTCGCGATGGTCCGAGACCGTCGCGATGGTCCGGCCGAGCCGTCGCGATGGCGTGAGCCTATCGCGATGGTGCGACACAATCGCGATGGTCTGAGCCAATCGCGATGGTCCACCAAAGTATGAATTTTTGGGATGCAACAGTGGATTCGTAGATGCGCAAGGGTCGCCTACCTCGTGGTGTGGTCGCCTACCAAGAATTCCGAAGGTTGCAGACCATCGCGATGGTCCGCCACACTCGGCAGATCTTTGACAGAGAGTAAAATTTTACCTTTTCCAAGCTTTCCTGATGCACTGGAGCTCTATACCTGCAAGAAAACTCAAGAAAACACAAGCACACACAAGCACAAAAGTTCTCTCTCACTCTCTCGCATGCACAAATGAGGGGAAATGAGGTGAATGGGTGGATATGGTGAATTTTCTGATTTTTTTGGAGATGAAGATGATGATGCGATGATGAAGATGGAGTGTGGGGAAGGTGAAAAACACTAAAAACTAAGTAAAAACAACAAAAAAAAAACTGAAATTTTTACCTTCCAACGCCACTTCTTGCTATACTCTTACCATCACACATTCGTCCTAGACTCGATCCCCGGCAACGGCGCCAAAATTTGGTGTTGCTCTAGCACAATGGTGAGAACCACGTTAAGAAGCTTCACCTCCTTAATGTCAATCCGTGGGAGAGGTAGGAGTGATATGAAGATCGTGAATGTGAGATGATGTGAGAGTGAAGGTGAGAAGCACAAAGATGCACACACACATACACACACACAATGAAGAGACAAGCAAGACACAATGGAAGGTGGGAAATTAGCTCTATTACTCAAGAATACTCTTACAAGCTCAAACTAGCTCTAAGCTCACACTAGCCAACATGAACCAACCTCAAAAATGAGCTCTCTAGCTCTTTTTATAGTTTCTAGACTAGTTTTGACCGGTTTCACATCTAGTGACCGGCCTAGTTAAAAAATAGGTCCTAGAGGCTATTTGGAAGGTTAAACGATGTCTATAAATAACGAAAATTGGTATGCGCATTCTACCTAAGCTCCTCAAGCTCGAGGACTCCTCGGCTTGCACAAAATGGAGCTATGAATTACAAAATGGGGTTTTGTCTATATTACATATGTTACAAGAGTGATGAAAATCACTATTGGATGTTTGAAGAAGTAATAAAAACATAATTGTTTTGAAAAAATGATCCGACTGGCTCCCTGCTCCGTCTTTACATGCTTCCATGTCGTCTGTGCCTCTGACTGTGCCTCTGACTGCTTCCAACATTGACAAAATATGTATTCGAGAATATCTCCAAGACTAGAAGTCCTACCATCTCGGCCCTATGGGCTAAGGGAATAGGCTCTCACACCCCACAAAAGGGTGCAAGCCTCCCTTTGCACTCCCTCCGTTGAGGTTCTATGTGGAAACTACACAACACCACAAGGCCTTTATTTTTTACTTGAATGGGAAACCAATGGTCTGGAACTCATGGAAAACGGACATGTGTTTCTTTGAATGCCTAAAAGAATGGAAAGAGGTTGTATATCAATTTAGGTGCTTATTTTTATAAAGAGGAAGTTTAGCTAAAGCATAATCTCCCATGCTTGAGTTAGATTGAAATAACAACTATACAAGTGAAGGGCATAATACCCATGGGACCCCTTGTATCTCACAAAGTAGGGGTCGAGACTATCAAAGGAAACATTGGGAAGGATTGCCCGAAGGCATCAAATTTTAGTGACCCAAAGGTGGTACAACTGAGTTATAAATTGGCCTATGGTCGATACATGTCCAAGAACCAAAAGATAGGGTCAAGCCTAACCAAGTCACTTAAGGTGCATGAACAATTTGGATGATTATTATTCAAGATAAGAAGCACCTTCATGATTGGACTCTCGATATGGTGCTCATGAGCATCATCCCAATTAAATAATACATTTCCTTTTTCTTCTTTTGTATTTTCATACAAGTCAATAAAGAGTATCCATTTAATATCTATTTCACTTGTGACTCAAAAGTGACTAGAAGGTCCTTCAACTCTCAAGGCTAGGAGAGTTTTTGGTTTTTCATCTCCATCAACTGAACAGGACATCCCTCACCACATGTGGTGAGAAGTTTAAAGCAAACCCCTTTGGGGGATCGTTGATGCTTTAGATACTCATGTTCAATCGAGGCCTTTGGAGTGCCCAGTTCAAAGCAATCTTGTTGTCTAGCCTTAGAGGCACTCCACATTGGCTTGCAAATAGAATACAATAATATCATGAAGAATGGAACTTAGGGGCTAGTGGATTGATCCCATAAGTGTAAAGTCATTAGCACTAAGTAGGTCTGAAAGTTAAAGTACAATGCTAATGGGCTACTCACAAGTTGAAGGCATTGACTATTTTGAAAGTTGCTTTGTACTTTGGAAAAGTACAAAGCAAGACTTGTTGCATAGGACTACTCACAAGTTAAAGGCATTGACTATTGTGAATCATTTTCCTCGACTGCAAGGATGACTACTATCCTAGTAGTACTAGATGTGGTTGTGCATAAACGATGGCCAATCTATCACATGGATGTCAAATCACATTCCTAAATGGAGACCCCAAGGAGGAGATATATGTGTATCAACCACTAGGATTTCAGGCTCTCCATTCAGAGAACAATGTATGTAAACTAAGCAAGGCATTATATGGGATAAAATAAGCCCCTAGAGCTTGCTATTTGCAGATAGATAAGTATCTCTTGGATCTAGCTTTCAAAAGATGTGCTTCTGATGCTAACTTGTATATTCTAAAAATGGGAAGAATGACAATTATGCTTGTACTCTATGTAGATGACTTGTGATTACAAGAAATGATGATGCTTTTCTTCAACAAATGAGAGGTTCCCTAAGTTCAAAATTTTGGATGAGATACATTGGCTTAATGCATTATTGATTAGGCTTTGAAGTATGGCAAGAATCATAGAGGATTTTCATCACTCAACAAAAGTATGCAAGATAGATTTTAAAGGCATTTGACATGGAGGATCCTAAGGAGATTTCTAGACCTATGGAGGTCAACACAAAATTATCCACTAGAGATACACCTCCAATGTGTAGACAGTACATGCGCCGAAGCAAAATGAAAAGAATTCACAAAAGAAAGAGTGTAACAGACTCAAAAGTGAGTAGGCTATGAAATGGAAAAACTCACATGGATTAGAGTGAGCTTTCCAAGAGCATGAAGTAAGCTCCTAAAGCTTCTAACCAATTACAAATGGGGGGAGAGGCGCTCCTTATATAGATTTGGGAGGGGCTCTCCAAAGTACATCTCATGTGGGATAATTCCCCTTAAAGGAGAATAAATACAATGGTAGAAGCAAATGGCAAGGTACCCAAATACAAAGAATATAATATAAAATGAAAATGGAATGGAAAATAGAGTGACTCCAAGATACAAAAGGGAGATGCACTCTCATATTCTCAACACCCCCTCTGTAGCTCCATTTTATAAAGTATGGAGGCTACGAGGGTATGAGAGAAAGGTCCACCAAGAATGTAGCAGTAGAAGTATGAGCACCAAATAGGAAGTCTCCATGTGGGAATCCATAGCCGCTAAGTGATATCGACCATGCAAGATCGCCCGTTACTCCATAAGATGTCTACCAGATGGATCAAGCAGATGTTCCATAGATACACCACCAATGAGATACAGGAACAAAACAAGATCTCACTGGATGAGATCACCTCCATGTGAGATAGATAGAATGACTCCATGTGGTATGTGGGGACCTCCAAAGCTTTTACAATATCCACCATGAGATGTGTATTGCTAAGAAGTAGGTCCTACAGGAATGAAGTATAAAGCATGAAAATCATAATCACATGGTAGTACATCTGTATGTTGAAGTCCTCCATGGAGTGTAAAAAGTCTTGATGTTTGTCGGTAGGACCATGGGAGCCCCCTCTAAACCGAGAAGTTGGCCCAAAAAAGTATCCGATTGAGTGATGAATCCAAGTAGATGTAGCGTACCATGATCTATAAAGTCATGTACAAAGAGAGCATGCTCCACATAGTGTGACTGTCCGAAACTAGAATGGTCCTGCTTTCAAGCAAAAATAGGAGGATCCAAAAGCGATGAGTACTTAGAGCATTGATCAAAGGTGCAATCTTTGGTTACTGTAACTGAGTGACTCTTTGGGTGGTAGAGTTTGTATGCCTTCTGCCATTCACATAACCGATGAAAATGTATTGCTTAGGCCAATCATCATCATGGCATTGGACATAGGCATCACTACCAATGCCACGGAAATAGCTCATACTTGGCTTCTTTTGAAAATAAGCGTCAAATGGTGTTTGGTTCTTCAAGACATCTGAGAACCCTCTGTTCAAAATATGAACTACTATGTGTACTGCTTCATCCCAAAACTTTAGTGGAAGTTTCTTTTGACTAACCATAATCTTGGTCATATGGATCACACTTCAAATCTTACGTAAGGCAATACCTTGTTGAGTATCTTGTGATGCTTTATACTTAATTCCGTATTGCTTCAAGTACTTGGAGAAGTTGTGATTGACAAACCTATTATCTCCATCAGATCGGATGATCTTCAAAGAACTTGGAAAGTCTTATTGAATTGTTTGTGTCCACTCCTTGGACTTAGAAAGACCATCCTCTTTATGCTTGAGTGAATAAACCCAAGTGTATCTAGTGAAGTCATCTACTATCAAGAAGAAGTAAATTGACCCACTTAGAGAAGGTGTATGCATAGTTTCATAAATATCGACCTGGACTAATGCTAAGGATTTAGATGTAGAAATGGATGCTTCTATAGTTGAAAGGATAACACTCTACTTAACACATACTTGGTAGGTCAATTCCACTTGTGTGATCCTGGGTAGACCTTTCACAAGATGACTTGAAGAGATCTTTACTAAGCAAGAGATGTTTCCAAATCTGCAATACCATAGGCTAAAGTTGGAATCCTTATCCATGAAACTTGAAAGCTTGTAGAGATCTTTGTCTTCAAATCCTTGAGCTATCACCTCATTGGATTCACGATTGATGACTTGTTGTGATCAAATTGCGCCGTCATGTTGCACTTTATAGTGGCCACATAAAGAGCATCTTTGAGTGACTTGGACTCATCTTCAGAGTTTGTGACATGAACTTTTCCTCTTCCTTGGATCTCAATGCACTTGTTGTCTCCAAGATAAACTTGATATTTGTGCTCTTTCAACTCATGTAAGTGATCTTTATCATTGCACATGTGTGATGAAGCCCCACTATCAAAAATCCATTCTTTGCTAGGAGTGGATGTGACAAGTGCTTTGTGTGTAGTTGTGAGAAAGATATCTTCACTTGTGTAGTAAGAGTGATGTTCCATCTTTGGAGTAGACTTAGACTTATCCTTGTTGTTCTTCTTAAAGCAATACTTTTTGATGTATCAAAGCTTGCCATAAAAATTGCAAATGAACTTCTCCTTTCCTATTTCCTTAGACTCTTGATTGTCTTTTTTATCTTTAGTCTTGTGGAAGGTAGCTTTGGGCCAAGTGAGTTCTTGACCTCAGTTATAAAGAGTGGTTACAAAAGTCTCATAAGACCTAGGAAGCTTGTTGAGAAATCTCATGGCCATGTGTTCACTTGAGATCTTGAGTCCAAAAAGTGCCAACTTTCTTCGGTAACTTAAAATTGGGCTATCGCCTTTATGATGGAATGTTGAGGACGAATAGTGAGATTGTGAAATTCAGACTCTAAAGCATAAACCTTGGAAGGTATTTTATCTTCATGTAGATTTGCTAGAGTATCCAAAGCTTCTTTTGAATTCTTACATGCAGTGATGTAATCCTTTTTCAATTCATCACGTGCGAGGAGAAGTTTGGTCCATTTAGAGTTAATGAAAGAAACCGTACCTTCACCCTCTATAGGACATCTTGCATTGTTCCCTACCTTTACTCTAATGGGTTCCTTTAGAGGCTATAAGGAATTGTAAAGGTCTTTTCTACTCGTCATGTGACGAGATGCACCACTGTCCAACACCTATGAGTCATCTGTTCTTGAATCTTCAGCCGAGGAGCACACCTCCTCTATCGTAACAAATAACTCATTGATGCGACAGTCTTGGATTATGTGTCCTTTCTTCTTGTAGTGGAAACATTCTCCCTTGAACTTCTTTTTGTCATTCTTCTTTTTGTCTCCATCTTTTGAAGAGTCGGTTTTGCCTCCTTTGGCATTTGCTGTGAATGTAGCATCTCCTTTGCTACCACCACTCCTTGCCTTGAGCCGCAGCTCCTCTTCCCTGAGTAAGACACTAAATTCTTCAAACATTAGTGGTTGAGGTCTGATTTGAGTGTTAAGAGCAGTTACCAAACCATCAAACTTAGGTGGACAAATTCGAAGACAACGACGAGCTAGATCCTCACTTGACTTTTGAACACCTGCTCCCGCCATTTGATCTCGTAGATTCTTTATGCGAGTGATAAACACCTCTGCAGTCTCCCCATCAGTAAACCGTTCTACTGCAAGCTGATTCTCCAAGTTCTGAATCCGTGTCTAATTACGAGTTTCATATTGATTTCTCAATATGCTCCATGCTTCACATGCCTTCGTAGTGTGCTGAATGAGAGTCAAAACACTATCAGAAGTACTTGTAACTAGAGCACAGAGTGCAGCTGCATTTCTATGTTTCCAAGCACGTAGAAGATCAACATTAGGAGGAATCATTCAACCAAGATTATTTGGATCAGGTCTTTCTTGGGGCTCATGATCAGTCCCAAGAAAAGTCTCTAAAAGCTCTTACGAATCAAGAATAGAAGTTATTTTGAACTTCCACAGGGTGTAGTTCATACCATCAAGTTTACCTTCTATGAAGGCTGGTGGCCGTATCCACAATGTTGAGATGACCGACATCATTACTGCTCCTACTTGTGCGCCACCTACTCTTGTTGATGAACCACCTTGACCTCCAGTCGTAGATGATGACGCACTGCTTGACATCTTCTCTCTTTTGTCGTTTAGACCTCAACAACCTTTGCATTTCTACTTTTGCACCACTCAGAGCCTCCTGAGCTCTAATACCATGTAATAAAATAACAACACAGCGGAATAGACCTGTAGGCAGAGTTGAGAGAAAAACATAGAAAAAGATAGATGCAAACTGAGAGATAGAGAACTCAAGTTCTCAGATTGCCGAGCGTAATGCAGTTACAATAATGGTGCTGTCCACCCGTGCGCTCCCAATGTGGAGGTTAGATGGCGATCTAGACAGACTCTAGATGAAGGGCTTACTAGTGTGCAATGCTATGTAAAGCTCAACCTAGGCCCTACATATATAGCTTTTACAAGGCGGTTTGGTATAGATAAACGTAGTCGGGAGATACAAAATAGTCCATAAAATATATGATCCGACAATATCTCCATGACTAGAAGTCCTACCGTCTCGGCCCTACGGGCCAGGGGGATAGGCCCTCCGAACCTTGCAGAAGGGGGCAAGCCCCCCTCTGCACTTCCCCCATTAAGGTTCTATGGGGAAACTGTGTGATGCCATAGGGCCTTTATTTTCACCTTAAATGGCAACCTAATGGCCTGGAAGTTTATGCCCTACCTAACATAATGGCTAGGCTCACAAAGATCATCTAAAACAATCAACGGTCACACATAGATCTCATCTAACTTGGAAGTTAGGGTTCCACAAATGTCCGGGATCTCATAATGGTTTCTCCTCATAATGGGGGCCTTACAACTTAGAGCACCATGGATGATTTGTGGTCACATGAGGGTGGAGTATTGAGCATATCTAACAGCTCTATCCCAAGAGCCTTAGTGAAGATGTTTGCTCCATTTTCTTCAATTTGATAATAGCTTATCTCCTCAATCCCGTCCTTGATCAATTCATGCACAAAGTGGTACTGAATTTCTATGTACTTGCTATGTGCATGGAAAATAGGATTCTTGGTGATGGCCGTGCAACTTTGGTTGTCACACTTGAACCTTGTAGCCTCTTGTCCTTGTATTTTTATGTGCCATAGGATCGTCCTCAAGCATATTGCTTCACATGCTACAACACATGTTGCATTGTGATCAGTTTCACTAGAAGATAATACTATGGTCAGTTGCTTGTTACTGATCTAAGAGAAAATCCAAGATCATAAAGAAAAGCAATATCCAAAAACTGATTCTCTAGTATCATTATCTCCTTCCAAATTAGAATCACATTATCCAAACAAAGATGATCCTTCTTAATAGAGAATACCATAATAAGTGGTTCCTTTCACATACTTGAGTATCTGCAAGCTTGCCTTCCAATGAGTCTAGTAAGGCTTATTAGAGAACCTGCTTACTACAAAAGCATAAGAGATATTTGTTCTTCTATTGCACAAGTAGATGAGACTTCCAAGAAATTTCTTGTATCTTCCAATATTTCAATCATAAGCTCAAGTATTCAAGCTTTCCAGATCACCCCAAGTTTACGGTGTCAAAGAAAGAAGAAAGTTCGTCTTCTATGGTAAATTATTTATCGTCTTTTATGCCCATGATTATGCCTAAGGAAGAATGCTCCCTCTGGAAAGATATTATGCATGCATATTTGTATACAAATCTTCTCAATGAAGTTGTAGATGGGTCAGAACCCAAATCGAATAGGGTAAAAGATGTAGATTCATGGAATATCTGGAACATCAAAGATAGAAGGGCATATCAGAAAGCTTTCAAATGTGCTGTATGTTCCACAAATAAAACGAAATCTACTTTCAGTAGCTTCTATAACCGATGAAGGTCATCAAGTATATTTAAGTAAGACAGGAGCTAAGATTATGGACGGTAACAACAACATTGTTGGGACTTGCATAAGGAGGAACAACCTGTATGAGTGTGTGCTCTTACAGACACTACAAACATGGGCACAAGTAAGCTATGGCATGAGAGGTTCGGCCATATTGGATACCCTATACTAAAGGAGATGCATCACAAAGGTATGGTTGCACACCTACCATCGATTGCAGAAATGAAGGAACCATGTGAAGCTTGCATGATGGGCAACCAACAGAGGAAGGCGTTTCCACAAGAAAGCAACAACAAGGCAAGCTATCCTCTAGAGTTGGTGCATGCTGACTTGTGCAGAAAAATGCCTACACAACCCTTGGGCGAATCTTCCTACTTCATGTTACTTGTCGATGACTATAGCAGGAAGATGTGGGTGTACTTCCTTCGTGATAAGGCTCAAGCTTTTGGTAAGTTTAAAGAATGGCTTCAGCTTTTTGAAATTGAAACAGGGAAGAAGATGAAAAAATTCAGGACAGATGATGGTGGTGAGTTCACATCAATAGAGTTTGAGGATTTCTGCAAGAGTAAGGGAATCAAGCATCAACTCACAGTGGCACATAGTCCTCAACAGAATGGTATTGCAGAACATCGGAATCGAACCATCATGGAGATGGCAAGGTGCATGTTGAAAGGAAAGGGTTTGCCTAATCAAATTTGGGTAGAGGCTGTCAACATTGTTGTCTATATCTTGAATCAAAGCTACACCAAGGCACTTGATGGAAAGATTCCAAAAGAAGCCTACACTAGTAAAAAGCCTTATGTTTCCCATTTCAAATTATTTGGAAGTGAATGTTATGTACATGTTCCAGATAGGGAGAGAAACAAGCTTCAACCAAAAAGCATCAAATGCATCTTCCTAGGGTACAATGAAGATAAGAAGGCTTATAAGCTTTATGACCATGAGGCTAAGAAGACCATGGTGAGTCGTGATGTGGTGTTCAAGGAGGAGCAGCCACATGCAGTGGAGGAGGAAAAGAGAGCTTCCACTTTATCAACAAGCGAAGGGGCAATCCAGTATGAACCTGGCCCAAGAGCTATCCCTTCTACACAAGAGAAGGAAGCATCATCTTCAGATGATGAGTCTGAAAGTCACCAACCTGCCGACACCCAAGTGGAAAAGCCATTGCCACGTTGGGTGAGGCAGCTCTATGATTCTGCAAACCCCATCCCATAGTCACTAGAACAGGTTGCAGATGGACCGAGGCGATCACAGAGAATAGAGGAACAGAGGCACGCAAACACCCATATTGTAAACACAGCCTTGATGGCTGATCTCATTCAAGAAGAAGCAAAGGAACCAACCAATGTGGAAGAGGCACTCCATGATCCGAATTGGAGCGCTGCCATGCAAATAGAATACAACAATATCATGAAGAATGGAACTTGGGAGCTAGTGGATCGACCCCCTAAGCATAAAGTCATTGGCACCAAGTGGGTCTAGAAGCTAAAGTACAAGGCTGATGGTACTCTAGAAAAGTATAAAGCAAGACTTGTTGCACAAGGCTACTCACAAGTTGAAGGCATTGGTTTTTGTGGATCATTTGCCCCGACTGCAAGAATGACTACTATCTGAGTAGTACTAGCTGTGGCTGCACATAAGCGTTGACCAATCTATCACATGGATGTCAATTCAGCGTTCCTGAATGGAGACATCAAGGAGGAGGTATATGTGTCTCAGTCACCAAGGTTTGAGGCTCTCGATTCAGAGAACAAGGTATGTAAGATGAAGAAGGCATTATATGGGCTAAAACAAGCCCCTAGAGCATGGTACCAGCAGATAGATAAGTATCTCTTGGACCTAGGTTTCAAAAGATGTGCTTTTGATGCTAACTTGTATGTTCTAAAGAGATGAGGGAAGACAATTGTGCTTGTACTCTATGTAGATGACCTTGTGATTATAGGAAATGATGATGCTCTTCTTCAACAAACAAAAGATGCCCTGAGCTCAGAATTTGAAATGACAAACTTGGGCTTAATGCATTATTGCTTAGGTCTTGAAGTTTGGCAGGAACTAGGGAAGATTTTCATCTCTCAACAAAAGTATGCAAGGCAGATATTGAAGGCATTCGACATGGAGGATTGCAAGGAAATTTCTACACCTATGGAGGTCAACACAAAATTATCTATTGAAGATAATTCCCCTCCAGTGGATATTGGAAGATACAGGAAACTAGTTGGAAGTCTCATCTACTTGTGCAATAGCAAACCAGTCATCTCTTATGTTGTTGGAGTAGCAAGCAGGTTCTCTAATAAGCCTTGAGAAACTCATTGGAAGGCAAGCATGCGGATACTCAGGTATGTGAAAGGAACCACTGATTATGGTATTCTTTATGAAGAAGGATCATCTCTAGTCGGATACTGTGACTCAGATTGGGCAAGAGATATTGATACCAGAAAATCAGTTTCTTGATATTGCTTTTCTTTAGGATCAGGGATTTTCTCTTGGATTAGTAAGAAGCAACCGATTGTAGCATTATCTTCTACTGAAGCTGAGTACAAAGCTGCATGCATTGCAACATGTGAAGCAGTATAGTTAAGGAGGATCTTATGGCACATAGGAATACAAGGAGAGGAGGCTACAGAGTTGAAGTGTGACAACCAAAGTTGCATGGCCATCGCCAAAAATCCTGTTTTCCATGCACGTACCAAGCACATAGAAATCCTGTATCACTATGTGCGTCAGTTGATTGAGGACGGGGTCGTGGAGATAAGCTATTGTCCTACTGAGGAAAATGGAACAGACATCTTCAGCAAGGCTCTTAGGAGAGAGAAACTTCTTCGACACTTTCCAAAGCTTGGGATTGGACCAAGGAGGTAGTTCATCGTAAGGTGGACATTGAGGGGGGGTGTTAGATATGCTCAATACTCCACCCTCATGTGACCACAAACAATCCATGGTGCTCTAAGTTGTAAGGCCCCCATTATGAGGAGAAGCCATTATGAGAGCTCGGATATTTGTGGAACCCTAACTTCCAAGTTAGATGAGGTCTATGTGTGACCGTTGATTGTTGTAGATGATCTTTGTGAGCCTAGCCGTTAGGTTAGGTAGGGCATAAACTTCCAGGCCATTAGGTTGCCATTTAAGGTGAAACTAAAGGCCCTGTGGCGTTGCACGATTTCCCCATAGAACCTTAAAGGGGGGAGTGCAAAGGGGGGCTTGCCCCCTTCTGCGGGGTCCGGGGGTAGGACTTCTGGTTGTGGAGATGTTGTCGGATCATATATTTTACCGACTATTTTGTATCTCCCGACTACGTTTATCTATACCGAACCCCCTTGTAAAAGCTATATAAGCACGGCCTAGGTTGAGCTTTACATAGCATTGCGCACTAGTAAGCCCTTCATCTAGAGTCTGTCTAGATCACCATCTAAGCTCCACATTGGGAGTGCACGGGTGCATCATTGTAATTGCATTATGCTCGGCAATCTGAGAATTAGTTCTCTATCTCTCAATATGCGTCTATCTTTTTTTGCGTTTTTCTCTCAACTTTGTCTACATGTCTATTCCGTTGTGCTGTTATTTTGTTACAAGAACAACTTCATGGACACTTTCCAAAGCTTGGGATTGGACCAAGAAGGTACTTCACCACAAGGTGGACATTGAGGGGGTGTTAGATATACTCAATACTCCATCCTCAAGTGACCATAAATGATCCATGGTGCTCTTAAGTTCTAAGGCACCCATTATGAGGAGAAACCATTGTGAGAGCTTGGACATTTATAGAATGATAACTTCTAAGTTAGATGAGGTTTATGTGTGACCATTGATGGTCACACATTAACCTTATTGAGCCTAGCCATTAAGTTAGGTAGCGCATAAACTTCCAGGCCATTGGGTTCCCATTCAAAGTGAAATTAAAGGCCTTGTGGTGTCTCATGATTTCCCCATAGAACCTGAATTAGGGGGAGTGCAAAAGGGGGGCAAGACCATCTTTTATGAGGGCCATCGGGAATATCACCCCAACCCATAGGGCCGAGATGATAGGACTTCTAGTCATAGATGTATTGTCAAATTATATATTTTGCTAATTATTTGTCTCTCTTGAGTATTTATCTATACCAACTCCCCTTGTGAAAGCTATATAAGTATGGCCCATGTGTAGCTCTATATAGCATTGCACATGAGTCAGCCCTTCATCTAGAGCTTAGAGGTCCTTCAAGGGTATATGGACATTGCAGAGGTGGCTATTTTCTAGCAAAATGAGAGTAAGGATGTGTACCCTTGAACTAAATTATTGATGGTCCAAAGCGTAGGTCACTTATATATCGGCTCGACATTATCATTTCAGTATAAAAGAAGTGTCATGGGTGTGTGCTTTTGTCCTTTCAAAATTCAAGCCTGAGGGAAAGTAGATCTTACTCCCTATTAAAATATAAGTATCGAACTCCCTAATAAGAAATGAATTGAAGAAAAGGTGCATTATTATCTTTTTTGCTAGAAAAAAGTTTAAAGATTAATTGAGTGTTACAATCTATGCAGAGGGCAGGCCCCCAAACAATCGAATATGAGAGGCCGAGTGCTCCAAACCCTGCATAATCAAAATCTTATCCTGTTAAAAAAATTTAAGATCCATCGCCCTACTCCACAACATATATTGAGAGTATGAAGGCCCTTGACTCGTTGAGCATCAATTTTTATTGGAATAGTTTAATTTTTAAATTGAAAAACTCATATACACAGGGAATTCCAGAACTCGAGCCCTAGCCAGCCAAGGCATTGAGGATGTATATACTCCTCTGCTTCAAGGTAATCAATCTACTACTGTAGTTGAAAAACTCTTATTCACATGGACTCCCAGACCTCGAGCCAGAACAAGGCAAGCTGTTTAAGATGAATGTACTTCTGTTTCTGCAGGAATTTTGGGTTCTTGGGACCTCATTTCCCGAACAAGTTCATCATATGCATCATGCCAAGCTTGCTGTACATCTTCATTCCACATTTCTGCCGGAAGGCCTGCTTGAATGGTCTTCAACAGGCAGTACCTGACGACCTACAACAACATCCCTTATCAGACAATTGCTAAAGTTGAAGAATAGAATTCGCGCATTCAATATATTTCCCCAGCTTGGCCTAAATCTGCAACGTCAACATACAGCACGGCCTGATGCTCACCTCATAATGCTCGTCTACTACGCCGGCTAGGTGATGAGCTCTGGCCATATCTTTCATGGTTGATCCTGGAGTTGAGACTGCTCCTGTGCTGCTCAGAGATGCAGCAGACTCACAGATCTGGAGATGGAGATCAATCATTAGCGATGTAGGACACATACAGTGTGACAGAATCGTAGGCAATTGAAGGACAACGATGGTTGTCTAATAATGGCGAATTGGAACTTCTTGTGTGCGTATGTGTGTGTGTGTGTGTGTGTGTGTGTGAGAGAGAAAGAGAGAGAGAGAGAGAGAGAGAGAGAGAGAGAGAGAATCACAATGACAAAAACTTGCAGTGCATGCGCCTTTAGCTTCGAGTTCTTCTCAAGCGGCTCTTTACTGTCCTTTAGGAAAGAGAATAGCTTCTTTGCGGTCGGTGCTATATCGAAAACCCTGCAGAATTCATGTAATCCATCCTTTAGCTTCTTCCCAACATGCGCAGCTAGACATGCGGATGCGCGCTTAAAGACGGACTCACATTAAGAAGAAATCCATCCCGTGGCGGCCTGCATCTTTCTTAAGGATGGTCCATGTGTCCTTCACGAGAGCTGCTTGTTCCTTCGTGAAGGAAGCCGATGCAGCAGCAATCACTTCTCTTACTCTTGAATTCTTACGCATCGCTATCGAAGTCGGAGACACTTCGCTTCTTTCTGTAGGACGGATGAATACGATATCCGCGACACTCTTCCCTCTCGCACACTTCAAACTTGAAATCGCTGCACAAGATGAGTGTCGTATTCTGCTGCCGCTCCATGACTTCAAATGATCGACGCAGATGTTAGCTGTCAACAGAAGAAAGAAGATGGTGAATACTAACATACAGATCCAGCGACACATAGGTCGACGTTACTATAAAGCAACGTCTGTTCCTATTCATTACGGTCACGGCACACCATTAACAATGCGCTTAAAGAACGTCAGAATCAGCAGTACGATTCATTCTCCAGTTTGCATTACAATCAAGAGAAGTTCCACTCTCGCCCTTCTACTCCGTTACGTTACTTAGCATAGTACTCGGAAAGCTCATGTTTACCCTTCTTTCTCTGTACGAAAGTGCATTGGTCGAGATATCTCTATTCCACAGGTAATCTAACCTGAATCTACTGTCAGTTATGGTGAGAATTCATCGTCGTCACCATAAACAGCTGATGATAACGTCTGATTCACAAGTGATCCTTTGCACTATGCCTTGGTTGGAGCACGCACATGATTGATTGCTTGCTATAAAGCGCGCAGATAGCTGAAGATAAGAAGAAGCTAAAACATTTCCCATTCATCCTGCCAGACCTCATCAGATGAACACTAGTACACTACGTCCGGCCTGTCTTCCTTCGACTCATGGGCAGAACATCAACGATTCATAATCGCGACAAGGATTACCCAATCTTGGAGTGATACTAGGCTCAATTGACATTGAGGACGGAATATTAGGCGATCACGTCGAGCAGCATTCAATACGATATAAAGAGGAAAACGCTTACGCAATGAAGCAGCCTGGATAGCGCTCTTCGTCTCCATGATGGAAAATGGCATTCGGCCAAATGCAAAGTGTGAGAAGCAGACTCGAGCAGTTACACTTGCGAAAGTAGCATGAAGCGTTCTGTGGGAAGATCAAATGAAAAGATATGTATATAGGGGCGAGCCGCCCACGGAAAATATCAAGTGGAAGTTCTGTGCGCAAGCGGATTTGGACACATTCTGGAGGCTTGGAAATTTCAAACGAAATGGAGAGTTAGCTCTTCAGCATCCGAAGGGGTACGCCACTATGCTTAGTGCCACGCCACACTTCTCTCACCAAGTTTATAATTTTTCTCTTAGAAATTGGAAAATAATTTTTAGCAAGAAAGGAAGAATGAAGTAGAAGGCTAACAAACCATATCTCTCCGTTTACAGGCAGGGTAATTCTTAACGATCTCATGCAATTGGGAGTTGTTTTTCTTTTTTTTAAGGAGGTTAGGAAGGCCCCTACTCCCCAGCTTTAACATTGAAAGTACAATTGTAGATGTGAATGGGCATAGTACTTGTGGGACCCTTGTATCCCACAAAGCAAGAGTTAGATTGGTTTACAATAGGTAGGCTCATTTACAGCTGATTCGGAAGGTGTCTACTCCCCCAGCTTTAACTTTGAAAATACAATTATACAAGTGAATGGGCATAGTACCCACAAAGCAGAGTTTAGACTAGGTTACAATAGGTAGGCTCAGTTACAATTGGTCTAAACTAGTCAAAGCCATTACATGTCCAAGCCAGAGGTTGAACTCTCGACCTCTGCTTCAAGAGGCCAAAGCTTTACCAAACCACTTACGGGGAGTGGACATAGCTAGGAGTTGTTGATGGGAGCCTCTTTGATAGACTTTAAACATTCGGTACCAATCTTCTTTATAGTGTTAATCTTTTATGGTTAATCTAAATTGTTAACCAATCTACACGTGGGTTCTTGGGATGGTCAGGGGGTCTGTAATACAGAGGCCCTTTATGTATTTTCCCTAGTCACTTATTAACTTCGGATAGTTACAACAGATTCAATTACTACTTCCAGCGCATAACAATCTCTTAATGAGCAGCACAACCACATACGTAGAACTTCTACTGTTTATTTAATATCACCATTATAATCGCACTTCACTCACGACACACTAGGATGTTAACGTAGTACCTCACTCATTTCAATATTGAATCTTTATCAATACAGATAACACCATAGATGAATAACCTGTCATAGAATCAACTCTAGCCGATCGCCTAGACAAGACAGTTCGACGACGCGTCTGTCGTCTCTTCCACACATTGCTCTATTAACCAGGAAATCATTACAACATTTTGCATGATACCTTTTGAGTGTGTGACTTTTCCTAATTACAATTAATCTTCTAAATAATATTCCGGTGGCCTGACCCTAGCACGCACGGTGGACACGAACCTAGCAGTAAATTACAAGAGTTAAGAATCACTATGATTCCTTGGATATACATGGTTCTGGCTAACTTAAAAGTATGGGAGATTTTTTGCTTGAGGGATTCTAGCATCTCTTGCAAAATATGAGGTTCCACCAGGTGTTCATCAGTCCGCACGGAGCTGGAAGCGATAACCTGAGAAAGTAATACTTCGGCCTGATTCTGCAAAAAGGCTTCTTGTAGGAAGAAATCATTTGCGAGCGCAGTATCACGATGTAACTTCATTTCTGCAATCTCTGCATCAATGCGAGATAACCGCTCTTGCTGGATACCAAGTTGTTTCTCCCATCTTTCAAGCTCTTGTAACTGAAACTGCGTTGTTTTAAAGAAATCTTGTCGTTCTTTCTGTATAGCTTCGACCTCCTTCTTAAGTTTAACGGTCCAACCTATTTCCTCTTCCACTGACTGGTGTTTCTGGAAAATTTCTTCAATGACTATCTTTAATTCCGCTTTTGCTTGTAAGGCTTTCACATCCATCTCGTGACTCTTGTGCTCGACCGTAAGGAATTGAAGTCGTGTTGTTTCTAACAGATCACCCAAAACCTTCAGTGCATCCTCCTTATTAGTTATTATCTGAGTAAGTTGCCTGATCTCATCATCGCGAGCTGCAATGATGGCATCCTTCTCAGTCAACTATCCTTGAAGAATTTGGAGCTGGTCCTAGAATAAACTCACATCTGCTTTCGCTGCTAAAACTTCTTCCTGGAGGGGTGCAATGTCCGCTTCGAGGAGATCAACCTTGGATTGATGCTCCATACGTAGGGATTGATGGGTGTCTTGTATTTGGTGAGGGAGATGCTTGGAAAGGTGAATAAGGTAATTTCCTATCCGGGCTAATTGAGTCAATGAGTCAGGGACACTAAAGGTGGAGATGGTTCAAGAGGGATTAGCCGAGACTATGGTGGAAGAAGAAGGAGGCGAGTAATCGGGAGAGGAAGGGAGAGGACGGGCTGCTGAATGGCGCGGTGAAGGAGGAGGGCTAGGCGGCAAAGGCACTTTGGACGAAGAAAGGGGAACAAGTGGATTTTTGGGTGAAGATGGCAGGGCAAGAGTTGTTACCATAATGGGTTGGATTTCTGATTGTACCATCACTTCCTCGGTTTGCACTTGCTACGCACTTGCACAGCCTCTGTGACGGTACTATCGGGCACTTGCTCCTGGAAGTGAAGCTGCATTTGAATGATTGTATCATCGGGATGGACATCTTCCATTATAGTGTCTGGAGCGGCTTGATCCTTAGGAGATGGTGGAGCAGGGAGGATTGGTGCGGAGGAGGCAGTATCTTGCAATTGAACTGTTGAGGAAGGCCGGACTTGGCTTTGAGAGGGGCTCAATTTGCGACGCTTCTCGCAGAAAAACTGCAGAAGGTCATCATTGTCTTCAACCTCTATTATCTGCACGAATTCTTCATGAAAGAGAAGAGCATCCATTGGAGGAGGCTGCGCTTGTTGAATCGCCGAAAGAAGGAAAGAGAGCAGATGAGGAAGTCGTGTGTGAGGGATGTCGCCCTTCGCCATCTGTCTAGAAACCGCTTGACATTCTCGATGAATTCGTCGGAAGAAGAACAGGGCCCAATTAACCGCTTCTTGTGCAGCATCATTGATCATGGAGTAAAATGGTCGGGAAATGCCGTAAGTGCATTTTTGGAGGTTGAGTGCAGCCACCAGGAACTGTAGGGCTGAACACTATGGTTCAACACGATAGAGAATCGCGAATTCAATGATTGGCGCGGAAAGAGTTGCTTCATGGTCATCATAGGTAGGAGGGGTACGTCTACACTACACTCGTGAGGGAGATGGAATCCCTCAGCGATGGTGTTTAAGGTGAGGATAATGCGTGGATTAAGACAGGCGAACGGCCAACAAGTTTCGATGGTGGGGAGTGTCGGCTATAGCAGAGATGATTGGCACAAAAAATGGGCGACATTTGATCGAATGCCAAGGTAGTTCGGTGAATGCTAAAAGCCCACGGGTGCGCAAATACTCGCTCACTTCAGGAGCGAGGCCAGTATGGAAGATAACAATATTTGCTAAAGCTTGCATGGCAAGCAAGACAGCACAAATGCAGACGAGAACACAGAACACTCCGAGTGCAAAAACACAATAGCGGGAGAGAGGGAGAAGAACACGATTAAGTAAAAACACCGAATGGAAATGTGGGAAGAAAACATAATCATCACCTGTTCTTGGGAATATGCACGCATAATGAAGACATGCACGCATTAATGAAATCCCATACATTGAGTGCGAGGCGGCTAATCATGGTTATGTAATAAAACAGGAACTTTATGATCAGAGGGTCAATCGGAACGCACATAATGGAAAGAGAAGTGAGACCACAATAGTGAGATAAATCAAGCGGAGAATAAAATACCAATAATCAAGATGAAGAAGGCGTGGCATAATACGGACAAAGTTTTGATCCATTTATGGATTTAGGTAGAAGAGTACCAGTTAAAGTGGATAACCGGAATGTAGGGGGACCAAGCTGATCTTCAATACGGTAAGGAACAAATCATCGAAGTTTGAACTTGCTCGTTGAACGATTAGACTTAGCATTATAAAACAAAACTAATTGTCCTTTGGTAAAAACGGGAGTGCGGAGAAACGGATCATGTGTCTTAGCTTGACGTAGTTGCACTTCCTGCAGCATCAGAAAACTTTCCAGGCACTGTTCGTCCAAGGACTGCAACACATCCAACTGGAAAGGAAAGCATTCATCCGGCAAGAACTTATGATCCAGTTCCACCCTTAGGCTTGGTACCACCAACTCCATGGGTGCAATGGCCTCCAACCCATATGCTAGTTTGAAAGGCTATTCCTATAGCCACTTTGTGAGTAGTGTGGTAAGCCCATAGAACCGAAGGAAGGAACTGATCCCAATGCTTTGGACATTCCAGAACTAGTTTCTTGAGCATATTAAGAAGGGTTTTATTGGTACTTTCAGCCAGACCATTGGCACGAGGATAATACAGGGAGCTAAATTTATGAACAATCTTCAGGGTTCGGGTAAGCACTTGCATTAAGGAATTAACAAAATGTGTGCCCTGATCCAAAACAAGCTCTAAGGGAAGACCGAAATGAGGGAAAACATCAGTCATCAAACATTTGACCACCACTGACGCAATTGCAGACCATAAAGCCCAAGCTTCAGCCCACCGAGTAGCATAATCCGTACAAGTAAGTATAATTTGATGATTAGTAATTGTAGAAGGAGGTGTAATGGGACCAAGGAAATCCAAGCCCCACTTTTGAAAAGGTTCAAGGGGAGCGACATGCTGCAGTGGAAAATGATGCCATTGTAACGACTGTCCCGATCGTTGGCAATCATCACACTTTTTGACATAAGCAACAATATCACGATGCATAGTGGGCCACCATAAGCCACTATGTAGAATTTTCTTGTAAGTAAGATCGACCGAAAAATGACCACCGGAAGGAGTAGAATGGGCCATGTCAATAATCGAAGGAACTTCATGGGGAGGGATACAACATAAGAGTGCACCAAATGGATTCATGTAATACAACTATCCTACAATGAGCCAAAACCGTTGACTATACATTGCCAATTTACGACGAGCAGAGGGAGAAGTATTAGTCGGGGAGCTTCCACTCGTAAGAAAGGTCATAAGAGTATCGTAATATGAAGGTGCCACCGGGAGCTCCTGACAATCATCCTGAACCAAATCAGTCACATAGATAGCAAGGGTAGTATCATCAATTCCATCGGCAAGTTCACCGGAATCAAGCCGAGATAAGAAATCAGCCAACGCATGTGCTGACCCCGGACAATGCACAACCTCATAATCAAACTCTTGCAGCAATAGCACCCATCTGGCTAAGCGGCCCCCCAAATGTTGATGGCGGACAAGATAAACCAAAGCTGCATGGTCCACATGAAAGGTAAATGGCCGTCCCAGTAAATAATGCCAAAATTTCTTCACTGAATAAACGAAACCCAGACATTCGCACTCAGTAATAGAATAATTCCGTTCAATAGTAACTAATCATCGACTAGCATAATAAACAGGGTCGAACCACTTATCCTGTTGTTGCATGAGCACACTATCGATTGCATGGTCCAATGCGTCCACAAAGACATGGAACGGAAGCTGCCAGTTTGGTGCTTGCAGGATAGGGGCCTGGGTTAAAAGGATTTTCAGTCGATCAAAGGCAATTTGGCACTCAGTCCATACGAACTGCCGAGGATTGGTAGTAATCAACCGATTCAAGGGTATAGCTAAATGTGAAAGCCACCGAAGATGCCACCCATGCCAGCGTATTTGTCCAAGGAATCGCATAACTTCTTTTGGGGTCGTCGGGGCAGGAGCCTTCAACAATGCTTGCACTTTATCTGGGTCCACTTGAATGCCTTGCTATGAAATAATATGACCAAGCAACTTGCCATAGGACACCAAAAAGACTGACTTGTTGGGATTTAAGCACAATTGAAATTCTCAACACTTAGAGAAGCAGCACCGTAAATGATAGAGGTGTGTCAATGCGTCACTAGATAACGAAAAATCATCTAGATACACCTGCATAAAGGTGGTTGAATAGGGGAAAAAAATGTCTTGCATACAACGTTGGAAGGTACTAGGAGCATTGCGGAGACCGAACCACATCACTGTACATGCATATATGCCCAAGTTTGTAATAATCGCAGTTTTTGGTATGTCCATTTCATCCATGCGCACCTGATTATAGCCACTGTACCCATCCAAGAAGGAATACATTTCTTGTCTGGCAACATCATCAAGCATCGTATCCAAAAAGGGAAGTGGGAAGGGATCCGACACGGTTGCCGCATTTAATTTTCGGTAATCCACACAGATACACAACTGATTATTTTTCTTTGGGACAATAACAATAGGTAAAATCCATTGTGCATGCTCAATGGGGATGACGAAACCTACTTTTAGCAAATGATCCAATTCCGCTTTCACTTGAGCATGATAATTGGGGTTCATGCGATAACTGGGTCGCTTGATTGGACACGCATCCGGCTTCAGCATCACATGCTGTTGATAGATGCAAGGGTCCAATCCTTTCATATCTCGATAGTCCCATGCAAATACATCTTGGAACTCTGTCAACAACTGTAGTAGATCATTTTCAAAAGTTTCAGGTAACCCAACCTTAAGCTTGACCGGTCTTGGTGTACTCTCATTACCTAGATTGCAGGTGATGAGTTGATCTTTCGATACATAAAATTATCGTGGCATGGATATATCCTCAAGTGACTGGAATAAGTGGTGGAAATTCTGGGCATTCCCAGCTTGATCCATAACTAGGTCCCCTTCTTCTGTAACCGAAACTCCCGAACTAACGACCGGATTCCAATTATCTGCAATCACCTGTAAGTCGACTGTACCCAGGGCGAGCAAATCCTAGTTAGCATTGAGAAAAGCTTTTTCTTCATCATCTGAAAGTCCATCCAACATATGCACATGTTTGGCTACATAAGGTCTAGCATGAAGGTCGCAAGGCTTCATCTCGTCCAACGGTACTACATATTTCCGATGATTACTTTTGAAAATAAGTTCATGTGCAGACCAGTCTTGCAACACTTTGGCTTGTTTCAGTGAGGGCCTCCCAAATAGCAAGTTATAATCCAGACTTGAGTTAGGTAATTCAAGGACCACAAAAGTCATTTTGAACGCTGCCCCCTGAAGAGTAATAGGTATATCACGTACCAAACCCACTGGATGGACCCTAGACTGATCTGTCATTCTCACAAAAAATGGACAGGTTCAATCTGAGTCCATCCAAATAACTTTGGTAGGAAGTATTCCTCAAATGTGGTGGTACATAGTGGGTAGCGTGTTGTCCCTGCTCCTGTATAATAGCATTTACGGTGGGCCTTGTCTGTGCTTTAACATTATATGGACACGTTTCAGTGGAGTAACTCGCCGTATTACAAATAGCATAGTACATTTGATTTAATGCACAAGCGGAAGCAGTGTGTCCTGGGTTCTTACATTGTGCAATACACTTGTTTCAATGGGTCCTCGCTCATACCCTTGGCTGCCTTCAGCCAATCCAAATCTTCAGCGAACCCGCCCACTTTATGTTCCAACTATAATGCCATGGCTATTACTACATCGAAAGTCATACCACCCACACATTGTATGATCATTACTTGTTTGAGTTGAGGGTTTGATCCATTAATAAACCACTAGGTAATCACATCATCCGGTAGGTTACCATGCACCGGTGGCAATTGTCGTAGATGAGTACGAAATAAAGTTGCATCCTCCTGCACATTCTACTGTGGTTTTCATTTTGGCATAGTTTTTTCATGCTCAATATCAGCTCTCTCATTAGCAAGTGCATCATGTAAATTTGCATCAGAAATGGAATGATCTGCATCATCATATGAAACTTGCAAAGGTTGAGAAGTTGCCTCATTAGGACCAGCACTAGACTGTCCACCTATTAAAAGAGGAAGCAAAGTATCATACATGTCTTTGGAGCTAACATATGTCTCCTTAGTACATGAAAGCAATGAATGAATGGCATCTTCCACAAAAACAACATCACGGCTAACTAGAATGTGTTTAGTCTGTGGATGATATAGACGATAGCCTTTACTTTCAAAAGTGTACCCACCAAAAATACATTTTACTGCTTTATCATCCAATTTTTTGCAATGTTGTTCAGGCACTAATGCATATGCCAAACAACCAAAAACACGCAGATGAGCAAAAGATGGCTTGCGATCATGCCAAGCCTCATATGGAGTGATAGATTGTGGCGCTTTAGTGGGACACATGTTAAGTACATATGCTGCACACATGACAGCCTCAAGCAGAAACTATGTGGTAAAGCCTGACTCTTGACCATACACCTCTCCATCTCCATGAGTGACCTGTTCTTTTGTTCAGCAACTCCATTCTATTGAGGTGTATATGGTGTTGTACACTGGTGTTTTATCCCATGTTCAGCTAGAAATGCATTAAAATCAGAATAAATATATTCCCTCCCTCGATCAAAACGGAGGGTGCCTATTTTAAATGCTGACAGATTTTCAGCCAAAACCAAAAAGTGTTTGAAGCATTGGAAAAATCAATTGACTTTGCCATCAATGGGTATATCCATTGACTTTGCCATCAATGGATATACCCATGCATGCTTGGAAAAATCATCGATGAAAGTCACGAAGTAAAGATAATTTCCAAAAGAAGGTGTCTGCATAGGACCACATACATCACTATGTACAAGCTGCAATTTTTGAGTAGCCAAAACTAAACCATCTTTTGGAAAGGAGGAATGCTGCACTTTGCCCAAAATACAGCCTTCACAAACATGTTTTTCGGGTGCCTCAAGTTTGGGCAAAGAGGACACCTCTTTAGATTTCTATGGGCTTAGCAAAGTAGCAAAATTCAGATGACCAAAGCGTGCATGCCAAAGCTTTGCATCTGACATAGCGTGAGAATCATGTACTGCACATGCCGAATCATTTACAGATCTTTCATAGTCTATGAGCTTATACAGCCCATGACATAAAATGCCAGAAGCAATAATCACATCACCATTTGACAGATCATGAAATGTGCATCTGTCATCAACAAATTTTGATGGAGAGTGTTAATCTCCAAAAGGACAAGTTATCCTTGAAGTTAGAGCACCTCTATATCAAGAATAACTTAAAACCTTCACCAATTTGGAGGATCAATACTCAATTTCCAAAATCTTGAACAAACTGTGAAGAAGGTGACTACATAGAAAGTCTGCTGCACATAACTCACTCATTGACTTATCAAATGTGTAAAGTTTTTGATAAAACTTTGCACAAGGCATCACCAACTTGCGCACCTCCTCCAAGTTAAATCATTCCAAAAGACTCAGTAGATCTTGAGAAATGATCTTAACAAGTCACCTATGTCTAAAACTGTAGTTCTTTATAGTCGACTTTGACACCTACAACTTCTAAAGCTTGGTTCTGTCAAATTAGAACCCATTTATGCAAATGCTTTTAGCCATAGATGGCTTACCTTCCAACTTAGATTTTGACTCCTCATTTGTGCAAAACTTTACACTGTGCACTGAGAAATGATCAATTCTTTGACCATCAAGATTGCGCCTTTTTCAGAAGACACTCAACACTTCTTCACATATGAATGTTCCTACTCATAATTCTCATAGCCTGTTTGCAATTAGTCTCTCAAACTTTAACCATAGAATCATTAACTATGGAATTAGATACCTACTAAAAGATTCTTGAAATGGTCAAGCACAAAAGGAGAACACTCAGAATAATCAGACGCAACTTTTCTTCATTTCTGGAAAACTTTACATCTGAGTGATGAGAGAGATCTTACTGACTTCTAAAGTGTCTAATGACTCATACAACTTATAATTTCTCTATTCACATGCTCTCTCATATTTGCCCCGACATTTTTACTTGTATATATAGGCAAATATGTACAAGCTCATAACCATACAAAAGTATACGTGAGTTTTATCTCTGAATTAATGTACAAATATATACACATCTTCATCCTTTGAACATATACTTTCTTCATGCTTCATATCTTGATCTTTTCTTGAATCCTTGACTTCAAAACTTCAATTGTTGATTGCCTTGCACCAACAGCTCCCCCCCAATCATCAATTGAGGTTTTTTCTAACTTCTTTATACCTGCGATGTCTTTGAATCTCTGTAGCTTTGGTCCATCCAAGCTCTTGGTTAGCATATAAACTATCTGATCTTTTGTTGAAGTATGTATTACTTGAATCTCCTTATCCATCACCTTCTCTTTTAGAAAGTGATACTGAATCTCAATATGTTTAGTCCTGGCATGAAAAACAGGATTAGCAACTAAATACAATGAACTCATGTTATCTCCATGAATAGTTGGTGTACTCTGAGTGATGTCAAAACTCTTAAGCCATATCACTTCCTTTGCAGCTTCAACCATACATTTGTACTCAGCCTCTGTGGATGATAAAGCAATTGTGTTGCTTCTTTGAACACCATGAAAATAACTTATCTCCCACATAACACAAGTATCCATAAGTTGATCTCCTATCATCAGGATTACCTGCCCAATCTGTATCACTATATATGTTGATGTTTGTATCTGATGTAAAACCATAATACAAACCTTCTTTGAGTGTACCCTTAATGTACCTCAACACTCTTTGTCCTGCAACCCAATGTTCTTTCCTAGGACAATGCATGAATTGAGATAATACTCCAATTGCATATGACAAATCAGGCCTAGTTAATGTAGCATAGATCAGACTACCAACCAAACTTTGATATAGCTTTATGTCCTTGAACTCACTCCTCCATATCTGCTCAATTTGTGATTCACCTCCATTGGAGTAGGTGCTACCCTGCAATCATTCATCTTAAACTTGATCAACAAGTTTTTCAAATACCTTTCTTGAGTTACATACACTCCATGTTGAGTGTATGAGATCTCCATGCCCAAGAAATATGACAAATCTCCCAAGTCACTAATCTTGAACTCTTTCTCCATTTGCTTCTTTAGGCTTTGAATGCCTTTCTCATCTGTACCTATAAGAATTATATCATCAACATATATGCACATGTAAATGAACCCATCATCACTTGTTTTAACAAGCAAGCTACTATCTGCTTTAGATACTTGAAAACCAAGTTCCTTCAAGAACTTCACAAGTCTATAATTCCATGCCATTGGGGCCTGCTTCAAACCATATAAAGCTCTCTTGAGCTTACATACATGATCTGGATATCTTTCATTTCTGAATCCTTGTGGTTGCTCCATGAAAACATCATCTGAAATGTAACCATTTAGAAAAGTATTCTTCACATCTAATTGACATAATTTCCAACCTTTACATGCAGCAATAGCTATGAGTGTCCTGATAGTTGTCATCTTTTCCATAGGACTATAAGTCTCAGCATAATCTATACCAGATGTCTGAGCAAACCCTTTCACAACAAGCCTAGCTTTATACCTAGACACACTTCCATCTGCATACCTCTTTGTCTTGTAGACCCATTTGCATCCAATGATCTTCTGACTATTTGGTTTAGGAACCAAATCCCATGTCTGATTCTCCATCAATGCATCATACTCTTCTTGCATAGCTTTCTCCCAATTTTCCTTACCTTTTGCCTCTTCATATGTAGAAGGGGTCTTCATCTGCCTTTATCATATAAGCATAATCTTTACAAAAAAGAAGTGTCATAGGTATACCTTGTAGGTTGCCATTTGTGTCTTGATGACCTTCTGAGTTCTCCACTTCTTGAGGTTTCTCATTCATCACATTCTGGATCAAACCTTGGCACTTCTTCAACTTCAACTTGTACTTCATTGTTCTCCTCTTCAATCAAATGTGTGAACCTTTGATTTACCTTTCTTTTGATTCACAACTTCTTCATCATCTGCTTAAATATTGATTGTACCTGCATACCAAGTACTTTGCTCCTCAAATGTAACATCCTTTGACACAAGGAATTGTTTTGTGGATGGACTCCACAACCTATATCCCATCTGCTTATTATCATATCCAATGAACACATATTTTTCAGCTTTAGGTTCCAATTTATGCCTCAATTGAGATGGCACATTTGCATATGCCAAACATCCAAATACTTTGCAATGATCTAGAGTAGGTCTCTTACCCCACCATGCCTCATATGGTATCATACCCTGCAAAGCTTTACATGCTAATCTATTGACCAAATATATGGCTGTATTTACAGCCTCAGCCCACAAATAATTTGGGCAATTTTTCTCCTTCATCACGGATCTTGCAAACTCAACAAGAGTTCTATTCCTCCTTTCTGCTACACCATTTTGTTGAGGAGAGTACCTGCAAGTAATTTCCCTTTTTATACCTCCATTCCACAAGTAATCACTGAACTCATTAGAGAAATACTCTCCCCCTCTATCTGACCTTAATCTCTTCAACTTTTGACCTGTAATTCTCTCTGCATACACATGAGAATGTTTGAATGTATTGAATACCTCTGACTTATCTTTGATCACATAGATAGTGATCCATCTGGTAGCATCATCAACATAAATCACATAATACCTTGAACCATTGATACTAAAATCCTTTGAGGGTCCCCACACATCTGTGTGTACCAATTCAAGCTTCTCTGGATACATAAAACCATGCTTGGAATAAGATTGCTTATGAGCCTTACCTAATTGACATGCCTCACATCTGTATATCATATGTTGACCTGAAACATTAGGCAACCCAAGTACTAAACCATTTTTAACCATATCTTTGATACCTCTTTCATTGAAATGTCCAAGCCTTTTGTGCAAAAGATCTAACTCAGAGATCTTATGTCCTCCATAGGTGAACAAGGCATGACCAATGTTACCTTGAATCTTCAATGTGAACAATCTTCCTTCTTTCTTCCCTAAACAATTTGTTTTTACCCATTGCTAGGGTCTTCCACAAAAACTCCTTCATTAGTGAATCTAACTTCATAACCTTTTTCAACAATTTGTCCTACACTTATCAGATTCTTTGGAATTGTAGGAACATACAAAACCTTACTCAAGAGAGTACTTCCATCCTTGGCCTTCACTGATCCAATTGACTTCACATTGTGCTTTGTATTGTCACCTGCTTGAACTACATGATTAGTTACCTTATTCTCCAAATGAGTCATCAAAGCTATGTTGCCACTCAGGTGATTGCTACACCCTGAGTCAATGTAGAAGACTCTTTGATCTTCAAATGTTGAATCTTCCTTCTGATATGAAGCATAATTGTAGTAGGTATTGTTGTATTGTTGACTTTGGAATCCTCTACCTGCATTTCTTCCAAAGTAGCCTCTACTACCTCTACCTCCGAAATTACCTCTTTGATTTCTGCCACCTCTTCCTCTTGAATTAAAGTTCTGATTATATCCACCATTATTCTGATTATTATACCAACAATCATTAGCTAAATGATTTGTCTTACCACAAATCCAACAAGCTTTGCCTCCATCTTTATTACTTCTGCCTCTTCCTCTACCTTTGCTACCTCCTCTTCCTCTTAGGAAGTTAGCTTGGCTAGTTGTACCTTTATCTTCATTTGCTTGTTGCTTCCCTTTGCTATTCTTCTTCTTATCCTTTGAATACATTGCTTGACCTGCACTCTTATCACCTTCACCTTTGACATCCTGCTCAGAGGTTAGCATGTGTCCTAGCAACTGATTTAAATCAGGAGTAAAATGATCTAGTGATAATTCAGTAGACAAAATGAATGGCTTCCATTTGTCATCACCTCTCAAACCTGTGAGGATTTGCCTTACCAGTTTATCCTCCTCAATATCTTCACCAACTGCTCCTAATGCATCTGCAATGTCCTTTATTCTTGTTACATAATTTGAGATGGATTGAGATGCCTTCTTCTTGAATGTGGTAAATTCTGCCCACAACGATGCCTTCCTTGACTTTGTGGTGTTTTGGAAATGCTCCTCCAAAGCATTCCATATATCACTTGCATTTTCAAGACCTCTAATGTGAGGTAGGAAGCCTAGTTGGAACACTAGGATCTCTGAACTGAGGCTTTTCTTCTTCACTTGTAATATAACCTATCAAGTCTTTGCTCATAAGATGAGCTTCCATCCCCATTGACCATCAACAATTGAAGTTTTGAAGTCAAGGATTGAAGAAAAGATCAAGATATGAAGCATGAAGAAAGTATATGTTCAAAGGATGAAGATGTGTATACATATGTACATTAATTCAGAGATAGCTAACTTATACTTTTGTATGGTTATGAGCTTTTACATATTTGCCTATATATACAAGTAAAAATGTCGGGGAAAATACGAGAGAGCATGTGAATAGAGAAATTAGAAGTTGTATGAGTCATTAGACACTTTAGAAGTGAGTAAGATCTCTCTCATCACTCAGATGTAAAGTTTTCGAGAAATGAAGAAAAGTTGCACCCGATTTTTCTGAGTGTTCTCCTTCTGTGCTTGATCATTTCAAGAATCTTTTTGTAGGTATCTAATTCCATAGTTAATGAGTCCATGGTTAAAGTTTGAGAGCCTAATTGTAAACAAGCTGTGAGAATTATGAGTAGGAACATTCATATGTGAAGAAGTGTTGAGTGTCTTTTGAAACAGGCGCAATCTTGATGGTCAAAGAATTGATCATTTCTCAGTGCAGTGTAAAGTTTTGCACGAATCAGAAGTCAAAATCTAAGTTGGAAGGTAAGCCATGTATGGCTAAAAGCATTTGCATAAACGGGTTCTAGTTTGAGAGAACCAAGCTTTAGAAGTTGCAGGTGTCAATGTCGACTATAAAGAACTACAGTTTTAGACATAGGTGACTTGTTAAGATCATTTCTCAAGATCTACAGAGTCTTTTGGAATGATTTAACTTGGAGGAGGTGCGCAAACTGGTGACACCTTGTGCAAACTTTTATTAAAAACTTTACACATTTGATAAGTCAATGAGTGAGTTATGTGCAGGAGACTTTCTGTGTAGTCACCTTCTTCACAATTTGTTCAAGATTTTGGAAATTGAGTATTGATCCTCCAAATTGGTGAAGGTTTTAAGTTATTCTTGATATAGAGGTGCTCTAACTTCAAGGATAACTTGTTCTTTTGGAGATTAACACTCTCCATCAATGATATCAGAGTAGGAAGTATCAAAATTGAAGAAAGGAGGACCTCGACTGCTGTAGTCATAAAGAATTCAACATTTGAAGACTCAAAAGGTGAAAGCTTGAAAGCAGAGCTTGAGAAGGAGGACATAAGATATCAAGGAAGACAAAAGGAGTATCATTTGAAGAAAAGGTAACCTTATTCCTCATAAAGCTTGAAGAATTTAATACACAGGTGAAGAAAGGATGGGAGATTCTCTTCAGATAGACAAAGTGAAAGAACTACCATCAGTAGTAGTGAAAATGATCTTAGCAACTCCTATAACAGGATAAGAGGAGTTTTTGGCACATGTAACAGTATTTCCTGTAGGGGCAAGCTTGAGTGAAGAGAAGAAACTGCACTGCGGGGTAATATGTTTGGTCGCCCCACTATCAAAGTACCAAATATCTGAGTCTACTACAGACATGCACCACTCATGAGAAGATGGGTCAAAACTGAAAACAGTAGTAAACACCCATTCTTCTTCTTGCACAAGATTTAGGAGACTCTGTTTTTGGTGTAGAGCCCTCTACAACAACCATTCCAGCCTCTTTCTTCTTTGCCTCTTTAGTAGCCATTTTTGGATAGTTCTTTATGATATGATCATTTCCTTTACATTACTCGCAAAACAATTTCTGCTTTTCTGATTTCTTTTCATCTTTGTCTTCCCTCTTCGATTGTGCAAAATAGAAAATTTATGCTTACTAGTTGAAGAGCTCCATTTTCCTTTGCCCTTTTGACTAGCCAGGAAAGCTTGATCTACAACATGCATAATGGACCTGTTCTGCCTAGAATGATCTTCCTGCAACATAATAGAGACTAACTTCTCAAATGACAAGACATTTGGATTGCCTTTCATCATCAACCAAAGAGTAGAAGCAAAACTCTTATATGAATCAGGAAGACCATTCAGAACGGTCTGCACAAGTGAGCTATCTGGTATAACCTCATCAACAAAAATCAAATGTTCCTTCAAGTCTTTGATCTTTGTTAGAAAATTGTCCATACAATCACCTTCATTCATGTGCTCACTCTCCAACTGTTTTTGGAGGTAAGCAACACGAGCCTCATTCCTAGCTTGGTACAATGTGGTAAGTGTATCCCAAGCATCCTTAGCTATTCTGCGAGAGTGAATGTGAGGAATAATATCACATTTGATAGAGAAAGCTATCAATGCATGTGCCTGGGCATCTCTGCCATCCCAACAAATTTTCTCTATAGTAGGTGTAGCAGAAACCGCAACACGAACAATAATATGCAGAATATCATCATCTTCGACACCTTCTGCATCAGCTTCACTACTTGTAGTTGTAACATTTGTAGGTGTGATAGGACGTTTTTCAAGTCCTTGCACAATGTTCCATAGTCCTTTTTGCAACCAATACATGTCGCATCATATAAGCCCATAATGGGTAGTTGGTACCATCCAACTTATCCTCAACATCCAACATATGGAATACATCACTACTTTCAGCCATGGTCGGTGACTAAAATACCTTGATGCATAAAATTGACTGTATCTCAAAAAGTTGAACAGAACTGCCGAGACGAATTCTGCTAAACTTGTAGCAGACTTCGAGACGCTTATATTAGCGAACTGAAATTGCTATATACCTTTGGCACAAAAAGATGAAATAGCCTACACAAGCATTGCGATAGTGCATTCCGAGGCCGAAACGAGCTCAGATCGCGATTTCGGCACCACAGAGCGAAGATGTTTTTATCTTTGAAACACCCTGAGTATACATACCAAATTTTGTGCTTATGAGACTGTGACTAGAGGGGTGTCGACGATGCTCTAGATGAAGCAACGACCTGCTCTGATACCAATTGTTGGAGTTAGACGTCTGCGGAAGCACACGAACAACACAAGGAAGAAGAAGAAGCTTGGAGCACAACACACAATACTGAATGTATTACTAGAAAATATACAAAGATAAGTAGCCCATTAGGGCAATAGGCATATATACAAGCCGGAGGGAAAAAAACCTCCTAAAGAGGGAAAAAGGTGCCCCGAGGGTCCTAGACTGTTCACACACATCACCACCAAAATATAGCAACAAAAATAGCCTGCACAAGCACTATGATAGTTGTTAGCCCCAAAAATGGTGAATTTTTATGCACTAACGTGGTTCTATTTGGTAGAAAAATACGCTTGATTTCAGGTACTTGAAGAGTGGATTTGATGATAGGGGAGACGTATATCAATCTGTGGCTGAAGACAAGAGCACGAGACAAGGTGATTATTGCAACAAAAGTAGCTGGATTTTCTGATAGGGAAACAAGCCTACGTGACAAAGGGAAAGGTGGTGATAAGAAGATGAGCCATGGACAGTTCGAGGAAATACTTAAAGCTCATTCGTCAACCTAATTTATCAGAAAGAGAGTTAGATCTTATATTCAAAATGTTTGATCGGGATCAGAACAGATACTCCGGGAGAATTTTCAGATTGACTTGAGCTGGAACAAATGGTGGGATTGTGCCATGGTCTTTGTAAACTTGGTAGTATATCGGTGTATATTTTTCATCAACATCAAGTTGAGTGAAAGATTTATGCCTCATGTCAGAGCATTCTATATGAGACATATTTCGAGGGTTTCCAAGCCAAAGACACAGAAACATGAATCTCATGCCTGATAAGCAATACGACGAGGATGCCTTCTGTCTCATCGAATGTCGGAAAAAGGGAAAGAAGAAGTCTGACTACGCACGCAATGGAATATCCTTTTATCTACCTCCCAACAAGTCGCTCTAAGTTTTCTTCACACAAAGTCGATAAGCTGGAGCTTTCAACAAACATGCTCAATCACACAGTATGGGTTTCCCGTTTGGGATTAGGCTCATGCGGATGGACGAATTGTAGATATACCATGCATCGGCCGGTATATTGATCTCTTCATAAATAAGTGACATTGCCACTAGCTCAATGCCATGATCCATGTCATGGTAAACGCTGTTTGGGGCCACGCAAGGTGCATGTCTACATGAGCTAACAGCCTGAGGATTCATATATATTACAGCTAGGCCATGGGGTGTTTTGGCTTCTTCTCTTTTTTGGGGGGGCCCAAGTCCGTTTTGCTGGCAGGTCTGTGTGTCGCAGGCCTGACGAGCGCAGAGGAGTGGGGGGGGGGGGCATGCCGTTTTTCTGGCAGGTCTGACAAGGAGAACGGAAAAGGGGATGGTGGCGTACACTCTTGCGGAGGTATAGGAAGGTAGCGGCAGTTCAGGAGGAGGAGGAGAGCAGAACAAGCCATCGGGGACTAAAGTTCTGCACTAGAGGACGATATATCTCTGGGGGAGCTGGGAGGAGAAAAAGTCTCAGCCGAATGTTTTTATGCAAGATTAAGCATAGGCAAAAGGGGGAGAACTGAAGGGAGTTCGCTGCGCAAGTGCGAGAGTGAGAGTGCTGGTCTGCAGGGGAGGGATGCCCAAATTCAAGTCATCAAACTTTATGTTGAGATGCTAGCTGAGGAAGAGTAGGATTTGACATTGTGAAAAATGCAGAATCTGAGGGCAATCTGGAGAAGGGCGATCAGAAGAAACATGCGTTGATATTTTTTATTGAAGAAGAAGAGCAGGCGACGGATTTGGGTGATGATTTGAACATGGAAGATGCCTTTTAGGCTGCAAATGGATAGGAGAAATGGAACAAATGCTCGAACGGAGATGATGTTCAGGGTTCGGACCCCCCTGGAAGCCACTGAAGGAGCACCAACCCTGGAGGGAAAACAAAATTAACCCGAACCAAAACATGGAGGTACTTCCCAAGGGAATTCGGCAATGAACCTACTGACAAATTTACAGGTTATTCCCTTTCAAAATGGGTTTTCTACATGATTCCCAAAATGTGTTTCAAAAATAGGAGATGTAATGTATTTTGTATTTCTATTGATTAGGGCGATTCCTAAGACCATTCAAGTCTAGAAAATATTACTCTGTTCCTAATGTAAAAAGATTTCATATGCAGTATTTTAAAAGAAAAAAACGTCTTCTTCCATTTTTTTCCAACGGCTGAGCGTTTCATAGTATTCTGTTGTATTGGCAAGAAGGAGGGGTATAGTTAGCAAAGTGCAGAAGGGAGGCTGGAAGGAGGATGAATCCGAATAGGAAAAGAAGAGCGAGAGAGCTGGATAGCATTGCGGAGGTCGAATAAAGGGAGTAGAGTACTCAGAAGGAGGTGACCGATCATTGGTGAGAAGTTGCTCTCACTATTTGGGCGCATATGCAGGAGATGAAGGGAGAGTTGCGTTGATTCTCTGGAGAAATAAAGCCACTATGTTGGGAGGAATGGGAATTATACAGGGGAATATTTCGATCTTCTTGGTTCATACATGACGGGGGCTTGTGACTCTTTTCTGGGCTGTTGGCTCAAAGCTGAGGAAGGAGGAAGTAGCTACACTGCTGATCAAATGGGAGAATGGGGACAAAGGATTGCTTATCAGTCCCGAAGTTTTCTATGCACTAAAGTGAGAAGAAAAGCACAGATGCGTATGGGAGTTCTTATCAAAACTGCTATGAACAATTAAAAGAGGACGGTGATCGTCTGGGAGAAGAAAGTTACAGTTCCTTATGAGCCTTTGAGCCACAAATGTATGGAGTTTATGATGCAGGAGTAGTCAAGAGTCTATCTAATTTCTGATGTGGAAGCTGTGTCCCCTTTAATTAAGCTACAAGTGTTCCAAGTTCTAAAGTATGTATCCATGATGTGAGTAATGAAGAAAAAAGCATGCTGCAGAATTAATGTAGCCATTCTAGGCGGCTAAAACTCTTGATCCGTATCTAAATCCCCACACCAGAGGAAAAGCATTTATAATCCCCAAGACTCATGTAGTTTTTTTTTTTTTTTTTTTTGCATCATTAAAAGCTGATAATTGCGTGATTGTTAGCCTCCTTCACAATCAAAACAAAAAGAAGACGCAGTATAGGTGCATAGTAGAAGGGAGAAGGGGCTTGCAAAAGGAATTGCAACTTGACGGAGGAAGAATAAAAGGTGGAGTATACAAGCGTAAGTTTTGGCTATCTATCAGTATTCTATGGAGGGATTTGAAACAAATAAAGTCTTGTAAAACCATTTTTTCCGTGGGCATAAGAGCCTAACATTTTGGTACGTCTGCCGGGAACATATGAGCTAGTGCATAGCCATAAGAAGAATCCGTTGCGAGATAGTTGTGGGCTCTAGGTAATCCAAGTGGACCGATTCCGGGGAATTTAGGTCAAATTAAGCCTCGTATAATCACTTTTTCCTTGGGCTCAAGACCCTTTCATTTTGGTGCGTTTGCCGGGAATAGCTTGGTACGTCTCTATAAGAGAGTGCCATAGGTTCGCCTAGCGCCACAGGTTGGCCGAGCTTGCGGACCCCGCGATCTAGTACATGAGCGAGGGGAGCTCATCGTCAGGAGCAACACAAACTCAAAGAGAGGAGCGTGCTCAGAGAAGAGCCCTTGAAAGAGAAAGAAGAAGGTGGGAACCGCCAGGTGAGTGGACCTCGATTGGTTCGAAGAAATCGGTCAAAAACGTGTACTCCCGTAGGAGGGTCGCGAATCAAGTACGACAATTTGAAGGAGGGATCCTGAAGCCACGTGTGCTAAATTTTTGGGATCGAAGTGATATTGATATCACACCTCTGTTCGAAATGGCTCAACGGATTTCAGTTCACTTGGGGGACTTCACCAAGTTTTCGGGTACTTGGGACGAAGATCCGAATAGTTTTATCCAGTTGTTTGAGGTTACTTGTGAGGCCAATGACGTAGTTGACCAGGATCAAAGGTTGAGAATTTTTCCGGCTATTCTCCGTGATGAGGCAGCCAATTGGTATGGGAATCTGACACCACAAGAACGTGGAACTTATCAGATGCTTAAGGAAGCCTTCTTGGCAAAGTTTCGACGACAAGGCTTCCAAGATAGATTGGCCCAACAAATGGATTATTTGCGACAAGGAGTCAATGAGAGCATCGACAACTATATTCAAAGAATGGAAACGTTGGTAAGAAAGATGGGCGCGAACGCCCCGAATGATGAGACATTGAAACGTAGATTCATTTCAGGATTGCGAGATCCTACGGCACAGCAGCACATCATCCTGACAAGACCTGCAACTTTAATGGATGCTAAGGAACAAGCGAGGCTGTGGGAGGAAGTACAATTATGCCAACAAAGGAAGATAGAACTCTTATACGAGCCTATGGGAGGCCCAGGAAACATACCGATGAAAGATCCTGGCCAAGTAAGTCCCGCATTGACAACTCCAGCTTTTGTAGCTGCCACTAGCACGCCAGGCGAGGTAAAGCCTGCGCTAACCGAAGAACGAATATTGGAATTGGTCACGCAAGCTATTAAAGCTGCCACGATAACTCAAGAGACGTACACAATAAAACCAGAGGTCACAACAAACCCGAATCAAGTGTTTCGATCAAATACATGGTGTGGAAAGTGCCATGGTTACGGCCATTTGGCTTCAGAATGCCCTACAGTCTCGAGAGTATTCACAGATAGGTCGCCACCTAGGATGCGGTGTACTTTTTGTGGAAGGACAAATCACACAGAGGACCGATGTTACAACAAGAGAGCCTATGAAGAAAGGACCATGAAATCAGGGGATACAAGAGAAAGACCTTACACGGGATTGCCCGCTCAAAGTGTACCACCTACATCTCGTTGGGAAAACAGACCAACTTATGGATATGGTGCTCAGGGTCAAGGAGGAGACTATCCAAGAGGAGCCGCGCGTGATCAAAGAAGAGATGGTCCAATCCAGTGCTGGAGATGTCATGGCTTTGGCCATACTCAATCTAGATGTCCAAACGAAAAGAAGCCAATTGATTATACCCCGCTATGTAGGTACTGTAGTGGGGAGGGCCACTTTGATGAAGATTGTCCAAAACGAAGAGCTGCCGCCGGCAAGGAAAAAGGACCAGTAGGATCCTCGAACTATGTTGATACTCAGATGCATCCCACATCAAGAGCTCAAGAGCACGTTCCTACGATCGGAGTAGTGTTCAAGACACCGAACCCTCAAGAAGGCTCTAGCTCGTCAATGCACTTTGTGGATGCTTACGAGGCCAAGAAACTACACAAGGATCCAACTGTAGCAGTAGTCACAAGGACTCAAGAGTACTCGAAGAAGAACCCAAGAGGCGAAGGTGAAGAAGGGAGTCAAGAGAGGATAGCGGAACAAGAAGAGGTAGAGGATCAAGTTAGAGGACTTGTTGAGCAGCAAGAGTTTGAGGATGGGGAAGAGGTTGAGATTCTCCCACCAGTGACCAAGGAGTTTGTGCCGGGCATAGCACCATTCCCTGAAAGATTGAAAGCTCCTAAAATTAGAAAGGAAAGACAAAGTTCGGAAGAAGTGGATATTGTAAAGTTGCTCGCTGACACTGAAGTCACGCTGGACATTGGCACATTGCTAAAATGTTCGCCTATTTATAGGAAACAATTCTACAACGAATATATTAAGAAGCCGAGGAAAGCTCGAGATAAAAACAGACAAGATAAAGATGTCCAAGGGATCATTCAAAGTATTACGACGCAAATTGATTCAAACGCTCCAGCTGTGACGGTCGAAATTAAAGGATATGCAGTCCCTGGTGCTCAGCTAGATAGTGGAGCCGCAGTCAACCTGATGACTGAATTCATGATGAAAGCTTTGGGCCTTAACCACATGGAAGAAACGCCGATGTCTTTGAGGATGGCAGATCAAACACAAGTAAAGCCTGCGGGTCTTTTGAAGAATGTAAGCACAGTTGTGGGCGGTCTAGAGTTTAAAGTTGATTATCTGATAGTAAGACCAAGGACCTCAGAGGCTACCTTCTCGATCCTACTTGGACGGCCATGGTTGGTGCAAGCCGAATGTGTGCATGACTGGCGCACAGGCTTTATTTCAATAGGGCCAAAGTCGGATCGAATCCAAATACAAGTATCCCCACCCTCGAGCAACAAGAAAAAGGCATTAATAGTCGATGAGATGGAAAAGAAAGAAAAGGAGAAAGCAAGGCACGAGAGTGCACGAGCTAGGTTTTCTTTGAACACGGACACCTACAAGAATCTGCTTCAAGACGGGTTCAACTTGCAGCTCTTTAAGAATCAAGACACGAAGATGGGAGAGTACCAAAATCCATTGCTCTATAACGACGATTCGGACCAGGAGTTGCTGGGATGGTTGACGCATACAAGTGAATTTGATTGTTACATGTTGAGTATAGATTCAAGTAAAAACAAAGCTACTCAATCTCTGGAGAAGGGCACTTCGAGAGAAGAATTGAAACTAGAATTAGCTGCGGCGATGGAAGTGCAACAGTTGCGAGACAGAGTTAGAATGCTAGAAGCAGAGATTCTAAAGAGAAGTCGAGAATCAGAAAAGGAAGCAAAGAGTAAGACCAAAGTGTCGGAAGCCATCGCAAAAGCTGAATTGAAGAAACTAGGTTCAATCGGAAGAGAACAAGACAATGATTTACTGGCCGACCATGCACGCGTGATCGGAGAGCACATTCCAATCACAGTGTCATCGAGAAATAAAAATTATTCGCGAGAAGCTCAGTTGGAAAAATGGGAAGTCTTTCCAGAAAAGTTCTTGAGTGTAGGGTCAGAGCTACCAGATGGAGTACGAGACTGCATTAAAACGACACTCAAAAATTTTAGCGAGGCCTTTGCATGGTCATACAGTGATCTGAGAGGAATTGATCCCCAAATCTGTCAACATTATATAGACTTGGAAGAAGGCACACGACCGATATGTCAACGACTCAGGCGAACGAATCCAGTCTACTCGGAATTGATCAAGTTGGAATTGACTAAATTATTGGAAGCAGGATTCATATATCCCATCGCATCCAGCGAATGGGTATCGCCAATTGTAGTGGTTCCAAAGAAAAATAAGAAAATCCGTATTTGCATAGATTATCGGAAGTTGAACGAGCGCACGAAGAAGGATCATGTCCCCTTGCCATTTACTGATCAAATCTTGGACAGAGTGGCTGGCCATAAATTGTACTCCTTTTTGGATGGTTTCAGTGGGTACAATCAGATCCAAATTCATGAAGAGGACCAATCCAAAACTACTTTCACGACAGAATGGGGTACGTATGCATATCGGGTGATGCCATTTGGATTATGCAATGCACCGGCCACATTCCAAAGAGCAATGATAGCGGCATATCAAGACTACCTGCAGGATTGGATGGAGATATTTCTTGATGACTTTGCAATCAGAGGCGACGATGAGAACATGATGGAGAGGATCGAAGCAATTTTAAGAAGAAGCATAGAAAAAGGCATCGCATTGAATCCTGAAAAGTGTACATTTGGAGTACGAAGAGGATTGCTTTTGGGTCATGTCATTTCCCAAAAAGGGATTGCGGTTGACGAGGACAAAGTGGAGAAAATTGGACAACTTCCACCACCGCAAAACTTGCGACAACTCAGAGGATTTTTGGGCCATGCAAACTATTATCGACGATTTATATTGAATTTTGCATCTATAGCGGCACCACTGACGACTCTTTTGAGGAAGGACCAACAATACCAGTGGACGGGAGAATGTCAAGTTGCATTTGACTCGATCAAAGAGAGGTTAATAAATGCACCGATTTTCGTAGCACCTGATTGGACGAAGGAATTTCATGTACATACCGACGCTTCTCATACTGCGGTTGGAGCAGTACTATGCCAAGCTGACGAGAAAAAGTTGGATCATCCTATTTACTATGCAAGTCGCAATTTGAATAGCACTGAGAGAAACTACACGACTACGAAGAAGGAATGTCTATCGATGATCTTTGCGGTGAACAAGTATCGGCACTACTTGATGGGAAAGCATTTCACTTTTTACGTGGATCACGAAGCCCTTAAGTATATCATTAATAAACCAGAGTTATCAGGACGACTGATGAGGTGGATGCTACTTCTTCAAGAATTTCAGTTTACAGTGGTAACCAGACCAGGCAAAGCACATATATTGGCCGACCATTTATCTCGAATTATTAATGAGGAGCCAATCTCTGGTGTGCCCGACGATGCTCCTGATGGGCATCTATTCCAGGTTGATGCGAAAATACCTTGGTATGCCGATTTGGTGAACTTCTTGTGCACTACTAAATACCCGCCAGGAGCAAGCAAGAGGGAAAAACAAAAGCTGTTAGCATTGGCAAAGCATCATAGCATCATTGGGGGGCAACTCTATCGATATTTTGTTCACGAGAGCATTTATCGGAGGTGTCTCGAGGAAGAAGAAGCAAATCTAGTGTTGAGGGCTTTGCATGACGAACCTTGCGGTGGACATTTTGCTGGTGAATTGACAGCAAGAAAGATTTTATTAGCAGGGTATTGGTGGCCAACATTGTTCAAGGACTCTCATACATATTGTAAGAAGTGTGACAAATGCCAACGAATGGGAAAACCCACTTTATCACATGCTTCTCCTCTTACGCCGGTGTTGGCTCTTAAGCCGTTTGAGAAATGGGGAATTGATTTTGTGGGACCTATTGATCCTCCCTCACGACGAAGATCCAATAGGTATATCTTGGTCTGTACTGATTATGTTACAAAGTGGGTGGAAGCCAAAGCTCTGAGGACTGACCGAGCTGTTGATGTAGCGAAATTTCTGTATGAGCAAATTATCACTCGATTTGGATGCCCATTGGAAATAGTGAGTGATAGAGGGACACATTTTGTCAATGAATTGATCGAAGAATTGATGGAACTCTATAAAATCAAACATAGAAAGAGCACTCCATATTATCCAAGGGCAAATGGACAAGTGGAGGTCACCAACAAAATCCTTGAGCAGATTCTGACAAAAACAGTAGCGGTGCATAGGAGAGACTGGGATGACAGACTTCTGGAAGCTTTGTGGGCGTATAGAACATCCTACCGAGTGACAACTAAGAGTACTCCGTTCTCTCTAGTATATGGCGAGGAAGCCATTTTCCCTATCGAAAAAGAAGTGCCGACATTAAGAGTGGCCATCGAAGCCAGATTGGGCGAGGAAGAGTCATTGAAGGAAAGGTACATACAACTGGTGAAGCTGGAAGAAAAGAGGCTCATCGCACAACAAAGCTTGGAAGCTATTCAAAAGAGACGTAAGGAAAGACATGACAAAAATCTCAAAACCTATGTGATTCAAGAAGGGGATTTGGTACTAGTCTATGATAGCAAGTATTATAAATTCCCAGGGAAGCTACAGACAAGATGGGCGGGACCGTTTAAGGTGGTGGAACTCAATCCCAATGGTTCCATGCAAATTCAAGATTTAGGAGAAGAATATGCTCCCGTGAAGGTTAACGCGCTACGGGTTAAACCATATTTCAAGTGATGTTAGGATGAGAGAAGCCAGACGAGATCCAAACGAAATGACGAAGTAGACTACTTGTACATACATGTACAGTATTATATATATATGCGCATATGTGATCTATGATTTGTGTGTCATAAATATCATTCCTTGCTAGCTCAAGCATTTGGACTTCTAATATTTTTTGTGTTATGCAGAGACTGTTAGGAGTTAAGTAACAAAATGGCAGACCAAATTACGCAACTCTACTTGTACGAGCTAAGGATATATTTCTCGGACCAAACGTTCGCTCGCATGAATATAGATGTCGACGACCTTGAGACGGAATACGATGTTGAGGAAGCGCATTGGCTGGTATGTTTTATAAATCAGGATTTGGGTGTTGCATTTTATATTGAGTGTTTTGAGGAGTACCTAGCTCGACATGTAGGATGGGCGGGAGATCGATACTATTATTTTGATCCCGCGAGGGAAATGCCTAACGAGGAAAATGATATCACATGGGCTTGGGCAGACGTGCTAACGCTAGGAAGTGATGACGGAGCTCCTGAAGTTGAGCCTGACTCGCCTTAGAGAAGTTGTCGGGATTCGAGTACGATGTGAGACTGCATGAGACATTCCGGGGACTCACATTCTAGGACACCTAGGGATGGGTATACGAGGGACTAAGGCATAGCTGATTGTAGTTACCAAGTGAAAAGTTGAATCGATGAATACATATGTAGTGTCTATAGCTGAGAGGATGAAGTGAAGAGGTGGTTGATCTGTCAAAGGCTAGAGTGTATCTGTTTTGCATGTATGTGTGGGAACGGTGGGTAAAGTCCCTTTCTTCCTCTCCCTAATTCTCAGGACCTGGGTGAACTAATTTACTATGGAAAGGAAAACGAAAAAGAAAGAAAAGAAAAAGAAAATGTGTTGTGTGATCGTACCAATGCGCTATGGTGGGCTAGTAGGTGTGTGGATTTATCCTCGCCGGGTGGTTAGGACCACGAGCCGCAGCTAGTTTCGCCATAGGCTTGGGGATGTATATGTCTGTGTCTTAGCTACGCGCCATAACGGGTTGGTAGGCAGGTGGAGCCATCGTGGATGGGCAGTCACGACCACGAGCCGTATCCAGTTTCGTTATGGGCTAGCTGATATGTGTTATGGGTTATCATTGTGTGTTTGTGTGTTGTGCGCTGCATTGCATTGGTAGATGGGTGGAATCAACCTGATCGGGTGGTCAGGTCCACAAATCGCATCCAGTGTCAATGTAGGCCAACGTGTGATTAAAATAAAATTTTCATATGAAGTTATTCCCCACTCCTGAGGGGGAGAGAAAGAGAGGAGAGGGCGATGATCGCCTGGAAGGGAATGTTAGTTGCTTGTGTGATTAGTATGTGTTGGCTTGCGACAGATCAGCTCACTTTGGATCAACATTCTTGAAGGCACAGAGACTGTATATGTACTTATGGATGAGGCTCTAGCGAGGTAATGCAACGGTAGTGCTTTATAACTTGTGTGCTCTATCTGAGGGTTTTTCTAGTGTTTGGGACACTCTAGGGTTCTGATGTATGTCTTAACTTGCACTCGAGTTTCGATGATTTTTGTAGGACGAAGATGGCGATTTTTCGAGAACGTCTAGTCATGGAATAGTTGTACATAGCGAATAGTAGGTCAATAAAAAGGGTTATGTATTTTGGGTATTTTTGCATCTCCGATTGTGTTCATTCCAGTTGTCGTTGTTCATTTCAGTTGTTGTTATTTTCTTTTCTGTTTGCCGCAATAGTAGTGGCATATCTAAAACATGGAAAGTGTGCATGTGTTATTTTGGTTGAGATCATTGTCATAATGGAATGTATGAGCAAATTGATGCATCGCTGAAATGGATTGCGTATATGTGCATGTTCTTGGATCATTTTGGAAGTGACTGATTTGAATGTATTCATGAGTGATTTTTGAGCACTAATAGCTTCGATGAGTGCAGGTTCAGTGGAAATGGCGGCTCAATGAAAAGGTATGTGAACTAATTGGAAATTGACATGTTCATAATTGTTTGGATTTTATTGCAGCATGAACGGCTCGTCGAGGACGACTTCGCAAATAAGAAGAGGGAAGTATGTTAGCCCCAAAAATGGTGAATTTTTATGCACTAACATGGTTCTATTTGGTAGAAAAATACGCTTGATTTCAGGTACTTGAAGAGTGGATTTGATGATAGGGGAGACGTATATCAATCTGTGGCTGAAGACAAGAGCACGAGACAAGGTGATTATTGCAACAAAAGTAGCTGGATTTTCTGATAGGGAAACAAGCCTACGTGACAAAGGGAAAGGTGGTGATAAGAAGATGAGCCGTGGACAGTTCGAGGAAATACTTAAAGCTCATTCGTCAACCCAATTTATCAGAAAGAGAGTTAGATCTTATATTCAAAATGTTTGATCGGGATCAGAACAGATACTCCGGGAGAATTTTCAGATTGACTTGAGCTGGAACAAATGGTGGGATTGTGCCATGGTCTTTGTAAACTTGGTAGTATATCGCTGTATATTTTTCATCAACATCAAGTTGAGTGAAAGATTTATGCCTCATGTCAGAGCATTCTATATGAGACATATTTCGAGGGTTTCCAAGCCAAAGACACAGAAACATGAATCTCATGCCTGATAAGCAATACGACGAGGATGCCTTCTGTCTCATCAAATGTCGGAAAAAGGGAAAGAAGAAGTCTGACTACGCACGCAATGGAATATCCTTTTATCTACCTCCCAACAAGTCGCTCTAAGTTTTCTTCACACGAAGTCGATAAGCTGGAGCTTTCAACAAACATGCTCAATCACACAGTATGGGTTTCCCGTTTGGGATTAGGCTCATGCGGATGGACGAATTGTAGATATACCATGCATCGGCCGGTATATTGATCTCTTCATAAATAAGTGACATTGCCACTAGCTCAATGCCATGATCCATGTCATGGTAAACGCTGTTTGGGGCCACGCAAGGTGCATGTCTACATGAGCTAACAGCCTGAGGATTCATATATATTACAGCTAGGCCATGGGGTGTTTTGGCTTCTTCTCTTTTTTGGGGGGGCCCAAGTCTGTTTTGCTGGCAGGTCTGTGTGTCGCAGGCCTGACGAGCGCAGAGGAGTGGGGGGGGGGGCATGCCGTTTTTCTGGCAGGTCTGACAAGGAGAACGGAAAAGGGGATGGTGGCGTACACTCTTGCGGAGGTATAGGAAGGTAGCGGCAGTTCATGAGGAGGAGGAGAGCAGAACAGGCCATCGGGGACTAAAGTTCTGCACTAGAGGACGATATATCTCTGGGGGAGCTGGGAGGAGAAAAAGTCTCAGCCGAATGTTTTTATGCAGGATTAAGCATAGGCAAAAGGGGGAGAACTGAAGGGAGTTCGCTGCGCAAGTGCGAGAGTGAGAGCGCTGGTCTGCAGGGGAGGGATGCCCAAATTCAAGTCATCAAACTTTATGTTGAGATGCTAGCTGAGGAAGAGTAGGATTTGACATTGTGAAAAATGCAGAATCTGAGGGCAATCTGGAGAAGGGCGATCAGAAGAAACATGCGTTGATATTTTTTATTGAAGAAGAAGAGCAGGCGACGGATTTGGGTGATGATTTGAACATGGAAGATGCCTTTTTACGCTGCAAATGGATAGGAGAAATGGAACAAATGCTCGAACGGAGATGATGTTCAGGGTTCGGACCCCCCTGGAAGCCACTGAAGGAGCACCAACCCTGGAGGGAAAACAAAATTAACCCGAACCAAAACATGGAGGTACTTCCCAAGGGAATTCGGCAATGAACCTACTGACACATTTACAGGTTATTCCCTTTCAAAATGGGTTTTCTACATGATTCCCAAAATGTGTTTCAAAAATAGGAGATGTAATGTATTTTGTATTTCTGTTGATTAGGGCGATTCCTAAGACCATTCAAGTCTAGAAAATATTACTCTGTTCCTAATGTAAAAAGATTTCATATGCAGTATTTTAAAAGAAAAAAACGTCTTCTTCCATTTTTTTCCAACGGCCGAGCGTTTCATAGTATTCTGTTGTATTGGCAAGAAGGAGGGGTATAGTTAGCAAAGTGCAGAAGGGAGGCTGGAAGGAGGATGAATCCGAATAGGAAAAGAAGAGCGAGAGAGCTGGATAGCATTGCGGAGGTCGAATAAAGGGAGTAGAGTACTCAGAAGGAGGTGACCGATCATTGGTGAGAAGTTGCTCTCACTATTTGGGCGCATATGTAGGAGATGAAGGGAGAGTTGCGTTGATTCTCTGGAGAAATAAAGCCACTATGTTGGGAGGAATGGGAATTATACAGGGGAATATTTCGATCTTCTTGGTTCATACATGACGGGGGCTTGTGACTCTTTTCTGGGCTGTTGGCTCAAAGCTGAGGAAGGAGGAAGTAGCTACACTGCTGATCAAATGGGAGAATGGGGACAAAGGATTGCTTATCAGTCCCGAAGTTTTCTATGCACTAAAGTGAGAAGAAAAGCACAGATGCGTATGGGAGTTCTTATCAAAACTGCTATGAACAATTAAAAGAGGACGGTGATCGTCTGGGAGAAGAAAGTTACAGTTCCTTATGAGCCTTTGAGCCACAAATGTATGGAGTTTATGATGCAGGAGTAGTCAAGAGTCTATCTAATTTCTGATGTGGAAGCTGTGTCCCCTTTAATTAAGCTACAAGTGTTCCAAGTTCTAAAGTATGTATCCATGATGTGAGTAATGAAGAAAAAAGCATGCTGCAGAATTAATGTAGCCATTCTAGGCGGCTAAAACTCTTGATCCGTATCTAAATCCCCACACCAGAGGAAAAGCATTTATAATCCCCAAGACTCATGTAGTTTTTTTTTTTTTTTTTTTTTTTTTTGCATCATTAAAAGCGGATAATTGCGTGATTGTTAGCCTCCTTCACAATCAAAACAAAAAGAAGACACAGTATAGGTGCATAGTAGAAGGGAGAAGGGGCTTGCAAAAGGAATTGCAACTTGACGAAGGAAGAATAAAAGGTGGAGTATACAAGCGTAAGTTTTGGCTATCTATCAGTATTCTATGGAGGGATTTGAAACAAATAAAGTCTTGTAAAACCATTTTTTCCGTGGGCATAAGAGCCTAACATTTTGGTACGTCTGCCGGGAACATATGAGCTAGTGCATAGCCATAAGAAGAATCCGTTGCGAGATAATTGTGGGCTCTAGGTAATCCAAGTGGACCGATTCCGGGGAATTTAGGTCAAATTAAGCCTCGTATAATCACTTTTTCCTTGGGCTCAAGACCCTTTCATTTTGGTGCGTTTGCCGGGAATAGCTTGGTACGTCTCTATAAGAGAGTGCCATAGGTTCGCCTAGCGCCACAGGTTGGCCGAGCTTGCGGACCCCGCGATCTAGTACATGAGCGAGGGGAGCTCATCGTCAGGAGCAACACAAACTCAAAGAGAGGAGCGTGCTCAGAGAAGAGCCCTTGAAAGAGAAAGAAGAAGGTGGGAACCGCCAGGTGAGTGGACCTCGATTGGTTCGAAGAAATCGGTCAAAAACGTGTACTCCCGTAGGAGGGTCGCGAATCAAGTACGACAATTTGAAGGAGGGATCCTGAAGCCACGTGTGCTAAATTTTTGGGATCGAAGTGATATTGATATCACACCTCTGTTCGAAATGGCTCAACGGATTTCAGTTCACTTGGGGGACTTCACCAAGTTTTCGGGTACTTGGGACGAAGATCCGGATAGTTTTATCCAGTTGTTTGAGGTTACTTGTGAGGCCAATGACGTAGTTGACCAGGATCAAAGGTTGAGAATTTTTCCGGCTATTCTCCGTGATGAGGCAGCCAATTGGTATGGGAATCTGACACCACAAGAACGTGGAACTTATCAGATGCTTAAGGAAGCCTTCTTGGCAAAGTTTCGCCGACAAGGCTTCCAAGATAGATTGGCCCAACAAATGGATTATTTGCGACAAGGAGTCAATGAGAGCATCGACAACTATATTCAAAGAATGGAAACGTTGGTAAGAAAGATGGGCGCGAACGCCCCGAATGATGAGACATTGAAACGTAGATTCATTTCAGGATTGCGAGATCCTACGGCACAGCAGCACATCATCCTGACAAGACCTGCAACTTTAATGGATGCTAAGGAACAAGCGAGGCTGTGGGAGGAAGTACAATTATGCCAACAAAGGAAGATAGAACTCTTATACGAGCCTATGGGAGGCCCAGGAAACATACCGATGAAAGATCCTGGCCAAGTAAGTCCCGCATTGACAACTCCAGCTTTTGTAGCTGCCACTAGCACGCCAGGCGAGGTAAAGCCTGCGCTAACCGAAGAACGAATATTGGAATTGGTCACGCAAGCTATTAAAGCTGCCACGATAACTCAAGAGACGTACACAGTAAAACCAGAGGTCACAACAAACCCGAATCAAGTGTTTCGATCAAATACATGGTGTGGAAAGTGCCATGGTTACGGCCATTTGGCTTCAGAATGCCCTACAGTCTCGAGAGTATTCACAGATAGGTCGCCACCTAGGATGCGGTGTACTTTTTGTGGAAGGACAAATCACACAGAGGACCGATGTTACAACAAGAGAGCCTATGAAGAAAGGACCATGAAATCAAGGGATACAAGAGAAAGACCTTACACGGGATTGCCCGCTCAAAGTGTACCACCTACATCTCGTTGGGAAAACAGACCAACTTATGGATATGGTGCTCAGGGTCAAGGAGGAGACTATCCAAGAGGAGCCGCGCGTGATCAAAGAAGAGATGGTCCAATCCAGTGCTGGAGATGTCATGGCTTTGGCCATACTCAATCTAGATGTCCAAACGAAAAGAAGCCAATTGATTATACCCCGCTATGTAGGTACTGTAGTGGGGAGGGCCACTTTGATGAAGATTGTCCAAAACGAAGAGCTGCCGCCGGCAAGGAAAAAGGACCAGTAGGATCCTCGAACTATGTTGATACTCAGATGCATCCCACATCAAGAGCTCAAGAGCACGTTCCTACGATCGGAGTAGTGTTCAAGACACCGAACCCTCAAGAAGGCTCTAGCTCGTCAATGCACTTTGTGGATGCTTACGAGGCCAAGAAACTACACAAGGATCCAACTGTAGCAGTAGTCACAAGGACTCAAGAGTACTCGAAGAAGAACCCAAGAGGCGAAGGTGAAGAAGGGAGTCAAGAGAGGATAGCGGAACAAGAAGAGGTAGAGGATCAAGTTAGAGGACTTGTTGAGCAGCAAGAGTTTGAGGATGGGGAAGAGGTTGAGATTCTCCCACCAGTGACCAAGGAGTTTGTGCCGGGCATAGCACCATTCCCTGAAAGATTGAAAGCTCCTAAAATTAGAAAGGAAAGACAAAGTTCGGAAGAAGTGGATATTGTAAAGTTGCTCGCTGACACTGAAGTCACGCTGGACATTGGCACATTGCTAAAATGTTCGCCTATTTATAGGAAACAATTCTACAACGAATATATTAAGAAGCCGAGGAAAGCTCGAGATAAAAACAGACAAGATAAAGATGTCCAAGGGATCATTCAAAGTATTACGACGCAAATTGATTCAAACGCTCCAGCTGTGACGGTCGAAATTAAAGGATATGCAGTCCCTGGTGCTCAGCTAGATAGTGGAGCCGCAGTCAACCTGATGACTGAATTCATGATGAAAGCTTTGGGCCTTAACCACATGGAAGAAACGCCGATGTCTTTGAGGATGGCAGATCAAACACAAGTAAAGCCTGCGGGTCTTTTGAAGAATGTAAGCACAGTTGTGGGCGGTCTAGAGTTTAAAGTTGATTATCTGATAGTAAGACCAAGGACCTCAGAGGCTACCTTCTCGATCCTACTTGGACGGCCATGGTTGGTGCAAGCCGAATGTGTGCATGACTGGCGCACAGGCTTTATTTCAATAGGGCCAAAGTCGGATCGAATCCAAATACAAGTATCCCCACCCTCGAGCAACAAGAAAAAGGCATTAATAGTCGATGAGATGGAAAAGAAAGAAAAGGAGAAAGCAAGGCACGAGAGTGCACGAGCTAGGTTTTCTTTGAACACGGACACCTACAAGAATCTGCTTCAAGACGGGTTCAACTTGCAGCTCTTTAAGAATCAAGACACGAAGATGGGAGAGTACCAAAATCCATTGCTCTATAACGACGATTCGGACCAGGAGTTGCTGGGATGGTTGACGCATACAAGTGAATTTGATTGTTACATGTTGAGTATAGATTCAAGTAAAAACAAAGCTACTCAATCTCTGGAGAAGGGCACTTCGAGAGAAGAATTGAAACTAGAATTAGCTGCGGCGATGGAAGTGCAACAGTTGCGAGACAGAGTTAGAATGCTAGAAGCAGAGATTCTAAAGAGAAGTCGAGAATCAGAAAAGGAAGCAAAGAGTAAGACCAAAGTGTCGGAAGCCATCGCAAAAGCTGAATTGAAGAAACTAGGTTCAATCGGAAGAGAACAAGACAATGATTTACTGGCCGACCATGCACGCGTGATCGGAGAGCACATTCCAATCACAGTGTCATCGAGAAATAAAAATTATTCGCGAGAAGCTCAGTTGGAAAAATGGGAAGTCTTTCCAGAAAAGTTCTTGAGTGTAGGGTCAGAGCTACCAGATGGAGTACGAGACTGCATTAAAACGACACTCAAAAATTTTAGCGAGGCCTTTGCATGGTCATACAGTGATCTGAGAGGAATTGATCCCCAAATCTGTCAACATTATATAGACTTGGAAGAAGGCACACGACCGATATGTCAACGACTCAGGCGAACGAATCCAGTCTACTCGGAATTGATCAAGTTGGAATTGACTAAATTATTGGAAGCAGGATTCATATATCCCATCGCATCCAGCGAATGGGTATCGCCAATTGTAGTGGTTCCAAAGAAAAATAAGAAAATCCGTATTTGCATAGATTATCGGAAGTTGAACGAGCGCACGAAGAAGGATCATGTCCCCTTGCCATTTACTGATCAAATCTTGGACAGAGTGGCTGGCCATAAATTGTACTCCTTTTTGGATGGTTTCAGTGGGTACAATCAGATCCAAATTCATGAAGAGGACCAATCCAAAACTACTTTCACGACAGAATGGGGTACGTATGCATATCGGGTGATGCCATTTGGATTATGCAATGCACCGGCCACATTCCAAAGAGCAATGATAGCGGCATATCAAGACTACCTGCAGGATTGGATGGAGATATTTCTTGATGACTTTGCAATCAGAGGCGACGATGAGAACATGATGGAGAGGATCGAAGCAATTTTAAGAAGAAGCATAGAAAAAGGCATCGCATTGAATCCTGAAAAGTGTACATTTGGAGTACGAAGAGGATTGCTTTTGGGTCATGTCATTTCCCAAAAAGGGATTGCGGTTGACGAGGACAAAGTGGAGAAAATTGGACAACTTCCACCACCGCAAAACTTGCGACAACTCAGAGGATTTTTGGGCCATGCAAACTATTATCGACGATTTATATTGAATTTTGCATCTATAGCGGCACCACTGACGACTCTTTTGAGGAAGGACCAACAATACCAGTGGACGGGAGAATGTCAAGTTGCATTTGACTCGATCAAAGAGAGGTTAATAAATGCACCGATTTTCGTAGCACCTGATTGGACGAAGGAATTTCATGTACATACCGACGCTTCTCATACTGCGGTTGGAGCAGTACTATGCCAAGCTGACGAGAAAAAGTTGGATCATCCTATTTACTATGCAAGTCGCAATTTGAATAGCACTGAGAGAAACTACACGACTACAGAGAAGGAATGTCTATCGATGATCTTTGCGGTGAACAAGTATCGGCACTACTTGATGGGAAAGCATTTCACTTTTTACGTGGATCACGAAGCCCTTAAGTATATCATTAATAAACCAGAGTTATCAGGACGACTGATGAGGTGGATGCTACTTCTTCAAGAATTTCAGTTTACAGTGGTAACCAGACTAGGCAAAGCACATATATTGGCCGACCATTTATCTCGAATTGTTAATGAGGAGCCAATCTCTGGTGTGCCCGACGATGCTCCTGATGGGCATCTATTCCAGGTTGATGCGAAAATACCTTGGTATGCCGATTTGGTGAACTTCTTGTGCACTACTAAATACCCGCCAGGAGCAAGCAAGAGGGAAAAACAAAAGCTGTTAGCATTGGCAAAGCATCATAGCATCATTGGGGGGCAACTCTATCGATATTTTGTTCACGAGAGCATTTATCGGAGGTGTCTCGAGGAAGAAGAAGCAAATCTAGTGTTGAGGGCTTTGCATGACGAACCTTGCGGTGGACATTTTGCTGGTGAATTGACAGCAAGAAAGATTTTATTAGCAGGGTATTGGTGGCCAACATTGTTCAAGGACTCTCATACATATTGTAAGAAGTGTGACAAATGCCAACGAATGGGAAAACCCACTTTATCACATGCTTCTCCTCTTACGCCGGTGTTGGCTCTTAAGCCGTTTGAGAAATGGGGAATTGATTTTGTGGGACCTATTGATCCTCCCTCACGACGAAGATCCAATAGGTATATCTTGGTCTGTACTGATTATGTTACAAAGTGGGTGGAAGCCAAAGCTCTGAGGACTGACCGAGCTGTTGATGTAGCGAAATTTCTGTATGAGCAAATTATCACTCGATTTGGATGCCCATTGGAAATAGTGAGTGATAGAGGGACACATTTTGTCAATGAATTGATCGAAGAATTGATGGAACTCTATAAAATCAAACATAGAAAGAGCACTCCATATTATCCAAGGGCAAATGGACAAGTGGAGGTCACCAACAAAATCCTTGAGCAGATTCTGACAAAAATAGTAGCGGTGCATAGGAGAGACTGGGATGACAGACTTCTGGAAGCTTTGTGGGCGTATAGAACATCCTACCGAGTGACAACTAAGAGTACTCCGTTCTCTCTAGTATATGGCGAGGAAGCCATTTTCCCTATCGAAAAAGAAGTGCCGACATTAAGAGTGGCCATCGAAGCCAGATTGGGCGAGGAAGAGTCATTGAAGGAAAGGTACATACAACTGGTGAAGCTGGAAGAAAAGAGGCTCATCGCACAACAAAGCTTGGAAGCTATTCAAAAGAGACGTAAGGAAAGACATGACAAAAATCTCAAAACCTATGTGATTCAAGAAGGGGATTTGGTACTAGTCTATGATAGCAAGTATTATAAATTCCCAGGGAAGCTACAGACAAGATGGGCGGGACCGTTTAAGGTGGTGGAACTCAATCCCAATGGTTCCATGCAAATTCAAGATTTAGGAGAAGAATATGCTCCCGTGAAGGTTAACGCGCTACGGGTTAAACCATATTTCAAGTGATGTTAGGATGAGAGAAGCCAGACGAGATCCAAACGAAATGACGAAGTAGACTACTTGTACATACATGTACAGTATTATATATATATGCGCATATGTGATCTATGATTTGTGTGTCATAAATATCATTCCTTGCTAGCTCAAGCATTTGGACTTCTAATATTTTTTGTGTTATGCAGAGACTGTTAGGAGTTAAGTAACAAAATGGCAGACCAAATTACGCAACTCTACTTGTACGAGCTAAGGATATATTTCTCGGACCAAACGTTCGCTCGCATGAATATAGATGTCGACGACCTTGAGACGGAATACGATGTTGAGGAAGCGCATTGGCTGGTATGTTTTATAAATCAGGACTTGGGTGTTGCATTTTATATTGAGTGTTTTGAGGAGTACCTAGCTCGACATGTAGGATGGGCGGGAGATCGATACTATTATTTTGATCCCGCGAGGGAAATGCCTAACGAGGAAAATGATATCACATGGGCTTGGGCAGACGTGCTAACGCTAGGAAGTGATGACGGAGCTCCTGAAGTTGAGCCTGACTCGCCTTAGAGAAGTTGTCGGGATTCGAGTACGATGTGAGACTGCATGAGACATTCCGGGGACTCACATTCTAGGACACCTAGGGATGGGTATACGAGGGACTAAGGCATAGCTGATTGTAGTTACCAAGTGAAAAGTTGAATCGATGAATACATATGTAGTGTCTATAGCTGAGAGGATGAAGTGAAGAGGTGGTTGATCTGTCAAAGGCTAGAGTGTATCTGTTTTGCATGTATGTGTGGGAACGGTGGGTAAAGTCCCTTTCTTCCTCTCCCTAATTCTCAGGACCTGGGTGAACTAATTTACTATGGAAAGGAAAATGAAAAAGAAAGAAAAGAAAAAGAAAATGTGTTGTGTGATCGTACCAATGCGCTATGGTGGGCTAGTAGGTGTGTGGATTTATCCTCGCCGGGTGGTTAGGACCACGAGCCGCAGCTAGTTTCGCCATAGGCTTGGGGATGTATATGTCTGTGTCTTAGCTACGCGCCATAACGGGTTGGTAGGCAGGTGGAGCCATCGTGGATGGGCAGTCACGACCACGAGCCGTATCCAGTTTCGTTATGGGCTAGCTGATATGTGTTATGGGTTATCATTGTGTGTTTGTGTGTTGTGCGCTGCATTGCATTGGTAGATGGGTGGAATCAACCTGATCGGGTGGTCAGGTCCACAAATCGCATCCAGTGTCAATGTAGGCCAACGTGTGATTAAAATAAAATTTTCATATGAAGTTATTCCCCACTCCTGAGGGGGAGAGAAAGAGAGGAGAGGGCGATGATCGCCTGGAAGGGAATGTTAGTTGCTTGTGTGATTAGTATGTGTTGGCTTGCGACAGATCAGCTCACTTTGGATCAACATTCTTGAAGGCACAGAGACTGTATATGTACTTATGGATGAGGCTCTAGCGAGGTAATGCAACGGTAGTGCTTTATAACTTGTGTGCTCTATCTGAGGGTTTTTCTAGTGTTTGGGACACTCTAGGGTTCTGATGTATGTCTTAACTTGCACTCGAGTTTCGATGATTTTTGTAGGACGAAGATGGCGATTTTTCGAGAACGTCTAGTCATGGAATAGTTGTACATAGCGAATAGTAGGTCAATAAAAAGGGTTATGTATTTTGGGTATTTTTGCATCTCCGATTGTGTTCATTCCAGTTGTCGTTGTTCATTTCAGTTGTTGTTATTTTCTTTTCTGTTTGCCGCAATAGTAGTGGCATATCTAAAACATGGAAAGTGTGCATGTGTTATTTTGGTTGAGATCATTGTCATAATGGAATGTATGAGCAAATTGATGCATCGCTGAAATGGATTGCGTATATGTGCATGTTCTTGGATCATTTTGGAAGTGACTGATTTGAATGTATTCATGAGTGATTTTTGAGCACTAATAGCTTCGATGAGTGCAGGTTCAGTGGAAATGGCGGCTCAATGAAAAGGTATGTGAACTAATTGGAAATTGACATGTTCATAATTGTTTGGATTTTATTGCAGCATGAACGGCTCGTCGAGGACGACTTCGCAAATAAGAAGAGGGAAGTATGTTAGCCCTAAAAATGGTGAATTTTTATGCACTAACATGGTTCTATTTGGTAGAAAAATACGCTTGATTTCAGGTACTTGAAGAGTGGATTTGATGATAGGGGAGACGTATATCAATCTGTGGCTGAAGACAAGAGCACGAGACAAGGTGATTATTGCAACAAAAGTAGCTGGATTTTCTGATAGGGAAACAAGCCTACGTGACAAAGGGAAAGGTGGTGATAAGAAGATGAGCCGTGGACAGTTCGAGGAAATACTTAAAGCTCATTCGTCAACCCAATTTATCAGAAAGAGAGTTAGATCTTATATTCAAAATGTTTGATCGGGATCAGAACAGATACTCCGGGAGAATTTTCAGATTGACTTGAGCTGGAACAAATGGTGGGATTGTGCCATGGTCTTTGTAAACTTGGTAGTATATCGCTGTATATTTTTCATCAACATCAAGTTGAGTGAAAGATTTATGCCTCATGTCAGAGCATTCTATATGAGACATATTTCGAGGGTTTCCAAGCCAAAGACACAGAAACATGAATCTCATGCCTGATAAGCAATACGACGAGGATGCCTTCTGTCTCATCAAATGTCGGAAAAAGGGAAAGAAGAAGTCTGACTACGCACGCAATGGAATATCCTTTTATCTACCTCCCAACAAGTCGCTCTAAGTTTTCTTCACACGAAGTCGATAAGCTGGAGCTTTCAACAAACATGCTCAATCACACAGTATGGGTTTCCCGTTTGGGATTAGGCTCATGCGGATGGACGAATTGTAGATATACCATGCATCGGCCGGTATATTGATCTCTTCATAAATAAGTGACATTGCCACTAGCTCAATGCCATGATCCATGTCATGGTAAACGCTGTTTGGGGCCACGCAAGGTGCATGTCTACATGAGCTAACAGCCTGAGGATTCATATATATTACAGCTAGGCCATGGGGTGTTTTGGCTTCTTCTCTTTTTTGGGGGGGCCCAAGTCCGTTTTGCTGGCAGGTCTGTGTGTCGCAGGCCTGACGAGCGCAGAGGAGTGGGGGGGGGGCATGCCGTTTTTCTGGCAGGTCTGACAAGGAGAACGGAAAAGGGGATGGTGGCGTACACTCTTGCAGAGGTATAGGAAGGTAGCGGCAGTTCATGAGGAGGAGGAGAGCAGAACAGGCCATCGGGGACTAAAGTTCTGCACTAGAGGACGATATATCTCTGGGGGAGCTGGGAGGAGAAAAAGTCTCAGCCGAATGTTTTTATGCAGGATTAAGCATAGGCAAAAGGGGGAGAACTGAAGGGAGTTCGCTGCGCAAGTGCGAGAGTGAGAGCGCTGGTCTGCAGGGGAGGGATGCCCAAATTCAAGTCATCAAACTTTATGTTGAGATGCTAGCTGAGGAAGAGTAGGATTTGACATTGTGAAAAATGCAGAATCTGAGGGCAATCTGGAGAAGGGCGATCAGAAGAAACATGCGTTGATATTTTTTATTGAAGAAGAAGAGCAGGCGACGGATTTGGGTGATGATTTGAACATGGAAGATGCCTTTTTACGCTGCAAATGGATAGGAGAAATGGAACAAATGCTCGAACGGAGATGATGTTCAGGGTTCGGACCCCCCTGGAAGCCACTGAAGGAGCACCAACCCTGGAGGGAAAACAAAATTAACCCGAACCAAAACATGGAGGTACTTCCCAAGGGAATTCGGCAATGAACCTACTGACACATTTACAGGTTATTCCCTTTCAAAATGGGTTTTCTACATGATTCCCAAAATGTGTTTCAAAAATAGGAGATGTAATGTATTTTGTATTTCTGTTGATTAGGGCGATTCCTAAGACCATTCAAGTCTAGAAAATATTACTCTGTTCCTAATGTAAAAAGATTTCATATGCAGTATTTTAAAAGAAAAAAACGTCTTCTTCCATTTTTTTCCAACGGCCGAGCGTTTCATAGTATTCTGTTGTATTGGCAAGAAGGAGGGGTATAGTTAGCAAAGTGCAGAAGGGAGGCTGGAAGGAGGATGAATCCGAATAGGAAAAGAAGAGCGAGAGAGCTGGATAGCATTGCGGAGGTCGAATAAAGGGAGTAGAGTACTCAGAAGGAGGTGACCGATCATTGGTGAGAAGTTGCTCTCACTATTTGGGTGCATATGCAGGAGATGAAGGGAGAGTTGCGTTGATTCTCTGGAGAAATAAAGCCACTATGTTGGGAGGAATGGGAATTATACAGGGGAATATTTCGATCTTCTTGGTTCATACATGACGGGGGCTTGTGACTCTTTTCTGGGCTGTTGGCTCAAAGCTGAGGAAGGAGGAAGTAGCTACACTGCTGATCAAATGGGAGAATGGGGACAAAGGATTGCTTATCAGTCCCGAAGTTTTCTATGCACTAAAGTGAGAAGAAAAGCACAGATGCGTATGGGAGTTCTTATCAAAACTGCTATGAACAATTAAAAGAGGACGGTGATCGTCTGGGAGAAGAAAGTTACAGTTCCTTATGAGCCTTTGAGCCACAAATGTATGGAGTTTATGATGCAGGAGTAGTCAAGAGTCTATCTAATTTCTGATGTGGAAGCTGTGTCCCCTTTAATTAAGCTACAAGTGTTCCAAGTTCTAAAGTATGTATCCATGATGTGAGTAATGAAGAAAAAAGCATGCTGCAGAATTAATGTAGCCATTCTAGGCGGCTAAAACTCTTGATCCGTATCTAAATCCCCACACCAGAGGAAAAGCATTTATAATCCCCAAGACTCATGTAGTTTTTTTTTTTTTTTTTTTTTTTTTTGCATCATTAAAAGCGGATAATTGCGTGATTGTTAGCCTCCTTCACAATCAAAACAAAAAGAAGACGCAGTATAGGTGCATAGTAGAAGGGAGAAGGGGCTTGCAAAAGGAATTGCAACTTGACGGAGGAAGAATAAAAGGTGGAGTATACAAGCGTAAGTTTTGGCTATCTATCAGTATTCTATGGAGGGATTTGAAACAAATAAAGTCTTGTAAAACCATTTTTTCCGTGGGCATAAGAGCCTAACATTTTGGTACGTCTGCCGGGAACATATGAGCTAGTGCATAGCCATAAGAAGAATCCGTTGCGAGATAATTGTGGGCTCTAGGTAATCCAAGTGGACCGATTCCGGGGAATTTAGGTCAAATTAAGCCTCGTATAATCACTTTTTCCTTGGGCTCAAGACCCTTTCAATAGTGCATTCGGAGGCTGAAACGAGCTTAGATCGTGATTTCGGCACCATACAACAAAGCTGTTTTGATCTCCTAATCACCTTGAGTATGCTCACCAAATTTCATGCGATTTTGAGTCTGTGAATGGAGAGGTGTCGATGATGCCATAGATGAATTGGGGACCTACTTTGATACCACTTTTTGGAGTTAGACGTCTGTGAAAGCATGTGAGCAGCACACAGAAGAAGAAGAAGCTTGGAGCACAACACACAATACTGAATGTATTACCACTGGAATGTACAAAGATAAGTAACCCGTTAGAGCTATAGGTGTATATACAAGCTGGGGAAAAAAACCTCCTAAAGAGGGAAAGAAATGCCCTAGCAATCCAAGTGTGTTCACACACATCACTACCTAAATATATAAACAAATTTCATATTCGATTGAATGGGTAGTCAAAAACAAAGCACATAGAGGAATTGATAGGCCAAATTTCATACTCGATTGAATGGGTAGTCAAAAACAAAGCACATAGAGCAATTGATAGGCCTTGCACGAGCAGGATTTAGCTTTGACATCTTGGAGAATGTTCACCTACTACAAAAAAAAGCTTGACGTGTGTAAGGGGATGAGAGCAAGCATTGATAGGATTGTTTCATGCGTGTGAAGAGACCACGACTGCCCATGACCTTTAGCGCAATTGCTCTAAGGCAAGAAGAAGGTAAGGCACACATGCATTGTCTCTTTGATTCATTTGGCATTGGGAAAGTAGTGATAGCAATAGAAATGAATTGTGGGGAATGAAAAAGTCGAGTTTTTTGCATCATATGTGTGTAGCTTAAGCAATCATGCACGGAAATTAGTCTATATTTAGTAGTTTTTGGAGCGAGTTTTGGGTTGAGGTTACATCCTTGATGATGTCAAAGGCTATTTAAATTGCAAACATCCAAAGAATCTTTGAAAGTAACCAATTTGGCTAAAGCATAAAAGAACTTACTTGGGAGCATAGTGCCAGCCATGATTGCTAGCAATTGTGACCTCCCAAGTAAGGGATTAAGTGATCTACCAAATGTTGATATATTTAGGTAGTGATGTGTTTGAACACTCTAGGACCGCTGGGGTACTTTTTTCCCTCTTTAGAAGGTTTTTTTTCCCCTGGCTCATATATACGCCTATTGCTCTAATGGGCTACTTATCTTTGTACATTCTCTAGTAATACATTCAGTATTGTGTGTTGTGCTCCAAGCTTCTTCTCCTTCCTTGTGCTGTTCGCGTGCTTCCACAGACATCTATCTCCAACAATGGGTATCAGAGCAGGTCGTCGCTTCATCTAGGGTGCCATCGACACTCCTCCAGTTGCAGTCTCAGAATCGCATGAATTCTGGTCAACATACTCAGCATGTTTTCGAGATCAAAATAGGTTCGCTTTGTGGTGCCGAAATCATGATCTAAACTCGTTTTGGCCTCCGAATGCACTATCGCAATGCTTGTGCAAGCTATTTCATCTTTTTGTGCCAAAGATATATACCAATTTTTGTTCGTCAGTAAAGCATCTTGAAATCTGCTACAGGTCTAACAAAACTCGTTTGGGTAGTTCCGTTCAAATTTTTGAGATAGAGTCAATTTTCTGCATCAAGGTATTTTAGTCACTGGCCATGGCTGAAAGCAGTGATGTATTTCGTATGTTGGCTGTTGAGGATAAGTTGGATGGTACCAACTACCCGTTGTGGGCTTATATGATGCGACATGTATTGGTCACAAAAGGACTGTGGAACATTGTGTAAGGCATTGAAAAACATCCTATCACACCTGCAACTGTTACAACTAGAGGTACTGAAGCTGATGCAAAAGGTGTCGAAGATGATGATATTCTGCATATTCTTGTTCGTGCTACGGTTTTTGCTGCACCTACTGCAAAGCAGATTTGTTGGGATGGTATCGATGCTCAGGCACATGCATTGATAGCTTTGTCTATCAAACGTTCCATATTCCTGACATTCGCTCTTGCAGAACAACTAAGGATGCTTGGGATACACTTACCACAATGTACCAAGCTAGGAATGAGGCTTGTGTCACTTACCTCCGAAAAGAGTTGGAGAGTGAGCACATGAATGAAGGTGATTCTATGGACAATTTTCTAAAAAAGATAAAAGACTTAAAGGAATAGTTGATATTTGCTGATGAGGTTATACTAGATAGCTCACTTGTGCAGACCGTTCTGAATGGTCTTCTTGATTCATATCACAGTTTTGATTCTACTCTTAGGTTGATGATGAAGGCAATCCATATGCCTTGTCATTTGAGGAGTTAGTCTCTGTTCTGCTGTAGGAAGATCAGTCCAGGCAGAATAGGTCCATTATGTGTGTTGTAGATCAAGCTTTCCTAACTAGTCAGAAGGACAAAGGAAAATGGAGCTCTTCTACTAGTAAGCAAAAATCTGCAAATGCTGCACATTCGAAGAACCAAGATAAAGATGAGAAAAAAATCAGAAAAGCAGAAATTGTTTTGCAAGTACTGTAAAGGGAATGATCATATCATAAAGAACTGTCCAAAACTAGCTGGTAAAGAGGCAAAGAAGAAAGAGGATGGAATGGTTGTTGCAGAAGCCTCTACACCAAAAACAAGAGTCTGCTAATCGTGTGTAGGAAGAAGAATGGGCATTTACTACTGTTTGCAGTTTTGACCCATCTTCTCATGAGCAGTGCATGTCTGCAGTAGACTCAGATGTTTGGTACTTTGAAAGTGGGCCGACCAAACATACTAGCTTGCAGCACAGTTTCTTCTCTTCACTCGAGCCTGCCCCTACAAGGAATACTGTTACATGCGCCAACAACTCCTCTTATCCTATTATGGGAGTTGGTAGATCATTTTGACTACTGTTGATGGTAGTTCTTTCACTTTGTCAGATGCTTTGTTTGTGCCAGGGATCAAGAAAAATCTGTTATCAGTTTCTGCATTAGCCAAGATCGGCTCGGTTGTGAAATTTGTTGATGACAGATGTATGGTTCATGATCTGTCAAATGGCGATGTGATTATTGCTTCTGGCAGTTTATGTCATGGGCTGTATAAGCTCATAGACTATGAAAGATCTCTGAATGATTCGGCATGTGCAGTACATGATTCTCAGGCTATGTCAGATGCAAAGCTTTGGCATGCACGCTTTGGTCATCTGAATTTTGCTAGTTTACTATGCCTGTAGAAATCTGAAATGGTGTCCTCTTTGCCCAAACTTAAGATACCTGGAAAACATGTTTGTGAAGGATGTATTTTGGGCAAAATGCAGTGTTCCTCACTTCCAAAAGATGGTTCAGTTTGGGCTACTTAGAAATTGCAGCTTGTACATAGTGATGTCTGTGGTCCTATGCAGACACCTTCTTTTGGAAATTATCTTTACTTCATGACTTTCGTTGACGATTTTTCCAGGCATGCATGGGTATATCCTTTGAAGGCAAAGTCCAAAGTGTTCATGTGATTCAAACAGTTTTTGGTTTTGGTTGAAAATCTGTCAGCATGTAAAATGGGCACCCTCGAATCAGATCAAGGGGGGGAATATAAGTCTTCTGATTTTAATGCATTTCTGGCTGAACGTGGGATAAAACACCAGTGTACAGTGCCGTATACACCTCAACAAAATGAATTTTCTGAACAAAATGTTTTTGGTTGTTTGGCATATGCATTAGTGCCTAAACAACATCGTAGAAAATTGGATGAGTAAAGGCTATCATCTATATCATCCAGAGACTAAACGCATTCTGGTTAGCCGTGATGTTGTTTTTGTGGAAGATGTTTACTGCCTCTTTTTAGAGGTGGACAGTCTAGTGCTAGTCCTAATGAGGCAACTTCTTAGCCTTTGTAGGTTTCATGTGATGATGCAGATCATTCCATTTCTGATGCAGATTTACATGATGCACTAGTCAATGAGAGAGCTGATATTGAGTAGGCAAAAACTATGCCAAAAGGGCTGGTGCAGACTTTGTGTGACAACAAATTAGATGCACCTCTATCATATCGTACTCGTTCAGGCTCTCATAATGCCTTTTTTGCATCAGATTGCTATGTTATGGCTACATCTAGTCTCTGTGATAAGAATGAGCCTATTTCGTTTGATGAAGCACAAAATTCAGAAAATTGGATGGCTGATATGCAATCTGAATATGATGCTATAATGAAGAATGGTACTTGGACTTTATGTGACTTGCCTCCTAGCAAGAAGGCCATTGGGACTAAGTGGGTATACAAGCTGAAGCGTAAGCCTGATGGTACAGTTGATAGGTATAAGCTAGACTTGTTGCAAAGGGTTATGTGCACGAAAGAGGCATTGATTTTGATGAGACCTTTGCACCTACTTGCCGAATGACTACTGTTCGTAGCATCTGTGCACTTGCAACTCATCGTGGTTGAAATGTACATTAGTTGGACATTAAAACAACATTTGTGAATGGTGACTTGCATGAAGAAGTGGATGTTTTTCACCCCCGTGGTTTTGTGCAAAAAGGGCATGCAAACCGGGTGTGCAGTTTAAAGAAGGCATTATATGGTTTAAAGCAAGCACCATGTGCTTGATATGAGAAGATACATGCCTATCTAATTGCACATGGTTTTGAGAACAGTCCAATTGAAAGCACCTTATATGTTAAGCATGCTAATGATGTGCTTCTGATCATTGTTGTCTATGTTGATGACATGCTGCTCATTGGTCCTATTGAGAAGCATATTGCTGATTTTAAGGTTGATTTGCATGCCTCATTTGAGATGTCTGATTTGGGGCATTTGCATCACTATTTGGGCATTCAGTTTATGCAAGCTGATGGTGGAATGGCTTTGTGTGAAACAAAACATATTGACACATTATTGTAGCGTTTTGGCCTTGAAGACTGTAAGCCTATTGCCACTCCTATGGAGACAGGTTTACGATTGAGTCTTCATGATGCAAGAGATGCATTTGATGCTGTTCTCTATCAGCAGGCTGTTGGATGCTTGATTTACTTATGCATTACTTCGCCAGATATTCAGTTTGTTGTCTCACAAATGAGTAGGTTTATGCATTGCCCAGGAGTCAAGCATTGGCAGGCGCTTAAGCGCATTGAGTGGTACTCAGCTACTTCGGTTGTTTTATCCCAAGGGGGATCACTACCACCAGATTCGCATGCTTTTTCTGACTCTGATTCAGCTGGTTGCTATGACACTCGTGTGTCCACTAGTGGCTTTTGCTTCATGCTTAGTAGCTCATGTATATCTTGGTTGAGCAAGAAGCAGCCTACTATGGCCACTTCTAGTTGTGAGGCTAAGTATAGGGAAGCTTTCACAGCTATTGTTGAGTGTGTGTGGCTCAAACGCCTTATGGCTGATTTGGGTGTTGGTCAGTCTTCTCCCACCACCATCTTCACTGATAGTCAGAGTGCATTGGCAATTGCGAGGAACCCTGTGTTTCATGCTCGCACTAAGCACATTGAGGTGCATTATCATTATGTCAGGGAGAGATTCTCTATTGGGGAGATCAGCTTGGCATATGTGCCCACGCAGGAGAACATTGCAAACCTTTTCACGAAGGCTCTGCCTAGGGAGAAGTTTGAAGCTTTCCGCAAAGCTTTGAGCTTACTTCCTTTTGTGGAGTGATTTCCACATAGCTAGGCACTTCTTTATACATGAGTGCCAGATACTTGTTCACTGCATCACTCCCAGGGGGTATTTGTTGGTATATTTAGGTAGTGATGTGTGTGAACGCTCTAGGACGCTCGGGGCACTTTTCTCCCTCTTTAGGAGGTTTTTTTTCCCTTGGCTTGTATATATGCCTATTGCCCTAATGGGCTACTTACCTTTGTATATTCTTTAGTAATACATTTAGTATTGTGTGTTGTGCTCCAAGCTTCTTCTCCTTCCTTGTGTTGTTCATGTGCTTCCACAGACGTCTATCTCCAATACCAAATAGGGGAAGTGACATTCATACTAGACCATTCACAATTGTTTTATTTCGTTTGGATCACAAAAAGAGGCAAAAAATAGTCCATGATTTCTCTGGGTAAGACCTCTTGGTAGAGCAATTAGGGGCAAGAAATTGAGGGTTTTTTAAACCATTTCTTGATCCCATAATGATTTATCTAAGGAGTTACGAAATCTTACAACTAAAGTTCCAAGTTAAAAACTCATCAAGAGGACATGAGGACCAACCCAAGATTGCTTTATGCAAAGCTAACGTCTAGAGGAACTTGGTGATTCCTGAGCATTAGAGTGCTTGGCCATCCCAAGGATCAGGTTGCAAGATCAATTTTATACCAGAAATCCAAAATAGGTGGTTTAAGTTCACTCACGAGTGCTCTCGACTAGGTTTCAACAAAGTAATCATCCCGAGGGAAGAACATGTTTTTGACTTAAGTGAGGCTTGTGAAGTATTGCAAGAGGGTGAAGAAGTAAATAGACAAGCTAAAAGTTTGAACAAAGTATCCAAATTAAAAATAGCCTAAGGGTGTTGACCATGCACGCCCTAGACTACAAAGATATTCTGTTTAGAATCTATAAGAGGCTGGACATTGCTCTATGGCAGCTTTGGAGAGTTGAGATCCTCTGTGACATATGAAAAACCAGAAACCATGTTGTGTTCAATGATGGGAACAAACAATTCCTGTTTTCTTGGAGGGTTGCTATTGTCAGGCCGCCAGAATATTATTTAGAAGATTAATTGTAATTAGGAAAAGTCGTGCACTAAAAAGGTGTCGCCCAAAATATTGTAATGATTTCTTGGTTAATAGAGCAATGTGTGGAAGAGACGACAGACGCATTGCCAGACTATCTTATTTGAGCGATCGACTAGAGTTGTGTATCACAGGTTATTTATCTATGGTGTTATCTGTATTGATAAAGATTCAGTATTGAAATGAATGAGGTACTGCATTAACATCCTAGAGTGTACTATGGGTAAGTACTCTTCCCAATTAGTTTGCCTTTCATTCACATATGCTCGAAGCATATCCTCTAGGATTTGGTTAACCCTCTATGTTTGCCCATCTGACTGTGGATGCTCGGCCATACTCATGCTAAGATTCGTGTCCAACCTTTTGAAGACCGCTCTCCAAAAGTGACTAGTAAACTTCCTATCCCAATCAGAAACTGGATCATAGCTACATATAGATGTGAATGTCCATTCTTCATTCTAAACAAGTTTAGAAAACTTTGTTTTTGGTGTAGGGGCCTCTATAACAACCATTCAAGTCTATTTCTTTGCCTCTTTTATAGCAAGTTTTGAAAAATTATTCATGAGATGATCATTTCCCTTACTTATTTGCAAAAAAGGAAACCCTGATCTGTAACACACATAATGGACATGTTCTACCTGGACTGATCTTCTTGCAACAAAACAGAGACTAACTCCTCAAATGATCAATAGAAGAGTAGATTTTTGCTTACTAGTAGATGAGCTCTATTTACCTTTGCCCTTTCGTCGAGATAGGAAACCCTGATCTGTAACACACATAATGGACATGTTCTATCTAGGGTGTCTAATACATCCATTGGCAAGCTAAAAGGGCCCACCATCTACTCCTGGAGTTCATTTGGCTAGTGTAGAGCAAGGATTTTGCAACACCTCTTCATCTTCAAGCACATACTTATCCATCTCTTCACAGTGGTATCAGAGCAAGGTTGGACAACATGGCAGATGGATTTCCTTCATCAATTGACAAATTGGACAGAGGTAACTACTCAGCTTGGTCATTAAGGATGGAAGCTTATCTCCAAGGTAGAAGTTTATATGGTTATGTGGCTGGAGATGAAGTTATGCCAAGTTTCAGGAACAAAAGTCAACCAACACAAGAAGAGCAAGAAAGATTGAGCACATGGTGCTCCAAGGATGCACTTGCAAGGTCTTATCTCCTCAACTCTATCTCAGATTTTTTGTTGCCTCACATTAGAAGTTGTAAGACATCTCAGGAAGTGTGGGATGCACTTGAAGCTTTCTTTTCTTCAAGTACCAAAGCTAGGAAGCATCAACTATGGCTGGATTTCACAACTCTCAAGAAGGTTCCCAAACAAAATGTGACTGATTTTGTCACAAAGCTCAAGAACATAGCAGACCAGTTGGGAAGCATTGGAGAGGTAATAGATGAAGAGCAAATTGTAAGGCAGGTCATCAATGGCTTGAAGGCAGATGACAAGTGGGAAGCATTCACCATAGCTATGGATTTGTACATGGACATGCATGTACCTGATTTCAATACACTCATTGGACAACTACTTACTCAAGAGGCAAAGCTTATCAAAAATGGAGAAAGCTCTAAAGGTAATCAATCTTCAGCTTTATACACTGATAAAAGCAAGTCCAAAGATAACAAAGGAAAGGCAAAGAAAGTGGATGATGAAGCAGGTACATATCAAGCTAACTATGCAGGTAGAGGAAGACATGGCAGAGGTAGAGGAAGAGGAGGTAGAGAAGGCAGGGGGAGATCCCAAGTCTCCAACTCATGTTCTATTTGTGGATTAACTAATCATACAACTGAAAATTGCTTTAGGAATTCCAGGAATCAAAGAGGCAGAGGATACAATAGAGGAAGTTATGGCTACTCAAGAGGAAGGTTCAACAACTACCATGGCAACTACAACAACTACAATCATTCAAACTATCAAGGAGGCTACAAAGGAAGGAGAGACTACAATAACTACACAGAAGACTCAAACAAAGAGGATTCATTATTGATCATGAACATGGCTATGCCACAAGGTAAATCTGATGAGCATGTTTTCTACATAGATTCAGGTTGTTCAAATCATGTGGCAGGAAATGTGGCACTCCTATCAGATTTAGAAGATCCAAGGAATAAGCATGAGGTACAAACAGGAGATGACACAAGACATCCTGTGGAGAAAATAGGCAATGTCAAAGCACCTGATGGAAACATCGACCTACTCAGTAAGGTACTCTATGTCCCTACCATTACCAAGAATTTGATAAGTGTTGGGCAGATAGTAGAGAAAGGGTTGCAAGTCAGGTTCACAAAGGCAGGAGCATTTGTTGAAGATCCAAGTCAAGGATTCAGAAAAATTGCAAAAGGTGAAAAGACAGGTAGATTGTTCACATTTGAATTACAGGACACTAGAAACATTGCTCTCTTTAATTATGGTAGTCAGACACTCACATAATTGGAAGTATGGCACAAAAGGTTAGCACATATTGGTGAAAGGTCATTAAAGCAAATTTGCAGGGACCAAAGTGTACTTGGACTCCCTAACTTGTCAAAACAACATATGATTTATAAGTGTAGTGCATGTCAATTTGGAAAGTCTCACAGGTTACCATTCATGAAGAAAGGTTATATGCATGGAGATCTCTTGGAGTTGGTTCATACAGATGCATGGGGACCTAGGAAGGAAGCTTCAATATCTAGATCAAGGTATTATGTTTCCTTTATTGATGATTGCAACAGATGGACTATCCTATTCTTTATGAAACACAAAGATGAAGTTTTTTCATGTTTCAAAAGATATTTGGCTCTTGTGGAGAATCAAAAAGGTAAATCACTAAAAAGGCTAAGGTCAGATGGAGGGGGAGAATACTTCTCCCATGAGTTTGATTCTTTTCTTCAAGAAAGAGGAATCAAAAGAGATGTAACTACAAGGTACACTCCTGAGCAAAATGGAGTGGCAGAAAGGAGGAATAGGACAATTGTTGAAGCTACAAGGTCTATGTTAAATGAAAAGCATTTACCTAATTACTTATGGGCTGAGGCTGTATCTACAGCCACTTACTTGATTAACAGGTTGCCTTCAAAATCCCTTGATGGGATGACTCCATATGAGGCTTGGAATGGAAGAAGACCAAGCTTAGATCATTGTAAAATTTTTGGATGTATTTCTTTTGCTCATGTTCCTTCACAGGTTAGAGGCAAGATGGATCCAAAGGCAGAAAGGTGTGTATTTATTGGATATGACAACAATCAAAAGGGCTACAAGTTATACAACCCTACCAACAAAGGATTCTTGGTAAGCAGAGATGTAGTTTTTGATGAGAACAATTCATGGTATGAAGATTCATGCAGGAAGGTCAATTTACCATATAATCTTGAAGAAGATTTTCCAAAGCTTGGTAGAGAACAACCAAAGATTGAAGAACAAGACACCTCAGAGGATGATGAAGTATCTCAGATGGAAAAGATCAAAGCATGGAAGTCTAAAGGTAAAGCAAAATTGCAGGAACTTGGACATGAGGCAGAATCATCACATCATGGCCTAAGAAGATCTATGAGGGAAAAGAAAAAACCAGAAAGGTATGAGTTTGACACCTCATTAGTAACTAAACATTCTATCTACATAGCACAGGACATAAACCAAGAGGAGCCATCATCATTCGAAGAGGCCAAAGCAAAAATAGAATGGAAGCATGCAATGAAGGAAGAGATTGAAGCACTTGAAGAAAACAACACTTGGGATTTGGTGCCCAAGACTTCATCCATGAAGGTAATAGGCTCAAGATGGGTCTATAAACTCAAGAAGAATTCTGATGGTTCAATTAACAGGTATAAGGCAAGGCTTGTGGCAAAAGTCTTTGCACAAACTCAGGGAATTGATTATGAGGAGACTTTCTCTCCTGTGGCAAAGATGCCTACTATTAGGGTTTTGCTTAGTATTGCCTCTTCCAAGAATTGGAAGATACTTCAACTAGAGGTAAAGAATGCATTCTTGAATGGTTGGATAACAGAAGAGGTATATATGGCACAACCACCTAGTTTTGAGAATCAAGTTTATCCTAATTATGTGTGTAAACTTAACAAAGCATTGTATGGTCTCAAGCAAGCTCCAAGAGCTTGGAATTTCAAGCTTGTTTCATTCTTGCAGGACAAAGGCTTTCAACCAAGCAAGGCAGATCCTTCACTCTTTATTAAAAAGAGTAACTCTGAGGTCATCTACCTATGTGTATATGTAGATGATATTATATTGACAGGAAATGATGCAGATGGTATGAAGAAGATCAAAGATCAGATGAGAGAAGAGTTCAAGATAAGTGATTTGGGTTCACTTACCTACTTCCTAGGTTTGGAAGTTGTCTACAAAGATCATGGTTTGTTTCTCACTCAAAGGAAGTACATTAAGGACATGTTGGCAAAATTCAAGATGCAAGATTGTAAGATTGCAGGTACTCCAATGGAGGTCAATCACAAATTGAGCTCACATGAAGGTGAACTCATAGAGGACATCACATCATATCAAAGTCTAGTGGGTAGTCTCAACTATGCCACATTGACAAGAGTAGATATATGTTACAGTGTGAGTGTGCTAAGTCAATTTATGCACACACCAAGGAAACCACATATGGATGCTGCCAAAAGGATTCTCAAGTATCTCAAAGGAACCATAAATGAAGGACTTTATTATCCTTATGTATCTGATTTAGGTTTGAAGCTGTTTTTTGATGCAGATTGGGCTGGCTCCAAGGAAGATAGAAGGAGCACTTCAGGTTATCTTACCTTTGCAGGTTCAAAGCTTATTTCATGGTCATCCAAGAAGCAACCCACAGTTGCTCTCTCTTCTACTGAAGCTGAATACAGAGGTCTTGCCATAGCTACTCAGGAAGCTATGTGGATGAAGACATTATTCAAAGATCTTGGATTGGAGTTTGGAACTCCAACTATTTTTGGTGACAATATGAGTTCTATTCATTTGGTTGCTAATCCTATTTTTCATGCAAAGACTAAACATATTGAAGTTCATTATCACTATGTACGAGAAAAGGTTCTAAGCAAAGAGATTCAAATATCATATGTGTCCACTCATCAACAATGTGCAGATATTCTAACCAAAGCATTGGATGGTACAAAGCTTTGCAAATTCAAGGCTATGATTGGTTTGCAGGTAATCTTGGAAGATTGAAGACCTCAAGCATACTTGGCTTGAGGGGGAGCTGTTGGAGCAAGTCTATGACAAGCCTAAGTATTGGCTTGAGTCCCACAAAGTCTTAGAAGAAGCTTTAAAAAGAAGAGTATGTAAAGTTCACTTGTGAACTACCTCTTGTAATTTTTTGAAGAGTTTACTTAATGTAAAAGTGAAAGAATCTTAAGTGGTTGAGTCCACTTGATCAAGAATGGAAAGAGGAGCCACGAATTCGTGATTTGTGGTAGGTAGAGAATCAAGTCAATCATTGATTGACTGGAGAGTGATTGAGGGAAGTTAGCCTCCCAAACTCAACTATAAATAGATGGCAGTCTTAGTCGTGGTGAGAGAGACCTATGTGAAGACCTCCAAGAGCTGAGCTTTATGCCATATCAAGGTGTGATTACAAGGCACACGTATGTATCAGTAAGTCATTGTATTGTACAAGCAATATACTTTCATTTTCATGATTATTTGAGTTCATCTTTCCATGTTCTTGTGAAGTGTACTACTCATTGCCATTACTCTCAGTTTTCTCAGTCAGCTTGCAGAGATGTTTTCTCTGAGCTTGGTGCATCATTTTCAGTGATTTAACTTGGTAAAGTTAGCTCTATAAGCCTAATATATGCTCACAAATTTTCATGTCATTTGGATTTTGCAATCTTCAGTTATGTTTATTTGAAGTCAACAGGGTCTGTTCATCTTCTTTTCTCTGTCAGGTACCGGACTTTTTCACTCATCTTGTCAGAGCAATTTCTCAGTGGTTACTTATCCAAATTCCGTGATTTAAAGCTTGTTGGATTTATCTTACTGTCTAGTATAACCATATAGATTTTCATAAATATTGGATTTCTAAATTTTGAGTTATGTTGATTTTTCTGCTCACTAGTCTCAAACTATAGCAGCCCGTGAAAATCGGGATGATGTCATCACTTGTTAAAACTCATTCTCAGTGTGTGGTTTGTTATTTTTGATGAGATTACTCTTGAAAGTTATCTCTTTAAGTTATCTAGACTTCCCCAAGAGGAATTAAGCTAATTGCTGCTGTGCTCAGAGAATTATGTAAAACACTGGACAGGTGTATGAACCAAGAATAGCAAGTTTTCACCTCTGAGCTAACTCCAACTTATCTGTTTTGATCTATCTTTTTGAGAGTGATCTTCCAAGGTACATAGGGTGTCTAATACATCCATTGGCAAGCTAAAAGGGCCCAGCACCTACTCCTGGAGTTCATTTGGCTGGTGTAGATCAAGGATTTTGCAACACCTCTTCATCTTCAAGCACATACTTATCCATCTCTTCATAGAACCCACGACCGACTCTGTCGATTGCAATTGACACCGTCAATTGCGACTGACGTGTCAATCACGACTAACAGGCCCCAACGGACACCTCTCTCAATCGCAATTGACAAACCTGTCGATCGCGATTGACATCCCTTTTCGGCCAAATTTTTAGGGTTTTTTATTTGAAGATTTTGGGCTAATTTTGGGCATGAATATTGGACTATAGGGCACATAGGGAGGCCATAAGCAAATAGTTTGAGAAGATCCTATTTGCCTGCTAGCCAGTCTGAACCCTGTTTTAATCCTAGAACCTTGAATTGGCATAACTTTCTCATACGAAATCTGTTTGCTATGATTTTGGGTTTGTTGGAAAGCTCGTGGGGAGTACTACCGAGGGGATTATTAATACGGGGATTATTAGATATACTATTTTGAATTTGACCATACCCAGGGCGAACAAAACTAGGGGATCTCTAGAATTTTTTTCCATAAAGATAAAGGGCAAATCATATCTGAATTACATGAATGAAAGTGATCTGTTATGTCATTTGAATTTAAGTCTTGAGCTAACTTTGGGACTCTTACAGGTCCATTGAGAGCACTAGAGGGCATCCAAAGCAAGGGCATTCTGCAAGCTTGAGAACAGGGTTCTTGAGCACCCACAGGCAAGGGATAAGCAACTTGAGGTTGGATTATTCTCAACTTCGTTTGTCAATTCCTAGCTTAAGCTAAGTGTGAGTAGTGCTAGAAGTAAGTCAGGGCGACAATAGACATCTATCAAGTTGAAGACTACCTAAGCACTCAAGTTCAAGCTGAAACATAATCTCGTTGTGATCGATAACTTAAAGGAAAGAACTTAACATGGGACAATCAACTTAAAGTGCGGAAAATCACTCAAGTATTCCTGACGACGTGATATTAGAAAAGAGCATAAAACATGATAATCAACTAAAAAAGAACCAAGTGAGTGATATAAATTGATCTGCAACGAGGTTGTACTTGGAAAATTGGGATTTTTCACTAAGGCATATGAACCTTAGATCAGGACGACAGGTAGGAAGAGATAGACAAAGCCTTAGGTCTTCAGAGGCTAGTGTCAATCACACTGCTAGGTCTTGGGCCCAGCAGTTGAGCAATTATTCACACTACCCTAGCTCTGAAACTAGCAAATCATAGATGTCTCAAGGCATTGAGCGACCCACGGGAAGCTCAGGTGTGGCATACTTACAAAAGGTTGAAGGTCCTTACAAGACACAACTGGAATACTTTAGGACCAACCGATTAGGTGCTTGCATCTATGCGGATGGCCTAAGAAGATTCGTGGTCCAAACTAAAAACCCAGATCAGCCTATTGGACTAGAACATCCAGCAATCAAGTTCGAAAATGGTGCATACCTAGATAAGGAAGGAACGATGTACGTAGCCACCAACCACCCGGATAGAATAGATGAGTTTGGTAATGTGATTCCAAAGATAGACCTAGGTGACATAGAGCAAGGGAACATAGGTGGAGAGCCTAGAACTCCTCGAGTCAAGTCAGTCCTCACTAGAATCCTCACACCAGAGTGGGTTGCCCAGGACAATAAGAGCATAGATCTGCTCTTGAACCGAGAGACCGATGAAGCATTTTGGAGGTATAAGCTTGATCAGCCAAATGAGGTTGGAACAATCACAATCTATGAGTTCAAAGACCCTGATAGCCCAGGCAAAGTGATCTCTTTAGACAATACCTCAGAGAGGATCTTTGTGGTCACAGAGCATGGTAGGCATGCCTACACTTGGAAGGGTGAATTTATTTCTACCCAACCAAGATCTAATGTCTCTTTTGGCCACCAAGGAGCTGGAACATCCCAAGCTCACGGGGCTCAGAGGGACAGATGTAGAGACAAGCCAGAGGTAAGTTTTTCCAACCCCTTGGGAAGAGAAAGGATGAGAACAGAGACGGATAGATTGGAAACCGAGAGACCTAGAGCCCCAAGAAACCAAAGAAATGCTGATGATTTTCCCTTACCAAGGCCTAGGGAACACACTAGGACCTTGAGGCCTACCCAACTGGTTAAGTCCATGAAGAATTATTTCGATGGCACTGGAGACCCATATGATCATGTGGCCAAGTTTAGGCAAGTCTTGAGAGCTAAAAAAGTTGAGGACCTATTCATGCAGTACAATGCTTTTGGTCTAACCCTTAGGACCACAACCCTTACATGGTTTCAACCACTAAATGAGAGATAGTTCAGGAGCATAGACCAACTTCTAGAGGCTTTCATTACCGAATTCTCTAAGAGTGGCATAAGGCATAATACATCCTCACTGATTCACAGCTTGAAGCAGACACCTCAAGAGACGGTTAGACTTGCAGGAAGAAGGTTTAGGCACTACTTAGAGAGATGCCCTGTTCCTGAGTTACCCACTCTAGCCGAACAAGTGGCTTTATTCTTGGATGGATTGCTAAGTACCAAATTCAGATCATATGTGTACTTGAAGGACCCCACGACCATAGAAGAATGTGTATGCATGTGCATCAACATCGAGGATAACCTAGGGGAGGAATTAGAGCTTTCAAAAATCTACAAAGATTCAGATAGTTCTACTAGCCTCTCTTCCACGCAGTCCACATCTATTAAGGAACTCACAGAGAAAGTAGCTCAGAAGCTAGGAGTCTCAAGTAAACAAATACCAAGGTTTGCACCAGTGAAAAGATGTTATACTTGTGGAGGTGACCATATGGCGAATGTATGTCCCATTATGGCTCAACCCCAAGTGAATCCTAGTAGCCAGTACTGCACCATAGAACGGAGATACACTAATCACACCGCACAAGATTGCCCATACAATAAGCAAGCGGTTAGGCAAACCTACCCTCAGCCATATCCACAACAGGGAAGATACCAGAACCAGTACCCTCCACAACAATATGGTAGACCACAACAATCTTATCAACAACCCTATCAAAACCAACAAAGGCCTCAACCTGTGTTAGCTCAGCAGCCCCCAACCCCATCCAATGTGATTCTAGTGAAGTATGCGGCTACAGAAGAGAACTTGAATAGAGCCATAGTGCCAGTTACACCATTGCTATCTAAAAGTGACCCAGGTGACCATAGTTTTGACTCTACTCATCATGATAGCCCCCAGGCTTACTACATGCAGTCACCAGAGCATAACGAGTCATATTACTATGAAGACCCGAGTGAACCTAGTTGGGAGCCTGAGTATGCAAATGTCACGTATGCAAGCCCCAACTCTAGACCTCAACCTAGGCAGGTCAGACCCCCAGTTCCTAGAGGACCATGTTATGGATGTCAGGGAGATCACTTCATTCGTGATTGCCCCATGCCTGCATCTACACAACCCCAGTTAGTAACAATCCAAGGCTTTTGTCAAGATTGCAGAAAAGAGCATCTCTTACGAGACTGCCCAAAGAACCCCAATAACATGCCAAAAATCACTCCTATTAACGTTATTGGGTTAGTCGTAGACTCTTTAGGGAGTGTAACTTCCACTACGCCAGTGCAAGTGGTCACTAGAGCTCAAGTGGTGCAGCAAAACCAAGGATTAGGCCAAGAAAAAGAGTTCGGAGGTTAGCAAAACCGAGAGCATAACCAAGAAGAGGACTAGAACCTAGAAGGATAGTCGCGAGAGAATGAAAAGACAATGGGCAAAGAAAATGATCGAACTTGAGGAAAGCCTAAGAGAAAAAAAAGACAAAATCATTGAACTCACATCTCAAACTCCCTCTCACACTACTCCACCATCACCATTCCCATCTCCCTCCAATCCACCACCTTCCAACCCACCTCACTCAATCCCACCACCCCCTAGAGTAGGATCAGTCCTAGCCGATCCCACTCTCGACGATCTAAACATGATGCTTAATGCATATCAGGCCATAATTCAAGAAGAGCCAAATGTAACGGATAGAGTGGAACTAGAGCTTGAACGAACCAAAATTTGTGCTAAGATGGTGGAATTGGCTCAAACCATGTTTGAAGCCAGTCACCTCTTCAACTTCTCTAGTTCTGCGAAGACGCAGTTGCACTTTGACGGACTGCTAGAAATACAGGAGAGGCTAATCGCACAATCAAAAAAGCCTTCCTCCCCAGGAGGCTTATGCACCTAACTCCACAGAGCCATATACATCTTCTTCTATGAATCGGTATTCACCAGATTCCTACGAGAGATTCAAGAAGAGAAATGGGCTAAAGAGAGTGAAATTCCTCCTCCCATTGAACTTGTGGATGACACGCGTGATCAATTCCCACAAGACATTCCTTCCATTTATGAGGAGCAGGAGAGTGCCCAATCTCATGAGAGATTAGACTTCGAGTCTAATTCTTTACACAAATTACCCCATTTCACAGGCCCATGGAAAGCTAAGTCTACTTGTATGAGAGCACCCACGGTCATGCTGAGAAACGAGGACTTAGTCATACCTAGGAACAATGAGGTAGTGAAAAACACTAAAGTGGAGTGCAATCTCACTTTAGAAGATTTACTCAAGGTTAGTCCAGAACTATGGAAACATGTAGCTGATCAAATGCCAGAAGTAGCAAAACCTCGTTCCCAGGTAGGCTCGCATAGAACGGTGCTAGAAATACCTTTGGATAAGATAGGAGACATGAGTGAAGGAGAAGAAGGAAACACCTACCTTCCCATTACCCATCAAGGATACACAACCAAGGCAATTCTAGACTCAGGTGCATGAGTTGCAATAGCTACCACTTCCCTATGGAAGCGGTGGGGCAAGCCCGCACTCAGGCCAATGAGAATGAAATTGCAGATGGCCGATGGTCACATTGAAAGACCCTTAGGACTGCTAGAAGGAATCACTCTCACTACATGTGGTGTTGAGTTTGAGCATACTTTTGCTATCTGTGACTTTAGCAAGAATCATGGCTATGAGTTGATTCTGGGAAGACCATTTATGCGGCAGTTGCAAGTGGTACAGGATTGGGGAACCAACTCCTTATATTTGCAACACTTAGGTGTTACGACCAAAGTTAATCTCAAGGATTACTCTCATAGAGATGTCCCTCCCATCCAATGGAATCCCATCCATAGAGCCAAGGATGATATTGAGTTAGTGCATTCCATAGGATCAGGATCCTCATGGATGCAAGAAGACACTCACTTGCGGATGTGTAAAGTAGCAGTAGAAGAAGAGAAGAGAGAAAAATCCAGAGAGGTAGGTGTGAAGGAAACTCATAGATCAATTCAAGATCCAGCCTATGCACCTGTAGTATTTCCCAATGAAGAATTTGAACCTCATGGTTGGGCGGAAATTTTAGCAACAATGGATGTACCCATCAATGAGGAACAATGGACACCCCACTATGACGAGGATGGCTATGACGTTTCAGTCTTCTCAATAGAGCCAATCATGGGAGATTCAGTTGTAGAAGAATGTGAACCTAGCACTGATGCATTCGAGGATGGAAGTGACTCCGATCTAGAGTCAATCATTATGGACCCACCTTTTGCATCAGATGAGGAATATTTTTACGAAGTAGAAGCTCACCCTTAGAGACATGCAAAAATTATGAATGAGGTGAGATTAACCACACAAGTGACCACTAAGAACGAAGGCAAGAAGAGGAAGAAGAGAGAAGTCACACCGAAGGATGAAGAATCTTTGTTTGAGGTCCCTGAAAACTTTAAGAAGTATGAAATAGATGATAGGAGAGTCATGATAAGAATGCCTAAATGTGATGCACAAGCAGGAGAGGCCTACGATAACAAAGAAACCACCAAGAAAATAGTTGTAGCCTTGGAAGAAGGAGAAGAAAGATGCACGTACATAGGACATGACCTGACAGAGGAAGAAGAGTACGAGCTAATAGCATTGCTAAGAGAATACAGAGATGTATTTGTTTAAAGCTATAAGGACTTGAAAAGTGTAGATCCTGACATATGCTCACACACGATTCCCATGACCTCAGATGCCAAACCCTCTAAACAAAAGCCATACACGTACAATGATAACTATGCCGCCAAGATCAAAGAAGAGATAGATCGCTTGGTTGAAGCTGGATTTATCTATGAAATTGAGCACATTGAGTGGGTATCCCCCATTGTAGTGGTGCCCAAGAAGAATGGAAAGCTATGTGTATGCATTAACTTGAAGAAGGTTAATGTAGCCACTATTCGAGATAAATATCCGCTTCCTATCACTGAGCATCTGTTAGAACGGGTAGCTGGCAAGGAAGTGTACAACTTCCTTGATGGCTTCTTGTAACATAATCCTGGTAGGAGATGGTTGAACCACACCCTAAGAGAGAGGATTAGGAAGTAATCCTCAACCATGGCTTTTGGGGCAAGTGGTTAGCCGATCACATTCCTAACCAAGAGGTTGTGAGTTCAATCCCTTACATTGGTATCAGAGCAAGTCTATGATCTAGGGATCCCATGGCTTCAGACAGATCTGAAATCGGATACCATTTGGTCACTCGTCTGTAGGACCAAAGATCTCAAGAATAGACTCAAGAATAAGTCATGTGCTCTCATATTCAAGTAATCTACTTAGCCTAGAGGTTAAGTCTCATGGTTGTGAAGGAAGAGGTCTTGGGTTCAACTCCCATGGGGAGCATGGGAATAGAGTTTTGCCCAAAGAGACCTAGATCCTTCTAGAAGCATCCACTTGAGTTAACTCGAGTTAACTGGGACACTTGGCGCACATGTAGTTACATGGCTGACACTTGGTTGGTTAGTATCCACTTGCCCAAGAAGGCAGTCCCCTGGAGAGAGCTATATATAGAGGCATTTGGTTGGGAGGAGAGCCATCTCTCAAGCATGTGGTGGTCGTAATTCTTAGGATGTTGCACTTCTCTGGTTACAATCAAGTAGCTATTGCTCCAAAAGATCAGAATAAGACGGCTTTGCCACAGAGTGGGGCATATTTGCTTTTCGAGTAATGCCATTTGGGCTTACCAATACGCCCGCTACCTTTCAGAGACTGATGTGTCATGTATTTAAAGAATTCCTGAGAAAGAATTTGGAAGTCTATGTTGACGATCTCTGCGCTCATTCCAACATTAGACAGACACACATACGTGAACTCAAACAAATCTTTGACAAATGTAGATAATATTAGGTTTGCTTGAGCCCAGAAAAGTGTGTTTTCATGGTCAGGCAAGGCAAGATTCTAGGACACATAGTGTCAAAGAATGGCATATCCACTGACGAAGAGAAACTGAGAGCCATCACAAAACTACCTAGGCCGAAGAATGTCAAGGAGCTACAATTTTTCATGGGGCATTGTGGCTATTATTGCCGATTCATTCATATGTATGCCGTCATTGCAAAGCCTCTGTATGCTCTTTTGACTAACTTGGAGTGGACAGAAGAATGTGAGAACTCTTTTAATGAGCTAAAATGACGGTTATGTTTAGCACCAATCTTGATTACACCAGTTTGGAATAAACCCTTTCATGTTCACATAGATGCATCCAATTATGCTATTGGATGTGTGCTTGCACAACCTACTGGTGACGGTAATATGGATCTTCCAATTGCCTATGCTAGTAGACAGTTGAATGCAGCTAAACAAAACTATACGACCACCGAACGAGAAGGATTAGGCGTGGTATATGCGGTTAAAAAGTTTAGACACTATTTTCTTGCAAATAAGTTTCATTTTTTTACTGATCATCAAGCACTATTGCATTTGGTAAACAAGCCATGCAATACAGGTAGATTAGTGAGATGGTTTCTCTTGCTAATGGAATATGACTTTGAGGTTGTGGTGCGGAAAGGCAGGACTCATTTGAGAGCAAACCATCTCTCTAGGCTCACATCTAGAGAGGCCCCACAAGGAGTATCAGATGATCTCCCTGATGCTTACTTGTTTAATTTGGAAGTTGTACCTCAGTGGGCTAAGACATTAGTGCCAGTATTGACATATGGGCCTAACCACCCAGTAATAAACACTCAAGATAGGAAGATAGTAAAAGCCCAAAAGTACCATATCATGGCAGGGAGCATGTACAAGCATACCTACCAAGGGATATTGGCTTGTTGTGTGGAAGAGGATGAGTACGCTAAATGGTTGCAATTAGCACATGTAGGTGCATTGGAGCAACACTACTCGAGGCAAAGAACCCTACAGACACTAAGGAGACTCGGAGTGCATTGGCCTACCATGGAAGCAGATGTACATAAGTTGTGCAAGGAATGCCCAGTCTGTCATACTAGACCACCTGTGGAGCAGGCTACTCTGTACCAAGTGTCTCTAGACCAGATTGGAGTGAACCATTAGTAGCCTTTTTGAGGACGAAAACATTCCCTCAAGAGATGACTTTGGCTAGGCAAAGAATTTTAGAACAAGAAGGCCTAGATTACTCACTCATTGGAGATAACTTATACAAGCGTGGTAAAGATGGTTAACTAAGATTATGTGTCCATGAGAGTGAATATCTTAAGGTCTTGGAAACTACTCACCAAGGTGTAGCAGGAGGAGATTTTGGACCAGATTGAGTGATCAAGGCTATACTATTTGCCGATCTTTGGTGGCCAAACCTTCACATGGATGCACATACCTATGTGAAGAGGTGTGATGTTTGTCAGCGAACTCAGTCTCCTATATGCAAAGATGAGATGCCATTGAAACCTATGATGGGTGGACGTGCATTCTCTGAATGGGGAATAGACTTTGTTGGTCCTATTAATACCCCAGCTAAGGGTTCACATGTTGAATACATCATTGTGGCCACAAACTATCTAACCAAGTGGGTAGAAGTAAAAGCCACAACAAAGAACGATGCTCAAATGACTGCCAAGTTCTTATTTGAGAATGTATTCACTAGATATGGGTTACCAATAGAGCTAGTCAGTGATAGAGGCACTCACTTCTTGAATGAAGTCATTGAAAATCTTCTTCAAGAGTTCTTGGTGATACACAAGAAATCTGCCCCCTATCATCCATAAGCTAATGGGCAAGCCGAAAGCACAAATAAGATTCTATGCAATGTATTGGCAAAATTAGTAAATAATAAACGTTCTGATTGGGAGAAACAGCTACACCATGTTGTTTGGGCATACTAAGTTTCCTATAAAATGGTACTCCAAGCCATACCCTTTCAGATGGTGTTTGGCCAAAATGCAATGCTACCATTGGACTTCTTGATACCTACATTGAAAGTAGCACAAGAGCATGACTAGACAGGCCATGAACTCTCTTCTAGGATCTTTGATCTTGAACAGCTAAGTGAAACAAGACTGAGAGCAGCCGCATGGATATATGTAGCTAAGAAAAGACAAAAGGCGTACTTTGATGCGCATGTGAAGGATAAGGGCTTGAAAGCTGGAGACTTATTTTTAGTCTACACCTTGAAGCAACATGCACGAAAATTAGAGAAGAGAGGCTATGGACCCATGATTATCAATAGGATCTCCACAAGTGGAGCAGTTCAATTAGCCACTCTAGAAGGCGACATCCTACCAAGTTACATCAATGGGTGCAGAGTCAAGTTATATCAGGAACCCCTCATGGAGGAGATGTTAAACTGACTCAACACTGCCAAGAAACGTAGGGAAGAAGAAAAATGAATTCGAGAAGAAGAAGCACAGGCAGAAGCATTGGAACACATCCGAAGAATGAAATTGAGAAGACAGGGTAGAGATCAGCCTAGGACTGGTGTCCACGTGGATCTAGGGTATCATATGGCTATGTGCAAAGTCTTAGGTGTAAGTTCCAATAGAATAATTGATAGACGTCCTTTGGTAACCTTAGAGATAGGACAAGGAAAGAGTGCAAGGACTGTATGGGCCTTGATTGACTCAGGTGCAGCCACTAGTGCTGTTAAACTTTCTTACTATCAAGAATTGAACTTAAGTGTCAATCCTATAGAAGCATACCTTATAGGATTGGGAGGTGTGGAAACCCCTTGCATGGGCGAGGTGGAACTTCCCCTCTACATTCAGGATGCTCTCATGACAGTTAAGGTGCTAGTGTGCGAAGATGAGGACCTCACTGTGCCTCTTGTCTTGGGTCAAGACTGGATCTATGAGCATGCAGTCAACCTCAACCTAAGAAGTGGACTTCTTCAGGTTTGGGTAAATCAGAATCGCATTACAATTGAGTTAGAAAATGAAGCACTCAAGGGATTAGGAAAGGCACAAACTCTTGGTCCTTCCAGGAGTACACATGAAGATGACGATGCTATTCTTGTCCAAAACTATGTGATGCAGAGGGATGAATGTCTCAACAAAGAAGTCAAAGATACGATGGAATTACCTTCTTTTCCAAAAGCTAGAGGGATACAACAACCAAAGGTGGATCAAATGCAGAAGAAGCCGATGCCCTATGCTCAAAGCCAAAAGGAAGTATGAAGCAAGGTGTCTCAGCCACCGAAACAAGTTTGGGTGCGGAAAGGCGAGCATCCTGTTGCGGTCCTGTCACAACCACTCGTTCAACTTCATATTAGTGATCAATGACAGGACACGAATAAGAAGTCCTTCAAGGATTCTTCTACGAAACTAAAGTCTATCTGGGCACCCAAGAAGTCGATGAAGGCTGACCCACAATCAAGACAAATTTGGGTGCCTAAGGCTTGCTTGCGGGCTCAAATAGCTGCACATAAAACACACCATGTACAACATAATTCACTCACGCGAACAGTTGATTCCCACCTTCATTTGACACACACAAACACCTATTCATCCATGATCACGGGTAGAATCACTTGTAAATGGGTCCCTAAAAAGCCTCATTTCCAAGTAGACCTTCTGACAAAGCCCTCCAGAGTCTCCAGAAAATCAAAAGAGAAAGCCATTCACTGTACCTATCAATTTTCATATTTTTTAGACTCCGTTTGAGCCCTCAATAGGCCCTAGAACCTAATTTTTAACTAGGTCGGACACTAGGTTTGGATAGGGCCAAAGCTAGCCAAAAACTATAAAAAGAGCTAGAGATCTCATTTTTGAGGTTAGCTTGTTGTAGAATTGAATTCGTATGAGACTTTTTGAGTAATCTAAAGAACTCCATTGTTTCTCTCTTTATCTTGCAGTATGTGCACGTGTGTTTCGCTCACACATTTGTACTATCACTTGTTCGAGGTCTTCATACCATCCTCACGTCTTCCCGGATTGACATTAAAGGAGGTGCTACTCATCACTGAACTACAATCTACAACATGCATAATTGAGTTGCTGTACCTAGACTCATCTTCTCGCAAAAAAAAGACTAACTCTTCAAATGGTCAAGCATTTGGATGGTCTTTCATCATCAATCAAAGAGCAAAAGCAAAATCTTGATATGAATATAGACCATTAAGCACAATCTATCCAAGTGAACTATCTAGCAAGATTTCATCGGCACGATCAACTGCTTCTTCAAATCTTTGATCTTTTTCAAAAAAGTTATCCATAGCATAGGTTATCAGAGTAACAACAAGAAGACATGTTGGATTTGTGGCTTGACCAATCATTTGGCTTATGATTTTTAGCATAATCAACAAGGTTCAAATCAGAATCAAAGTTATTTATATGCTCTCTTTCCAACTATTTTCTAAGGTAAGCAATATGAGCCTCATTTCTTGCCTAGTATAAAGTTGTACGTGTATCCAAGCATCCTTTGTTGTCTTGCAGGAGCAAATGTGAGGGATAATGGTACGATTGACAAACAAGTTTATGAATGCATGTGCTTGAGCATCTTTGCTATCCCAACAAAGTTGCTCTATAGTAAGTGCAACAAGAACCACATTACGAGTTGGATATTGAAGATCATCATGCTCAATGCCATTTGCATCACCTTCACTAATTGTATTTGAAGGTGTAGTAGGACATTTTTCAACACCTTACACAATATTCCATAGCCATTTTGCTACCAATACATGATACATCATATATGCCCACAATGGTAACTTGTACCATGCAACTTATCCTCAAGAGCCAACATACAGAGTACATCATTGCATTCATCAATGGTCAATGACCAAATACTATTGCAGGATCTTGAAGTCACACGTGCATAAAGACAATACAAGATAAAAAACACACATGAAAATAGAGATGTGCAATAGATGACACAACACACAGTATTGATTACAATCTCCCCCCTCGCACTCTGTTGCACAAGTCTCGAGAGCGTGTATTTATATTTTCCTCATATTACACCCAAATATAGAGTTATAATGAGGACGTGCACCTCAAAAAGCATGTGTGTAACTAAAAAGTTGCTCACTTTATAGTGTGCCTTAGCTTTGTTTACAAAAGTCTCGTTCTATAGTGATCCTCATCTAAATCACTATTTTTATGACTTTCTAGAAACAACCCTCTATGTGGGTGTGGGTCTTTTTATTCACAAAATATATCAAAATATGATTTCTTTATTTGTGTTTGGATACATCCGGACAAGTCCATGCCCATCCATGCCCCCACAAACCTTCAACTGTTATATCAAAACACAAACACATTAAAACTCAATAAAATAAAATCCAAAATTCAACATTCCATAAGTGGTAACATGCACCCTAGTTGAAAAATCAATAGACCTCAGTTGATAACAAATAAAATAGACATGGATGGCCAGACACATGTCCCATCATTGAAAAAGAATAAGCATGTTCCACGTAAAAACACATGCACGAAAATGTATGTTTAAAGAGTTAAATTATTGTGAATGTGAATGATATGAAGAAATTAAGTGATCATAATGAGAGGTCATGAAGTCTTGTGATACACTAACATTCTTCAACATAATGATTTTATTATTTTACCAAATGTCTATGATATTGAGTACATGTACATGTTCTAGTCACATCATGATCGATTATTTTCTCAAAATATGCTTCATATAAAATTTTCAAAACAAAACAAAAGTGTTTGTGAAGAATGCGAAAAGCATCTTTCAATGGATAGTATGGAAATGAGCGAACCTTCAATTGACCCGAACACATGGATTCACTTGGATGAAGACACAATTTCAAAAGACATTTTAAGTTTCTGCGATGAGGAGTCTTATGAAAATCATTCAATTAGGAGAATTAAACTTTTGAATTATTCTTCAAGCAAAGGAGGATCAACAAGAATAGGTCTGAGTGGTACAACACTCAATGGGTATATAAGTTGAAGCATAAACTTGATGGCATAGTTGACAAGTATAAGGCTAGGCTTGTTGCAAAAAGTTATGTTCAAGAAAGAGTCATTGATTTTTATGAGGCCTTTGCATCCACATGTCGAATGACTACCGTTCATAGCATTTGTGCACTTGCAGCCCATCATGGTTGGAATGTACATCAGTTAGAAATTAAAATTGCATTTTTGAATGGTGACTTACATGAAGAATTGTATGTTTTTCAGCCCCATGGTTTTGTGTAAAAAGTGCATGAGAACAAAGTGTGAAGGTTGAAAAAGGCATTATATGGTTTGACACAAACACCACATGCTTAGTATGAAAAGCTAAATGCCTAATCATTGTCTATGTTGATGAAATGTTGCTCATTAGTCCTAATAAGAAGGATATTGTTGATCTTAAGGCTGATTTTCATGCCCCATTTGAGATATAAGATTTGGGGCATTTGCATCATTATTTGGGCATTCAATTTATGCAAGTTGATGGTGCAATTGCTCTCTTTCAAAAAAAATATATTGACACATTATTAGGGGAATCGTTATGCATCAAGGAAAGTTTGTTGAAAAACTACTTCAGCATTTTGACTTTGAGGATTGCAAGCTAGTTTCCACACCAGTTGAGACGGGATTTAGGTTCTTACTTGAGGATTTCAATGATGCATTTTACACTTCTCGTTATCAGCAAGCTATGGGATGTCTTATATATGCATGCAACACAAGGTTGAATATACAATATGCAGTTTCATAGTTGAGTTGATTCATGCATAGCCCTGGCACTAAACATTAGCAAGCGATGAAACGTGTGTTTAGATATCTCAAATAAACTTTGAGCGTAGGTCTCTTTTATGGAAGAGATATTCAGTCATGCTTGCATGCTTTTATAGATAGTGATTGGGCTGGTTGTTATGATACTCACATGTTCACTAGCGGTAATTGCTTTTTCCTTGGAGACTCATGCATATCCTAGTTGAGTAAGAAGCAACCTACAATGGTGACATCGAGTTGTGAAGCTGAGACCATGGCAATTTTCATAGCTACAGTGGAGTGTATATGGCTGAGATGCCTATTGATGGATCTTTGCATGGAGATTGATGTTACTACACATATTCTCATTGATAGTCAGAGTGCATTGGTTGTTGCATGAAACCAAGAGTTTTCATGCACGAAACAAACATATTGAGTTGCATTATCACTATGTGAGAGAGCACCTTCATGCAGGAGATATTGATTTGGTATATGTGTCTAGACAAGATAATGTGGTAGAAATATTCACCAAAGCTCTTCCATGGGAGATGTTTGAAGCTTTTCTCAAAGATTTAGGCTTATTACCTTGTGGGGGCTGATCTGCCACTCACTATATGTGTTCACATCATTCGCTCCAAGGGGGTTTGTTACACGTGTTCCTTGAGTAGATCTGATGTGAATCTTTTCCCTATACATGAGCACTTTTACTCTAGTGCTGGCTAGAGGGTTTTTTTCCATGTTACCACACACATGATTCACTCATATGTGGTGGTACTTTGTATTTAGGGATATTATTCAGCTCTTACTTCAATTCAATTCATCATCAATAGAGAGAGCTATTCCAGCCATCCATCTTCTTCGTGTCTCTTGCTGCATTTGTGCTCCTTGTGTGTGATTCTCATATGTCTCTTACACTTCTATACACACCCAACATATTCATCTAAATAAAAATAATCAAACTTAGATAACCATGATAAAACAACTTGACCATCTTTATGCCCATCAAACTCTGACAACTAAATTTGTTTATGATGATCTTGGAATGTATGCCATTTGCTTAAGCAGTAATAATGCTTATCACCACTCGTACAAGGTTTTCCTCCTCATAATGCATCTTTTGAAGTAATTATTCATGCGCTCTCGTCTCATTTTGAGCATCCTGGAGTTTGTGTCATAGAAGTTCCAATTGTTGTTCGATTAGTACCCGGGGTAGGGGTGATTCATTGAAGTCCTCCATGCTATGAGTAGGTTCCATGGCTATGTAAAAGAACAAATCCCCTTGCTAAAAATGTGAAAAGAATTTTTGCATTAAAACGGAAAAGAGAAGTGTGTTTCTTAGGAATTGAAAAAGTAAGAGAGATGAAAGTTATGTTAAATATACATAAAAAGGTTAAGAGTGAAGTCCTGTTCTACAACGATCCTTATCTTAACCATCATGTTTATGACTTTCTATAAAGAACCCTCTACGTGGGTCTTTAATTTACAAAATATAATTTTTTTGTTTGTGTCTAGATACATCCGAATAAGTCCATCCCCTCATGAACCTTCAACTGTTATATCAAAACACAAAAAATATTAATATCTCAATAAAATAAACTTCAAAATGAAACATTCCAACATTCCATAAGTGATAATAGAATGTCATTATTTATAGAGATATTAAAGCCCTATAGATTGATATTAAATTATTGCTCAAGGATAGTCTCTTTGTTATTCAAGTAAACTCTTGTAAATCGCTTTGTCATTATTTCATTTCTGTTTATGAAAGACCTATATCTTGATATTAAATTATTGCTCAAGGATAGTCGCTTTGTTATCCAAGTAAAATCTTGTAAATTGACTTAGACAAGTTTTTAAAAGATTGTAAGAAAAGTGCTTAAACTTTCCAAAATAAGAAGTTTTTCTTCATTAATTCATAATGCAAAGTGACTTGCTTTGAACAAACTTTTGAATCACTTCCAAAAAAAGTACGATAGTATTTTATAGTGGAACATTTACAAGATAAACAAGACCACCAAAACTTTCAACAACAAAATTTCATGTCTCAAGCAGATGTGAAGAGCAAGATTTCTCTTTCATCTACCATCACCCCTCAATAATACAAACTTCAAGACCACCAAAACTTTCAACAACAAAATTTCATGTCTTAAGCAGATTTGAAGAGCAAGATTTCTCTTTCATCTACCATCATCACCCCTCAACAATACAAACTTCAAGACCACCAAAACTTTCAACAACAAAATTTCATGTCTCAAGAAGATTTGAAGAGCAAGATTTCTCTTTCATCTACCATCATCACCCCTCAACAATACAAACTTCAAGACCACCAAAACTTTCAACAACAAAATTTCATGTCTCAAGAAGATTTGAAGAGAAAGATTTCTCTTTCATCTACCATCATCACCCCTCAACAATACAAACTTCAAGACCACCAAAACTTTCAACAACAAAATTTAATGTCTCAAGCAGATTTGAAGAGCAAGATTTCTCTTTCATCTACCATCATCAGCCCTCAAGAATACAAACTTCAAGACCACCAAAACTTTCAACAACAAAATTTCATGTCTCAAGCAGATTTGAAGAGCAAGATTTCTCTTTCATCTACCATCATCACCCCTCAACAATACAAACTTCAAGACCACCAAAACTTTCAACAACAAAATTTCATGTCTCAAGAAGATTTGAAGAGCAAGATTTCTCTTTCATCTACCATCATCACCCCTCAACAATACAAACTTCAAGACCATCAAAACTTTCAACAACAAAATTTCATGTCTCAAGCAGATTTGAAGAGCAAGATTTCTCTTTCATCTACCATCATCACCCCTCAACAATACAAACTTCAAGACCACCAAAACTTTCAACAACAAAATTTCATGTCTCAAGCAGATTTGAAGAGCAAGATTTCTCTTTCATCTACCATCATCACCCTTCAACAATACAAACCTCAAGACCACCAAAACTTTCAACAACAAAATTTCATGTCTCAAGCAGATTTGAAGAGCAAGATTTCTCTTTCATCTACCATCATCACCCCTCAACAATACAAACTTCAAGAACACCAAAACTTTCAACAACAAAATTTCATGTCTCAAGCAGATTTGAAGAGCAAGATTTCTCTTTCATCTACCATCATCACCCCTCAACAATACAAACGTCAAGACCAGCAAAACTTTCAACAACAAAATTTCATGTCTCAAGGAGATTTGAAGAGCAAGATTTCTCTTTCATCTACCATCATCACCCCTCAACAATACAAACTTCAAGACCACCAAAAATTTCAACAAAAAAATTTCATGTCTCAAGCAGATTTGAAGAGCAAGATTTCTCTTTCATCTACCATCATCACCCCTCAACAATACAAACTTCAAGACCACCAAAACTTTCAACAACAAAATTTCATGTCTCAAGCAGATTTGAAGAGCAAGATTTCGCTTTCATCTACCATCATCACCCCTCAACAATACAAACTTCAAGACCACCAAAACTTTCAACAACAAAATTTCATGTCTCAAGCAGATTTGAAGAGCAAGATTTCTCTTTCATCTACCATCATCACCCCTCAACAATACAAACTTCAAGACCACCAAAACTTTCAACAACAAAATTTCATGTCTCAAGAAGATTTGAAGAGCAAGATTTCTCTTTCATCTACCATCATCACCCCTCAACAATACAAACTTCAAGACCACCAAAACTTTTAACAACAAAATTTCATGTCTGAAGCAGATTTGAAAAGCAAGATTTCGCTTTCATCTACCATCATCACTGTTTATTGTTACCCTTTGGAGTTGTCCTCTCCAATCATTTTAGCATAAAGGATCAACAATACATCTTACATTTGTCAATCCGGGAAGTATACAAAGACCACAGCCCCTTCTAAGTTGATGGAATCCAAGAATAAGAGGAAAATGACTGTTTTTCTGAGAAATGATGAAGATGAAGAGAAATTTCTAGGGTTTGGATTATCTTGAGCTACACTACATCATTTTTAATGATCTTGGTACCTAAAGTGTGTTATTTTCTCAGCAGATCACAATTATGAAGTCAAATCTCAAAAATGACACATGTAACCTTTAGACGAGACAATCACGATTCTGTGAAATTTGATCATTTCCATCTCTAGCTCTATTCTTCAACACTTTCTTATTCAATATTCTAAGAATCACCTCTCTCCATACACATTAATCAGAAATACACAATTGAAGCTTGCAAATTCCATGGATTTCACATAGAATAGACTCAACAAATCAAAGAAAATCACATGGAAGTAGAAAACACGATTTCTTGCAGGAGAGCTCTTCACATTACTTGGATAGCAAAAATAATACAACCAACCCTCTCAAAATAGAAGAAATTATCTTTTATACATTTTCAAGTGTCCCTTTTCACACTTGAATTTCGGTCCTTTTCCCTTCTTTTCTAAAAATATGCTACCCAAGAGCTTCCAAAAATTCTAGAAAAAATATATATGATTCTAATTTATATGAGGAAGACTCTTCCTTATTTTTACATCATTTGCATAAATACTTCTACAATTTTTTGACATTTTACAAATATTTGTTTTCAAATTAATGGTTCTTCTAACATTCTTCCCCTCCTAGACTTTTTGGCTCCTAACAAAAAATATTCTTGTTGATATATATAATGAGTGCTTCCTTCATTTCTTCTTTCTTTGATACATATGTGACAGTAGATCATGACTTTTTCTCTCTGTGATATTCAAATTATTCACCATCTCGAATAGAGCTTTTCTCCGCTGTACAACTGCCTCTGGTTTGTCTATTACTTCTTTCTTCAGATATTCTGTATACGCTGTGTAGCTCAAGCATAAGCACCACCTCCTTTACTTGTCAATCCGCGGAGACGTGAGGACTGGTATGAAGACCACGAGCAAGTGAAGGCACAAGTGCGTGAGTGAAAGCACACAAACATGCACACACATACACACACACACGTGCACAAGGTAAGATCAAAGAGAGGAACAATGGAAAGCTTTGATTGCAAAAAGAGTTCTCTTACAAAAGCTCTATTCTCTAACAAGCTAACCTCAAAAATGAGCTCTCTAGCTCTTTTTATAGTTTTTTGACTAGTTTTGGCCCTGTCCAGACCTAGTGTCCGGCCTAATTAAAAATTAGGTTCCAGGGCTTATTGGAGGGCTCAAACGGAGTCTAAAAAATTATGAAAATTGGTAGGATGATAGTTCTAATACTCCTCAAGCTCAAGGACTCCTCGGCTTGCACAAAATGGAGCTAAAAAAATAGAAAATGGTATTTACAAAGGTTTCAGTGATGGAAATCACTATTTTTGTAGGGGATTCTTCTGAAAAGTTGACATGTACTTCATGGAGCTCCCTACTTGCTCCTTCTTCTTGTGTGTGTCCACCTTTCTGATGTGCTTCCATGCTTGTGCTTGACCTTGAGTTCCAACACGCTGCTTCATAGGCAGTGAGTCTTGATTTTGTAATTGCTGATAAATTCCCAAAAGTTTCCGATTCTCTTTCAAAAAATCCATAATCAAAAGTGTTGGAAGCAGCCAGAGGCACAGAAGACGTGGAAGCATGTAACGACGGAGCAGGGAGCCAGTCGAATCTTTTTTCAAAGAATTATGTTTTCAAATACTTTCCAAAAACCTCCAACAATGATTTTTATCACTATTGTAACATATGTAACATAGAAAACCCCATTTTGTAATCCATAACTCCATTTTGTGCAAGCCGAGGAGTCATCAAGCTTGAGGAGCTTAGGTAGAACAAGCGTATCAATTTTTGTTATTTTTAGACACTTTACCCTTCCAAATAGCATCTAGGACCTAATTTTTAACTATGCCGATCACTAGATGTGAAACCGGTCAAAACTAGTCTAGAAACTATAAAAAGAGCTAGAGAGCTCATTTTTGAGGTTGGTTAGTGTGAGCTTAGAGCTATTTTGAGCTTGTGAGAGTGTTCTTGAGTAATAGAGTTGATTTCTCACCTTCCATCGTGTCTTGCTTGTCTCTTCGTAGTGTGTGTGTATGTGTGTGTGCATTTCTATGCTTCTCATCTTCACTCTCACTTCATCTCACGTTCACGATCTTCATATCACTCCTATCTCTTCCGCGGATTGACATTAAGGAGGTGGAGCTTCTTAATGTGGTTCTCACCATTGTGCTAGAGCAACACCAAATTTGGCGCCGTTGTCAAGGGTCGAGCCTAGGACGAATGTGTGATGGTAAGAGTATAGCAAGAAGTAGCATTGGAAGGTAAAAATTTCAGTTTTTGTTGTTGTTTTTACTTAGTTTTTGTTGTTTTTCATCTCCCCCACACTCCATCTTCATCACCGCATCATCATCTTCATCTCCAAAAAAATCAGAAAATTCACCATATCCACCCATTCTCCTCATTTCCCCTCATTTGTGCATGTGAGAGAGTGAGAGAGAGCTTTTGTGCTTGCATGTGCTTTTGTCTTCTTGAGCCATCGCGATTGCTCACATTTGGACCATCGAGCCATCGCGATTGCTCACATTTGGACCATCGCGACTGTGCACTTCAGACCATCGCGATTGCTCACATTTGGACCATCCCGATTGCTCACATTTGGACCATCGCGACTGTGCACTTCAGACCATCGCGATTGCTCACCTTCACGCCATCCCGATGGTCCCAGACCATCGCGATTGCTCACATTTAGACCATCGCGACTGTGCACTTCGGACCATCGCGATCGAGCCATCGCGATTGCTCACATTTGGACCATCGCGACTGTGCACTTCAGACCATCGCGATTGCTCACCTTCACGCAATCCCGACGGTCCCAGACCATCGCGATTGTCTCACGCCATCGCGATTGTGCACCCCCATCGCAAATTTTAGGGTTTCATTTTTTGGCCAATTTTGGGGCTATTTTTGGGAAATTTTTGGGTGATTATACTCATAGGAGACCCCTTAGCTCATATTTGGAGAAAAACTTATTTGTCAGTTTTTACCCCCCAGGGCCTGAACGGTCATAACTTTTTCATCCGAAGTCCGTTTTTTGAGCTTAATAGCTCATTAGAAAGCTCTTGACGAGTACTACGTGACCTCAACTGTTTTTCTTAAAGAATATGTCTATTTTTAGATAAGCTATTTTGAGGTTGACCTAGGTTGGGACTAGAAAGCCAGGGGGCAAGCATTAAAAAGTTGGGCAAAAGGGAAGGGACTTAAAAGGTGTATATACTCAAGTGCTTGATCATCCAACTGTGAATTGGTCTAATATTGAATTTTTCCAGGTCTAGCAAGGGCAATCAAAGGCAACCAAGGCAAGGCAGTGAAGGGCATAAATCTTGGGAAGTGCAGCTTCTTGGGCATCAGAGCAACCAGAAAAGCTGACTCGAGGTTGGAAGATTACTCAACCCCCTCAGTCAATTCTTAGCCTAGGATAAACGGTAGTATTGTGGATTAAAGACGATAGGAACGCCTCAAGTTCAAGAGAATTAAACTTATCAAGTTCAAGACTAAAGTAAAGGTGTGTGACACGAGAACCTAAAGGAAAGAACATAAGTCTGATGGAACGAGAACTCAAAGTACCATGGAAAGTCGAATTCTTGACGCATACATTAAGACAAGAATCTAAAGAAATCTAAAAAGAATCAAGAAAGTAATAACAAAGAATCATTGACGATCTGAGCGTGTACTGAGTGTGCAAGGACAAAAATTAATGAACCTTAGATCGGGCAAACATATAGGTAAGTCAGACCGACGAAGCCTTAGATCATCAGAGGCAAGCGTAAGAACTACTGCACGATCGTGGGCTCAACAATTGAACACTAGTTATCCCTACGAGAGCTCAGATACTAGTGATTCAGAAATGGCATTTAGCACAGATAGACTAGAAGGAGGGTCGAATGTAGCCTATTTAGAAAAACCAGAAGGACCCTATAGAACGCAACTAGAATTTCTCCGAACCAACCGATTAGGTGCTCGCATCTATGAGGATGGTTTGCGAAGGCAAGTGGTGCAAATGCACAACCCCGATCAACCCATTGGATTGGAACATCCAGTGGTGAAATTCGAGAGAGACGCGTACATAGACAAAGAAGGAACAATGTACATCTTAAGTATGCAGCCAAACAATACCAATGAGTTTGGCATGGTTCAGCCAGAGACGGAAACTAAATCTCAAGGAAAAGAACCATTAGAAGAGCCTAGAACACCTAGAGAGAAATCCGTACTGACACGAGTAATAATCCCAGAATGGATCCCTCAGGACAACAGAAGCATAGAGTTGTTTGTAAATAATGAAATTGATGAAGCCTTTTGGAGATACAAGACATAACTACTTAGTGAGATAGGTATCATCACGATATACGAGTTCAAGGACCCAGATACACTTGGAAAGGTTGTATACCTGGATGAGACTTCAGAAAGAGTCTTTGTGGTGCCTGCCTACGCTAAAAGCACATACACATGGAGAGGTGAATTGGTATTCCCTCCATCTAGAACGAACATGAATACAAGTCAACAAGGGGCAGGAACATCCTCAGCCCATGGAAATCAAAGAGAGAAAAATAAAGAGAGACCCGAAGTAAGCTTCACTCATCCCGTAGGGAGAGATAGAACAACCACGGACACTAATAGAGCAGATAGACAAAGAGATCATGGAATACCAGGTGGTAGAGATGATTTTCCTCTACCTAGACCACGTGAACACGCAAGAATATTGAGACCCACTCAGTTAGTGAAATCCATGAAAAATTACTTTGATGGGACAGGAGATCCCTATGACCATGTCGCAGAATTCAAGCAAGTACTAAGAGCTGAACAAGTTGAAGACATGTTCACGCAATACAATGCATTTGGGCTAACGTTAAAGAATACAGCTTTAACTTGGTTCCAACCATTGCAACAAAGGCAATTTAGAGACATCCATCACTTTTTAGAGTCATTCATCACTGAATTCTCTAAAAGTGGGATTAGACATGACATGTCTTCGCTGATTCATAGCTTCAAACAGACCCCTCAAGAAACAGTTAGACTCGCAGGATGTAGTTTTAGACAATATGTTGAACGATGTCCAATGCAAGAGCTACCCTCACAAGCTAAACAAGTATCATTGTTTCTAGATGGCTTGTTGACTCTCATAAAGGATTGTCCACATCCTCCGATAGCAGGACAATCACAGTACTATAATATACAAGGCTTTTGTGCCGATTGTGGCAAAGAGCACATAATCAAAGATTGTCCTAAGAACCCAGTTATCGCTTCAAATGTGACACCGATCAATGTGATAGGTATTGTAAACAATGCAGATGGATCCAACCCTACATACGTGCCTATCCAAGCTATAACAAGAGCCCAGGCGCTCTTACAGAACCAACAGCTTAATCAGGAGAAAGTAGCCGGAAGTAGTGAAGTTGCAGAATCTAGCAGTAAAAAGACAAAATCTTGGAAAGATTCTAGAGAAAGAATTAAGAGAAAATGGAGTAAAAAGATAACTGAGTTCAAAGGAAGTTTGAAGGAATCTAGAGCCAAAATCCTAGAATTGACTTCACAGGAATTGAATCAAGAGAATCCAGCTCAGAAGTCAGGATCAGTTTTAGCGGAACCCATACCAGAAAACCTAGACATGATGTTTCGTGCATATCAGGCTAGATTAAAAGAGGGACCTCAAGTAGCTGAAATGCGTAAAAACTACCCTCGAGCTGATCTAGAGATTGAGAGAACTAAACTGTGCATGAAGATGGTAGAATTAGCACAAGCTTTGTTCGAAGCCTCTAGATATCTTAATTGGAATAACATGGCAAAACCTGAATTACACTTTCAAGGACTGATGGAGAGGCTAGAATATTTGATTGATAGCAAAGAGAAAAAGGATCAGCACAGGAATCTTAGTGTCCCAGAGACTCAAGAAAGGAATGCACCATCCCTGTCTCAAGTACCCAATACGGAAAGTCAAGACAATTTGTCTTCCATACATAGGTACTCACCTGAATTTTTGAGAGAGATCCAAGAAGAGAAATGGAGAAAAGAACAAGGAACCCATCCTCCTATTCAAGAAATAGATGACTTGCAGGAGCAATTTCCCCAAGACATTCCCTCTATTTACAATGATGTAGAGGAGGAACAACTGAGTGAACACACCGGATTTGAATCTAATTCTCTACAAGAATTACCTCAGTTCACAGGACCTTGGGAATCAAAGTCTATTAGTATGAGAGCACCCACGATAATAGTGAGGAATGAAGAATCAGTGATACCTAGAAACACAGAAGTGATCAAGAATACTAAAGTACAATGTAATCTCACTCTAGACGAGTTGTTGAAGGTAAAACCAGAATTGTGGAAACATGTAGCAAATCAATTCCCCGAGCTTGCTACTACTCCCTCACAAATAGGATCACAAAATAAGGCACTAGAGATACCTGTAGAAAAGATTGGAGATGTAAGCGAAGGATAGGAAGGTAACACTTATCTTCGGATAACCCATCAGGGCTACACCACCAAAGCCATCTTAGATTCAGGAGCCGGCGTAGCCATCGCTACCACCGCTTTATGGAAACGTTGGGGTAAGCCAGCATTAAGACCCACTAGGATGAATCTACAAATGGCTGACGGACACATAGAAAAACCATTAGGCTTACTAGAAGGCATATCTCTCACCACTTGTGGTGTAGAATTTGAGCATACTTTCGCCATTTGTGACTTTGCAAAAAATCATGCTTATGAGATGATATTGGTGTGAAGAGAGATGGTGGATGCAATCCAAAGATGAGTAGGTGCTGCTACAACCAGCTTCACACCAGCCAACTGAGACTTCAGAGTTGATTAGCAGACCCTTTGAGCTTCCTAAATCCACCAAAATATCAGCCAAGTACTTTGGAACATGTATTCCAAAAGTTTAAGTCAAGACAGACTAGTTGCGAAATGACTAGCTCCCAAAACTTGCTATTTTTAGACATACACCTGCTGGAAAAAATGAACAGTGCTCTCAACCTGGTAGGAATTAGAAAAATTTCTTTTGAGCATAGAAAATAGACTTAGTAAGCTTCCCAATCCAAGTTAAAACACTTCAAATGATGGACTGAGCACGAGAACAAGTTTCATCAATTTCTGGAACATTCCCACAATTCTCGGGGCTCTGCAGAGATAGACCAGTAAGCAGTAAAATGCAGATATCTCCAAAAGTATTACTCCAATGACCTTGAAAATTTATATGCACGAAGTAGACAACACAAGCTATCCAACACAAGTTAAATCACTGAAAAAGGTTCAGTAGAACTCGAGATATGACCTTTTGAAGTTACTACTCTGAGTGAGTATAGCAGAGAACAAAACAGAGAAGTAGATGATGATAAATGTATAGATTCACATATGATTACAACCACATTGGCAATGAATCTTTGCACAATGGGAGTAGAATGATAGAGCTATGGAGTAAGCTCTTCAATCTCTACAAAATGACATGAAGTGGTCACGTACAAGGCTTGCTAATCGCCTCTTCCTTCTTGCTCCTTTTATAGCTATTCTTGGAGGGAGTTTTGAATTCGAATTCGAATGGCTCCACCTAAAAGTGATCCCCAAAGTTAGGAGAGATTCCCTCAGCTGTAAATTTCGTGGTTTTGGGTAGTTAGAACCACGAATTTGCTTTTACATCATGGATGAGGTAAGCCATCCTTTTCCTTTTTTCTTTTTCCATTTACAAGAGATAAAATGTACTCTTTTACAAGAGGTGTTCACATGACTACTCATGTGACTTACAGATGAGGATAATAGCAAATATATCAAGCATGTAGGCTTGGGTAAAATGCAACTTGTACAAGTTTGGGGAACTAATTCTTTGTACTTGCAACATTTAGGAGTGACTACCAAAGTCAATCTTAAAGACTATTCACATCGAGATGTACCCCCAATACAATGGAATACCATCCATAAGACTCAGGTAGAGACGGAATCCGTGCACTCATTAGAATCAGATCCTTCTTGGTTGCATGAGGATACTCATTTATGGATGTGTAAGGTAGCAAACCAAGAGGAAGAAAGGCTAGAAGCAAGGACCTTAGGTGCAGATCAAAATCCACGAACCCTTCAAGATCCAGCTTATGCACATGTAGTATTCCCTGACGAAGAGTTTGAACCCCATGGTTGGGCAGAAATCCTAGCAACAATGGATGTAGCCATCAATGAAGAACAATGGACACCCCACTGTGACAAGGATGGCTATGACATTTCAGTTTTCACGATAGAGCCAATCATGTGCGATGCAATTTTAGAAGAGTGTGAACCTAACACTGATGCATTTGAGGATGCAAGTGATTTTGATTTAGAATCAATTATCATGGACCCACCCTTTGCATCAGAGGAAGAATATTTCTACGAAGTAGAGACTCACCCTCAGAGACAGGAAGAAATTACGAATGAGGTGAGGTTAGCCACAGAAGTGACTACTAAGATTAAAGGAAAGAAAAGACAGAAGAAAGACACCATGTCACAAAAAGAAGAATCTTTGTTTGAAGTACCCGAGAACTTCAAGAAATATGAAATCGAAGATAGAAGAATCATGGTACGAATGCCTAATAGAAAGGCGAATGACAGACAAGTATATGATAACCGAGAGAAAACCAAGAAAATAATAGTAGCCATAGAAGGAGAAGAAGAAAAAAGTACATACATAGGGCATGATTTGACGAAGGAAGAAGAAGAAGAGCTAGTTGCCCTATTGCGCGAATATAGAGATGTGTTTGCATGGAGTTACAAAGATTTGAAAGGAGTAGATCCAGATATATGTTCTCATAGAATCCCTATGACTCCAGATGCAAAACCTACGAAACAAAAACCTTACACGTACAATGATAACTACGCTGCGAAGATTAAAGAGGAGATAGATCGGCTGATAGAAGCAAGATTCATCTATGAGATTGAGCATACCGAATGGGTATCCCCCATTGTGGTTGTGCCCAAGAAGAATGGAAAATTGCATGTGTGTATTAACCTTAAAAAAGTTAATGCCACCACGATTAGAGACAGTTATCCTCTTCCTATCACAGAACATCTATTGGAAAGAGTTGCGGGCAAGGAAGTTTACAGCTTTCTTGATGGATTTTCAGGCTATAATCAAGTAGCCATTGCTCCAGAAGACCAACACAAGACGGCATTTGCCACCGAATGGGGCATATTTGCATTTCGTGTAATGCCATTTGGCTTAACAAATGCACCCGCCACTTTCCAACGACTCATGTGTCATGTTTTTAAGGAATTCTTACGCAAGAGTTTGGAAGTTTATGTCGATGACATATGTGCTCATTCGAATATCAGGCAGACGCATATCCCAGAGTTAAGACAAATATTTGACAAATGTCAAGAATATCAGGTTTGTTTGAACCCAAAAAAATGCGTTTTCATGGTCAGACAAGGCAAAATTCTAAGACACATTGTGTCAAAAAATGGAATCTCTACGGATGAGGAAAAGGTGAAGGTAATTGCGGATCTACCTAGGCCGACGAACATCAAAGAGATACAAGCATTTATGGGCCATTGCGGTCATTATCGGCGATTCATACACATGTATGCAATCATAGCCAATCCTTTGTACTCTCTTTTAACCAATTTTGAATGGACAGATGAATGTGAAAATTCATTCAATGAACTTAAACGACGCTTGTGCTCAGCACCTATATTGACTACCCCAGATTGGAGTAAGCCATTCCATGTACATGTGGATGCATCCAATTACGCCATAGGATGTGTGTTAGCACAACCCGCGAATGAAGGTAACATAGATCTCCCCATAGCTTATGCGAGCAGACAATTGAACGCAGCAGAAAGAAATTACACCACGACAGAACGAGAAGGATTAGGCATGATCTACGCAGTAAAGAAGTTTAGGCACTACTTGTTGGCCAACAAATTCAAGTTCTTTACAGATCATCAAGCCCTATTGTACCTAGTCAACAAACCATGTAACACGGGACGATTGATACGTTGGTTTCTATTACTCATGGAGTACGATTTTGAAGTAGTAGTCAGGAAAGGAAAGACACATCTCAGAGCTGACCACCTTTCAAGATTAACCTCAGGAGAAGCTCCTCAAGGAATAGCGGATGAATTACCAGATGCTTATTTGTTTAATCTTGAGATAACACCAGAATGGGCTAAACCAATAGTCCCTATTCTGACATACGGACCCAAGAATCCTAAGATAAAGATCAAAGAAGGAGAGATTACCAAGTCTCAGAGATATCAAATCATAGCAGGAAGCATATATAAACAGGATAATCAAAAGATTCTTGCTTGTTGTGTAGACGAATCAGAACATGCAAATTGGTTGCAATTAGCACACATAGGTGCATTAAAGCAACATCATTCAAAACATCGAACACTACAGACTCTGCATAGATTAGGAGTATATTGGCCTTCGATGGAAGCAGACTTCTACAAGTTGTGTAAAGAATGCCATGCTTGTTGTGAAAGACCACCAGTAGAGCATGCTACATTATACCACGTGTCTCTCACACCAGACTGGAGTGAACCTTTAGTGACATACTTGAGGACGAAGACATTCCCTCAAGAAATGACCTTAGCACGATAACGCAATCTAGAGCAGGAAGCTCAAGACTATTCACTTATTGGTGATAATCTATACAAAAGAGGATGAGATGGATATCTAAGACAATGTGTTCATGAAAGCGATTATCTGAGCATACTAGAGACTGCACACCAAGGTGTTGCAGCAGGTCATTTTGGACCAGATAGGATAATCAAAGCCATCCTCTTTGCAGGATTATGGTGGCCCACTCTCCACATGGATGCTCATACCTATGTTAAGAGATGTGATGTGTGCCAAAGAACTCAGTTTCCTACTCGCAGAGATGAAATGCCATTGAAACCCATGATGGGAGGACGTGCATTTTCTAAGTGGGGTATAGACTTTGTAGGACCCATTAACCCCCCAGCAAAAGGTACACATGCTGAATACATTATTGTCGCGACAGATTATCTTACCAAATGGGTAGAGGCAAAAGCCACGAAATAGAAGGATGCACACACGACTGCAAAATTCTTATTTGAAAATGTCTTTACAAGATATGGATTGCCTATAGAGTTAGTGAGCGATCACGGAACTCACTTTCTAAACCAAGTCATTGAATATTTGTTACAGGATCTTATGGTGATTCACAAGAAATCCGCACCATATCATCCTCAGGCCAATGGTCAGGCTGAAAGCACTAATAAGATCCTTTGTAACGTACTGACGAAACTCGTGAACAACAAACGTTCAGATTGGGACAAACAGCTACATCACGCTGTTTGGGCATATCGAGTGGCCTACAAGACCGTACTCAATGCATTTCGCTTTCAGATGGTTTTTGGTCAGAATGCAGTGCTTCCTTTGGACTTCTTGATACCGACCCTTAAGGTTGCACAAGAACATCAGTGGACCGGCCATGAATTATCAGCAAGAATAATGGATTTGGAACGATTAGGAGAAACCAGGCTAAAGGAAGCAGCAGGAATATACGCAGCAAAGAAGCGACAGAAAGCCTATTTTGATGTGCATGTGAAAGATAAGGGCTTAAAAGAAGGAGATTTAGTTCTAGTATATACGCTGAAACAGCACGCACGAAAGTTAGAAAAGCAAGGTTATGGACCTATGATCATTAACAGACTCTCAACAAGTGGAGCAGTACAATTAGCCACTTTAGAAGGAGATATAATGCCTAATTACATTAGTGGTTGTAGATTCAAGTTATATCAGGAACCTCTTACTGAGGATATGCTTAGACGACTCACGTTGGCAAAGAAGCGTAAGGAGGAAGAAAATAGAATACGAGCGGAAGCTCAGGCAGAAGCAATAGAACGCATTAAGCGCATGAAGCTAAGAAGACAAGGACTATGGATAGAACATTATAACCATCTGGAAACTACACCCAGATATCCCATGGCCATGTGTCAAGTAAAGTCAACCACTCATCCTAGTATAGTGAATAGGAGACCATTCATTACAGTCAGGCTAGAGCACGGCAACCCTTGCCAAGAGCTCAGGGCTTTAATTGACTCAGGTGCTGCGACTAGTGCGATTAGATGGTCCCACTATAAGGATTCAGGAATAGAAATGCGGCCAATTGAGGCATACCTCATAGGGCTAGGAGGCATGGAAACCCCTTGCATGGGCGAGGTGGACCTTCCTATCCTCATTAAGGATGTGACTATGACAGCGAAACTACTAGTGTGCCATGATGACGACCTGATAGAACCCCTAATCCTTGGCCAAGATTGGCTATACGATCACTCAGTGGACCTAATTCTTAGACAAGGCTCCTTATAGATTGGAACCTTAGATCAGAAGCGAGTGATACCGCTTGACTTCCCTAATGGCATTCCGACTGAGGTGTGTAGCCCTAGACCCCATGAAATGCATGCGATGGAAGACCGGAAGATCTTTGGTCAGATCAGTCACGTTATGTCTACACCAACCCACTCGGGCTTGGCTATGGACAGTTGTCAATCAGAAGGACGACAGGAGATCTTCCGTGGGGCTTCCTACAAACTAGAAGGGGCAGCTACCCAACCGCTAGGGCAGATGGACACAATCAGCGGTCAGGTGGGTTGCATCAGCGGCCAAATGAGCACAATACCCTGCGGTGCTCATCCTTCCAAAGTTGTTGCGGACTGGCCTAGATTAAAGATAAATAACGAATCACTTCCTAATGGGCAGGTCACGCAAGTGTTGGATCTCCCTTCTTTTCCAAAGCAGAGCGTCCAATGGACCTCTCAAACCCAACCACGAAGGAGTCAACCACAACAGAGGAACCCAGACCGACGACACCACCAGACGAGGCAAAGAAAGAAGCAGTATCAACATCACAGAACAAGTGGCACGAGACAAATATGGGTGCCAAAAGGACAGCAACCACAGCCTATTGGCAACACTACAAACAAGAACAGGACAAAGTTTCAAAAAAAGCAGAGTCAGCATCCAAAGTCCCCTCGATCTTCTTCCCCAAGTACAAATACTCGACAGATTTGGATCGCCAAGAAGTATCTTATCAATCGACCCACACCCATGCAGATTTGGGTACCCAAACAATGTATTATAGCCCAACCCTCAAGCCATGTAATATATACCCCTCAGAAATCTTTTCATCCTTCAATACCACCAAAACCGATACCACTTTTTGCCCCTCAGCAGAAACACACCACCCACTCAAATACTCATAGTAAATGGATACAGAAACGTATCCAGACGTCTTCTTGTACCCCCTTATCTAACAATTCTCCCACCCCGTTTAAACTCCACCCTTGTAATAATTCACCCTCAACCAAACCTTGTATGAATTCATACACCAAACCCCACATCATGCATAATAAAAGCTCATCAAGAAATGTATGCATAATCTGACCATGTAGGCATCTAGAGACCTGCATTAGTTTTGCAAATAATCATTCCATTAACCACTTCACGACACTTGGCTACACGGGTTACACATCGGTTATGGAAAAGGATTGCGGTCTCACCTTAATGGGATCATAATTAATTTCCATACTAATGTGCTAATCTTTTGTAGCAGATCTTTTCCATTAGCTCGTCAGTCATCATGCAAACCGAAGAAGGACCATCAGAAGCTGGCCCAAGCACACCAATGGCCAATATTGGAGAATTACTCGCGGAATCTCATCCGACGATGCAACCACCAGAGTTTCAAGGTTTTCCAGGACCCATGCCAATAGACGATCCTCTTAGAGGATATACTGAGAAGATTCATCGTAACTCTCACTGGTTTCAAGGCCTAGCAGGACCATTAGCAGATGCTGATTTCATATTTGAGGCCAATTTGGCATTTGATTATCGCACATGGGCCAAGTACCAGTTCTTTTCAAGAGAATTTGAAGGATTACAGAATACACAAGATTTAACGCACGTTTGGGCATGAGCAGGATTTACAGAATATTTTAGTGACCCTCTGCCTAAACCCGATTTTTACAAATGCTTTTACTTAGTAACCACCTTGACAGCCTCAGAGAACAAGGATCTACCCGGAACATTCATGTTACCATCCTTGGTAAATGATCCTCCATTCAGAAGGTTTTATCTGTCTAAAGATCTAATTCGCGCAGCTCTCAAAATACATGGAACGCATACTCCGACGGAGCGAGAACGGCTAGTCCCAGAGCCGATGAAACGTGGTGATGTAACTAAGTGGGAGGATATTTTAGCTATAACCCCTAAGCTCTCCAAGCCCTTACGGATATGCATGCAGCATTTTGCTTTCCCAGCTCAAGATCGTTTTACCATGCCCCACAAAAGAATCTGGTTTGGCTTATACTTAGCATGTACTGGACCCCAAACGGTTGATCTAGCTAGCTGGATAATTGATCAGCTCTATTTGGCACAACATAGATGGGAACGAAAGAAAGTCATCAATGGGTGTTGTGCACTTACAAGGATTATACATATGTGTTTGGCATATGATTTACCCATTGAGCGTGCCATGACCAGTGAGGAACTGAAAGCATTTAAAGGAACCACAAAGAAAGCTAGAAAGGCTAGCAAAGGTAGAGTAGGAAAGCGCATGAGAGGAACCATCCCCTACCTTCAGGTGCCAGAATCACCCTCACCACAACCATCTCCAGAGCAGTCACAGACAGCAGCCACTCCCATAGTACAACCTATTCGTATCAGATTATCAAGACCAGTTGTAACGGAGGGCACCACCAGTACTGTTGCACCTCAAGCAGACACAACCCTAGAACCTATCACCACGGCAGCTGAACTTCCCACCACTATTGGTGCGGAAGCGTTCTCTTTTCCAATACCCCATTTAGAAGCAGAACAAGCAGCGCCACTAAACACAACATTCGATTTTGAAATGCCCGATGCATTCTCCAATGAGTTCCAATTTTCAGAAGGACAACTGTTTTCTCAAGAATATGAAAGGCCCAGCTATCCCACCACACCCCGGGATCAGCCACAAGGACAGATTGTGTCTAGCTCTGATGACGAAAGAACAGCAACCGATGACGACGAAGGCGATGACGAAGCCAGCCAGGGAACTCAGGAATCCCAAGAGCATGAACAGATAGATGGCCAAGGCCAACAAACAGACACACATGGTGATACAAGTACCCATGAAGATGAAACTTACGAAGCAGCAGCTTACACACTGGCTATTAAGAAGCTGTATAGAACTATGGAAAAAGTTTGGGCATGCAAAAAGCTGACTGAGGAAGAGAGTCAAGCGATAATAGAACAAGAACTTGTCACAAGCGGATTCGAAGACGCATACATTAAAGGATTCAGAGAGTTAGTCAAATCAGTAGGCTCCAACGAAGCACTTAGGTACTTGCAAAGAAAGCCACTACCATAGTTTGACCCCCGCAGAGTACGACTACTTTCAAAGCCCGACGAATACATTCATGTACCAACAAGAGCACAGTCTTCAGAACAAGCCAGGGAGGCACGCCTCGTCCCCGAAAGTTCGTTGGCCGCAGAAATCATCCTTGTAGATTCCCCACCCCGTGCTACCACTATACATACCTCAGTAGTCACTGAAGTACCGACCACCCCAACCGCCCCTCCATCACCACCCGTCCATCCAGCCACCCCTCTTCACCCTCCTTCCCCCAGACCAACATCTTCATTCGCCGGTGGCGTAGCAAAAATCATCTTTACGACCACTCACCCCACAATTCTTGCACCCATTAGACCTAGTCTACCCCCTCACAAACCCACCTTTCTATCCAACCCATTCCTCCATCCATCTTTCCCCACAACTCCAAGACCCCTTTTTCCATTCCCACCGCCATTAACCTTCTCCCCCGTCTCACCTCCCCGACCCACTGTAACCCCTCTTTCCCCTTCCACCCAGCTGCACCAGCCAGTCCCCCTGTAGATTACTCCTCAACCTTTGTAAATCCCGTATTTACACGAGCACAAGCACCCACAGTCACACCCATATTCACAGTCACCGCACTAGACACGTCCAATGACATGGACATCTCACCACCCACTGCACCATCACTCACTTCACTCAGAGCACAAACACTTTTAGGCACATCACAATTTTCCACAATCACCACAGCATCCACCTTCCCACCCCCATTCCCCGTTCCCTTTGCATCTACACCCACTGCATCTTCATTTAGCACCCCATTAATACTATCACCCACTGTAGATAATGCATTTCGACAGATGTTCATGTGTATGACGCAAGTAAGAGATGAGTTCACATCTCTTGGCAATAATTATCAGCAGCTATAGAGGACAACCACTGACTTACAGTCACAGCTTAATTTATTGTCGATTGAGAATGCCTCACTGAATAGCCTCTACCAAGAATTACGAGAGGCCTATCATAAATTAGAACTAAAAAGCGAAGAAAAGACCAAGGAAGCCACTGCTGACCTGGATAACTTATTAAGAGCCCAGACAGTCCGCAATGCAACGCTAACACGAAACATGGGCTTACTCAGAAGACATCTAGCAGCAGCAAAGGAAGAAAACCAGCACTTACAGGACCAGAATCGAGAAAACTTAGAAGCAGCCCTAGACCATCCAGACCAACCACTCAGTCCTAGTCGGTTCAAAGCCATTCCCTCAGACTCGATGAGGATGCTGCTAGAAGATCATGTAAGACTGCTAGATGACTACGGCCGCATGAACGAGGAGTTACAGAAACTCAAAGAAGACCATAAATTACTCCAGTTACGAGCACCGGCACACCAAGACATACCAGCACCTGTGGACCCCTCTCCTGATATCTTAGAGGAATTCAACGCATTACGGGCCCAGGTATCAAACCTTGAATCAAGGATTGCAGTATATGAAGCACCACCCAGGCCAGATTCCCCACCTGAGCTACCAGCTGAGGAAGAAACTGTCACCATCCCGGTGGAGGAAACGTTTGAAGAGGCGTACGAGCCACAACCCATCCCAGGCGGACGCAAGAGTAGCAAAAGCAAGAAGAAGAAGCTTGGAGCACAACACAACACTAAATGAATTACCAAGTGAATGTACAAAGATAACTGATTCATTGGGGTTATAGATATGTATACAAGCCAAGGGAAAAAAGTGTGTTGATAGTCCTAAGTGTGTTCACACATTATATATTTTGTTGTGCTCCAAGCTTCTTCTTTTTCCTTGTGCTATTCTTGTGCCTTCATAGACCTCGAACTCCAACACTCAAAAGTATCTTTCGAACCTCATCTAATTTTTTGGAATGATTAGGAAATTTTAAAGCTCTAATGAGCTTTAGGACTACTCTTAAAGTGAAATGTGCCCATTTTCCATCTAAAAACGGTCTAATCTCTTAGCATAAAGGGAAAAAGGCTAAGTTTTAAAGACATTTTGGAGTATTTAAGTGCAAAATTTGTGTATCTTGCATCTTGAGCTTCTTTCTCTTATCTCCTTCTTCATTTGGAGCTTCGATGGTGTTCTTGAGGTGTCTCTAGCCCATATCTATGAGTAGCGAGTGAATGTGTGTCTCTTACCATTTTCATGCATTGAATGTGTGTCTCTTGCCATTTTCATATGTGTTTGGGGTTGATCTTCTTTAGAAGTATATGTTAAGGTCCATACTTTTGCGATACATGTCTTCATGCAATTGGACAAGGTAAACATTCTTGGATTGACAATTTAAAGGTGATCTCATAACATAAGATTCCTATTATGCTTCATGCTAGTGAATCTATAACTTTTGGCACCATTATGGAGGGTGTTCTCCTCAAGGTCTCCATTGAAGCTTGAAGTTTGGAAGAGGTGGTAGGAAGCTTCATTGGACGTGTTTGTGAAATCATTTGAGTTTTTTGAAGATTTTTTCTACGTTCCTCTATTATTTCTAGGTCCTTTTTACATTTTGGTAGTAGAATTAGGTTGTAGTAGAAATTTTTTTTTCATCATCTTGCTCAGGGTAAGAATTGAGCAAGTTAGAGAAATATCTCATTGTATCTTAGCAAACCTTTTTTATGTTCAAAGGAAAAAAATAATGTATCAAAGTTTGAATTTTGTTGGAGTTAGATGTCTGCGGAAGCACCCAAACAACACAAGGAAGAAGAAGAAGCTTGGAGCTCAACACACAATATTGAATGTATTATCATGGGAATGTACAAAGATAAGTAACCCTTTAGGACTATAGGTGTATATACAAGGGGGAGGGGACCTCCTAAAGAGGGAAAAAAATTCCTTGGTGGTCCTAGTGTGTTCAGACACATCACTACCTAAATATATCAACAAATCCCCCCTAGGAGTGATGCGGTGAACAAGGAGCTGGCACTCATGTATAAGGAAGTGCCAAGCTATGTGGAAACAATCCACAAAAGGAAGTAAGCCCAAAGCTTTGTAGAAAGCATAAACTTCTCCCTAGGTAGAGCCTTCGTGAAAAGGTCTGTAATGTTCTCTTGCCTGGGCACATATGCCAAGTTGATCTCTCCAATAAAGAACCTCTCCCTCACATAATGATAGTGCACCTCAATGTGCTTAGTGTGAGCATGGAACACAGGGTTCCTCTCAACTCCCAATGCATTATGATTGTCAGTGAACATGGTGGTGGCAGAAGACTCACCAATACCCAAATCATCCATAAGGCATATGAGCCACACACACTCAATAGTTACTATGAAAGCTGCCCTATACTAAGCCTCACATCTGGAAATGGCCACAGTAGGCTGCTTCTTCCTCAGCCAAGATATGCATGAGCTACCAAGAATGAAGCAAAAACCACTAGTGAACACACGAGTGTCATAGAAACCTGCTAGTTAGACACAGAAAGAGCATGCAAATCTGGCGGTAGTGATCCCTCCTTGGGATAAAACAATCCAAGTAGTCCGCTACCACTCAAGTAGTGAAAGATGTGCTTAAGTGCCTACCAATGCTTGGCTCATGGGCAACACGTAAACCTGCTCATATGTGAGATAACAAACTGAATATCTGGCCGAGTAATGCATAAGTAAATAAAGCATCCAACAGACTGCTGATAGAGAACAATATCAAATGCATCTCCAGCATCATGAAGACTCAATCATAAACCTGTCTCCATAGGAGTGGCAATAGGTTTACAATCTTCAAGGCCAAAATGCTGCAATAATGTGACAATATATTTAGTTTGATACAAAGCCATTCCACCATCAATGTACATCAATTGAATGCCCAAATAATGATGCAAATGCCCCAAATCAAACATCTCAAATGAGGATGCAAATCAGCCTTGAAATCAACAATATGCTTCTCATGAGGACTAGTGAGCAGCATGATGAGCTGGAAGTGCACAGATGCTATGAATAATAGTCATTCGGCAAGTAGGAGCAAAGGTCTCATCAAAATCAATGCCTCTTTCCTATGCATAACCCTTTGCAACAAGCCTAGCCTTATACCTATCAACTGTTCCATCAGGTTTATGCTTCAGCTTGTATACCCACTTAGTGCCAATGGCCTTCTTACTAGGAGGCAAGTAACATAAAGACCATGTACCATTTTTCACGATATCATCATATTCAGATTGCATTGCAGCCATACAATGTTCAAAATTTTGTGCTTCATCAAATGAAGCAAGTTCAATTTCATCATAGAGACTAGAGGCCACCATAGCATAGCAATCTGATGCAAAAGAGGCACTATGAGAGCCTCAAGGAGTAGGATATGACAAAGGTGCATCTAATTTGCTATCACACAAACTCTACACCAGCCATTTTGGTATAGTTTTTGCATGTTCAATATTAGATCTCTCATCAGTAACTGCATCATGTAAATCTACATTAGAAATAGAATGATTTGCATCATCACATGAAACCTGTAAAGGCTGAGAAGTTGCCTCATTAGGACTAGCACTAGAATGTCCACCTATAAAAAGAGGCAACAAAGTATCATACATGTCTTTGGGGCTGACAAATATCTCCTTCGTATATGAAAGTAAAGGCTGAATAGCATCTTCCACAAAAACAACATCACAGCTAACCAAAATGCATTTAGTCTGTGGATGATACATACAATAGCCTTTGCTTTTAGAATTGTACAAAAAAAAAGGCTTGCGACCATGCCAAGCCTCATATGGAGTGGTAGACTACAATGCTTTAGTGGGACACCTGCTAAGTACATATGCTGCACACATGACAACCTCAAGCTAGAAACTATGTGGTAAAGCCTGACTCTTGACCATACAGCTCACCATGTCCATGAGTGACCTATTCTTCCATTCATCAACTCCATTTTTTTGAGTTGTATACGGCACTATACACTCATGCTTTATCCCACATTCAACCAGAAATGCATTAAAGTCAGAAGACATATATTGCCCCCCTTGATCAAAATGGAGGGTGCCAATTTTACATGCTGACAAATTTTCAACCAAAACCAAAAATTTTTTGAAGCACATAAACACTTCGGACTTTGCTTTGAGTGGATATACCCATGCATGCCTAGAGAAATCATCAATGAAAGTCATGAATTAAAGATAGTTTCCAAAAGAAGGTGTGTGCATAGGACCACAAACATCACTATGTACAAGATGCAATTTTTGAGTAGCCGGAACTCAATCATCTTTTAGAAAGGAGGAACACTGCATTTTCCCCAAAATACAGCCTTCATATACATGTTTTTCGAGTGCTTCAAATTTGGGCAAAGAGGACCATTTCAGATTTCTACAGGCATAACAAACTAGCAAAATTTAGATGACCAAAGCATGCATGCAAAAGCTTTGCATCTGACATAGCTTGAGAATCATGTACTGCACATGTTGAATCATTCATAGGGTTTTCATAGTCTATGAGTTTATACAAACCAAGACATAAAATGCCAAAAGCAATAATCATGTTTCCATTTGATAGATCATAAACTGTACATCTACCATCAATAAATTTCACAATCAAACCAATCTTGGCTAGGGTCAAAAGTGATAATAGATTCTTCTTGATCCTTGTCACAAATAAAACATCTGACAATGTAAAAGAACTACCATCAGTAGTAGTCAAAATGATCTTACTAATGCCCATAACAGGATAAGAGGAGTTGTTGGCGCATGTAATAGTATTCCTTGTAGGGGCACGATCGAGTGAAGAAGAGAAACTACGCTACGAGCTAGTATGTTTGGTCACCCCACTATCAAAGTACCAAACATCTAAGTCTACTGCAGACATGCACTCCTCATGAGAAGATGGGTGAAAATTGCAAATACTAGTAAATGCCCATTCTTCATCCTGCACAAGATTAGCAGACTCTGTTTTCAGTGTAGAAGCCTCTGTAACAACCATTCTATCCTCTTTCTTCTTTGCCCCTTTAGCAGCCAGTTTTGAACAGCTCTTATTGGCATGATCGTTTGCTTTACAATATTTGCAAAGCAATTTCTGTTTTTCTAATTTCTTCTCATCTTTTTCTTCCTTCTACGATTGTGCAAAATTAATAGATTTCTACTTACTAATAGAAGAGCTCCATTTTCCTTTGCCCTTTTGACTAGCCAGGAAAGCTTGATCTGCAACACACATAATAGACTTGTTCTTCCTGGATTGATCTTCATGGAATAGAATAAAAACTAACTCTTCAATCGTTAAGACATTTGGATTGCCTTTCATCATCAAACGAATAGTAGAAGCAAAACTCTGATATGAATTAGGAAGACCATTCAGAACAGTCTGCATAAGTGAACTGTCAAGAACGACTCCATCAACAAAAATCAATTGTTCCTTCAAATCCTTGATCTTTGTCAGAAAACTATCCATAGAATCACCTTCATTCATGTGCTCACTCTCCAACTGTTTTCGGAGGTAAGCAACACGAGCCTCATTCGTAGCCTGGTACAATGTGGTGAGTGTATCCCAAGCATCCTTAGTCATTTTGCAAGAGCGAATGTGAGGAATAATGGCATGTTTGATAGACAATGCTATCAATGCATGTGCTTTAGCATCTCTACCATCCCAAGGAATTTTCTCTGTAGTAGGTGCAACAAGAACCACAACACGAACAGAAATGTGAAGAATATCAACATCTTCAATGCCATCTGCATCAGCTTCAATACCTGTATTTGCAAGTGTAATACGACGTTTTTCAACACCCTGCACAATGTTACACAGTCCTTTTGCAACCAATACATGCCGCATCATATAATCCCACAATGGGTTATTTGTACCGTCCAACTTATCCTCAACAATCAACATATGGAATACATCACTGCTTTCAGCCATGGCCACTAACTGAAATACCCTGATGCAGAAAAATGACTGTATCTAAAAAAGTTGACCAGAAGTACCCGGGATGAGTTCTACTAGACCTGTAGTAGACTTTGAGATGCTTACGCTAGCGGACCGAAACTTGTATATATCTTTGGCACAAAAAGACAAAATTGTTGGAGTTAGACGTCTACGGAAGCACGCAAACAACACAAGCAAGAAGAAGAAGCTTGAAGCACAACACACAATACTCAATGTATTACTAGAGAATGTACAAAGATAAGTAGCCTATTAGGGCAATAGGCGTATATACAAGCCGGGGAAAAAACCTCCTAAAGAGGGAAAAAAAGTGCCCTGGCAGTCCTAGAGTGTTCACACACATCACTACCAAAATATATCAACAAATCCCCCTTGGGAGTGATGTCGTGAACAAGTAGCTAGCACTCATGTATAAGGAAGTGCCAAGCTATGTGCAAATCACTCCACAAAAGGAAGTAAGCCCAAATCTTTGCGGAAAGCTTCAAACTTCTCCCTAGGCAGAGCCTTCATGAAAAGTTCTACAATGTTCTCCTGTGTGGGCACATATGCCAAGCTGATCTCCCTAGCAGAGAGCCTCTCCCTGACATAATGATAATGCACCTCAATGTGCTTAGTGCGAGCATGAATGTTATATGGAGTAACCCCTAAGGAGAGGTGTGAATCACCTCTTAGCCTTATTTAGGTGGGCTCACACATGAGTGCCATGTAGCACCCATGTGGAGAGATGTGGGGGGCTCAATTGAATAAGGAAAGAGAAGTTTAATGACAAGTGCACGGCTGGGCGGATTGACAAAGATATACTCCCTGTTTATGCTCTGAGAGAATAGCCGGCCCACCTTTTTTTCTTCTTCATGGAATTGAGAGCAGAGGAACCCTCCCCCAAAAGTGAGGGAAGGAACCCTCCCCCAAAAGTGAGGGAAGGAACCCTCCCCCAAAAGTGAGGGGAGTCATAGGAAGACAAGGAATCCGAGCCACAAACAGAGACAGTGCTCAGCCATCAGCCGTCAGTCATGCATCCACGAGAACAGAGATAGCGACTAGCCATCAGCCACGCGCCCACAAAAACAGAGGCAACGACGAACCGTTAGCCACGTGCTCACGAAGAGAGGGATCTCCCTCTTCTCCTCCTCCTCCCCTCCTCTTGGATGAAAGAGTGAACTCAATAATCCCCTTTATATCTTGAGCTTCAGGCACTACTGAAACATATGTGGGACTATTTGCCTACTCCACGACAGTCCATCTCTGAGGCCAAGCATTTGGGGAAGGAGGTAAAGTTAAGTTTTTTCAGATTTTTTTGCCAAATTAGGGGGAGGAAAAGGGATGCCTTGGATCAAAATTTTGGCAAAGTGATGGTACACACATGTAATATGGGCTGTGGAGATTGGGTATGGGATTTAATTTTGTTAAAGAAAGCTTCATTTCCTCAATTTTGAGCTTCTCAAAGTCATCCTTCCATGAAGATTTTCTTTCCCACAATGTACTCGTGACATACCCCGCTTCTCCGCACCATAGCTCGCTCATATGATATCCGATTTCAAAAATCTTTGTCACGTTACGAAGCTATACTCTTAAGATTTGCTCAAAGACCATTGTTGCTTAATTTGGATAAGATTTGGTTAACCAAAATCTCTCTACAACGCTTCAGTAGGAACTAGGTAGCCACTTTCGAGCATAGTTTTTCATCATCCGATGTCCAAATTCACTTTTTTAACTTGGGATGGCTTTATATCTTTGAAGTACAGGTGCTCGGCTACATTTCTTGGACTGCCGAGGACTGTCAAATCTCAAAAGTTCTTCAGTTTCATTCACTTTGCCCGATTGGGGCTATTGCTACATGGTTTTGGCATTGTTCTTATTGGTTTTTGGTGATTAGAACCTCCCTGAACCAACCAGACATTTCCAATTTTTGTTTGGGCCTAGCAAGGATTCAAAATTAGTGACCTCAAGCTTCAAAGATCACTTGAATTTCGCTTCCGCAACTTCATTTTGTACCAAGGAATTGCTCTTGTGATATATTTCTCTTCTTCTTGCATATTGAAGGTTTACTTCCATTCATTTTCATATACTCTAGTTAGCAGACGGGGGAAGGGAAGTGAAACATGGAATCTAAAGGGAAAGAAATAGTTGAACACACTTCTCCATCTAAAGAGAAACTAGAGGATCCTAATTCTAGAAAGGAAGAAGTAGAATTGGGGCAGGAAGTAGAGGAAAACTTAGAAGAGAAAGAGCCTTAGCAAGAAGAATATACAGATGAAGAGCTTTTGGATGTGTTTGTTACTCATGACCAATTTGTAGACTTGAAAGAACAGACCCTTAAACTAGAGAGAGATCTAAGTGGCATTATGTCTCTCATTCAGCAACTAAAGTCTCAAATGATCTCACTTGAGGGTCATGTCACCTTTTTCCTTGCTAGGAAGAAAAGAGAAACCCCTGCTCTTCCTCTAGAGATGAATAGGAAAGATATTTCTCTTCCTAGTAAGCACAAAGGAGAGAGCTCTAGGGAAGCTCCCCTCCTAAAAGACTTGAAGCCACCTACCTTTACATGGGATGACCAAGATAGGAACAAGGATGCAATCTACACTTTTTTACAAAAGTGGCATGATTTGCATCAACTGAAGGGCACCCCACCACAGTACCATGTGCTAGAGGTGAGTCTCTCGCTTGGCCCACATGCTTACAAGTGGTGGATGAGTCTTAAGGAGCGAACTCTATCCCTATAGATTGGACTCAGTTTGAGACTCTTTTTCTAAAAGAGTTTCTTCCTGAGAATGAGGAGGAGGAATTGGGATGAGTGGGATAGGACTACCCAGAGGGGTAGGCCTCTTACGGTCTACATATCACATTATAGAGAGATCATTTTGAAACTTAAGGGCTTAGACGATTTCCAAAAAACGAGAGGGTTTGTTAGAGGCTTAGATAAAGCCATTAAGAGAGAAGCCAGAATGAATGCTCCTAAGACGTAGTGATGTCTGTGGTAGACTCAAATGTTTGGCACGTTGATCATGGGGCAATCAAACATATTACCTGATCACAGTGGAGTTTCATTAGTTCACTTGAGCTTGCCCCTACATGAATATTGTCACATGTGCTAAGAATTGCTTTTATCCTATAACGGGAATTGGTAAGAACATTTTGAATACTACATATGATAGTTCTTTCAGATTGTCAAATGCTTTGTATATGCTAGGGATCAAGAAAAATATATTGTCAGTTTCACCAGTAGCCAAGATTGACTTGGTTGTCAAATTTATTCATCACATATGTACAGTTCATTATCTATCAAAGGGTGATATTTGACCAATACCTAGTTCAACCAAAAAGGCATCCGAGACACACACTCTCAACAACCGCGATGAAAGTTGTCCTATACTCAACCTCACAAATAGAAGGGCCCATAGTAGGCTTCTTCTTTCTCAATCAAGATATGCATGAACTACCAAGCATGCGGCAAAAAAACGGGTGGAAACATGTGTCATAGCAACCAACAAAGTCAGAGTAAAAAAAAAAGCACGTAAATCTAGTGATAATGACCCCCCTTGGGATAAAACAGTCCTATTAACCAAGTACCACTCCAAAAATATATGCTTAATTACCTTCCAATGCTTGACACTTGGAAATGCAAAACCTACTTATCAAGCCATATTATGCATAAGTAAATCAAGCATCCAACACCTTGTAAATGTGGAAATAGGTTTGCAATCTTCAATGTCAATATATTTTGTTTGACGCAAAGTTATCCCCCCATCAACTTGCATATATTGAATGTCCAAATAATGATGCAAATGCCCCAAATATGCCATCTCAAAAGAGGCATGAAAATGATCCTTAATTCAGTAATATTCTTCCCTGTAGGAAAAAATGAGAAGCATGCCATCAACATATATAACAATGATTAGAAGTATATCATCTAGGCACTTAGCATATAAGGTGCTCTCAGCTTAATTGTTCTCAAAACCATATGCTAGCAAGTAGGCATCAATCTTTTCATATCAAGCAAGTGGTGCTTACTTCAAACCATATAATGCATTCTTCAACTTGCATAGTTTGTTTTCATGCCCTTTCTTGACAAAACCATGGTGCTGAAATATATACACTTCATGTAAATCACCATTCAAAAATGCATTTCTAATGTCCAATTGATGTATATTCACAAAATGCTATGTATATTCACAAAATGCTATGTATATTCACATGATCTCCAAGTTCACAAAATGCTATGCATTGCTAGTCATTCAGCATGTGGGAACAAAGGTCTCATTACAATCAATGCCTCTCTCTTAAGCATAACCTCTAGCAAGAAGGGTTGCCTTATACCTAACAATTGTTCCATTAGGCTTTATTTCAACTTGTATCACCATCCAATTTTTTGAGTTTTTTTTCTTAAGTAAAAGAAACAAGCTCATTCTCATCATGAAGACTAGAGACATTGATTGCATAACAATCTAATGCAATTGATGCACCATGAGAGCCTAAATGGGTATGACATGACAAAGGTGCATGTAATTTGCTATCTCTCAAAGTTTACACCAACCATTTAGGCATACTTTTGTCCTCTTCTATGTTAGCTCTCTCATCAATAACTGCATAACGTAAATCTCCATCAGAAATAGAATGATCTGCATCATCCTATGAAAACAATAAAGCTTAGAAATTTCCTCATTTGGACAAGGAATTGACTATCCACATGTAAAAATAGATAGTAAAATGTCATACACATGTCTCATTGGTACATGAAAGTAATGGTTGAATTGCATCTTCCACAAAAACCACATCATGGCTAACCATAATTCCTTTAGTCTATGGATGATATAGACAATATTATTTGGTTTCTGAACTATACCCAACAAAAAAATACATTTCATTGCTTTATCATCCAAAGATAAAGCAATGAAATATACTAATACATATGTAAGACAACCAAAGACACACAGATGAGAAACAGATGGCTTGTGACCATGCCAAACCTCATATGGAGTGATCAATTGTAGTGATTTTGTGGGACACTTATTAAGTACATATATTGCACACATAATAGCCTCAAGCTAGAAACTATGTGGTAAAGCGTAACTTTTGACCACACACCTCAACACTAAGAGTTATCATTACAATGGATAGAACAATGCATGGCCATCTATCACCAATCAAGTATAGGTTGATTATTATAGAGACATGTTCTTTCTTTCAGAAACTCTATTTTGTTGAGATGTTTATGGCACCTTAAACTAATATTTTACCCCGTGCTCAACCAAAGATGCATTAAAATGAGAAGACTCCCTCCCTCGATCGAACATGAGGGTGTCCAATTTACATGCTGACATGTTTTCTCCCATAACTAGGAACCATTTTGAAGCACATAAACATTTCAAACTTTGATTTCAATGGATACACACATGCATGCTTGGAAATTCATCAATAAACTTCAGGAATTAAAGGTATTTACCAAATGAACATGTTTGCATATGAACACATACATCACTATGAACAAGCTTCAATTTATGAGTAGCTCGAGCGGAACCATCTTTTAGGAAGGAGGAATGCTATATTTTGCCCAAAATATAGCCTTCATAGACATGTTTGTTGATATATTTAGGTAGTGATGTGTGTGAACACTCTAGGACCACCAGGGCACTTTTTTCCCTCTTTAGGAATTTTTTTTCCCTCGGCTTGTACATACGCTTATTGCCCTAATAGACTACTTATCTTTGTACTTTCTAGTGCTAATACATTCGGTATTGTGTGTTGTGATCCAAGCTTCTTCTTCTTCCTTTTTTGTCTGCATGCTTTCGCACATGTCTAACTCCAACAATTGGTATCAGGACAGGTTGCCGCTTCATCTAGGGCATCGTCGACACCTCTCCGGTTCAAAATCGCACAAATTTTGGTGAGCATACTCAGGGTGTTTCAGAGATCAAAATAGCTTTGCTTTCTGGTGTTGAAATCGCGATCTGAGCTCGTCTTAAGCACTACAAGCTATTTCATCTTTTTGTGCCAAAGGTATATGTTGGCAGCAGTCAAGGAACCGAAGGAGCCACAAGACAAAGAGGGTCAGAACGAAGAGATAGCACAAGCAGACACAGTAGCCAAAGAAGATCTGGCAAGTAGGCCATCTAAATTTTTCAGACATCAAGGAGTGGAGCACAAAAGAAGAAAGAGCAAGGAGGGAGCTCAAAGATGTGTACGACAAATCAACAGAGAAAATCCCTACACAAATAGTGATTTTAATCACTAAAAACCATTGTAAATACCATTTCGTATTTTTGTAGCTCCATTTTGTGCAAGCCAAGGAGTCCTTGAGCTTGAGGAGCCTTAGAAGTGCCTACATATCAATTTTCGTATTTTTTAGACTCCGTTTAAACCCTCAAATTGGCCCTGGAACCTAATTTTTAACTAGGCCGGACACTAGGTCTGGACAGGGCCAAAACCTAGTCAGAAACTATAAATAGAGCTAGAGAGCTCATTTTTGAGGTTAGATTGTAATTGAAATGAACTTGTAAGAGCTTTTTGAAAGTAATCTAAGAACTCCATTGCTTCTCACTCTTTGTCTTGCCGTGTGTGCGCATGTGTGTGTATGTGTGTGCATGTTTGTGTGCTTCTCACTCACGCACTTGTGCCTCCACTTGCTCGAGGTCTTCATACCATCCTCTCGTCTTCCCGGATTGACATTAAAGGAGGTGCTACTCATCACTGAGCAACACCAAATTTTGGTGCCGTTGCCGAGGATCGAGCTTTGAGGACGAGCATGTGATGGTAAGACGTAGAGTTGAAGCGTTGGAGTTATAGGTATTTTCTTCACTTTTATCTATTTCCTTTTGTTTCCTTCATCACCATCATCATCATCACCATCTCCCACCTCCATCTCCATCATCGCAAAAATTTCAGTTTTTTGACTATATTTCCTTCCTCCTTCCATTTCCCTCATTCCACTTGTGAGAGAGAGCGAGAGAGCAATATTGTGTGTGCTGTTTTTGCATGTTTCTTGAGCTGTCTTGCAGGTACATGCTGCATCATCTTCTCCAGCACTTCGTGCAAGTATAGAAATCTTGGCAACTGTCTCTGTGTCGCCGGTCTCTGTCAATCGCGACTGACAGAAAAAATGCTCCATTTGCCAAACAAAGTGCAAAACCATGATCTACAGGCCTAGAGCTTCCCAAAACTGTGTTTAGATTTTTGAAATTCATCAGATTTCTGTCAATCGCAATCGCTCTGTCAATCGCAATCGACAAACCACGACGGACAGACCTGTCAATCGCGATTGACTCATCAATCGCGACCGACAGCCCACGACGGCTCTGTCAATCGCGACCAACAGAGTCAACAACCGATTGACCACGACTGACGGATCATACGCGTGACACGTGTCAATCGCGATCGAGTCATCAATCGCGATTGACCCATCAATCGCGACTGACAGCCCACGACCGCTCTGTCAATCGCGACCGACAGAGTCAACGACTGTTTGACCACGACGGACAGACCCTCGCGACCGACCTATCAATCGCGATCGACCCATCAATCACGACTGACAGAGTCAACGACCCTTTGACCATGACTGATTGACTTTTGGAGCCACGTGTCAATCGCGATTGACCCATCAATCACGACTGACAGCCACGACGGACCTGTCAATCGCGATCGACACATCAATCGCGACTGACACCACGATGGACCTGTCAATCGCGATCGACACATCAATCGCGACTGACCTGTCAATCGCGACTGACAGAACTTGCGAACGCGATAGAAGGGCAAATTTGGCCAATTTTTAAGGGCAAAAAAATAGTGGTCTAATTTTTTGGGAACTTTTAAGGGTTTAGCATTACATTGTGAGGCCGCAACCCAAGTAATTCAAGAATTCCTGTCTGCCTGAGTAAACTGTTTCGAACCCTATTTTAGCACCTAAACCCTGATCGGACATAACTTCCTCATACAAAATCCAATTGCTGTGATTCTTGTTTTGTTGGAAAGCTTGTGGGAAGTTAACCATACCTGAGGTAGGAGAACTGAGGGATCCTTGGGATTGTTTTTTATAAAGGCAAGGGATAACTTGGACGGTAAGTTACATGCATGAAAGTGGTCTAGTCTGTCATTTGAATTTAAGTCTGGAGCTAATCTTGGGACTGATGCAGGTCTATTGAGAAGCAATTGAGAGCATCCAAGCAAGGGCTTTGTGCAAGCTTGAGAATCAACTTCTCGAGCACTAAAGAGCAAGGATCAGCAAGAAAGGTCGGAGTATTCTCAACTCCCCTTCGTCAATTCCTAGCTTAGGCTAAGAGCGACTAGAGGTAGGAGTAAGTCAGGGCGACGAGAGGCAATTATCAAGTTGAAGAATACCTAAACTTTCAAGTTCAAGCTAAGAACATAATCTTTGTACTGTCGAGAACTTTAAAGGAAAAGAACTTAACGTGGAACGATCAACTTTAAGTGCGGAACTACACTCAAATATACCTTACGACGTGATATCAGACAAGAATTTTAACACGGTAATCAACTAAAAAGAATCAAGTAACTGATACAAAAGGACTCTGCAACGAGGTTGTACTTGGGCAAATTTGGGTTATTCAATCAGGCTTATGAACCTTAGATCAGGGCGACATCTAGGGAGAGATAGACAAAGCCTTAGGTCTTCAGAGGCCACTGTCAACCACACTGCTAGGTCTTGGGCCCAGCAGTTGAGCCACCACTCATACTACCCTAGTTCTGAGACTAGTGAATCAGAGATGCCTCAAGGCATGGACAGACCTACGGGGAGTTCAGGAGTGCCATACTTGTACAGGGTAGAAGGCCCTTACAAAATGCAGTTGGAATACCTTAGGACCAACCGATTGGGTGCTAGCATCTATGAGGACGGCCTAGGAAGATCTGTGGTACAGATGAAGAATCCTGACCAATCCATTGGACTAGAGCGCCCAGCTGTCAAGTTTGAAAACGGGGCGTACTTAGACAAGGAAGGGACAATATATGTAGTCACTAGTCATCCAGATAGGACTGATGAATTTGGGAATGAGATCCTAGGAACGGACTTAGGTGACCTAGAGCAAGGAAGCATGGGTGAAGAACCAAGGACCCCCCGAGGCAAATCTGTTCTCACTAGGATTATCACACCAGAGTGGATTCCCCAAGATAATAAGAGCATAGATCTGCTTCTGAACCGAGAAACTAACGAAGCCTTTTGGAGGTATAAATCTGATCGGCCAATCGATATAGAAACAATCATGATCTATGAGTTTAAGGATCCTGATAGCCTAGGCAGAGTGACCTACTTAGATCACGCTTCAGAAAGGATCTTTGTGGTGACAGAAAATGATAGGCATGCTTACACTTGGAAAGGTGAAATTATTTTCCCCCAACCAAGATCAAATGTGTCCTATGGTCACCCTGGAGCGGGAACATCCCAAGCTCATGGAACTCAAAGAGACAGAAGTAGATATAGGCCAGAAGTAAGCTTTGCTAACCCAAGGGGCAGAGAAAGAACGAGGATGGAAACAAATAGAGTAGAGCCTGAGGTACATAGAGCCCCAAGAAATCAAAGGAATATGGAAGACTTCCCTCTACCACGACCTAGAGAACACACCAGAATTTTGAGACCAACTCAGTTAGTCAAGTCCATGAAAAATTACTTCGATGGCACAGGAGACCCATACGATCATGTGGCAGAGTTTAGGCAAGTCTTGAGAGTAGAACAAGTGGAGGACCTATTCACACAATATAATGCCTTTGGTCTAACCCTTAGGAACACAGCCCTCACATGGTTCCAACCATTGAATGAGAGACAGTTTAGGTACATAGACCAACTCCTAGAGGCTTTCATTATTGAATTCTCTAAGAGTGGCATTAGACATAATACCTCCTCATTGATTCACAGTTTCAAGCAGACCCCTCAAGAGACCGTGAGACTTGCAGGAAGAAGATTTAGGCAATATCTTGAAAGATGCCCTGTTTCGGAGCTCCCCACACCAGCTAAGCAAGTGGCTTTATTCTTGGATGGATTGCTAAGTACAAAATTGAGATCCTATGTGTACTTGAAAGACCCTAGGACCATAGAAGAGTGTGTACGCATGTGCATTGACATCGAGGATAACCTAGGGGAGGAGTTAGAGCTTTCCAAAATATACAAAGATTCTGATAGTGCCTCTAGCCTCTCTTCCACACAATCCACATCAATTGAGGAACTCACTGAGAAAGTGGCGCAGAAACTAGGTGTCTCTAGCAAACAAATCCCAAGGTTTGCCCCTGTGAAAAGATGCTATACTTGTGGTGGCGACCACATGGCAAATGTATGTCCCATTATGGCTCAACCCCAAGTAAATCCTAGTAGCCAGTACTGCACCATAGAACGGAGGTACACCAATGACACCACGCAAGATTGCCCATACAACAAGCAAGCAGTTAGGCAAACCTACCCTCAGACATACCCTCAACAAGGAAGATATCAGAACCAATATCCACCACAACAGTATGCTAGGCCTCAACAAACCTACCAACCACAATATCAAGCCCAGCAAAGGCCTCAGCCTGTGTTAGCCCAACAACCTCCAGCTCCATCCAACGTGATCCCTGTAAAGTATGCAGCTGCAGAAGAAAACCTGAATAGAGCTATAGTCCCCGTAACACCATTGCTTTCAGAAAGTGATCCCAGTGACCATAGCTTCGATTCTACACATGTTAATAGTCCCCATGCTTACTACATGCAGTCTCCTGAACATGGTGAGTCTTACTATAATGAAGAGCCAAATGAACCTAGTTGGGAGTCAGATTACACAAACGTCATGTTTGCAAACCCCAACCCTAGGCCTCAACCTAGGCAAGTAAGACCCCCATTCCCTAAAGGACCATGCTACAGATGTCAGGGAGATCATCTCATTCGTGATTGTCCCTTGCCACCACTTCCACAACCCCAATCAGTGACGATCCAGGGCTATTGCCAGGAATGTGGAAAGGAGCATCTCTTACGAGATTGTCCAAAGAATCCCAGCAATATGCCAAAAATAACTCCCATTAATGTTATTGGGTTAGTTGTAGACTCCACAGGAAGTGTGATGTCCACTACACCAGTGCAAGTGATCACTAGAGCTCAAGCATTGCAGCAAAACCAAGGGGTAGACCAGGAAAAGAGCCCAGATGTTAGTGAAACAGAGAGCATGACAAAGAAGAGGACTAGAGCTTGGAGAGATAGCCGTGAAAGAATGAAAAGGCAATGGGCAAAAAAGATGAGTGAACTCGAGGAAAGCCTCAGAGAAACAAAGGCCAGGATAACTGAACTCACATCTCAAACTCCCTCTCACACTACCCCACCTCCACCATTCCCAACTCCATCCGACCCTCCACCTTCCAACCCGCCTCAACTAATTCCACCACCCCCTAGAGTAGGATCAGTCCTAGCAGATCCCACTCCCGAAGACCTTAATATGATGCTTAAAGCATATCAGACCAGAATCCAAGAAGGGCCAAAAGTAACTGATCATGAAAAGTGTTACCCTAGAGCAGAACTAGAGCTTGAACGAACCAAAATTTGTGCTAAGATGGTGGAATTGGCTCAGACCATGTTTGAAGCCAGTCGCCTATTTAACATCTCTAGTTTAGCGAAGACACAATTGCACTTTGATGGATTGTTAGAAAGAATAGAGAAGCTAATTGCACAATCAGAAAAGGAACCCGCCTCTCAACATAAGGACAAGGCAAGTGAAAGAGCAGGTCTTCCTGCCCAGGAAGCATATGTGCTTGAAGCTTATGTGCCTAACTCTATGGAGCCAGACACATCATCTTCTATGAATCGATTCACACCAGAATTCCTACGAGAGATTCAAGAAGACAAATGGGTTAAAGAAAGTGAAGTACCTCCTCCCATTGAACTGGTGGATGATGCACACGACCAATTCCCACAAGACATCCCATCCATTTATGGGGAGCAGGAGAGCACCCACTCTCAGGAAAGACTAGACTTTGAGTCTAACTCTCTACAAGAATTACCCCACTTCACAGGCCCATGGGAAGCTAAGTCTTCTTGTATGAGAGCACCCACGGTCATGGTACGAAATGAGGACTCAGTCTTACCTAGGAACACAGAGGTAGTGAAAAACACTAAAGTGCAGTGCAATCTCAAGTTAGAAGAACTACTCAAGGTTAGACCTGAATTATGGAAACATATCGCCAAACAAGTACCAGCGATGGTGAAACTTCATTCCCAGGTAGGATCACATAGGATAGTGCCAGAGATACCCTTGGATAAGATAGGAGACATGTGTGAAGGTGAAGAAGGGAACACCTATCTTCTCATTACCTACCAGGGGTACACCACCAAGGCAATTTTGGACTCAGGTGCAGGAGTTGCAATTGCCACCACTTCCCTATGGAAGCGTTGGGGCAAGCCAGCACTCAGGCCAACAAGAATGAAATTGCAGATGGCCGATGGGCATATTGAAAGGCCCTTAGGATTGCTAGAAGGAATAACTCTCACCACCTGTGGTGTCGAGTTCGAGCATACATTTGCTATATGTGATTTTAGCAAGAACCATGCCTATGAAATGATCTTGGGACGACCTTTTATGCGACAGTTGCAAGTGGTACAGGATTGGGGAACCAATTCTTTGTACCTGCAGCACTTAGGTGTTACGACCAAAGTGAATCTCAAAGATTACTCTCATAGAGATGTTCCCCCTATCCAATGGAATCCCATCCATAGAGCCAAAGATGATACAGAATCCGTGCATTCCATAGGATCAGGATCCTCATGGATGCATGAAGACACCCACTTATGGATGTGCAAAGTGGCAGTAGAAGAGGAGAAAAGAGAAAAGGCCAGAGATATAGGTGCAAACGAAACACATAGACCCATTCAAGACCCAGCCTATGCACCTGTAGTATTTCCTGACGAAGAATTTGAACCCCACGGCTGGGCAGAAATCCTAGCAACAATGGATGTAGCCATCAATGAGGAACAATGGACACCCCACTGTGATGAGGATGGCTATGACATTTCAGTTTTTTCCTTAGAGCCAATCATGGGAGAGGCAGTATTAGAAGAGTGCGAACCTAGCCCTGATGCAATTGAGGAGGCAAGTGACTCCGATCTAGAGTCGATCATTATGGACCCACCTTTTGCATCAAATGAAGAATACTTCTATGAAGTAGAATTTCAACCCCAAAGGCATGGAGAGCTTACAAATGATGTAAGGCTAGCCACACATGTAACTCCTAAGGAAGAAGGAAAGAAAAGAAAGAAGAGAGAAGTCACACAAGAAGAGGAAGAATCTTTGTTTGAGGTCCCAAAAAATTTTAAGAAATATGAGATAGATGACAGGAGAGTCATGATCAGAATGCCTAAACGAGAGGCGCAATCAGGGGAGGCCTATGATAACAAAGAAACCACGAAGAAAGTGGTTGTAGCCATCGAAGAGGGAGAAGAAAGATGCACGTACATAGGCCATGACCTGACAGGAGAGGAAGAACAAGAGCTAATAGCCTTGCTAAGAGAATACCGAGATGTATTTGCTTGGAGTTATAAGGAATTAAAAGGGATAGACCCTGATATATGTTCACATACAATCCCCATGACCTCAGACGCCAGACCCTCAAAGCAGAAGCCCTACACATACAATGATAATTATGCTGCTAAGATCAAAGAGGAGATAGATAGACTGGTCGAAGCTGGATTCATCTATGAAATTGAGCACACTAAGTGGGTATCCCCCATCGTAGTGGTGCCCAAGAAAAATGGAAAGCTGCGTGTGTGCATTAACTTGAAGAAGGTTAATGCAGCCACAATTCGAGATAACTATCCGCTTCCTATCACAGAGCATCTTTTAGAAAGAGTAGCAGGCAAAGAAGTGTACAGCTTCCTCGATGGATTTTCGGGCTACAATCAAGTAGCCATAGCGCCAGAAGATCAGCATAAGACGGCATTTGCCATAGAATGGGGCATATTCGCCTTTCGGGTAATGCCATTTGGGCTTACCAATGCACCAGCAACCTTCCAAAGGCTGATGTGCCATGTATTTAAGGAGTTCCTGAGGAAGAATTTAGAAGTCTATGTTGATGATCTTTGTGCTCATTCCAACATCAGACAAACCCATATTCCTGAACTCAGACAAATCTTTGACAAATGTAGAGAATATCAAGTCTGCCTGAACCCAGAAAAGTGCGTCTTTATGGTCAGGCAAGGCAAGATTCTAGGACACATAGTGTCAAAGAATGGCATATCCACTGATGAAGAGAAAGTGAGAGCCATAGCAGAGCTACCTAGGCCAAGGAATGTCAAGGAAGTACAAGCTTTCATGGGACATTGTGGTTACTACCGCCGGTTCATTCACATGTATGCTGTCATTGCAAAGCCCATGTACGGACTTCTGACTAACTTTGAGTGGACTGAGGAATGTGAGAATTCCTTCCAGGAGCTTAAACGAAGATTATGTTCAACACCAATCTTGACCACACCAGATTGGAACAAGCCATTCCATGTTCACGTGGATGCATCCAATTATGCTATTGGATGTGTACTCGCACAACCTACGGGTGAAGGTAATATGGATCTTCCAATTGCCTATGCTAGTAGACAATTGAATGCAGCTGAACGAAATTATACCACTACTGAGAGAGAAGGCTTAGGCATGGTATATGCAGTTAAGAAATTTAGACACTATTTGCTTGCAAACAAGTTTAAATTTTTTACTGACCACCAAGCATTGTTATATCTCGTGAACAAGCCATGCAATACAGGAAGATTAGTAAGATGGTTTCTCTTACTAATGGAATATGATTTCGAGGTTGTGGTGAGAAAAAGGAGGACTCATTTGAGAGCAGATCATCTCTCTAGGCTCACATCTGGAGAAGCCCCACAAGGAGTGTCAGATGACCTTCCTGATGCTTACTTGTTTAATTTGGAAGTGGTGCCGCAGTGGGCTAAGCCATTAGTGCCAGTATTGACGTACGGGCCTAACCACCCAGTAATAGCCACACAGGATAGACAGGTAGTAAAAGCCCAAAAGTACCACATCATGGCTGGAAGTATGTACAAGCACACAGATCAAGGGATCTTGGCTTTTTGTGTAGAAGAGGACGAGTATGCGAAGTGGTTGCAATTAGCACATGTAGGTGCCTTAGAGCAACACTACTCAAAGCGACGAACCCTACAGACACTACGGAGACTCGGAGTGCATTGGCCAACTATGGAAGCTGATGTCCAAAAGTTGTGCAAGGAATGCCCAATCTGCTGCACTAAACCACCTGTGGAACATGCCACTCTTTATCAAGTGTCCATAGTGCCCGATTGGAGTGAACCACTAGTATCTTTTCTGAGGACGAAAACATTCCCTCCAGACATGACTCTGGCTAGGAAAAGGAGTTTAGAACAAGAAGCCCAGGATTACTCACTTATTGGTGATAATCTATACAAACGTGGTAAAGACGGTTACCTGAGACTATGTGTCCATGAGAGTGAATATCTCAAGATCTTGGACACTGCTCACCAAGGTGTAGCAGGAGGACACTTTGGACCAGATCGGGTGATCAAGGCAATACTATTTGCGGGCTTCTAGTGGCCGACCCTTCACATGGATGCACATACCTATGTGAAACGCTGTGATGACTGTCAGAGAACTCAATATCCTATACGTAAAGATGAGATGCCACTGAAACCTATGATGGGTGGACGTGCATTCTCTAAGTGGGGAATAGACTTCGTAGGTCCTATTAATCCCCCAGCTAAGGGTTCCCATGCAGAATATATCATTGTTGCGATAGACTATCTAACAAAGTGGGTAGAGGTAAAAGCCACAACAAAGAACGATGCTCAAACAACAGCTAAGTTTTTATTTGAGAATGTGTTCACTAGATACGGGCTACCTATAGAGCTAGTTAGTGATAGAGGCACTCACTTCTTGAATGAAGTTATTGAAAATATGCTCCAAGAATTCTTGGTAGTACATAAGAAGTCTGCCCCCTATCACCCTCAAGCAAATGGCCATGCTGAGAGCACCAACAAGATCTTATGCAATGTACTGACGAAATTAGTGAACAATAAACGCTCTGATTGGGATAAATAGCTACACCATGCTGTTTGGGCATACCGAGTCGCCTACAAAACGGTACTCCAAGCCACCCCCTTTCAGATGGTGTTTGGCCAAAACGCAGTGCTACCATTGGACTTCCTAATACCTACACTGAAAGTAGCACAAGAACACGAATGGACGGGTCATGAACTATCCTCTAGACTTTTTGACCTTGAACGATTAGGAGAAACAAGAATGAGGGCACCTGCAGGGATATATGCAGCTAAGAAACGATAGAAGGCATATTTTGACGCCCATGTTAAGGATAAAGGTTTGAAGGCTGGCGACCTAGTACTAGTATACACGTTGAAACAACATGCGAGGAAACTAGAGAAGAGAGGCTACAGATCCATGATCATTAATAGAATCTCAACAAGTGGAGCAGTACCACTAGCCACATTAGAAGGTGACGTTCTCCCGAGCTACATAAGCGGATGCAGGGTCAAGTTATATCAGGAACCTCTCACAGAGGAAATGCTAAGCCGACTCAATACTGCTAAGAAACGCAAAGAAGAAGAAAAGCGAATTCGAGAAGAGGCCCAAGCAGAAGCTTTAGAACGCATCCGGAGAATGAAATTAAGAAGAAGAGGTAGAGAGCAACCTAGGCCAGATGCCGACGCAGACCAAGGATATCACATGGCTATGTGTGAAGTTTCACGTATCAGCTCTCATAGGATAATTGATCGACGTCCTTTTATAACCTTAGATATAGGACAAGGAAAAAGTGCAAGGACTGTAAGAGCCTTGATTGACTCAGGTGCAGCCACTAGTGCTGTTCAATTGTCTTACTGTCAAGAGTTGAAATTAACTGTCAATCCTATAGAAGCATATCTCATAGGATTGGGAGGTGTGGAAACCCCTTGCCTGGGCGAGGTGGATCTTCCCATCTGCATTCAAGACGAAGTATTGACAGTCAAAGTACTAGTGTGTCAAGATGAGGACCTCACCGAACCTCTTGTCTTGGGTCAAGACTGGATTTATGACCAAGCAGTCAACTTAAACCTAAGAAGTGGACTTCTTCAGGTATGGGTGAATCAGAGTAGAATTACCGTTGAGTTAGATAATGGAGCACTCCAGGAACTAGGAAAGGCACAGACTCCTGGTCCTTCCAGGGGTACACATGAAGTTGACCATGTTGTTCTTGTCCAAAGCTATGTGATGCAGAGGAATGGAGATCTCAATAGAAAAGTCAAGGCATTGGCGGAACTCCCTTCTTTTCCAAAGGCCAGCAGGAGGCAGCAACTAAGGGTAGATCAATTACTGAAGACTATCTATGCGGGAGACCAAAAGAACGCGCGAAGCCGAACAACTCAACCAGTGAAACAAATGTGGGTACGAAAAGATGAGCTGCCGACTATAGCCAAGTCGCGACAACTGTCTCAACCACTTATTAGTAATCAACGACATGATACTAATAAGAGGACTTCTAAAACCTCTGTTGAGAAAGTGAAATCTATCTGGGTGCCCAGGAAGTCGATGAAGGCTGACCCACAACCAAGACAAATTTGGGTGCCTAAGGCTTGCTTGCGGGCTCAACTAGTCCCACACAATTCACATCATACACGACAGGGTCCACTCGCTCAAGCAGCTGCCACCCACTCTTGTCTGATACACTCGAACACACTGCCACCTAGAAGCATGCACAGATTCACTCGTAAATGGGTCCCAAAGACACAACAACCCCCAGCGGAATTACTCATGCAACCATCCCGAGTCTCCACAAAACCAAGACCAAAAGCCATCCATGGTGTTTGGCAACCTACGACTTGTAATAAACTTCCCGACCCCAATTTGTGAATTCATCTCCACTTACTAACTGCATTAGTCAGACACTGCATCTTTCCATCTAGCTCCTAGGACTATCCAGGCATTAACTACACACACTGTCATCGTGCACTCACTGACCACTAACCCATTACTCACCTCACGATAATATTGTAACGGGGGCAAAACGTGTTCTATCTTGTCCATTACAATATTAACGCATGCTCTATATTCTCGACAGAACCAGTAGCAAGCAATAACTATGGCAGAAGCTGGAGGCACCAGTTCCCAGGCAGGGTCCAGCGCACAGATTGTGGACATTGAAACTATTCTTCTGGAACCGCCACTCACCGAAAGGCCTCAAGAACTTCAAGCGGTGCATGTCCTTCCTATCCAGGACCCTCCTCAGGGGCACACTTCTCAAGTGGGGAAACATGCTCATTGGTTCAGTGATGTAGCAGGGCCATTGGGTGCCGGCACCTACTTCTGAGAAGCAGAAATTGAATTTAATGGCAAATGGGGGCACTACCACTTTTTCACTCGGGAATTCGAGAACTATCAGAATGCAGAGGTAATGCGATCAGTTTGGACCAAGGCAGGCCTGGATAGATATTTCAGAGCACACTTGCCTAAACCTGATTTTCTACGCTGCTCCTATTTCATAAGTACCATAACTCCTAGCAGGGTCAAGGGAGGCGATAGTACTTTTGTACTACGATCATTGTTGCCAGGACACGAACTCAAGAGATTCAAACTGACCCTGAACCTGGTACGGGAGGCATTGAACATGCAAGGTATGCACATTCCCACCGAGAAAGAAACAATGGTTCCGGGTAGGATGAAGCATAAGGATCTCAATAAATTGAAGGACATGGTGGCAATGACGCCTACCATTGCTCTCCACTTACGAACTGTTATGCAACATTTTGCTTTTCCGGCACAAGAACGATTCACTATGCCCCCTAAGAAAATATGGTTCAGCTTATACTTGGCAGAAACAGAGAACCTCACCCTCAACATACCGCACTGGGTCATCGATCAGATACACCTAGCCCATCAGCGCTGGAATAAGAAGCAGAAAAATGTACTTCATGGCTGTTGTGCCCTAACAAGAATAATTTACAGGTGCCTAGCATATGACGTGCCCATTCAAAGAGCACTAGTGTGGTCCAGGGCCCAAGAATTCCAAAGGCGACTATCAACAGCGGGTCCTCCATCGAAGAAGATGAGAGGGGGCGTCCAATTACCATGTGCGCAACCAAGGGGAGCCACTACCACACCTGAGGTGACTCCTCCTCAAACTAGGCGTGTTCGGCCATTCACCATTCGTCTTCCCAGACCAAGTACAGAAGGACCCAACTTGGTGTTTCCCCCATTCCATCACACTTGGAATTTCCACAGGGATTTACTCTCAATGACCTCACGGATGAAGAAGTTGCTAGACTGATCTACGAATCTAATCTTGAAACAGAAGCAGACCAGACCCAAGAACCACACCCCACCACAACAACACCAGCCCCGACACAACCAGTCGTCGTAGAAGTCGAAGGAGATGAACAAGAGGCAGGAGGAGAAGAAGAAGAAGCCGACGAAGAACAATATCAAGAATATGATAAACTCTCAGAGCTAGCAAGTGCCCCAGCATATTTGGCACAAATAAAAAGATTGTACCAAACCATGAAGCGAGTTCAGGAACAACACAAAATGTCACTTGAATCAGGCAAGGTACTCATGAGCCAACTATTGGCTGAGGAAGGTGTGGACGATATGTTTATCGAATCCATGAACCTACACGCAGAGGCAGTCGGCTTGGATGAGGCCATACATGAGGCCATGACATACATTAATTGATTTGAGAAACGTGTGCCTGCCCGCCCTAGGCGATTTGGAAAACAAATACACGTCAATGTATCAGAAGTGGAAGGCAACATGCAAACAGAAGAACATCAGGAGGAACCACTCTCCCCACCCACCTCACCTCTCGCTACACAATTCACCTCACCAACCGACACGACCACGCCCTTTTCTACCACTACCACAGTTGTCATGGGAATTCCTCTCTCTCCCGGTATCCAATTTGGAGGAGTTTCCATGCCCACCTTCACGACACTCTTCACAAATATCACATCCACCCCACCCACTGTCCCCATCTTTACAGTCACACACACATTTGACACAATGGAAACATCACCCGCCACAGTACCACCCCCACCCCCCACACAACCTCAATCTCCCATACCCCCTCCACCAACTTCACCACTTGATTCCACAGCATTCACAACTCCCTTCCCCATCCCCATTCCCCCTGCATCTTCATCTTTACCTACATCCTTTAATGTAAATAGTATATTCCTATCATTACATCAGTGTGTATATCAACTTCAGCGTGAGTACAGGGATCTCGAAGGCCGCCATCAACAGTTGACAACGAATCATCAGAACTTACAAAGACGACTCACAACGCTAGAAGAAGAAAATGCGGAACTCAACCAGTGCTACACAACTCTCGAGCAAGCCCATCAAACTCCTGGAGACACCCCAACCATCAGCAGAACCCGGTGTAAAACAACTTGAAGCCTTGTTGGAGGTGTACCAAACAGATAACCTGAGAGTCCGGCGTAATTTAACTCTACTTCGCAAGCATATGGCTACAGCACTGGAAGAAAATAAACGGTTGCAGAAACAAAATGAAGAAAACCTGGAAGCAGCCATGGAAGGGTCCCCCCATGAGATCGATCCAGAACAGTTCAAAGCGGTTCCCACAGAAACAATGAAAACCATCTTGGAAAGTTATGCGGATTTATTAGACGCACATGATGATTTGGAAAGGGAACGAGATGAGCTACGTAGCCAGCTCAGGGAAAAGGAGGATCCAACCAAGGTAATAGAAACGGCCTCGACTTCAGAGGAAGTAAAGGCATTGACAGAGCAGGTGGCTGAACTCCAGAAAAAGTTACTAGAATATGAAAGGTAGCCCTCCCCAGTTGTAGAACCCGAACCGGAGGATTTAGTACCCATTGAGGTGGATGAAACATATGAGGAACCATACGTTCCTATGCCAATGCCAGGTGGTGCACAGACCTCAGAAGGACTGGACACATTAGAAGGTGAAGTAACTGAATGGCTCCAAACACTCGAGAAGACAGCAACAACCCATGAAGATAGAGTGGCCATTCAAATCCAATCTATGGCAAAGTTAGAAGACATCATCATTAAGTCTGAATACTTTCGAAGCATGTCTCATCATAGATGGATCGGCACCAACGATGATCAATATGTGCCATATTGTGTGCTCCTTGTGGATTACAATGCAGAGATTCAATGCAGTTGTGGCAAACCTCCAACTTTTGCCACACAATTTGGGCCAGAGGATATCCCAGAAAGTGCAAAGAAAGGCTCCATTTATCAACCAACTTGGCGAATCCGTCTTCTTGAAACCTACCCGGAAATGGTTCGTACCTGGACTAACATGCCCCTTTTTATTAAATACAATCCTTGTTATGTTCCAGTATTCCGCCGGCGCACTTGGCTAGAGTTTACAATTGTTGTCAAGAACGTCAAGGGTTGTGCAAAGTGGTTAAATTATGTTTATCTAGCACCGCCACAAGGCCCTCCCACTGTAAATTACATGATTTCTACCATCAGACACTGGAGCACTCGATTACGGAATACCCCCGATGTGATGGCACAAATGTGTATGAAAATCTTTGAGCTAATGCTACTCACCTTCAGGACGTTCAAGAATATTAAAGACCCCCACTTCTCAGGTGTCGAATTTCTTACAGGAAATCAAGATCTGGTATACGACATGAGCAAAACCCCATCCATAGAGGTAATATATGCTTGGCACGCCAGAATAAAGTACCTCCCAGCTTGTTTTAAACAGACATTCGAGGAGATGTTCATAACGGGATTTTGGGAGTATCACTCAGAAATATTTGTACCCAGGCCCTCACATCTCCTCCACTTATTCACTGTGGAGAGAACCATCTATTCAGAACAACTGCGGGTGCCACATCCGGACGTACCAGGACCAGTGAATTGGGATGCATTATTAACAGATCTAGCACGGGGGCTCAGATTAGAAGAACATCACCTCGCTTCCCACGTTGTCCAATATTACGTTCAACGAGCATCTAGACAAGGGTCTGTCAGGGGCGACAGACGCGAGAGTGGGGGGGGGGGTGTTGGCAGCAGTCAGGGAACCGAAGGAGCCACAAGACAAAGAGGGTCGGAACGAAGAGATAGCACAAGCAGACACAGTAGCCAAAGAAAATCTGGCAAGTAGGCCATCTAAATTTTTCAGACATCAAGGAGTGGAGCACAAAAGAAGAAAGATCAAGGAGGGAGCTCAAAGATGTGTACGACAAATCAACAGAGAAAATCCCTACACAAATAGTGATTTTAATCACTAAAAACCATTGTAAATACCATTTCGTATTTTTGTAGCTCCATTTTGTGCAAGCCAAGGAGGCCTTGAGCTTGAGGAGCCTTAGAAGTGCCTACATATCAATTTTCGTATTTTTTAGACTCCTTTTAAGCCCTCAAATTGGCCCTGGAACCTAATTTTGTAACTAGGCCAGACACTAGGTCTGGACAGGGCCAAAACCTAGTCAGAAACTATAAATAGAGCTAGAGAGCTCATTTTTGAGGTTAGATTGTAATTGAAATGAACTTGTAAGAGCTTTTTGAAAGTAATCTAAGAACTCCATTGCTTCTCACTCTTTGTCTTGTTGTGTGTGCACGTGTGTGTGTATGTGTGTGCATGTTTGTGTGCTTCTCACTCACGCACTTGTGCCTCCACTTGCTCGAGGTCTTCATACCATCCTCTCGTCTTCCCGGATTGACATTAAAGGAGGTGCTACTCATCACTGAGCAACAGTATATACCAGTTTCGGATCGCTAGTATAAGTGTCTCGAAGTTTGCTATAGGTTTAGTAGAATTTGTCTAGGTAGTTTTGTTCAAATTTTTGAGATACATTCAATTTTTTGCATCAAGGTATTTTAGTAATTGGCCATCGCTGAAAGCAGTGATGTATTTCGTATGTTGGCTGTTGAGGATAAGTTGGATGGTACCAACTATCCATTATGGGCTGATATGATGCGACATGTATTGGTTGCAAAAGGACTGTGGAACATTGTGCACAGTGTTGAAAAACGTCCTATCACACCTACAATTGTTACAACTGCACGTACTAAAGTTGATGAAGATGGTATCAAAGATGGTGATATTCTACACATTCTTGTTTGTGTTGTTGTTTTTGTTACACATACTGTAGATCAAATTTGTTGGGATGGAAAAGATGCTTAGGCACATGCACTGATAGCTTTGTAAGACAAACGTGCCATTATTCCCCACATTCACTCTTGTAGAACACCTAAGGATGCTTGGGATACACTTACCACATTGTACCAAGCTAGGAATGAGGCTCATGTTGCTTACCTCAGAAAACACTCGGAGAGTGAGCACATGAATGAAGGTCATTCAATGGATAGTTTTCTGATAAAGATCAAGGATTTGAAGGAACAAATGATTTTTGCAGATGAAGTCCTTCCTGATAGTTCACTTTTTAAGACTATCAGAGTTTTGCTTCTATTCTTCCTTTGCTGATGAAAGGGAGTCCAAATGCCTTAACATTTGAAGAGTTAGCTTCTATTTTGTTGCAAGAAGACCAGTCTAGGCAAAACAGATCTATTATGTGTGTTGCAGATCAAGCTTTCCTGGCTAGTGAGAAGGGTAAAGGAAAACGGAGCTCTTCCATTAGTAAGCAAAAATATCCAAATGTTGCACATTTGAGGAAGAAAAAAAAGATGAGAAGAAATTGGAAAAGCAGGAATTGTTTTGCAAATACTATAAAGCAAATGATCATGTCATTAAGAGCTGTCCAAAACTAGCTGCTAAAGAGGCAAAGAAGAAAGAGGCCGGAATGGTTGTTGTAGAGGCCTCTAGACCAAAAATAGAGTCTTCTAATCTTGTACAAGGTGAAGAATGGGCGTTTACTACTGTTTGCAGCTTTGACCCATCTTCTCATGTGCAGTGCATGTCTACAGTAGACTCGAATGTTTGGTACTTTGATAGTGGGGCAACCAAACATATTACGTCGCAACACAGTTTCTTCTCTTCACTCGAGTCTGCCCCTACAGGGAATACTATTACATGGGCTATAAACTACTCTTATCCTATTATGGGAGTTGGTAAGATCATTTTGACTATTGTTGATGGTAGTTCTTTCACTTTGTGAGATGCTTTATTTGTGCGAGGGATCAAGAAAAATCTGTTATCAATTTCTGCATTAGCCAAGATTAGCTTGGTTGTGAAACTTGCTGAAGACAGATGTACAATTCATGATCTGTCAAATGGCAATGTCATTATTGGTTTTGGCATTTTATGTCGTGGGTTGTATAAGCTCATAGACTATGAAAGATCTATAAATGATTCGGCATGTGCAGTACATGATTCTCAGGCTATGTAAGATGCAAAGCGTTGGCATGCATGCTCTGGTCATCTGAATTTTGCTAGTTTGCTATGTGTGCAAAAATTCGAAATGGTGTCCTCTTTGCCCAAACTTGAGGCACCCAGAAAACATGTTTGTGAAGGCCGTATTTTGGGCAAAATGCAGTGTTCCTAGTTTCCAAAAGATGGTTCAGTTCTGGCTACTAAAAAATTGTAGCTTGTACATAGTGATGTCCGTGGTCCTATGTAGACACCTTCTTTTGGGAACTATCTTTACTTCGTGACTTTCATCGATGATTTTTTGAGGCATGCATGGGTATATCCATTGAAGGCAAATTCTGAAGCGTTTATGTGCTTCGAACAATTTATGGTTCTAGCTGAAAATCTCTCAGCATGTAAAATGGGCACCCTCCATTTTGATCGAGGGGGGAATATATGTCTTCTAACTTTAATGCATTTCTGGCTAAATGTGGGATAAAACATCTGTCTACAGTGTTGTATACACCTCAACAGAATGGAGTTGTTGAATGAAAGAACATGTAACTCATGGAGATGGTGAGGTGTATGGTCAAGAGTCAGGCTTTACCACATAGTTTCTCGCTTGAGGCTGTCATGTGTGCAGCATATGTAATTAACATGTGTCCCACTAAAGAGCTGCAGTCGATCACTCCATATGAGGCTTGGCATGGTCGCAAGCCATCTGTTGCTCATGTGCGTGTTTTTGGTTGTCTGGCATATGCATTAGTGCCTAAACAACATCATAGAAAATTAGATGATATAGATTATCATCTATCTACAGACTAAACGCATTTTGGTTAGCCTTGATGTTGTTTTTGTGGAAGATGCTATTTATCCATTGCTTTCATGTACTAAGAAGACATATGTTAGCTCCAAAGACATGTATGATACTTTGCTGCCTCTTTTTATAGGTGGACAGTCTAGTGCTGATCCTAATGAGGCAAATTCTCACCCTTTGCAAGTTTCATGTGATGATGCCGATCATTCCATTTCTGATGCAGATTTACATGATGCACTTGTTGATGAGAGAGCTGATATTGAGGAGGCAAAAACTATGCCAAAATGGCTGGTGTAAACCTTGCATGACAGCAAATTAGATGCACCTCTATCATATGGTACTCGGTCATGCTCTCATAGTGCATTTTTTCATCAGATTTCTATGCTATGGCTGCCTCTAGTCTTTGTGATGAGATGTAACCTATTTCATTTGATGAAGCACAAAATTGTGATCATTGGATGGCTACATGCAATCTGAATATGATGCTATCATGGAAAATGGTACCTAGTCTTTATGTGACTTGCCTCGTGGCAAGAAGGCCATTGGCACTAAGTGGGTATACACGTTGAAGCATAGACCTGATGGAACATTTGACAGGTATAAATCTAGGTTGTTGCAAGGGGTCATGTGCAAGAAAGAGGCATTAATTTTGATGAAACCTTTGCTCCTACTTGCCGAATGACTACTGTTCGTAGCATCTATGCACTTGCAGCTCATCATGGTCGGAATGTACATTAGTTGGACATTAAAACATCATTTCTGAATGGTGACTTGCATGAAGAAGTGTATGTTTTTTAGCCCTGTGGCTTTGTGTAGAAAGGGCATGAAAACCAAGTGTGTAGGTTAAAGAAGGCATTATATGGTTTAAAGGAAGCACCACATGCTTGGTATGAAAAGATACATACCTATCTGATTGCACATGGTTTTGAGAATAGTCCAACTAAACGCACCTTATATGTTAAGCGTGCTAATGATGTGCTTCTGATCATTGTGGTGTATGTTGATGATATGATGCTCACTGGTCCTCATGACACACACATATTGCTGATTTTAAGGTTGATTTGCATGCCTCATTTGAGATGTCTAATTTGGGGCATTTGCATCACTATTTGGGCATTCAATTTATGCAAGTTGATGGTGGAATGGCTTTGTGTCAAACGAAATATATTGACACGTTATTGCAACATTTTGGCCTTGAAGTCTGTAAGCCTATTGTGACTCCTACGGAGACAGGTTTACGACTGAGTCTTCATGATGGTGGAGATGCAATTGATGTTGTTCTCTATCAATAGGCTCTTGGATGCTTGATTTACTTATGCATTACTCGACCAGATATTAATTTTGTTGTCTCACAAATGAGCAAGTTTATGCATTGCCCAGGTGTCAAGCATCGGTAGGCAGTTAAGTGCATCTTTCACTACTTGAGTGGTACCAGCTACTTGGATTGTTTTATCCTAATGGGGGATCACTACCGCCAGATTTGCAAGCCTTTTTTTGACAGTGATTGGGCTGGTTGCTATGAAACTCGTGTGTCCACCAGTGGTTTTTGCTTCATGCTTTGTAGCTCATGTATATCTTGGTTGAGCAAGAAACAGCCTATTGTGGCCACTTCTAGTTGTGAGGCTGAGTATACGGCAGCTTTCACAGGTAGTGTTGAGTGTGTGTGCCTTAGATGCCTTATGGGTGATTTGGGTGTTGGTCAGTCTTCTGCCACCACCATCTTCACTAACAGTCAAAGGGCATTGGCAGTTGCGAGGAACCCTATGTTCCATGCTCGCACTAAGCACATTGAGGTGCATTATCATTATGTCAAGGAGAGGTTCTCTGCTGGGGAGATCAGCTTGGTATATGTGGATTGATTCCTTTTGTGGATTGATTCCACATAGCTTTGCACTTCCTTATACATGAGTGCCAGCTCCTTGTTCACCGCATCACTCCCAGGGGAATTTGTTGAAATATTTAGGTAATGATGTGTGTGAACACTCTAGGACTGTCGGGGCACTTTTTTCCCTCTTTAGGAGGTTTTTCCCCCAGCTTGTATATACGCCTATTGCCCTAACGGGCTACTTATCTTTGTACATTCTAGTGGTAATACATTCAATACTGTGTGTTGTGCTCCAAGCTTCTTCTTCTTCCTTGTGTTGTTCGCGTGCTTCCCCAGACGTCTAAGTCAACAATGTTTACAAGGTGCCTCAAGTTTGGGCACAAAGGATATGATTTTAGATTTCTATACGTGAAGCAAACTAGCAAATTTTAGATGACCAAATCATGGATGCCAAAGTTTTGCATTTGAGATAGCTTGAGAATATTAAATTGCACATGCTAAATCGTTCAAAAATTTTACATAGTCTATGATATTATAGAGTCCATGGCAGAAAATGCAAGAAGCAATAATAACATCACCATTTGAGAGATTATGAACTGTACATAATTTATCAACAAATTTGACAACCAAGCGAGTCTTGGCTAATATTAAAACTGACAATAGATTTTCCACGATCCCTGACACATATTGAGCATCTGCCAATGTGAAAGAACTACCATTAATAGTAGTTAGAAGTATCTTACAAACTCCCATTACAAGATAAGAGGAGTTGTTTGCACATATGACAATATTCCTTGTAGGGGTAGGCTCCATTGAACTGAAGAAATTGCATTTTGATGTAATATGTTTGCTTGCCCCACTATCAAAGTAGCAAAGATCTCAGTCTATTGGAGTCATACACTGCTCATGAAAGACGATTCATAGCTAGAAACAATAGTGAATCTCCATCCTTTGTTCTAAACAAGATTAGGAAATTCTGCTTTAGGTGTAGGGGTCTCTACAACTACCATTCCAACCTCTTTCTTCTTTGCCTCTTTTGGAGCTAGTTTAGGACAGATCCTTATGAAATGATCACTTGCCTTAGAATATTTCCAAAAACATTTTTGCTTTTTTGTTTTCTTTTCATATATGTCTTCCTTCTTTGATTGTGGAGTATTAACAAATTTTTTATTACTAGTAGATGAGCTCCGTTTACATTTTCCTTTTTGACTATCTAAGTTAGGTTGATCTATGTTGACAGTGGTCAGGGCAGTCAAGGACTTACGAGACAAGGAAGCCAACACAGAGAATCAGAGCAAAGAGAAGGGCCAAGTAGGCAAAGCAGTCAACAAAGATCTGGCAAATAGGCCTATCATTTTTCATGAAGCTGAAGGTCAAGGACAAAGCATAGGAGCACATCAAAGAGGTGGACACAAAAGAAGAAGGAGAAAGTAGGGAACTCTAGGAAGTGCATGTCAAATTTTCAGAAGAAATCCCTACAAAAATAGTGATTTTCATCATTAAAAGTCATTGTAAATACCATTTCATATTTTTGTAGCTCCATTTTGTGCAAGCCAAGGAGTCCTTGAGCTTGAGGAGCATTAGAAGTACCTACCTATCAGTTTTCATATTTTTTAGACTCCGTTTGAGCCCTCAAATAGGCCCTAGAACCTAATTTTTAACTAGGCTGGACACTAGGTCTGGAAAGGGCCAAAGCTAGTAAAAAACTATAAAAAGAGCTAGAGATCTCATTTTTGAGGTTAGCTTGTTGTAGAATTGAACTCGTATGAGACTTTTTGAGTAATCTAAAGAACTCCATTGTTTCTCTCTTTGTCTTGCCGTGTGTGCGCGTGTGTGTATGTGTGTGCATGTTTGTGTGCTTCTCACTCACACATTTGTGCCATCACTTGTTCGAGGTCTTCATACCATCCTCACGTCTTCCCGGATTGACATTAAAGGAGGTGCTACTCATCACTGAGCTACACCAAATTTTGGCGTCGTTGCCGGGGATCGAGCTTTGAGGACGAGTGTATGATGGTAAGACGTAGAGTTGTGACATTGGCATTGTAGGTAATTTCTTTCTTTTCCTTAATTTTTATCTTTCTTACTTCACCATCATCATCACCATCATCATCCTCACCATCTCCCACCTCCATCTCCATCATCACGAAAAATTCAGTTTTTTTGTTCATATCTCCGTCCCCCTTCCATTTCCCTCATTTCACTTGTGAGAGAGAGCGAGAGAGAGATTTGTGTGCGCTAGTTTTGCATGTTTCTTAAGTACTCTTGAAGGTTTTTGCTGTATCATTGTCTCAAGCTGGCTGTGCGGGTACGGAAAAGCTCCGCACTGTCTCTGCGTCGCTGACCTCATTGACAGAAAATTTGAGCTTTTCGTAAAACAAAGTGCACCACTATGATACACATGATGAGCACATTTCGAATCACTTATCAAAACTAAAAAATTCTGTGTTTCTCTGTCAATCGCGACTGACACCGTCGATCGCAACTGATAGCCACGATCGACAGCCCCTGTCAATTGCGACCGATAGACTCTGTTAATCGCGACTGACAGACCACGATGGACTAGGTCTATTCCACACACTATCAGCTCTTGCCACCGGAAGAACCGCAACCAATAGACTGGGAGAAACTCGAGGCCGACCTGGCCCAAGGCATCCATATCTCCGAGCACACCCTCGCTCAAGACCTCCTACAGAACTATATCCGGCAGACCTTACAACAAGGTTCTGCCAGGGACGACAGAAGCGAGAGGGAGGGGGGTGTTGGAAGCAGCTAGAGGCACAGAAGACGCGGAAGCATGTAACGACGGAGCAGGGAGCCAGTAAAGAGCTAGAGAGCTCATTTTTGAGGTTGGTTAGTGTGAGCTTAGAACTATTTTGAGCTTGTAAGAGTGTTCTTGAGTAATAGAGTTGATTTCTCACCTTCCATCGTGTCTTGCTTGTCTCTTCGTAGTGTGTGTGTATGTGTGTGTGCATTTCTATGCTTCTCATCTTCACTCTCACTTCATCTCACGTTCACGATCTTCATATCACTCCTATCTCTTCCGCGGATTGACATTAAGGAGGTGGAGCTTCTTAACGTGGTTCTCACCATTGTGCTAGAGCAACAAAAAGCATCCTCAAAAATTTGAAGGTAGTGAGTTCCCAAAAATACTACTCTGTTGTAATAGGCCATTAAACAAATTCTGTCGGGGGTTTCACTTAAATCAAAAAGTAAGGCATCAGTTGGTGAATTGAACCCAATGTAATTAAGGGTTCTAGCATCTGTATTTGTAAAAGCTTCTATACATGCCAATATAAGTCGCATTACTCTGCGTATCAATTTTCGTTATTTTTAGACACCGTTTACCCTTCCAAATAGCATCTAGGACCTAATTTTTAACTATGCTGGTCACTAGATGTGAAACCGGTCAAAACTAGTCTAGAAACTATAAAAAGAGCTAGAGAGCTCATTTTTGAGGTTGGTTAGTGTGAGCTTAGAGCTATTTTGAGCTTGTAAGAGTGTTCTTGAGTAATAGAGTTGATTTCTCACCTTCCATCGTGTCTTGCTTGTCTCTTCGTAGTGTGTGTGTATGTGTGTGTGCATTTCTATGCTTCTCATCTTCACTCTCACTTCATCTCACGTTCACGATCTTCATATCACTCCTATCTCTTCCGCGGATTGACATTAAGGAGGTGGATCTTCTTAACGTGGTTCTCACCATTGTGCTAGAGCAACAAAAAGCATCCTCAAAAATTTGAAGGTAGTGAGTTCCCAAAAATACTACTCTGTTGTAATAGGCCATTAAACAAATTCTGTCGGGGGTTTCACTTAAATCAAAAAGTAAGGCATCAGTTGGTGAATTGAACCCAATGTAATTAAGGGTTCTGGCATCTGTATTTGTAAAAGTTTCTATACATGCCAATATAAGTCGCATTACTCTGCTTAATAGAATACAAGCTGGATCATTGACATCTTTATATGTAGATATGACAGACTCTGCTATGTCAACCATATATTTCTTTGTTGGCCATGTTCCTGCTTTAGGTCCTGCTATCTTTGGAAAGTTCAGCCATTTTGCTAGAATCTGCCCTGCATTTCTTCTTTCCCAAAACACAGTCAGTTCCCTTCTTCTTGCTACTGGACAATAAGCTGGATTGATCTTTAACTGAATTGATGCTTCTTTCCAGATTTTCTTGCATTCTTTATTAGCATCTAACCACCCGTTCCTCCATTTAGGATTGGCTTTTTCAAATAATTCCTTAGTTACATTGATATCCTCTTCATATTCTAGATACTTGTTTGATGACAATCCTACCCTTGCATACTGGTAATTTTTAATACTTTCAATAATCATGCAAAAAGGTATACCTAGGCCATCTGCTGCCCAATGATGTTGGTCTGGATTTATTCCTTTGTTGAGAGCAAAGTTCACAATTTGCTCTTCATATTCATTATGCATTTTTCTGATAAATTCCATTCTAGATTCTCTATCTGTTAAAAGCTTCTGAACAAACTCATCTGAGTACTCATCAGCTGCTACTTTGTTTTCTTGTTCATTAAAATGTTGAGTTCTGTTATCATCTCCCCCTTCATATTCTTTTGCTTGTGTAGTCTCTACCTGCTCTTCAACCTGGCTTTGTGGATTTTCTAGCTTTTTCTGTAGCTCCTCCACCATCAACATTGAGCTTCTATTCTGAGATGTCCACAACTCTCTTTCTGATTTCCACTCACTTCTTTCTTTTTCTATACTCAAATGCCAATCACTCCTTTCTTTTGATATATCCAAATGTAGTTTATTATAACCTCTCATTGAGCTGGCAGCATGTACAATGGCTTGCTTTTCCAATTCCTTGGCTTCCTTCAATTCTGCTTGTAGCCTTAGAATTTCTTTGTTCAATTCCTCCCTCTCATTCTATGTTACCTGTTCAATCTTACTTTCTTCCTTCATTTGACCTTCTTCCATCAATAATTTGTGTATCTCTTCATTTGCTTTAACCATAATTTGATATGAGCTTTGAAGTGTTCTGTATCTTCCTTCTATTTTCTTCAGCTCCATTCCTATTTTGCTGCTTTGCTCTATCTGCTTTGCACACTTGTCTTCAAGAAATTGAATTTTATTTTGTTGTTGAACCTCCAATTCTTCTAATGAGATTATTTTTTTGGTCAAATCCTTATTTCTTTCTTGGATAATCCTCAACTGTTCCTTTTCTTTCTTTTGCCCATTAATGATTCTACTGCCTTTTACAAACTCTGACTCAGCCACCATTCCTGATATGATCATGTTTCTACTAGATGGTATGAACTGCTCTATGTTGCTCATGATAATTTTACAAGCAGACCTGATATCTTTAGGTATCTTTTCTAATCTAGTTTCTAGTTCCATCCGCTTTCTGCTTTTCTTCTTTGCAGTCATTCTCTTCTTCATCTTCTTCCTCATATTCTATAACCTGGTTCTTTTGTTCTTCATAACCCTTTTCTTCTTTCATTTCTTCTTTGTCTGCAGCCTCTTCCTCATACTCTAATGTCTGATCCTCTTCTTTCTCACGATCTGATATTTCTTTTATTATCTCTATCTCTTCTGCCTTCTTTTTCTCCATTCCTTGTTGTTTCTCTTCAAGGACCTATCCTTCTTTTTCCTGTGCTTTATTATCCAGAGTTAAAGTTGAATCAGTCTCCATAGAGAGCTTTATCTGATCATTGATTATCTACTCCTTTTGTCCCTCCTCTTGCTCATCTATATCCATAAGATCTAGGTCTTCTTCATTCTCCTGATCTTCTATAGTTGTGAACTCCTCATTATGATTTAGGTCATAAACTATATCTTCTATGCTTTGATTTATTTCTTTTTCTGTATTCCCTTCTATCACCTCTTTGGAATTCATTTTTTCTAATACCTCCTCGGTTTCCTTAATTTGATCTTTGTCTTCTTTCTTGTGTACTGAGCTACACAATTGAGCTTCCTTTTCTGCTTCTGACTTTTTCTATTAAATTTGAAATAAGTTTGCTGTGATGGTTTTGTCCATACTACTTTAAACCTTGAGTCCACCAATCCATAACTGAACTCTTTTCTTGCTTCAACCTCTTCTTCCATCATCACTGCTTTTCCTTTTAGTATCCTCTTTTCTTCTCCAGGACTAACATGTTTTGCTGCTTCTCCTTGGACCTGTTTTCCTTGTGACTTCTCACTTAAATCTTCTGGTGTTTTATTTTTTTCAGAGGTTTGCACTGTCACATTTGGTGTGCTAGGTACTAATAAATTCAAACTTTTCAACAGAAAATTTTCAATATCACTCTCTGAATCTAAAGAGAACTGTGAAGAACCTGCTATCCCTGATTTGTCCATTCTTGGTTCTTCTATAACAATGGATTCCTCCTGCTTCTTTTCTTCTACTGACAATTTTCCTGTCTCCATCCTTTGTACAGGTTCTACTGCTTTTCCTTTATTTTTCTTGGTCAACTTCCTTTTCTGCACAGGTTTCTTCTGAACCTTCTTCTTCACTACTACTGTGGTCCTAGTTTTAGGAGGATCTTGTAACTCCTTGAAGTAAACCAATAATTCTACTTCCTTTTTAACAAAAACCTCTTCAGTCTCTGCTGCCATCATCTGATCATGCAACTCCTCATAGTGTTCTACTTCTTCTTGTATCCAGTCAGTTGCTTTACATGAATAGTCTTCCAACATCTTTTGATATTGGGCTTCATAGATTGCCCTTTTATTGTTTCCTTGAGTCAAATAGGTATATAATTGTTCCTTGATTATCTGAGGTGGATGAGGTTCATTTGAAGACTGAACTTCCTTTTGAGCCGCTTCATGCTCTTCCTTTGTTGCTTCCACCTGTTCCAATTCTACCTTTTTGGGATCCAATCTTCTTTTCTTTAGAGGAATGACTTCTTCTGAGACTCCCTTTCTTTTCCTCTCTGCTCCCCTCATGCTTGGTTGGACTTCTACTTCTCTTACATACATCATTTTGGAAGGACTTTTAACTCCTGACATCAAACTTTTGAAGTATTGAGCTTCTGGAGCCAATTTCAATTGATCCTCCATTCCTAGAACATGATATATAATTCTTGTTAAGAATTGAGCTCCATTCATGAACTTCTTTTGCTCCCAATGTTTGGCTGCTTCCTTCAATTGATCATGTATGTATGGAGTTACATCCATCACTCCAAAAGGTTTGGTTCTGTCCTTATTATTGAACATGATCAATGTCACTGGTTTGTGTGGCATGGTGTATCTAGGTAGTTTTGGAAAACAGAAATATTGAAGGAACATTCTGATAGCATACTCTTCATTCTCTTTTCCTTTAAAATCAGGGAATTTGGAATATCCTGCATAGGTTGCTTTATTCCTCTTGATAAAACTATTGTCCAACTTGGTTCCCATTGAATAGAACTGAAGGGCTGCCATGATATGCTCTGCCTTTATAGTAATATTCACTTCTTTGTTTTCCTTGTCCTTGACTGAACACCTGAAATATGCATCATTGCCCTTTCCAACTTCCAACAGACTATTCATCACGTGTGCTACTCTTTCAAAGTCTATGAAAAATAAGGGTTCATCCAACAGTCTGTGTAATCCTACTGCTTTCCATTTTTTGTAATTGACTGCAATTTTTGGGAATTTGTAAAATTCCTAGCACAGCATGGTGTACTTGTGACCTCCAACTCCTAGTGTGAAAATGTGTTGACCAATGATACTAAGGGTTTCCTTGAGTTCAGTGACTATCTTCTCTGCTTTTGGAATTTCCTGCTCTTCATCAGACTATAGCTCTACTTGTTCTAATATTGCTTCACTGTCTAAGAACCAATGTCCTCTAGACAAAGTTACTGAGTCTGCTTTGAAATCATGGATTGGCAGTTCCTTTGGATGCACCATTCTAGAGAAAATATAACATTACACAAAAAAGAAGAATCCACCCACATGAGTTACACTAAACATAAATGAAATCACATTTTTCTTAAGATATAAATGAAAGATAATAAAAATAAAATGTGAGATGAATCTTGACTTCCTCATTTTGTGTCACAGATAAAAACTCAATTGAAGTGATAATCACGTGTAGCAAGATGTCTAGTGCTCTCTTTCCTTTTAATAGAACAAATGAAAAAGAAAAATTGAATGAAAAATAGAAACTTGCTAAATTACACCCTATATCTTGCTTGTGCAATATAACTTATATAAACAAAAGAATTACAAAAGAATTGATAATTTTTCTCTCTCTCTCTCTCTCTCTTTTTTTTAATTTAATTTTTCTCTTTTCTTTTTTCTTTCCCTCTTTTTCTCTTCTTTTTTTTTAATAATAATTTCCTCCACTTCTTTTTTATTTAATTTCTCTCTTTTCTTTTCCTTTTTTTCTCTTTTTTTTATTTTAATAATAATTTCCTCCACTTCTCTCTCTTTCCCTCCTATTTTTTTCTTAGAAAGAGAATGAGGTAGAGTCAAATGGAAATAATTTCCAAGATGTCATAATTTCCTTCTTGTAAAATTCTGAATTTTCTTCAAGAATCCCATGTGTGTATCAGATAATCATTTTGTATTTCCCTTCATCTGTAACTCTTAATACTTTTTTGAGCTATTTTAGTATCTTCCTACTTGCTTCCTTTCCATTGAATCAGATCTAATCTTTTCACCCAATAATACTTGATTCTTGTTGACTTTGTTCTAGGAATAAAACCATCTTCTTTTGATAAACTGTACTTGGAAGTTTTTGGCTTCCATATCCATTTAGTTCTGGGAAATTGTTTTGATGAGCAGTGCTTGTATTGTTGAGATATCAAGCTCAACATGTGATGATCCAGGATGACACGTACCAGTTTTTCGTTTCTCTGATATGTATAGTGGTCATACCGATATATGTCAGGGATACTTCATTGAGCTTTAGTAGATTTATCTACCGAGAGTGATGGCACATTTGTTTCTTGCCAGCTCACATTTGTTGTATTCTTGTTTTTAGGTCATTCTTGTACATTCCTTTTATGTAATAGAAGAAGAAGAAGAAGATCATTCTTCCTTGCCTCAATCTTTGTGTGTGCTTCTCCTTGAGAGTGAGAGTGTGTGTGTGAGCTCTCTTCCTTATTTCCTTCCTCGTGACATGGTATCAGAGCCAGCGTGGCTGTAGAGAGCTCGTGGAGAAGGCGACTATGAAGACTACGCGGCAAGGCATGGGGAAAACGCGATTTCACAAACGGCCTCCGTTTGCTATGAAAATCGCTGTGAAGGTAGAAGACCTCAAAATATTTTCGAGAGTTACCCCTTTAGGATCATTTGTTTTTGTCAGATTGAAGTTTTGGAGCCATCTCGACCTCCATTTTGAGCCCGCAAGGTGGGGCCCACAAAAAAACCACGTCAGTTTCAGAAACTGTAACTTGCGTTGTGTTCGGCAACACTCATATATTCCAAATCTAGAATTTCAAGCGATTTCGTGTACTGTTGATACACGAAAACTGTGTTTTTCTGAGATCGAATTGTCACGTCATAGTGCGACAGTGTTCAAGCAGAAGTGATGCTTGTAGCGTTTTGCAGTGTTGTGAATTGTTGCATAAATGGCAAACATAGATGGAATGAGTCAGCTTATGAGCGATAAGCTGGACAAGAACAACTTCCATGCTTGGAGATTCAGAATGACGAATTTCCTGATGGGAAAAGGCTACTGGAAGTACATCGAAGGAGAGAATGAAAATGCTCCACAGTTACCAGAAAGGAATCGGACTGCAGATCAGTTAAGAGCATATGAGGAATGGAATCAAGGAGCACGAAAGGTAATGTATTGGCTATCTGTTAGCATACAGGATAGCATGATTGGACACATACATGATGCCAAGACTCCAAAAGAGGCTTGGAACAGCTTGGTCACTTTGTATGAGACTAATACAAAGGCAAGGAAATTGCAACTCAAGAACGAGCTACATACATTGGAAAAGAAGAGCATGTCCGTAAGTGAATACACTCTTAAAATCAAAGGCATATGTGAGTCACTTGCATCTATTGGCGTGAATGTAGATAATGATGATAAGGTGGAAGTGTGCCTTCATGGTTTAGGAGCTACATATAAGCAGTTCAGAACTTCCATACAGACCAGGGAAAATATTCCGAATTTTGCTGATCTGGTATCTATGCTGATTATTGAAGAAAAGAATCTTGGTGAGGACTCAAACTCCCAAGGAAAGCCGAGTTCTGAGCAGGTATTCTACTCTAGCAGAGGAAGAGGCAGAGGTAGAGGTTTTGGAAGTGGAAGAGGAAACAGTAACCAAGACCAAGGTCAACAACAGAATCATGCAGGAGGAAGAGGACAGTTTCGAGGCAGGGGGAGCCAAAGAGGTCGCAGAAATTTCCAAAGAAATGATTCAGGTAATGATAGTAAAGGATGCTGGAATTGTGGTAAACCTGGACACTTTGAACGTGATTGCAGGTTAAAGAATCAAAATAACAGAAAGCAGCAAAACAACTATGCATCCACAAGTGCAGATGATTCTGAGAAGCTGTTTATGGTTCAACCTCACATGATGAATACGATGTCTGTTGGTGTTTCAAAATCGAATGATAATGTCTGGTATGTTGATTCAGGTGCTTCAAATCACATGACCATTCATGCAGAATGGTTTAGTAGTTTGCAGAAAATGCCAGTTCCTGGATATGTTGAAACAGGTGATGATACATCGCATCCTATTGAGCATACAGGAAACATAGCATTGTCTATGGAGGACGGGAAGGTAAAACATCTTGCTGATGTGTTGCATGTTCCAAATATAACAAAGAATCTGGTTTCTGTTGGACAAATGGTTGACCAGGGATTACAAGTCAGGTTCAATGCTGATGGATTATATGTAGAAGAGTACAAGCAGGATGGATGATTGGTTGCCAAAGGAAACAAAGTGGGTAGGATGTTCACCTTAAATGTGAAGATTCCTGAAATGAATGCACCCATGTTTGCAAAAGGTGCAGGAGTTATTGCAGATATAGAGATATGGCACAAACGGATTGGACATGCAAACTTGCAAAGGCTGAAAATGATGCAGTCAAAGGAGATTGTCCATGGACTACCAAATTTCAAAGTTGCAGAAATGCAAAAGGTATGTGCAGCATGTCAATTTGGTAAACAGACAAGAGCATCATTTCCACATGACAAGCATGTTAGTGAGAATGTACTAGAAGCAGTACATACAGATGTTTGGGGTCCAGCAAAGACCACATCTATGGGCGATTGCAGGTTTTATGTTACCTTCATTGATGATCATACACGCAAAGTATGGGTATATTTCATGAAAGAGAAGAGCGAGGTGTTCACTCACTTCCAGAATTTTAAAGCTATGGTGGAAAAGCAGACAGGGAAGTACATTCAAACATTAAGATCTGATGGAGGAGGTGAATACATGTCAAATGAGTTCAACAGTTTTCTAAAAAATCATGGAATTCGGCGTCAGTTTTCATGCAGGTACACACCACAACAGAATGGTGTTGCTAAACGCAAAAATAGAAATATTGCAGAAATAGCAAGAGCCTTGATGGCTGAGAAGAATATGCCTCATTGTTATTGGGCAGAAGCTGTGCATACTATTGTATACATCATGAACAGAACTCCGACTGCTGCTGTACATCAAGTTACACCTGAAGAGAAGTTTACAAGTAAAAAGCCAAACTTATCAAATCTGAAAGTTTTTTGTTGTATTGCATATGTACATGTTCCAAATGAGTTGAGGACGAAGCTTGATCCGAAAGCAGAAAAATGTGCCTTCATTGGATATTCCCTTGAGCAAAAGGGGTACAAATGTTATAACCCACTCACACGACAGGTGAAGGTGAGCAAAGATGTGGTATTTGATGAAATGTCAAGCTTCTATGCAGATGCCAAAGAAGGACTGAATCTTGAACCAAATGACAAAGAAAATGCTGAAAAATCTAGTGCAGAATCTCAAGTTTTGAGTGGACCGGATGCATCACCAAGCAATAGTTCCAACTCAAATCCATGGAGTGGAAGATTGCATGGAAATTTCAGTCCAGCAAATTCATCAAACACATCCAAGAAAGGTAAAGAAAAGCTTTCTGCTGGTAGTAAAACAGGTGCAGGTTTTGAAGATGTTGATGGAGATTCAAGTGGTTCAGAAAAGAGTATTGATGAGGAACTTGGATTGCCTTCTGTGAAGACTCCAGGAGTAAGAAGGGCACATGCAGATGATACAAGAAGAAGTGACCCAGGACCAAGAAGATCTGGGAGGATGCGAAATTCAGTGCAACGATTGACATATGATAGTTACATGGCTTGCCATTGTGTCTACATGACAAAGGTAATACAAGATGCTGAACCTTCTTGTTTTGAAGATGCAATTGGTAATGCAGATTGGGAAAAAGCTATAAATGAGGAGATGGCTGCACTTTATGGAAATGATACATGGAAGCTGGTTCCATTGCCACAAGGAAAGAAATCCATAGGCTACAAATAGGTTTACAAGGTAAAGCATAATGTTGATGGTAGCATAAGCAGGTATAAAGCACGATTGGTAGCTAAAGATTATGCATAGACATATGTCATTGATTATGAGGAAACATTCAGCCCTATAGCTAAAATCTCTACTGTCAGAACACTTGTTGCATTAGCTACAGCAAAAGGATGGACTTTGCATCAGATGGATGTGAAGAATGCTTTCCTACATGGTGAGTCACAAGAAGAAGTATATATGGACCAGCCACAAGGATATGAAGATTCAAAGCATCGAGAATATGTTTGCAGGTTGCAAAAGGCTTTGTATGGGCTGAGGCAAGCCCCTTGTGCATGGCATGCAAGGATTGCTGATTACTTAACCAGCATTGGGTTCTCTATGTGTGATGCAGATCACTCACTATATGCAAGGAAGGTTGATGATGGCATCACTATTGTGGCTATTTATGTTGATGACCTGATTGTAGGTGGTGATAATGAAGAAAGCATCAAAGAGGTAAAGAAACTTCTTATGGAGGAATTTGACATGAAAGATCTTGGTGTGTTGCGCTATTTCTTGGGCATTGAGTTTATACATACAGAAACAGGTATATGGATGTCGCAAAGGCAATATGCCTTGAATATGCTGCAAAAGTATGGTATGGCTGATTGTAAGCCAATTTCTATGCCATTAGATCAGAATTTGAAATTGGATACTACATCAGGTGAAGCATTGGAAAATGCTACTATGTACAGGAAAATTGTGGGAAGTTTTATATATCTCACAATTACAAGGCCTGATCTAAGTTATACTGTTGGACTTGAAAGTCAGTTTATGCAGGTTCCTAAGAAGCCACATTTGGATGCTCTGAGGTGCACTCTACGTTATGTGAGTGCTACTTTGGATTATGCCTTGTTTTATGAAGCTAGTGTGGAGTTGCAGGCTCATGAATACACCGATGCAGATTGGGCTGGTAGTACTCTAGATAGAAGATCTACTAGTGGCTTTCTTTTCTCACTTGGAGGTGCAGCTATTACATGGAGCAGCAAGAAGCAACCCACTGTTGCTTTGTCGAGTACAGAGGCTGAGTATAGAGGTGCTGCAATGGCAGCATGTGAGGCATCATGGCTGGAGATGTTACTTGCAGATTTAGGTGTGGAAGTGCAAAAGCCTATCACTATCTATTGTGATAATCTTAGCAGCATACATTTAGCACGGAACCCTGTTTTCCATGCTAGAACAAAGCATATCGAGGTACATTATCACTTCATCAGAGAGAAGGTATTAGCAGGTGATATTGAGCTTGTTTATGTGAGAACAGATGAGCAGGTTGCTGATATTTTCACCAAAGCACTTGGAGCTGAGAAGTTAAAGAAGTTTCGAGAGATGCTTGGATTACAGGATATGGCGTTGAGCTTGAGGGGGAGTGTTGAGATATCAAGCTCAACATGTGATGATCCAGGATGACACGTACCAGTTTTTCGTTTCTCTGACATGTATAGTGGTCATACCGATATATGTCAGGGATACTTCATTGAGCTTTATTAGATTTATCTACCGAGAGTGATGGCACATTTGTTTCTTGCCAGCTCACTCATTCGCGGATATTAGGTTTTTCCGTATGTACTGATCTTTATATATTGCACTTGTTGTATTCTTGTTTTTAGGTCATTCTTGTACATTCCTTTTTTGTAATAGAAGAAGAAGAAGAAGATCATTCTTCCTTGCCTCAATCTTTGTGTGTGCTTCTCCTTGAGAGTGAGAGTGTGTGTGTGAGCTCTCTTCCTTATTTCCTTCCTCGTCACATGTAAATCCTTTGTTTCCACATTCTTCCTGTCTTGATGCCTAGATGTTTTTGATCATTCCACACTTTCCACCTTTCTTCTGCCTTTTCAATACCTTTTGTTTCTTCAATTTCCTCCTGCTGTTGATTGAAATAGATTTGGTCATGAAGAAGTGGTGTTTGTGATTTCTTTGTAGCTTTTAGTGAAAAAGTAAATCCCTCCAATTTTGAGTTATAGATATTCTATGGGTTTTCTTGTTCTTCATTACTCAATAAAAACATTAAAAACCTTTTGTCATTTAATGTCAATTTAAGCTTCATATTTTCAAAATCCAAAATTACTTTACCTTGCCTGAGCCATGGTTGTCCCAAAAATAATTTCTCAGTCATCATATGATCTGGCCATTCTTCACAATCTATTTTCATATATTCTTCATTGAACTTGACTTCAATAGATGGTGAAGACATGCTTTGTATTATCTGTCCTTCTAAGGTCTTGATAAGTGTTTTACTTTCAGTCCTTTTTAGGTTAAACTTATCCAACAAAACTAAACTAATCAAATTTACTTGTGCACCTGAATCTATCAAAACCTTGATTTTTTCATCATGAAAATTCATTGCTATAATAGGCAAATGCTCCCTTACTCTTAGAGGTGTTTCACACAAAAGGACTTCTCTAAGATCCTTGATTTTTCTTATCCTCTCCTTTGCCTCCTATTGAGCCTCCTTTCTAAATTTTTCCTGTTCTTTTTTCCTGTTTTGAGCTTGATGTATTCTTCTCCATTCAGAAACAGTTAATGGATGATCATACCTTTTTACTCTACATCCACTTATGAAGTTTGGCATGATTTCTCCATCTATATTAGCTAATTGGATAGCTCCACTGTTACTTATTTGATTGATAATATAAGGCCCATGTCCTTTTTTCTAGAATTTCTTCTGATGTTCTTTTACTGTGTATGCCAAAACTAGATCTCCTTCTTGTAAGTCCTTTTCTTTAATATGAACATCATGATAAGCTTTTTGTCTTCTCTTGTCTGCATGTATGCTCATGATTTCTTGAAGTCTAGAAGCTCCTAGTTTTTCCAATTCCACCACTCTCTCAGATAATTCATGTCCAGTCCACTTGTATTGACTACCCACCCTTAGTGTTGGAATGAGGAACTCTAAAGGCAGAACTGAATTTTGTCCATATACCAAGTTAAATGGTGTGGTTCCAACCTTACCTGCAACTCTTTCCAAAAGATGGTCTGTTATGGGTAATGGATAGCTATCCCTTATAGTTGCAGCATTCACCTTTTTCAAGCTAATGCATACCCTGAGTTTCCCATTCTTTTTTGGTACTACAACTATAGGAGATATCCACTCTGTGTACTCAATCTCATAGATGAAATTGGCAGCCAGCAGCTTGTCAATTTCTTCCTTTATTTTAGCAGAGTATTTGTCATTGAATGTATAGTGTCTTTGTTTGCTAGGTTTTGCATCAGGTGTAATAGGAATCTTATGCTCACAGATTTTAGGGTCAATTCCTTTCAAATCCTTGTAACTGTAAGCAAACACATCCCTATAGTTTCTGGCCAAATTCCTTAATGCTTCTTCCTCTTGATTTGTCATGTCATCAGCTATTACAATATGTCTTTCTTCCCCCTCTTCCTGGGTGATCATCATCTTCTTAGTTTGCTCCTCATTATCATATGCCTCTCCTTTTTTCTTTTCTCTCTTTGGTTTCATTTTTAGAAGTAGTATGTCTTCCACTTCATAAGTCTTGAAATTTGAAGCTACATCAAACAGTTGATCTTTGTTTTTTATTTCCTTATTTTTTTCAACCTCTTGATCTTTTTCTATTTCGTTGTGTTTGTTTTTTCTATATTTGCCTGAGATTTTGTCTTTTATTGCATCTGTAGCTTCTACTTCTTCCAAATATTGTGTTTTACCATTTTTCAATACTATTCCTTCCTCCTGGTCCTCTTCTATTTTTGACACTTTTATCATTTGTATCCCTATGTGAAAGATATCATATCCTTCTTCATTTTATAATTTTACTCCCACATACTCATCATTAGCTAGATCCATGGTGGTCAAAATCTGATTCCAACCATAAGGCTCAAATTCTTCATGTTTGAATTTTTGTGGTATATAGCTCTCATCCTGTGATTTCCTTTCTTCTACACAATCTTCTTTCCTTAACCTTCTTTTTCTATCTGTGAGGTTCCTTATCACATTGCATTTCCATATTGATGATTCTGTTCCATCCTGATCTTCAATCTCTGATTCTTCACTTAATTCCTGATTTTGATGTATTTTGAACCATTCTTGAGGGGACATGTCACAATATTGACCATTTCTTATATTCACTCTGGTTATCCTTCCTTTGCTTTGAAGATATAGGCAATCATTACCCCAATCTTGCACAATTTGCATTTGTCTCATAAATGGTCTTCCTAGGATGATTTCATATGAAGTGGATTGTGGGAATTCAACTATGGCAAAAGTATGCTCTATTTCTATTCCACATATTTCCACAATCACCTTTTCCCATATTCCTAGGGGTTTTTCTATGTGTCCGTCTGCAAGTTGTAATCTCATTTTTGTGGGTACTAATTCATTTTTTCCCCATCTTTCCCAAGTCTGCTTAGTCATGATAGCCACTCCTGATCCACTGTCTAATATAGCCTTGACATGATTTTTACCAAATTGTATTCTCATAGTTGAGTTCCCTTCTTCTCCTTCACAATATGCTCCTATTTTATCAATACGAATGTACAACAACTCTTCCAATCCTTGTTGATGTGGATCAAAATTTTTTGGCATTGCTTCCCACTTTTTCATATTGTGTTGTAAGTGAGGATTTTGTTTTACCAATTCCTCCATTGTGGTGTGGTATAAAATTGTACATTGTTTGTCTATATTTATTTGGAATGCTATTTGTGAGTTATCTTCTTGATCAATAGCTTTCCTTATTTCTGTTGCATTTGTTTCCCCAACTGTTGTTTGATAATTGTCTAGTTCCCCCATTTTGAGTTGTGCTTCTTCTATGATTTGTTTGCATCTTTGCATCCTTTCATGCTCTATATCTGGCATAGGATAAGCCATTACATGGTCTGTAGGATTTGGTCCCTCTTGAATTCTTCCCTTGTATGATCTTATCAAAGTTTCCAGACTTTGTGAATTTTTGTCTCTTGCTGAGTTTGTGTATTCTGAGGTTGGCTATTGTTTGACTGTTCCATAGTATTTTCTTCCAAACTTTTACCCATTCTTATTTTTCTTTCCCATCTCCCTTTTTGTCTGTTTTTCTTTTCTTTTGGAAATGGAATTTTCTTATTTTCTTGTGTATGTGTCTCTTTTGTTGTTTCTTGTTGTTTAGCTTGGGCTCTTGTTATAGCATTTATAGTTACTTGATCATGGTCACTCAATTCTTCTTGCTCCATTATATTTACTGTTTTTAATGGTATGTTACTAGATGTGTTCAGTTGTTTTTGAGGGTTTCTTGGACAATCCTTTATTAAGTGTTCCCTGCCACAATCCTTGCAATAAGCTCCTTCTATTCTTAGTGTAGGAGGTTGTGGGCAGTCTCTAATGAAATGTTCCTCCCCACATCTATAACAACTTATCTTTTGACTCCCTTTGAACTGAGGTTTCTGATTGGACATGTAATTATTGGTTATGTGCATAAATGTGGTTGTATCCATTTCAATTCTCCCATTTCCCAAATCTAGGGCTTGCAGTTCTGGTTCCCTTTGTTCATACCCTTCCCACTCTTCCTGATATCCTTCATTCCAATGATAATCCTCTCTGTAAGATGATCTAAGTCTTGAGCTTTCTTCTTCTATTGGTTTGTATTTTACTGGTACCACATTTGTAGGTAATGGTGGTTGTTGCCCAAGTACAGGTCTTGGTTGCTCCACAAATGCAGATTCTCTTTGTAAATTATGTTGGTTCACATATTCTCTTTCCTTAATGGGTTGTTTATTGTAGAAGCATTCTTCTCTGGTATGGTTTGTCCATTTTCTTTCTAGTGTGCAGTATTTGAGTGTTTTTCTATCTTGCAAATGTTGTGGTTTTTGATATGGACATTGTTGTACCAAATGATTTTCTCCACAATTATAGCATTTTTTATTTGTTGCTATCCTGGTGTTTATCAAATTTGTCTTGGTGCTAACTTCTAGGACTTTAGCAATGGCTTGTGCTAATTCTTTTGCTGGTGGGATCTTATCTTCAATTGTTCTAGGTTGATCAAATGCTAATAGATCTTGTCCCCTGTTATCCTCTAAGTCTATTGCTTCCTTCACACATGCTCCTAGGTCACAGGATCTCCTATAGTACACCAAGGTTCTTAATTGGGCACTTCTCAGTCCTTCTATGAATAGAGATACTTGTCTTGCCATGGATGGTACCTCCTCTTTGGGACATCTATCAATGTATTGCTTGAATCTCCTAGCGGCCTCTCTCACATTTTCATCTTTTTGCTGTTTAAAACTATGTATCAAGGTAGCTGTACTATGTTTTATTCCAGTTTTTGAGAATTCCCCTATGAAGGCTTCAAGGAAAGATTCAATATTTGGATACATTTCCTTTCTCAAGGGAATGAACCAAGAAGTTAGGGTTAGACCAAATGCTTCAAATTGTACTTTGTAATCCTCTAGTTCTTCTGCCCTAATTAATTGTCTAAATTCTGCAGCATGAGCATGAGGATCAGAATATCCTTCATATTGATTCTTCATGCATTTAGCTACTTGATAGGGCCTAAGCATTCTTCCATGATTTTGCCATTGATATCTCCTTCTGAATGGAAAATCATTAATTCCTTCTGCTTCTTTTTCAAAAGGATTTGGGGAAGTATGTATTCTCCTACCTTGTTGTTGTTCAATATTATTGTGAGTTTCATTTTGTCTTGGCAAGTCTGGTTGCCCTAGGTTTTGTTCCCAAGGTCGCTTGTCTGCACATCGCCCTAAATCATTAGAATTCTCTAGATCTTGTGAGAAGATGTATACACATCCCTGTCTATCCTCATATCTGCCATCCTTAAATTGTGCCACTGGTGTTATATTTAGGGGAACTTCTAAGTTTCTCAACCTAATGAGAAACTTATGCATCCCATCCTGATACACATAGGTTCCAAACCTATTTATATACATATATTTGAGAATATTTCTATAATCACTAGTTTCAAAGGGTTCATTGGTTTCGTTTAAGTTTTCCATGTTATTTTCCTGCCCTAAATCTTTTTCTTGTAAATCTCCTATTACTGGCTCTATCTCCTTCCTTTTTAAATCTTGTTTAGAAGGTGTGATCAATTTATTACGAGATCTCAAAATCATCCAACTAATTCACGATTCTATGAAGAGAATCGTGTTTTCCACGATCCTGTGAATAGAATCGTCTTTTCTGGGATCTTGAGAAAATTCTAGATTTTCTCACAAATGTGTGAAAAAGACTTTGTCTTTTTCACTATTCTTTGGATACTCTAAATTTTCCACAATTTTGTGGATAGAATAGTGTTTTTCACGATTCTGTTGATAGAATCGTGTTTTTCACAATTTTGTGGATAGAATCGTGTTTTCCACGATTCTGTGGATGGAATTGTGTTTTTCACGATTCTGTGGATGGAATTATGTTTTTCAAGATTCTGTGAAGGGAATCGTGCTTTTCACGATTCTGTTGATAGAATCGTGTTTTTCACGATTATGTGGATAGAATCGTGTTTTCTACAATTCTGTGGATGGAATCGTGTTTTTCACGATTCTCTGAAGGGAATCGTGTTTTTCACGATTCTGTTGATAGAATCGTGTTTTTCCCGATTTTGTTGATAGAATCGTGTTTTTCACGATTCTGTTGATAGAATCGTGTTTTTCACGATTATGTGGAACGAATCGTGTTTTCTACGATTCTGTGGATGAAATCGTGTTTTTCACGATTCTGTGAAGGGAATTGTGTTTTTCACGATTCTGTGGATGGAATCGTGTTTTTCACGATTCTGTGGATGGAATCGTGTTTTACCACGATTCTGTGCCCAGACAATCGTGATTGCTCACAATCGTAAAAAACACAATTTTCTTATGAAAATCGTATTTTGGGAATCACGATTTTGTGTTTAATTCAGAGGATCACGATTTTGTGTTTGATTACAGAATCGCGATTCTGAGCAGATTTTCTAAATTCTTCTAGTTCTTGTTTTTTAAGTTTTTGTTTCTGATATCAGAGCAGGAAGCATCAGAATTGAAGGAAGGAGGACCCCGACTGCTACAAGTGCAAAGAATTCAACATTTGAAGGTTCAAAAGGTGAAAGCTTGAGGACAAAGCTTGAGAAGGAGGTCATAGGACATCAAGCAAGACAAAAGGAACATTATTCAAAGTAAAGGTACATCTATTACTCATAAAGATTGAAGAATTCAATATACAGGGAAGAAAGGATGGGAGATTCTCTTCAAATAGAGAAGTTGGATAGAGAGAACTATCCAGCATGGTCAATGAGGATGGAAGCTCATCTTATGAGCAAAGACTTGATAGCTTATATATATTACAGGTGAAGAAGAAAAGCCTCAGTTCAGAGATCCTAGTGTTCCAACTAGGGAAGAATTATCAGATTTGAAGAATTGGATGAAGAGAGATGCTCAAGCTAGGAGCATTATCTATATGGCAGTCAATGACTACTTGCTACCTCACATTAGAGGTCTTGAAAGTGCAAGTGATATATGGAATGCTTTGGAGGAGCATTTTCAAAACACCACAAAGTCAAGGAAGGCATCTTTGTGGGTAGAATTTACTACTTTCAAGAAGAAGGCTTCTCATGCCATCTCAGACTATGTAACAAGGATGAAAGACATTGCAGATGCATTAGGAGTAGTTGATGAAGACATTGAGGAGGATAAATTGATAAGGCAAATCCTCACAGGCTTGAGAGGTGATGAGAAATGGAAGCCATTCATTTTGTCTACTGAATTATCTCTTGATCATTTTACTCCTGACTTAAATCAGTTGCTAGGACATATGTTAACCTTTGATCAGGATGTCAAAGGTGAAGGTGACAAAGTACAGGTCATGCAATGTATTCAAAGGATAAGGAAAAAAATAGCAAAGGGAAGCAACAAGCAAATGAAGATGAAGGCACAACTAGTCAAGCCAACTTCCTAAGAGGAAGAGGAGGTGGCAAAGGTAGAGGAAGAGGCAAGAGTAATAAAGATGGAGTCAAAGCTTGCTGGATTTGTGGTAAGACAAATCACTTAGCTAATGATTGTTGGCATAATACTCAGAGTAATGGTGGATATAATCAGAATTTTAATTCAAGAGGAAGAGGTGGCAGAAATCAAAGAGGTAATTTCAGAGGTAGAGGTAGTAGAGGTTACTTTGGAAGAAATGCAGGTAGAGGATTCCAAAGTCAACAATACAACAATACCTACTACAATTATGCTTCAGATCAGAAGGAGGATTTAACATTGATAATGAATGCAACTTGTGAAAGGCAAAGTGAAGACCAAAGAGTCTTCTACATTGACTCAAGGTGTAGCAATCACCTGAGTGGTAACATAGCATTGATGGCTGATTTGGAGAAGAAGATAACTAATCATGTAGTTCAAACAGGTGACAATACAAAGCACAATGTGAAGTCAATTGGATCAGTGAAGGCCAAGGATGGAAGTACCCTCTTGAGTAAGGTCTTGTATGTTCCTACAATTCCTAAGAATCTGATAAGTGTAGGACAAATTGTTGAAAAAGGTTATGAGGTTAGATTCACTAATGAAGGAGTCTTTGTGGAAGACCCTAGCAATGGGTATAAACATATTGTTTCAGGTAAGAAAGAAGGAAGATTGTTCATATTGAAGATTCAAGGTAATGTTGGTCATGCCTTGTTCACTTATGGAGGGCATAAGATCCTTGAGTTAGATCTTTGGCACAAGAGGCTTGGACATTTCAATGAAAGAGGTATCAAAGATATGGTTAACAATGGTTCAGTGCTTCGATTGCCTAATGTTGCAGGTCAACATATGACATACAGATGTGAGGCATGTCAATTAGGTAAGGCTCATAAGCAATCTTATTCCAAGCATGGTTTTATGTATTCAAAGAAGCTTGAATTGATACACACAGATGTGTGGGGACCATCAAAAGATTTTAGTATCAATGGTTCAAGGTATTATGTGATTTATGTTAATGATGCTACCAGATGGATCACTATCTATGTGATCAAGATAAGTCAGAGGTATTCAATACATTTAAACACTATCATGTGTATGTAGAGAGAATTACAGGTCATAAGTTGAAGACACTAAGGTCAGATGGAGGGGGAGAGTATTTCTCTAATGAGCTCAGTGATTACTTGTGGAATGCAGGTATAAAGAGAGAGGTTACTTGTAGGTACTCTCCTCAACAAAATGGTGTAGCAGAAAGGAGAAATAGAACTCTTGTTGAGTTTGCAAGATCCATGATGAAGGAGAAAAATTGCCCAAATTACTTGTGGGCTGAGGCTGTAAACACAGCTACTTATTTGGTTAATAGGTTGCCATGTAAAGCTTTGCAGGGTATGACACCATATGAGGCATGGTGGGGTAAGAGACCTACATTAGACCATTGCAAAGTATTTGGATGTTTGGCATATGCATATGTGCCATCACAATTAAGGCACAAATTGGAACCTAAAGCTGAAAAGTATGTATTCATTGATTATGATGATAAGCAAATGGGATATAGGTTGTGGAGTCCATCCACAAAACAATTCCTTGTATCAAAGGATGTTACATTTGATGAGCAAGGTACTTGGTATGCAGGTACAATCAATATTAATGTAGGTGATGAAGAAATTGTGAATCAAAAGAAAGGTAAATCAAAGGTTCAGATATTTGATGAAGAGGAGAATAATGAAGTACAGGTTGAAGTTGAAGAAATGCCAAGATTTGATCCTGAGTGTGATGAACCAGAAACCTCAAGGAGTGGAGAACTTAGAAGGTCATCAAGACACAAGTGGCAACCTACAAGGTACAGCTATGACACTTCTTTTTTGGCTACAAAAGATTATGCATATATGATAAAGACAGATGAAGACCCTTCTACATATGAAGAGGCAAAAGATAAGGAGAATTGGGAGAAAGCTATGCAGGAGGAGTATGATGCATTGATGGAGAATCAGACATGGGAGTTGGTTCCTAAACTTAATAGCCAGAAGATCATTGGATGCAAGTGGGTCTACAAGACAAAGAGGTATGTAGATGGAAGTGTGTCTAGATATAAAGCTAGACTTGTTGTGAAGGGTTTTGCTTAGACTTATGGTATAGATTATGATGAGACCTATACTCATGTGGCAAAGATGACGACCATCAAGACACTCATAGCTATTGCTGCATGTAAAGGTTGGAAATTATGTCAATTAGATGTGAAGAATGCTTTTTTAAATGGTTATATTTCAGATGATGTTTTCATGGAGCAACCACAAGGATTCAGAGATGGAAGGTATCCAGATCATGTGTGCAAGCTCAAGAGAGTTTGTATGGTTTGAAGCAGGCCCCAAGGGCATGGAATTATAGACTTGTGAAGTTCTTGAAGAAACTTGGATTTCAAGTATCTAAAGCAGATAGTAGCTTGCTTGTCAAAGCAAGTGATGATGGGTTCATATACATGTGCATATATGTCGATGATATAATTCTTACAAGTACATATGAGAAAGGCATTCAAAGCCTAAAGAAGCAAATGGAGAAAGAGTTCAAAATCAGTGATTTGGGAGACTTGTCATATTTCTTGGGCATGGAGATTTCGTACACTCAACATGGAGTGTATGTGACTCAAGAAAGGTATTTGAGAAACTTCTTAATCAATTTTAAGATGAATGATTGTAGGGTAGCACCTACTCCAATGGAGGTGAATCATAAATTGAGCAGATATGGAGGTGAAGAGTTCAAGGACATGAAATTATATCAGAGCTTGGTTGCTAGTCTGATCTATGCTACATTAACTAGGCCTGACTTGTCATATGCAATTGGAGTTTTGTCTCAATTCATGCATTGCCCTAGGAAAGAACATTGGATTACAGGACAAAGAGTGTTGAGGTACATTAAGGGTACACTCAAAGAAGGTTTGTATTATGGTTTTACATCAGATACAAACATCAAGATATATAGTGATGCAGATTGGGCAGGTAATCTTGATGATAGGAGATCAACTTATGGATACTTGTGTTATGTGGGAGATAAGTTAATTTCTTGGCGTTCAAATAAGCAACACATAGTTGCTTTATCATCTACAGAAGCAGAGTACAAAGGGATGGTTGAAGCTGCGAAGGAAGTGATATGGCTTAAGACTCTAATGAAGAGTTTTGACATCATTCGGAGTACACCTACTATTCATGGAGATAACATGAGTTCATTGTATTTAGCTGCTAACCCTGTGTTTCATGCCAGGACTGAACACATCGAGATTCAATACCATTTCCTAAGAGAGAAGGTGATGGATAAAGAGATTGAAGTCATACATACTTCAACAAAAGATCAGATAGCTGATATGCTAACCAAAAGCTTGGATGGACCAAAGCTACAGAGATTCAAAGACATGGCAGGTATAAAGAAGATAGAGAAAACCTCAATTGATGATTGAGGGGGAGTTGTTGGTGTAGAGCAATCAACAATTGACGTTTTAATGAAGGTTTGGAAGTCAAGGATTGAAGGAAAACTCAAGTTGTGAAGCATGAAGGAAGAATACATCCAGAAGATGAAGAGGTGTACACATGTACATTAATACAGAGATAGTTCACTTATACTTTTGTATAGTCATGATATTGTAAATATTTGCCTATATATACAATTAAAAAGTCGGGGAAAATATGAGAGAGCATGAGAATAGAGTAATCAGTAGTTGTATGAGTCATTAGACATCTTAGAAGTGAGTTGAGTCTCTCTCATCACTCAGTTGTAAATTTCTTCAGGAATGGAAGAAAAATTGTGCCCGATGTTTCTGAGCATTCTCCTTCTATGCTTGATCATTTCAAGAAATCTTTTGTAGATGTCTAATTCCATAGTTAATGATGCTATGGTTAAAGTTTGAGAGCCTAATTGTAAACAGGCTGTGAGAATTATGTGTAGGAACATTCATATGTGAAGAAGTGTTTACTGGTTTCTGAAACAGGCGCAAAATTCGATGTTAATGTTTTGGTCAGTTCTCCTTCCACAGTGTAAAGTTTTGAGCAAGCAAGCACTCAATCTTTAAGTTGGAAGGTAAGCTATCTGTGGCTAAAAGCATTTTCATAAATGGGTTCTAGATTGAGAGAATCAAGTGTTAAAAGTTATAAGTGTCTAAATCAACTTCTCAGAAGAACAATTTTAGGCATAGGTAACTTGTTGAGATCATTTCTCAAGATATACTGAATCTTTTGGAGTGATTCAAATTGGAGAAGGTGCGCAAACTATAGGCGACACCTTGAGCAAAATTTCATAAAACGCTTTACACAATTGATAAGGTAATGAGAGAGATATGTGCAGCAGACTTTCTGTGTAGTCATCTCCTTCACAGATTTTTCAAAATCTTCATAATTGATCATTGATCCTCTAAAATTGGTAAAGGTTTGAGTTACTCTTGTTATAGAGGTGATCTAATTACAAGAGTAACTTGTTCTTTTGGAGATTAACACTCTCCATCATAAACAAGTATGGTATGATAGAGGTGCATCTAATTTGTTGTCATCCAAAGTCTGTGCTAGCCAATTTGGCATATTTTTTGCCTCCTCAATATCAGCTCTCTCATCAACAAGTGCATTATGTAAATCTACATAAAAAATGGAATGATCTACAACATCACATGAAACATGTAAAGGTTGTGAAGTTGCCTCATTAGGATCAACACTAGATTGTCCACGTGTAAAAAGAGGCAGCAAAGTGACGTACATGTCTTTGGAGCTAATTGATGTCTCCTTAGTACATGAAAGTAATGCCTAAATAACATCTTCCACAAAAACAACATCACGGCTAATCAAAATGCATTTAGTCTATGGATGATACAGACGATCGCCTTTGCTTTCAAAACTGTACCCAACAAAAATACATTTCACTACTTTATCATCCAATTTCCTACATTGTTGTTCAGGCACTAATGCATCTACCAAACAACCAAAAACATGTAGGTGAGCAACACATGGCTTGTGACCATGCCAAGCCTCATATGGAGTGATAGATTGCAGTGCTTTAGTGGGACACCTGTTAAGTATATATGTTGCACACATAACAACCTCAAGCCAAAAACTATGTGGTAAAGCCTGACTCTTGACCACACACCTCGCCATCTCCATGAGTAACCTATTATTTCTTTCTGCAAATCCATTCTTTTGAGGTTTATACGACATTGTATGCTGATGTTTTATGCCACATTCAGCCATAAATGCATTAAATTCAGAAGACATATATTCCCCCTCTTGATCAAAACAGAGGTGCCCATTTACATGTTGGTAGATTTTCCACCAAAACCAAAAATTGCTTGAAGCACATAAACACTTCAGACTTTGCTTTCAGTGGATACACCCATTCATGCCTGGAAAAATCATCAATGAAAGCCACGAAGTAAAGATAGTTCCCAAAAGAAGGTGTCTGCTAGGACCATAGACATCACTGTGAACAAGCTACAATTTCTGAGTAGCTCAAATTGAAACATCTTTTGGGAAAGAGGAATGTTGCATTTTGCCCAAAATATAGGCTTCACATACATGTTTACCAGATGCCTCAAGTTTGGGCAAAGAGGACACCATTTCAAATTTATGCAAGTGTAGCAAACTAGCAAAATTCAGATGACCAAAGCGTGCATGCCGAAGCTTTGCATCTGACATAGCCAGAGAATCTTGAACTACTCATGTTGAATCATTCATAGATTTTGCATCATCTATGAGCCTGTACAGCCCATGACATAAAATGTCACAAGCAATAACGATGTTGAAATTTGATAGATCGTGAACTATACATTTGTCATCAACAAATTTCACAACCAAGCCAATCTTCGCTAATGCTGAACTGATACGAGATTTTTCTTGATCACTCGCACAAATAAAGCATCTGAAAATGTAAAAGAACTACCATCAATAGCAGTCAAAAGGATCTTACCAACTCCCATGATAGGATAAGACAAGTTTTTGGCGCATGTGATAGTATTACCTGTAGGGGTAGGCTCGAGTGAAGTGAAGAAAATGCACTCCAAAGTAATATGCTTTGTTGCCCTACTATCAAAGTACCAAACATCTAAGTCTACTACAAACATACATTGTTCGTGAGAAGATGGATCACAATTGCAGACAGTGATAAAAGCCCATTCTTCATTCTGCACAAGATTAGCAGACTCTGTTTTCAATGTAGAGGCCTCTACAACAGTCATTCCAACCTCTTTCTTTCTTGCCTCTTTAGCAACCAGTTTTGGACAACTCTTTATAACATGATCATTTCCTTTACAGTATTTGCAAAACATTTTTTGCTTTTAGTTTTCTTCTCGTCTCTGACATCCTTCCTTGATTGTGCACAATTAGTTGATTTTTGCTTACTAATAGAAGAGCTCCATTTACCTTTGCCCTTCTGACTAGCCAGGAAATCTTGATCTGCAGCATGCATAATGGACCTCTTCTGCCTGGAAATCTTGATCTACAGCATGCATAATGGACCTCTTCTGCCTAGATTGATCTTCTTGCAATATAACAGAGACTAACTCCTTAACATTCTTGGCAATTGTAGCGTAGGTTTTTGCAGCACCAGGCACATCCTTGGAGTGTATCTACCATCTCTTCTTACAGTGGCATCAGAGCATAAGTTAAATCAATACGGGAGATGGTTTTCCTTCCACCATTGACAAATTGTATAGAAACAACTACTCAACTTGGTCTCTGAGGATGGAGGCTTACCTTCAAGGAAGATATCTATTTGGATATATCTGAGGATGAAGTCATGCCAACAATCAGAAGCAAAGGACAGCCTTCACATGAAGATCAAGAAAGGCTTACAACTTGGTGTTCAAAGGATGCACTAGCCACGTCCTACATCTTAAACTCAATCTCTAATTCTATTTTACCTCATCTGAAAGCATGCAAGACCTCAAGAGACACTTGGAAAGCTCTTGCTTCTTTCTTCTCTTCAAATACTAGAGCAAGAAAGAACCAGCTATGGAGTGGGTTCACTACCTTGAAGAAAAGTCCCAAGCAAAGTATGAGTGATTATGTCACCAAAATGAAGGAGATTTTTTATCAGTTAGGAAGCATTGGAGAGGTAATTGAAGAAGAGGATATCATAAGACAAATCATCAATGGCATCAAATCTGATGATAAATGGGAATCATTCTCAACTACCATGGATCTATACATGGACATGCAAGTACCTGACCTCAACACTCTAATGGGCCAACTCTTCACATATAAAGCAAAGATAAGCAAGAATGGTGAATCCTCAAGAGGTAATCAATCTTATGTCTTATACTCTGACAAAGCTAAAGCTAAGGATAAGTCCAAGTCTAAGAAGAATGAAGATGAAGGTAGCTCTTTCCAAGCCAACTTCAGAGGTAGAGGAAAAGCTAGAGGAAGAGGCAGAGGATGAAAGCAAGGCAGGGGGAGACCCCAAACATCTCACCCTTGCAATATTTGTGGTTACTTTAATAATACTATTGAGGAGTGTTATAGGAACCCAAGGAATTCTAGAGGAAGAGGATTCAATACAAGTGGCTATGGATCAAATAGAGGTAGATACAATGGAGGATACAATAATTACTACAACAACAATAACAACCACCAAAATGGATATAGAGGAAGGAACGATTACAACAACTACACAGAGGATCAAAGTCAAGAGGACTCACTACTTCTCATGGACCTACCATTGAAGTAGGGTAAGGATGATGACCATATTTTCTATATTGATTCAGGGTGCTCAAATCATGTATCAGGAAATGTAGCATTGCTCTCTGATTTAGAAGATCCCAAGAACAAACATGAAGTGCAGACAGGTGATGATGCAAGACACTTAGTGGAGAAAGTAGGTAATGTCAAAACATTATATGGCAATATGAATCTTCTAAGAAAAGTGTTATATGTACCTACAGTAACCAGAAACTTGATAAGTTTTGGACAAATTGTGCAGAATGGATTGCACGTTAGGTTTACAAGACATGGAGCATATGTGAAAGACCCCAAGCAAGGATTTAAAAGGATTTCCAAAGGAGAAAAGACATGAAGACTCTTCACTTCTGAAGTGGATGACACCAAGAACATAGCATTGTTTAGTTATGGATCTCAAACACTCTCTGAATTGGAAGTATGGCATTAAAGACTTGCTCATATTGGTGAGAGAAGCTTGAAACAAATTTACAGGGATCAAAGTGTACTTGGATTGCCCAACATCACAAAAAAACATATGATATACAAGTGTGGAGCTTTTCAATTTGGCAAGGCACATAGACAACCTTTCAACAAGAAAGGCTATTTCCATTAGGAGCTATTGGATCTTGTACACACAGATGTGTGGGGTCCAAGCAAAGAATCCTCTATTTCAAGTTCAAAATATTATGTATCTTTTATTGATGATTGTCGGAGGTGCAAAATTCTATACTTTATGAATCATAAGGATGAAGTCTTCAATCGTTTCAAAACATATCTTGCTCTTGTAGAGAACCAAACAGGTAGATGTCTCAAGAGACTAAGATCAAATGGTGGTGGAGAATACTTCTCAACTGAATTTGATTCTTTCCTACAAGAAAGAGGCATCAAAAGAGAAGTAACAACTAGATACACACTTGAACTCAATGGAGTAGCTAAAAGAAGGAACGAGACTATAGTAGAAGCAACCAAATCTATGCTAAATGAAAAGGGTCTACCAAATTACCTTTGGGCCAAGGTTGTATCAATAGCCACATACCTTGTAAATAGACTTCCATCAAAGTCCTTAGATGGCATGACTCCCTATGAAGTGTGGAATCGAAGAAGATCAAGCCTAGAGCATTGCAAAATCTTTGGATTTCTAGCCTATGCTCACATACCTTTCCAAGTAAGAGGGAAGTAAGATGGCAATATGAATCTTCTAAGCAAAGTGTTTAATGTACCTACAATAACAAAAAACTTGATAAGTGTTGGAGAAATTGTTCAGAAAGGATTGTAGGTTAGGTTTACAAGACATGGAGCATATGTGGAAGACCCCGAGCAAGGATTTAGAAGGATTTCCAAAGGAGAAAAGACAAGAAGACTGTTCACTTTTGAAGTGGTGGACATCAAGAACATAGCATTGTTTAGTTATGGATCTCAAGCACTCTCTGAATTGGAGGTATGTTATAAAAGACTTGCTCATATTGGTGAGAGAACCTTGAAACAAATTTGTTGGGATCAAAGTGTACTTGGATTGCCCAACATTGCAAAGCAACATATGATATACAAGTGTGGAGCTTGTCAATTTAGCAAGGCACATAGACAACCTTTCAACAAGAAAGGCTATATCCATCACGAGCTATTGGATCTTGTACACACAAATGTGTGGGGTCCAAGCAAAGAATCCTCTATTTTAGGTTCAAGATCTTATGTATCTTTTATTGATGATTGTAGCAGGTGGACAATTCTGTACTTTATAAATCATAAGGATGAAGTCTTCAATTGTTTCAAAATGTATCTTGCTCTTGTCGAGAACCAAACAGGTAGATGTCTCAAGAGACTCAGATTAGATGGTGGTGGAGAATACTTCTCAACTGAATTTGTTTCTTTCGTACAAGAAAGAGGCATCAAAAGAGAAGTAAAAACCAGATACACACTTGAACTCAAAGGAGTAGCTAAAAGAAGGAACAAGACTATAATAGAAGCAGCCAAATCTATGCTAAATGAAAAGGGTCTGTTGATATATTTAGGTAGTGATGTGTGTGAACACACTAGGACCGTCGGGGCACTTTTTTCCCTCTTTAGGAGGTTTTTTCCCCCCGGCTTGTATATACGCCTATTGCCCTAATGGGCTACTTATCTTTTGTACATTCTCTAGTAATACACTCAGTATAGTGTGTTTGTGCTCCAAGCTTCTTCTTCTTCCTTGTGATATTCGCGTGCTTTCGCAGACATCTATCTCCAACAATTGGTATCAGAGCAGGTCCTCGCTTCATCTAGGGTGCCGTCGACACTCCTCCGTTTGCAGTCTCAGATTCACACGAAATTTGGTGAGCATACTCAGGGTGTTTCAGAGCTCGTTTTGGCCTCTGAACACATTATCGTAGTGCTTGTGCAGGCTATTTCGTCTTTTTGTGCCAAAGGTATATTAATACCAGTTTTTGTTCGCCAGTTTAAGCATCTCAAAGTCTACTACACGTCTAGCAGAACTCGTCTCGGCAGTTCTGTTCAACTTTTTGAGATACAGTCATTTTTCTGCATCAAGGTATTTTAGTCACTGGCCATGGCTGAAAGTAGTGATGTATTTCGTATGTTGGTTGTTGAGGATAAGTTGGATGGTACCAACTACCCATTGTGGGCTTATATGATGCAACCTATTGGTTGCAAAAGGATTGTGGAACATGTGCAAGCTGTTGAAAGACGTCCTGTTACACCTCTTACTACAGGTACTGTAAATACAGGTGTTGGAGCTGATGAAGATGGTGTCGAAGATGATATTCCGTAGATTCCTGTTCGTGTTGTTGTTTCTGCTGCAGAGCAGATTCACTGGGATGGTAGAGATGCCCAAGCACATGCATTGATAGCTTTGTCTGTCAAACGTGCCATTATTCCTCATATTCACTCTTGCAGAATAGCTAAGGATGCTTGGGATACACTTACCACATTGTACCAAGCTAGGAATGAGGCTCGTGTTGCTTACCTCCGAAAACAATTGGAGAGTGAGCACATGAATGAAGGTGATTCTATGGATAGTTTCCTAATGAAGATCAAAGACTTGAAGGAACAGTTGATTTCTATTGATGAGGTTATACGAGATAGCTCACTTGTGCAGACCGTTCTGAATGGTCTTCCTGATTCATATCAGAGTTTTGCTTCTACTCTTCGGTTGATGATGAAAGGCAATCCAAATGCCTTATCATTTGAGGAGTTAGTCTCTGTTCTGTTGCAGGAAGATCAATCCAGGCAAAACAGGTCCATTATGCGAGTTGCAGATCAAGCTTTCCTGGCTAGTCAGAAGGGCAAATGCAAATGGAGCCCTTCAACTACTAAGCAGAAATCTGCTAATTCTGCATATTCGAAGAAGGAAGATAAAGATGAGAAGAAATCAAAAAAGCAGAAATTGTTTTGTAAGTACTGTAAAGGGAATGATCATATCATAAAGAACTGTCCAAAATTGGCTGCTAAAGAGGCAAAGAAGAAAGAGGCTGGAATGGTTGTTGTAGAGGCCTCTACACCAAAAACAGAGTCAGCAAATCTTGTGCAGGAAGAAGAATGGGTGTTTACTACTGTCTACAGTTTTGACCCATCTTCTCATGAGCAGTGCATGTCTGCAGTAGACTCGGATATTTGGTATTTTGATAGTGGGGCAACCAAACATATTACCTCGCAGCGCAGTTTCTTCTCTTCACTTGAGCCTGCCCCTACAGGGAATACTGTTACATGCGCCAACAACTCCTCTTATCCTGTTATGGGAGTTGGTAAGATCATTTTGACTACTGCTGATGGTAGTTCTTTCACTTTTTCAGATGCGTTATTTGTGCCAGGGATCAAAAAGAACCTGTTATTAGTTTCTACATTAGCAAAGATTGGCTTGGTTGTGAAATTTGTTGATGACAGGTGTACAAGTCAAGATCTGTCAAATGGCGATGTGATTATTGCTTCTGGCATTTTATGTCGTGGGCTGTATAAGCTCATAGACTATGAAAGATTTGAAAATGATTTGGCCTATGCAGTAAATGATTCTCAGGCTATGTCAGATGCAAAGCTTTGGCATGCATGCTTTGGTCATCTGAATTTTGCTAGTTTGCTACACTTGCAGAAATCTGAAATGGTGTCCTCTTTGCCCAAACTTGAGGCACCTAGAAAACATGTTTGTGAAGGCTGCATTTTGGGCAAAATGCACCATTCCTCCTTTCCAAAAGATGGTTCAGTTCGCGCTACACAGAAATTGCAGCTTGTACGTAGTGATGTCTATGGTCCTATGCAGAGACCCTCTTTTGGAAATTACCTTTACTTCGTGACTTTCATTGATGATTTTTCCAGGCATGCATGGGTATATCCACTCAAAGCAAAGTCCGAAGTGTTCATGTGCTTTAAACAGTTTTTGGTTTTGGCTGAAAATCTGTCAGCATGTAAAATGGGCACCCTCCGTTCTGATCAAGGGGGGGAATATATGTCTTCTGATTTTAATGCATTTATGGTTGAATGTGGGATAAAACACCAGTGTACAGTGCTGTATACACCTCAACAGAAGGAGTTGCTGAATGAAAGAATAGGTCACTCATGGAGATGGTGAGGTGCATGGTCAAGAGTCAGGCTTTACCACATAGTTTCTGGCTTGAGGTTGTCATGTGTGCAGCATATGTACTGAACAGGTATCCCACTAAAGCGCTGCAGTCTATCACTCCATATGAGGCTTGGCATGACCGCAAGCCATCTGTTGCTCATCTGCATGTTTTTTGTTGTTTGGCATATGCACTAGTGCCTGAACAACATTGCAGAAAATTGGATGATAAGGCAGTAAAATGTATTTTTTTTGGGTACAGTTCTGAAAGTAAAGGCTATCGTCTGTATCATCCACAGACTAAACGCATTCTCGTTAGCCGTGATGTTGTCTTTGTGGAAGATGCTATTCAGCCATTGCTTTCATGTACTAAGGACACATCTGTTAGCTCCAAAGACATGTATGATACTTTGATGCCTCTTTTTACAGGTGGACAGTCTAGTGTTGGTCCTAATGAGGCAACTTCTTAGCCTTTGCAGGTTTCATATAATGATGCAGATCATTCCATTTCTGATGCAGATTTACATGATGCACTTATTGATGAGAGAGATGATATTGAGCAGGCAAAAACTATGCCAAAATGGCTAGTGCAGACTTTGTGTGACAGCAAATTAGATGCACCTTTGTCATATCGTACTCGTTCAGGCTGTTGTTGGAGATAGACGTCTGCGGAAGCATGCGAACAGCACAAGGAAGAAGAAGAAGCTTGCACCACAAACACACAATACTGAATGTATTACTAGAGAATGTACAAAGATAAGTAGCCCATTAGGGCAATAGGCGTATATACAAGCCGGGGGAAAAAAACCTCCTAAAGAGGGAAAAAAGTGCCCCGGCGGTCCTAGAGTGTTCACACACATCACTACCTAAATATATCAACAAATCCCCCCTGGGAGTGATGCGGTGAACAAGGAGCTGGTACTCATGTATAAGGAAGTGCCAAGCTATGTGGAAATCACTCCACAAAAGGAAGTAAGCCCAAACCTTTGCGGAAAGCTTCAAACTTCTCCCTAGGCAGAGCCTTTGTGAAAAGGTCTGCAATGTTCTCTTGCGTGGGCACATATGCCAAGCTGATCTCCCCAGCAGAGAACCTCTCCCTGACATAGTGATAATGCACCTCAATGTGCTTAGTGCGAGCATGGAACACAGGGTTCCTCGCAACTGCCAATGCGCTCTGACTGTCAATGAAGATGGTGGTGGCAGAAGACTGGCCAACACCCAAATCAGCCATAAGGTGTCTGAGCCACACACACTCAACAGTCGCTGTGAAAGCTGCCCTATACTCAGCCTCACAACTGGAAGTGGCCACAGTAGGCTGCTTCTTGCTCAACCAAGATATACATTAGCTACCAAGCATGAAGCAAAAACCACTGGTGGACACACGAGTGTCATAGCAACCAGCCCAATCTGAGTCAAAAAAAGCATGCAAATCTGGCAGTAGTGATCCCCCCTTGGGATAAAACAACCCAAGTAGCCGAGTACCACTCAAGTAGCGAAAGATGCGCTTAACCGCTTTCCAATGCGTGACTCCTGGGCAATGCATAAACCTGCTCATCTGTGAGACAGCAAACTGAATATCTGGCCGAGTAATGCATAAGTAAATCAAGCATCCAACAGCTTGCTGATAGAGAACAGCATCAAATGCATCTCTAGCATCATGAAGACTCAATCGTAAACCTGTCTCCATAGGAGTGGCAATAGGCTTACAGTCTTCAAGGCCAAAACACTGCAATAATGTGTCAATATATTTCGTTTGACACAAAGCCATTCCACCATCAACGTGCATAAACTGAATGCCCAAATAGTGATGCAAATGCCCCAAATCAGACATCTCAAATGAGGCATGCAAATCAGCCTTAAAATCAGCAATATGTGTCTCAATAGGACCAGTGAGCAGCATGTCATCAACATAGACAACAATGATCAGAAGCACATCATTAGCACGTTTAACATATAAGGTGCTTTCAGTTGGACTGTTCTCAAAACCATGTGCAATCAGATAGGCATGTATCTTCTCATACCAAGCACGTGGTGCTTGCTTTAAACCATATAATGCTTTCTTTAACCTGCAAACCTAGTTTTCATGCCCTTTCTGCACAAAGCCACGGGGCTGAAAAACATACACTTCTTCATGCAAGTCACCATTCAGAAATGTTGTTTTAATGTCCAACTGATGTACATTCCAACCATGATGGGCTGCAAGTGCAGAAATGCTCCGAACAGTAGTCATACGGCATGTAGGTACAAAGGTCTCATCAAAATCAATGCCTCTTTCCTGTGCATAACCCTTTGCAACAAGCCTAGCCTTATACCTGTCAACTGTACCATCAGGTTTACGCTTCAGCTTGTATACCCACTTAGTGCCAATGGCCTTCTTGCCAGGAGGCAAGTCACATAAAGACCATGTACCATTCTTCATTATAGCATCATATTCAGATTGCATAACAGCCATCCAATTTTCTGAATTTTGTGCTTCATCAAAAGAAACAGGCTCATTCTCATCACAGAGACTAGATGCGGCCATAGCATAGCAATCTGATGCAAAGGAGGCACTATGAGAGCCTGAACGAGTACGATATGACAAAGGTGCATCTAATTTGCTGTCATGCAAAGTCTGCACCAGCCATTTTGGCATAGTTTTTGCCTGCTCAATATCAGCTCTCTCATCAACAAGTGCATCATGTAAATCTGCATCAGAAATGGAATGATCTGCATCATTATATGAAACCTACAAAGGCTGAGAAGTTGCCTCATTAGGACCAGCACTAGCCTGTCCACCTGTAAAAAGAGGCATCAAAGTATCATACATGTCTTTGTAGCTAACAGATGTCTCCTTAGTACATGAAAGCAATGGATGAATAGCATCTTCCACAAAGACAACATCACGGCTAACCAGAATGCATTTAGTCTGTGGATGATACAGACGATAGCCTTTACTTTCAGAACTGTACCCAACAAAAATACATTTTACTGCCTTATCATCCAATTTTCTGCGATGTTGTTCAGGCACTAATGCCTATGCCAAACAACCAAAAACACGCAGATGAGCAACGGATGGCTTGCGGTCATGCCAAGCCTCATATGGAGTGATATACTACAACGCTTTAGTGGGACACCTGTTCAGTACATATGCTGCACACATGACAGCCTCAAGCCAGAAACTATGTGGTAAAGCCTGACTTTTGACCATGCACCTCGCCATCTCCATGAGTGACCTGTTCTTTCGTTCAGCAACTCCATTCTGTTGAGGTGTATACGGCACTGTACACTGGTGTTTTATCCCACGTTCAGCCAGAAATGCATTAAAATTTGAAGACATATATTCCCCCCCTCGATCAAAATGGAGGGTGCCCATTTTACATGCTGACAGATTTTCAGCCAAAACCAAAAACTGTTTGAAGCACATGAACACTTCGGACTTTGCTTTGAGCGGATATACCCATGCATGCCTGGAAAAATCATCAATGAAAGTCACGAAGTAAAGGTAATTTCCAAAAGAGGGTGTCTGCATAGGACCACAGACATCACAATGTACAAGCTGCAATTTCTGCGTAGCCCGAACTAAACCATCTTTTGGAAAGGAAGAACGCTGCATTTTGCCCAAAATACAGCCTTCACAAACATGTTTTCCAGGTGCCTCAAGTTTGGGCAAAGAGGACACCATTTCAGATTTCTGCAGGCGTAGCAAACTAGCAAAATTCAGATGACCAAAGCGTGCATGCCAAAGCTTTGCATCTGACATAGCCTGAGAATCATGAACTGCACATGCCGAATCATTCACAGATCTTTCATAGTCTATGAGCTTATACAACCCACGCATAAAATGCCAGAAGCAATAATCACATCGCCATTTGAGAGATCATGGACTGTACATCTGTCATCAACAAATTTCACAATCAAGCCAATCTTGGCTAATGCAAAAACTGATAACAAGTTCTTTTTGATCCCTGGCACAAATAAAGCATCTGACAAATTGAAAGAACTACCATCAGCAGTAGTCAGAATGATCTTACCAACTCCCATAACAGGATAAGAGGAGTTATTGGCGCATGTGACAGTATTCCCTATAGGAGCAGGCTCGAGTGAAGAGAAGAAACTGCGTTGCGAGGTAATATGTTTGGTCGCCCCACTGTCAAAGTACCAAACATCTGAGTCTACTGTAGACATGCACTGATCATGAGAAGATGGGTCAAAACTGCAGACAGTAGTAAACGCCCATTCTTCTTCCTGCACAAGATTTGCAGACTCTGTTTTTGGTGTAGAGGCCTCTGCAACAACCATTCCAGCCTCTTTCTTCTTTGCCTCTTTAGCAGCCAGTTTTGGACAGTTCTTTATAATATGATCATTTCCTTTACAGTACTTGCAGAACAATTTCTGCTTTTCTGATTTCTTCTCATCTTTATCTTGGTTCTTCGATTGTGCAGCATTTGCAGATTTCTGCTTACTAGTAGAAGAGCTCCATTTTCCTTTGCCCTTTTGACTAGCCAGGAAAGCTTGATCTGCAACACGTATAATGGACCTATTCTGCCTGGACTGATCTTCCTGCAACAGAAAAGAGACTAATTCCTCAAATGACAAGGCATTCGGATTGCCTTTCATCATCAACCGAAGAGTAGAGGCAAAACTCTGATATGAATCAGGAAGACCATTCAGAACGGTCTGCACAAGTGAGCTATCTGGTATAACCTCATCAGCAGAAATCAATTGTTCCTTCAGGTCTTTGATCTTTGTAAGAAAACTGTCCATAGAATCACCTTCATTCATGTGCTCACTCTCCAACTGTTTTTGGAGGTAAGCAACACGAGCCTCATTCCTAGCCTGGTACAAAGTGGTATGTGTATCCCAAGCATCCTTTGCTGTTCTACAAGAGCGAATGTGAGGAATAATGGCACGTTTGACAGACAAAGCTATCAATGCATGTGCTTGGGCATCTCTGCCATCCCAACGAATTTGCTCTGCAGTAGGTGCAACAAAAACAGCAGCACGAACAGGAATCTGCGGAATATAATCTTCGACACCATCTTCATCAGCTCCAACACCTGTATTTGCAGTACCTGTCGTTACAGGTGTAACAGGACGTCTTTCAACACCCTGCACAATGTTCCACAATCCTTTTGCAACCAGTACATGTCGCATCATATAAGCCCATGATGGGTAGTTGGTACCATCCAACTTATCCTCAACAGCCAACATACGGAATACATCACTGCTTTCAGCCATGGCCGGTGACTAAAATACCTTGATGCAGAAAATTGACTGTATCTCAAAAGGTTGAACAAAACTGCCCAAACGAGTTCTACTAGACCTGTAGCAGACTTCGAGATGCTTAAACTGGCGAACAGAAACTGGTATATACCTTTGGCACAAAAGGACGAGATAGCCTGCACAAGCGCTGCAATAGTGCGTTCGGAGGCCGAAACGAGCTCAGTTCGCGATTTCGGCACCACAAAGCGAAGCCGTTTTGATCTCGGAAACACCCTGAGTATGCTCACCAAATTTCGTGCGAATCTGAGACTGCAAACGGAGGAGTGTCGACGGCGCCCTAGAAGAAGCGACGACCTGCTCTGATACCAATTGTTGGAGATAGACATCTGCGGAAGCACGCGAACAACACAAGGAAGAAGAAGAAGCTTGGAGCACAAATACACAATACTGAATGTATTACTAGAGAATGTACAAAGATAAGTAGCCCATTAGGGCAATAGGCGTATATACAAGCCAGGGGAAAAAAACCTCCTAAAGAGGGAAAAAAGTGCCTCGGCGGTCCTAGAGTGTTCACACACATCACTACCTAAATATATCAACAGCTCTCATAGTGCCTCCTTTGCATCAGATTGCTATGCTATGGCTGTGTCTAGTCTCTATGATGAGAATGAGCCTGTTTCTTTTGATGAAGCACAGAATTCAAAAAATTGGATGGCTATTATGCAATCTGAATATGATGCTATAATGAAGAATGGTACATGGTCTTTATGTGACTTGCCTCCTGGCAAGAAGGCCATTGGCACTAAGTGGGTACACAAGCTGAAGCATAAACCTGATGGTACAGTTGACAGGTATAAGGCTAGGCTTGTTGCAAAGGGTTATGCGCAGGAAAGAGGCATTGATTTTGATGAGACCTTTGCACCTACATGCCGTATGACTACTGTTCAGAGCATTTGTGCACTTGCAGCCCATCATGGTTGGAATGTACATCAGTTGGACATTAAAACAGCATTTCTGAATGGTGACTTGCATGAAGAAGTGTATGTTTTTCAGCCCGGTGGCTTTGTGCAGAAAAAGCATGAAAACCAAGTGTGCGGGTTAAAGAAGGCATTATATGGTTTAAAGCAAGCACCATGTGATTGTTATGAGAATATACATGCCTATCTGGTTGCACATGGTTTTGAGAACAGTCCAATTGAAAGCACCTTATATGTTAAGCGTGCTAATGATGTGCTTCTGATCATTGTTGTCTATGTTGACGACATGCTGCTCACTGGTCCTATTGAGAAGCATATTGCTGATTTCAAGGCTGATTTGCATGCCTCATTTGAGATGTCTAATTTGGGGCATTTGCATCACTATTTGGGCATTCAGTTTATGCAAGTTGATGGTGGAATGGCTTTGTGTCAAACAAAATATATTGACACATTATTGCAGCATTTTGGCCTTGAAGATTGTAAGCCTATTGCCACTCCTATGGAGACAGGTTTACGATTGAGTCTTCAGGATGTTGGAGATGCATTTGATTCTTTTCTCTATTAGCAGGCTGTTGGATGCTTGATTTACTTATGCATTACTCGGCAATATATTCAGTTTGTTGTCTCACAGATGAGAAGGTTTATGCATTACCCAGGTGTCAAGCATTGGTAGGCAATTAAGCGCATCTTTCGCTACTTGAGTGGTACTCGGCTACTTGGGTTGTTTTATCCCAAGTGGGGACCACTACCGCCAGATTTGCATGTTTTTTCTGACTCTCACTGGGCTGGTTGCTATGACACTCATGTGTCCACTAGTGGCTTTTGCTTCATGCTTGGTAGCTCATGTATATCTTGGTTGAGCAAGAACCAGCCTACTGTGGCCACTTCCAGTTGTGAGGGTGATTATAGGGTAGCTTTCACAGTGATTGTTGAGTGTGTGTGGCTCAGATGCCTTATGGCTTATTTGGGTGTTGGCCAGTCCTCTGCCACCACCATCTTCACTGACAGTGAGAGCGCATTGGCAGTTGCGAGGAACCCTGTGTTCCATGCTCGCACTAAGCACATTGAGGTGCATTATCACTATGTCAGGGAGAGGTTCTCTGCTGGGGAGATCAGCTTGGCATATGTGCCCACGCACGAGAACATTGCAGACCTTTTCACGAAGGCTCTGCCCAGGGAGAAGTTTGAAGCTTTCCGCAAAGCTTTGGGCTTAGTTCCTTTTGTGGAGTGATTTCCGCATAGCTTGATACTTACTTATACATGAGTGCCAGCTCCTTGTTCACCGCATCATTCCCAGGGGGGATTTGTTGATATATTTAGGTAGTGATGTGTGTGAACACACTAGGACCGTCAGGGCACTTTTTTCCCTCTTTAGGAGGTTTTTTTTTCCCCTGCTTGTATATACGCCTATTGCCCTAATGGGCTACTTATCTTTTGTACATTCTCTAGTAATACACTCAGTATAATGTGTTTGTGCTTCAAGCTTCTTCTTCTTCCTTGTGCTGTTCGCGTGCTTCCGCAGACATCTATCTCCAACAGGGTCTACCAAATTACCTTTGGGCAAAGCTTGTATCAATAGCCACATACCTTGAAATAGACTTCCATCAAAGTCCTTAGATGGTATGAATCCCTATGAAGTGTGGAATGGAAGAAGATCAAGCCTAGAGCATTGCAGAATCTTTGGATTTCTAGCTTATGCTCACATACCTTCCCAAGTAAGAGGGAAGTTGGATCCCGAAGCAGAGAAGTGTGTTTTATTGGTTATGATCAAAATAAAAAAGGATACAGATTATATAATCCCACTAACAAAGGCTTCTTAGTTATTAGGGATGTAGTCTTTGATGAAGATAAATCTTGCTTTGATGATGACAAGAGTAAAGCTACCTTATGATTCGGAAGAAGACATTCCATCTCTTCCAACAAGGGAACCAAAGCATCTTGAAGATAGTGACTCTAAAGATGACTTGACAGATTTGGAGAAATTGAAGCTGTGGAAGACAAAGGGAAATCTAAGGTGCAAGACCTAGCTCAAGGCTTAGAAAGCTCTATTCAACCAATCAGAAGGTCAATGAGAGAGAAGAAGAAACCAGAGAGATATGGATTTGATACCTCTTTGCTGACAAAGCATTCAATCTATATGGCTAAGGACTTCAACAATGAAGAACCAACATCTTATGGAGAAGCTCAATTCAAGAAGGATTGGAGAGAAGCAATGGATGAAGAAATGGAAGCTCTTATGGATAGTGACACATGTGAACTTGGTCCAAACAAACCATCAATGAAGGCAATTGGATCAAGGTTGATTTATAAAGTTAAAAGGAATTCATATGGTAGTATTAATAGATACAAGGCAAGGTTAGTAGCGAGGGGGTTTGACCAAACCCATGGGATAGATTATGAAGAAATCTTCTCACCTGTTGCTAAAATGCCTACCATTAGAGTACTTGTTAGCATTTTTGCATCTAGAAATTGGAAGTTATATCAAATAGATGTAAAAAATGCATTTCTCAATGGTTGGATTTCAGAGGAAGTTTACACAGCACAACCACCTAGTTATGAACATGCACATCATCCCAATTACGTGTGTAAATTGAAGAAGGCATTGTATGGTTTGAAGCAAGCTCCAAGAGCTTGGAATCACAGATTAGTGACTTACTTGCAAGACCAAGGTTTCAAAGCTAATAAAGCAGATACATCATTATTCATCAAGAGGAACAGATTAGTGGTTATATATCTCTATGTATATGTTGATGACATTATAATTATAGGTAATGATATCAATGGTATTAAACAAGTAAAGGCTAGAATGAAGGATGAATTCAAGATCAGTGATCTTGAACCTCTCATGTACTTTCTTGCACTTGAGCTTGTCTAAACAGATTCTGGTATCTGTATCACTCAAAGGAAGTATGTACATGACATGCTTTCTAAGTTTAAAATGGTTAATACTAAGTGTGGAGGTACACCCCATGGAGTTGAACCATAAGCTAAGTGCTTATGTAGGAGAACATATTGAAGATATCACAAGCTATCAAAGCTTGGTTGGAATTTTGAACTATGAAACTCTCACAAGGGTGGATATATGCTATAGTGTTAGCATACTCAATCAATTTATGCACAAACCAAGGAAGCCACACATGGAAGTAGACAATAGAGTGCTCAAATACTTGAAGCGTACCATCAATGAAGGACTTTTCTACCCCTTCAGTTCAAAAATTGATCTCAAACTCTACTCATATTCAGATTGGGCTGGATCAAAGGATGATAGAAAGAGTACATCATGATATTTTTCTTTTGCAAGTTCAATGCTAATTTCATGGTGTCTCAAAGAAGCAATCAACTGTTGCTCTATCATCTACTGAGGTTGAATACAGAGGTTTGGCTAATTCAACACAATAAGCTATGTGGATAAAGTGCCTATACTCATATTTGGGGTTACATACCTTAACTCCTCACATCTTTGGTGATAATACAAGCTCACTTCACTTAGCAGCTAATCCAGTTTACCATGCTAGAACCAAGCATATTGAAGTCCATTATCATTATGTAAGAGAGAAGTTGATGAGCAAGGACATTCATTTTTCCTATGTATCTACTAATCTTCAATGTGCAGATATGTTGTCAAAGCCATTGAATGGTATCAAGTTAAGTAGATTCAAAGGCATGATTGGATTGCTAGAAATCAAAGAAGAATGAAGACTCAAGCATGTTAGGCTTGAGGGGAAGCTATTGGTACATTTTCATCCAAGCCTAGTGCTTGATCATTCATTAATGAAAAGCATTATCTCAATGAGAGAAGCCACAAAAACAAACTCTTGTAATAGTCATTACTTGAAAAGTTATAACTTCATCAAAAAGTAAATGTAAAGTGAGAAAGTCATGGCCTTGTTAGGCACGAATCACAAGCCTAAGTTAGGAGAGATTGATTAGCCAAATATTCCTCTAACGTGAGGGAATTTTTAGGTACAATCCCTCCAAGTTTTGAATTCAAAATCTTCTATATATACACACAAAAATAGTCGTGGAGATAGAGCACTTCAAGCTACATTCTGAGGAGATTCTAATCAAATATCAAGCTATTGTTGGAGCACACATTGTACTCTTTCTTGCCAAACTACATGCTCATTCAAATCATGTACCATATGTGCAAAACAGATTGATATTCCAAGCTACATCTTGGAGTTCTTTTCATTTACTGCTACATGTCTATGTTCATATTTTTAGTCAACTTCAATTATTGATTTCTCTGTGTATACTGAGTCTTTTCATGATGTTTAAATTGATATAGGTATTTTGAGAATTCTAGTATCTCAATTTTCATCATCATTGACTCATTATTCTATGAGATACCTTCAATTGAAGTCACCTATGTATTCGGGCAGATGACTCCTGAAATGTCGAGATTACACCCCTATATTGCTAAACTTATTTCGCTCAACGTGGTTCATCAAATTTGTTACTTTAGATTCATTATATATCTAATTAGATATGTGCAAAATATCGCTGGTCAATTCCCAACAGGCTGTGAGCTTAGAGTGCATCTCATCCAAAAATAGCAAGTTTTGCTACATCTGTTTTATGTCAAGTAGTTTGTTTTGATGAATCAACTTGAGATTGATGCTCCAAATTATTAGGGTGGTCTATATGCATTCTTATCAAGCACATGATGTCTACTTATCATCCTTGAAGCTATCATGGCAGGTATAGAGAAGGTTTTTGTAGCACCAGGCATATCCTTGGAGTGTATCTACCATCTCTTCTCACATATTATACAACCTCAATTATAGAGGTTATTCCATTATGATCATTGGTTATCCAATGGAAAGTGGTAGGAAAATTGGTTGGATCCTCTTGGGACATTTGGTAGCTGATTGGATTTCAAAGCCCACGACTCAGGTGACAGGAGGCAATGCCAAGTGTGCACTACACTTTTAAAGTTTCAAATTCTTATTTTTTGTAGATTTAGGAATTTCATAGCGGATTCAAATTTTGGATGTAGTATACTCTTTGCAAGAGGCTTTTAATGTCCATTTAATCCTGCCTGCCTGCCCTTTTTTTTAGAGTACAATGAATTGGAAATACACACTTACACACCCAACCTCATAAGGTAGAGGCATCCATCATGAGAGACTCATGGATGTGTCCAACCAAGACTTGAACTCAAGACTCCATCCTGTAGCTTCAAGGCATCAGCCACTAGGCTATGCAGGCTCGGATTGCATGCCTGCCTTTTGTCAGGGCTTGTCAATGGCAAATGACCATGGATGATGGACAGGATCATGAACTCATTCACAATGGGCTTTTCACTGACACTGCTCAATGCTCAGACTTGCTTACATTGTCAGTCTACTATTCTCATTCTTGTCGTAACTCGCCTACATCTAGCAAGCTTCAAGAAGTCTTTGAGGCTTTCGAGAAGGGGAACCTAGTACTTCATTTGTGGTGTACCAAGTCATTGCAATGCAAGCATGAAGATGGCAATCAGAGTTGCATAAATGATGTATGAACCTGTACCTTGTCCATGCAACGGATCTATGTTTCTAAAGTCTTCTCATCTCAGTGAATATGTGTCTGAGTTACTATTTATCCTATTGATTGACATCACAATTGTTTCTGCATATTCGCAAAATTTACAAAATGATTGTTTTTGCAGGCTCTCAAAATTTGAGATAGTGAGCCGTCATCAACGGAGATGCAATCACCATTGAAAAGCTATTATATTATTACTATTATTCTAATCCATGTATTCCATTGCATTACATTAGTGTCCCTTACTAGGTCTGTAGATCAATGCATAGAGCACTTCCTATAGTATGGCAATGTGGACCGCTATATTTTATGATCCCCTACCCTCAAGAGTATTATGTTTGTGGTTGTGTATGTTTTAGTGCACTATATTGTATGATGTTCTTCCTATGCATGTTGTTTGGCGTTCAAACATTGCATTACATGATACTGAGTGCAACAATAAGGGTGATTTTGTAATGCTGATTTGAGTGACTTTTTTATTGTTTGATGTGTGAGGTGCGTGATTGATTTGATATTCTTTAAATCAAGCTTAAGCATGAAGGTGAGCTTGCTTCTTGAGGTAGACGTACTATTTGAGGCCACACATCCCTATTTTTTAAGAGAAAAGAAAAGAAGGAATATATTGATACGCTTATAATTAGCACACAGCTTGATGATAAATCAAATTCTTGTGCATAATAGCAACTAAACCCTATACACCACCTTTCTGTAAAAGGATTGCAATTGGGAGAAGTGAGCGTTACAAGTTGCATGATTCTACCAAAATAGCAAGTTCTTCTTGTAGCTATCTATGTGCAAGTAATCTCTCATGATCCAAAATTTGCTTTGTGATCTTCCAAGTCACTTAGTGTGTTTTATTGCATCCATTTGAAGCTCATAAGGTTTATTAGATTCTCCAATTGACAAAAGGTAGGTCCTATGCAGGTTAGTTGGACCAAACATCAAAACTTTGAATTACATATTTCCATTGTTCAAGCTTCTCCAAGTACTCATAGTGGTATCAGAGCTACATCAAGATGGTGATGGTTTTCCTTCAATGATTGAGAAGCTAGATAGAAACAAATATGTTGCTTGGCAAATCAAAATGAGCTTATACAATTGTGCATAAGGCAAGTCCCCCGCACCACTTAAAAAAGGAACCCCTACTCCAGAGAGCACATAATTTCAAATCTTTTACAGAGTAGAGGGATTCCTGCATACTAATAGTAGAGAGGTGATCCTAACTACTGAAATTTTCAAGGGGTATCCCTAATGGACTTGATACAAAGTTTAGCATCCTTATTTTTATGTCTATGTTGACTTCGCTTGGTTAGATCGTCCAATGTCCTCATGTTTCCATCTTATGAGGCATAACATAATGCTCGAGTTTTAATCAGTAAAAGTGTCATTTTGCTATTATAGCTCAATTCCACCGTATCCATCAAGTAGTACATAATTTTTGGCATAGCGTAAGTTAGAAAATACCGTGATTCAATCAATATGAATAACTTTTGTTTTATAGCATGACCATAATATTGAAGTTCAATCAATATAAACAGTTTTTTTGTTAGAGTATTAAGGCCAATGCATTCAACAAATAATAGCCAACTTTTTGGTGGATGTGGGATACACCACACTTCTTTGCAAAAGTATATGCTGCACTTCACAATGTACCATACCTTATTGCAACATTGTATGTCACAAAAGAACAAGCAAATGTTGCACTCGCACATCAAATGTCCAGATTTGTCCCAATCCTCCTGTTTTCATTCTATCAGGCATAACACAGTGTTTGAGTTCAATCAGTATAAATAGGATTTTGTTGTACCTCAACTCCATTGCATCTATCAAATAGTAGTCAATGTTTCATATATTATAAATAAGATCATGCTTGTTCAATTAGTATTAGTTTCTATAGTAGCTTCAGTGCACTGCTCTAAGTACTCAATTTTTTTTCTAATGGGAGGGACAAACGATACCTCTTTACATCCTTAATTTCATGTTTGTGTTGACTTTGTGCGTGCTTAGACTCCTTCAACTTCATTTGCATCTTATCAAGCATAATACTATGCTTGATTTCAGTTGGAATAGACTTTAGGTAGTACCTTTTAAATTGCATTTGTTATAATGGGCTCCCTCCTTTTGATTATGTACGACAAGTGTGGCTTTGAAAGAAGCTGATGATACATTTGTTTCACTACCTGAATGAAACATTGTAGTGTGGAATTTTGTGCTTGCAATTTATGTTGAATAAGTCTATGATTATTATGTTGAATAAGGCTATAATGATAAGGTCTTACTCTGGTATCCTTAACTACAAGAAGAAAATATAATTTTTGACGAGCTTTCATGTGCAACCTGTCTTCAAGCATGTGCAGCTTTAGTAGAGAAAGATGCCTCTAATTCCATAGACCAATCAGAGAAACATGTGGGCACATTTATTGGATGCAGTCTGCATTCTAATGCATGGCCAAGGGGTTCCCTAGTAGGTGTCTTACTTGGAAATGCCTTGCTAAAATTTTACACTAAATGTGGGTTGGAATGTTATACTAAAGGGTTATGTGGATAATAATCAATCAGATAGGGCTTTACAATTTTTTCACACATGGAAAAACAATTTCTTTCTTATGAATAGGTGACTATTTTATATGTAATGCAAGCCCGTGGTATAATGGCAAGTATAGAGGTATGCAAATGCATGCATTTTCACATGACTTCTACTGAGCTTGAACATGTTCCATTATTGGCAACAACAACTATACATGCATATGGGTGTTTTGCCAACATGGTATATGCATAGGCGGTCCATACTAGGGAACGAGATCACATGTTAAGCTTCTATTTTTTTGAGATGCTTAAACTGGTTGGCCTTATGCCCAATGAGGTAATTCTCACTTCTATCCTATTAGCATGCAGTCTTAGAGTTGTTCAATTCTATGAATGTGGCCTTAGAGTTGTTCAATTCTATGAATGTAGACTTTGGAGTACTCCTAAACACCAAGCACATGGTCATTATGGTTGATAATTTTCATTATTTGGGTAATTTTGTGAAAATATATGATATGTTTGGGTGGATAAAGGCACATGTTGATTTATCCACCTTGTTATATTTACTTGATATATGTATTAATACTTGTAATCTCATGGTTCAGGTTGTAGCTATTCTTGCCTAATGGTTTGTAGATCAACTAGAAAATAATGTGAATTGGTTGGATTATTTAGATTGGTAGTTGCTTTTAGTAAATATTACATGATGGAAAGTTTTTTACTTCAACAACAACCTTAAAAGGACTGTCATATTAAAATATGACATTATATGAAGAGTTTATAAGGGATCATCTATCTCAAACATATACATAAGATGTTAGAGGGGATCTTAAAGTATTGAGTCAATATTGTACAAAATGGAGCCGATATGCTATGTAGTATTTCGGTGAGATCATGAGCTTGTAGATGCACTTTCAACATGGTAGATGCACATGCACTCCTTGATGGCATGTCAGATCTTCATGTTGCACCATGGAATGCATGCATTTTGGGTCATATTGGGGAGGGAAATCACATGTGAAGCTTGTATCCTTTTGAGATGTTTAAATTGGTTGGCTTTATGCCCAATGAGGTGATTTCCACTTATGAGCATGGAATCATAGTGACTTTCTAATTGAAGCCCTAGAGCTCACTACATGGAATACGGCTCATAGCGACGGTTAACGTGACACAATTTTGTCGCATAAAGCGTCGCAACAAGCATCAAGGGTGGAACATCAGTTAAACAACGACAAATTTGACGTTTTTATCGACATTTGGCGTGAGGGGATATGCGACACTCACATTGAGCATCGCTAAAGCGGCGATTAAAAAAAGCATCGCATAAGTGATGCTAATTTGCATCGCATAAGTGACGTTACTAATCATGGCTTATGCGATGCTAATTGCACGGGCATTTACGACACCTTAGCATCACTTACACGATAGGATTTTGACGAAAAAAAATTAAAATGTTGGAGGCTCTTCGATCGGTATCTACATGCATCTGATCGAAAATCTCTCCAATGTTCGCAATTGCACTATGCTTACGAGCTGAAAAAATCGCTTGTAGAATTGTTATTTTGTCTAATCTCTATCTTATTGTCTCTCTCTATCTATGTTTCTCTCGTTCTACCTATTTCTCTCTTTGAATTCTCTCTCTCTCTCTCTCTCTCTCTCTCTCTCTCTCTCTCTCTCTCTCTTTCTCTTTATTGTAGGTTATTCAAGAAGCTAACCAAGCAAATAATATGGCTAACTATTGTAAGTACAATTTCCATTCTTTGTATATCATTTGAATTGTGTAATTTTAATTAGTTAGCATACTCACACTTATTGATATGCACATATACAGTTATACATGATGAAGATGCACGTTCACACATATACACATGCACATACACACACATATATACACACATACATGTGCACACACATGTGCACATACACTTACACCTACACACACATACACATGCATATGCACAAACATTTCTACAACCACATAAAAAGACTTGTATGCATGCATTATTGCATATATACATACACATACACACATTAACATATACTTAAATACATGTATATGCACATCCACATGCATGCACATGGATGCAAATGGAAATGCATACACACACACATGCATGCTTCATACATATACACATGCATATACATACACCTGTATATGTTTATACACATACACATACACATGCATATGCACATATGTATATATACACACACATACACATATATACACATGCGTACACACACATATGCACATGCACATACATACATATACACATATACATGCATATACACACATATACACATACACTTACACATATACATGCACATACATATACACACACATGAACATACACATATATACACATATACACTTACACATGCACATGCACATACATACATATACACACACATACACATGTACATGCACATACACATACATAGACATATACACTTACACATGAACATGCACATACATGCATATACACATATAAATATGTACATACATTCATATACACACACATATTACACACATATACATGCACATACGTACACACACATATTACACATATATACATGCACATACATACATACCTATACACACATACACATGCACATGCACATACACATACATACGCATATACACTTACACATGCACATGCATATACACATATACATATGCACATGCATACATGCACATATATACATAGATACATACATATACATGCATATAGACACACTTACACATATAGATATATACCTACATGTGCATATATACATTTTATATACACACAAGCACACATAAATATGAATGAATTATATACTTAAAGTAAAAAAACACATGCTTAATATAAACAATAATAAAAATCAATAGAACAAGACTTTTCATTACTTAATACCATACACACAATTCAAAACATAACTGAAATGAACAATATATATATATATATATATATATATATATATATATATATATATATATATATATATATATATATATATATATATCAATGTAAATACATATCCAATGTCATAATCAAGAATCCTAATCATCATCATCATCATCATCATCATCATCATCCTCATCCTCATCATCACGATCATCCGCATGATTTGATGTATCTGTGTGAGCACCCTGTGACGATCAAGATCATCCCTCCTATGTATGTCTCTCCACCTCATCCATATCTGCCTCTCCATAATACTCCTATATTACATATAACAAACATAAATAAGTAAAACAATTGAAACATCCATAAAAATAAAATAATTATATAAAATTTAATAATACTCACAAATGCATCCGGATGATCTTGCATATACTCGCTCAAATGCTGATATCGAAAATGTGTAGCATACTTGATCTCATGTTTCATAAGATATTGACCATAATCCTTTTGCTGCATTGAAACAAATAAGAAAGATTAGTTTCTTGTGTTTTAACTAATATAAAAAATATACTTACAATAACACATATACTTACAAATGTAGCTACAAAACCATGATGGCCCATTTGGCCCAAGTGCGATGTGTGGCCCGACTCAACTCTCTTCTTTGTAGCAACCTATTTATTTAAAGAAAAAAGAAATACATAAATTAAATGTAAAAAATTAATAAAACATATGATAATTATAAATATAAACTATTAATTTGTATACCTTATGTTGAGGAAATGACTCCTGAAGATGTAGCTGCCTACAAAAAAACTACCATGTCTCATGTGGTATCTTAGATCGCCTCTTAGTTTTTCCCACCGTACAATATCTCCTGTTATTTTAATCTCAAATATAAAAAAGGAATCAGAATACATACACATATATACACACACATACACATACACATACACATACCCACATACACATACCCACATACACATATACATGCAAACATATACACATACATATATGCATGCATATACACATATACATACATATGACATAAACACACATCTACATATCCACATATATACATACACACATACACATGCATGCATATACACTCATTCATACAAAATACATGCATTTATCCCACAATAATGTGTAGTTGTGTATATGTGAATATGTGTGTATGCGTAAATGTGTATATGTGAATATGTGTGTATGTGTAAATATATATATGTGAATGTTTATGTATGTAAATAATCAAATTATTAATATCAAATACCATTATTTTTAGATTCGGATCAATTAGATGGAAATCCACCACTGTCTCCTAATCGTGCAAGAACTATATACTGTTAAGTATATCAAAGTTTTAATTCTAAATATATTTGATAGATACATAAGTGATATATTTTATTTTCTTGTTATAATAAGATTCTGATCAATCAAAGGGCACTTCGCCACCTCTTACCCATGCAACATCTTCACATGTGTCCTCCGATAGGAATTATGATGAATTTTACTATCAAGAGCATATTATATGTTGGTGTAGCTCTTGATATGGCACGTATCAAAGACCACGATTTGAATGTATTGAACATGAGGCAGAGTATGGTACTTTTGAACGTGCACCACCACTTGGTCAACGTGATAATGCTTGGGGATGTATTTTTTCTATAAATTAATGTCATTATTTTATTTAAATACCATATGCAAAATCAAATTACTATTGATATATAGGAATACTTACTTGATGATGATGATAATAATTCTCATACTCATAATATTAATATACTTCGTACACATCATGGACTTGTTGTTCATCAATTACAAGCAGAGGTTTCTAGAAATCCTCTACCTCCTGGTTTAGAGATTGAAATGGCTGGAGATTATCCATTTCCAGCTCATGATCGTTCTCTAGTACAAACATATGATAGAAGAAGTTAGGGAGGATGGAATAGAGGACCACTTCCTTTAGATGGAGAAGCTTTTAACTTTTGGGGTAATGGATATATGATTGCTCTATCCACTATTACTAATGTTGGTCATGGTCTCTTTATCATAGAGGATTTGTATGTGCCTCCGGACTCTGAAGTCACTCTTATGTTATTTTGTGGTCCTATATATGGATGGGAAGATTGGCATTGACTTGCACATTATGTTCAAAGCATGAGTACTTATGGAATATGTTTGAAAGCAGCATCCCTTACTAGTAGAAGGATTTCACATGGAGAAAATGAAAGATTATATATTGATGGAAGTTCTTACATGCATGGAAATATAGCAGGTTTAATAAATAGTAGTCGAGGGTTACCTAATAGTTCAAGGACTAATTGCACATTTGAGGAGCGTGAAAATAGTCATGAATCACCATACATGAGTAGAGACGTATCAAGATGCATAGTTGTCAATGCTATTACTATATTACATGCTGGATGAATTATTAGTGAATTATGGATGGTGTATACCTCCAAGAGCACCTTTTAGCTAGAGAGAGAATGGAAATTTTCTATCCATATTTATTAACTTATATATTTAATTTTATGTTTAAAGTTTACTTTTTATTCATTTATGGAATATTAATTATTTTTATTCATGTGTGTAGATTCCAACATATGATGTTGATGATATTCCTCCACACCATTCACAATTGCCAGTAAGACCTCATTTATCAGAAGCTTCTATGAGGAGGCTACGCAAAAGTGATCTTGTAGAATATGCAAGGTTGAAAGACATATATTCAAAAGATGATAAAGTACAAGATTTGTGCGACAATGATGAAGATGATGGCATGGAAGATTTTATTTAGGATTGGTATCAAAATGATAGTGAAAGCATTGATATTTCTAAAAATGAGAAATATCTTCGAGAGGAATGTCTAAAGCATGTATATGAAGGAAGTCATTTGACATGAGTAAGTGCGAACTTACTTATTCTCAATTTTCAAAATCGTTTTGGATGGAGTCATGTATCTATGACGACACTATTAAGGTATATTTTTTAATTTTCTATCTATTTATATATATATATATATATATATATATATATATATATATATATATATATATATATATATATATATATATACATGCATAAATATATACATATAAATACATGCATACATAGACACACACACACACACACACACATATATATATATATATATATATATATATATATATATATATATATATATATATGTATGTATACATACATATAAACATACACACACATATATGCACATACATGTATCGAATGAAGATATTGTGTCCATCTAGCTTTTGGAATTGTCCGCTCAACCTTTAGAATCTTCCTGACACATTTGCTTCTCCTATTATAGTCTACCTAATACTTGCACTGCTAGCTATTTTATGAACTTTGCATACAAATATTAAGCATGAGTTAGATATGGAGGTATTAAGTCGTTTGAAAAATAGGAGAAGTAAATTTATCTCGAAGATTTTGAAGGATGGAAGAATAATTTTAAAGGATGGGTGGACACAAAGTGTCCATTTAGTGCAGGTTTTTGTTTTTACCTTAGCTAAGGTAAGAAAAAGAACTTGCATTGAATGAACATTTTCTATCCACCCATACTTTAAAACTATTCATCCATCTTCCAAAATCTTCGAGAGAAATTTTCTTGTCTTATTTTCCAACCTAATACCTCCATAGTTAACTGATACTTAATCCTTGTAAACAAATAAGTAAGTCTTTGTTAGCAAGGCAGGTAATAGATTGACTATAAAATGGGAGACAATCAAACGATTCAGTGGTCTAGATATACATATGAAAGTCTGCAAACCACAATCCACAAAAAAAAAATTAAAAACGAAATCAAATATACACAGCTACACATGCATATATACATATACATACATACATACACATTCATACATATGTACACATACATATATATATACACACATACACATACATATATGCATACACATATGCATACGTATATATACATACATATACACATATAAAACATATGTACACACATACATACATATACACATATGCATACGTATACGCATGCACATGCATATACACAACCATATACACATACACATAAGAATACACATATATAAAATTATATGCATATATATACATATATATGTGCATATTTATTTATTTATTTTTATTAATATGTCTTTTTTTCATGAACTTATAGGTAATTTTCTGAAAAGTTTTACGAAGTCATAATATTCCTCCTACCGCACGTGATGAAATGAAGAAGATAATCAACAATCTTGGTATAGATTATCAATGTATACATGCATCTCCTAACGATTGTACTTTATATAGAAGTGAATATGCAGACTCTTTGACATGCCGAAATTGTCAATCTTCTCGATATAAGGACGAAGAAGGTACAATCCCAAAAAAGGTATTGAGACATTTTCCATTGGCTCCACGGATTAGACATATCTTTCAAAGCCCCGAATTATCAAAGCTTTTGACATGGGGACATGATCATAAAAGTACTGATGGAAAAATCAGAATTCCTCATGATAGTATTGCTTTTCAGCATATTGATTCCACATGGCCTGATTTTGCACAAAATCCACAGAATCTAAAGTTAGGATTTGCATTAGATGGGGTTAACCCATTCTCCATGAAATCCAATAAATGGTCAACATGGCCAGTGGTAGTCATAAACTACAATCTTCCACCATATCTTAACATTAAAAAGGAACATTTAATGCTTTCACTTTTAATCCCAGGAAAAAGACAAGTTAAAGATATGAATATATATTTTACTCCTCTCATTGATGATCTCCAAGAGTTATGGAGAGGTATTAATGTCATTGATGTATTGAAAAGCATCAATGAAAGATATATTATGGTTTGTGGTATTGTGGCTTGGACTATTCATGATTTTCTAGGATATGGTGTTTGTTCAGGTATTGATGTAACTTTTTTTATTCAATATGCATACAAATAAATGTGAGTTAATCTAATTATATTTTTATCGTTTTCATGATGCAGGAATATCTGCTAAGGGTTATAAAGCTTGACCATATTGTGGTGATTGTTTGAGATCAATCTATAGTAAGAATCTCAATACAAATATTTATCTTCGACATCGACGATTCTTGCCCGATGATCATCCATTAAGATCTAAAAGGAAAGCGATACATTTTAATGGAAAGCTTGAAACAGTGTCCAAAACCTTTGATGCCTATGGATTGGTATAAAAAATGGACAGATGGATCTTTGATAGATCCAAAATCAGAAATCTTCAGTGATGATGAAGATAATGAGAATGTGAAGAGAGGTAAAGGAAAATTGGCACTCGTAGAGAATATATCAACATGGTATTCTGTTAAAAGTATGTCATCTTCTTGATCCTATGCATATATTCAAGAATATTGGTAATTCATTATGGCAACATCTTCTTGGACTAAAAGATACCATAGCATTAAGGAATGATTTGAAGGATCAAAACTCAAAACCAAAGGTATGGCCAGTTTTCTAAAGACATCGATAAGAAACGACTTATGCACCTGCTCCTTGGGTACTTACGACAAAAGAGATACAGACTATCAACAATAGGATTCAATTGATTTGGAATCCTACAAGATATGGAGCATCTTTCCAGAACATGTTTACTATGGATGATAATAGCTTATCTAGGTTAAAGACCCATGATTGGAATAAATTTTTGAAACATATTTTACCTTTGGTTATTGATGGATGTACAATGAAGGGAGTACGAGATGTGATCTATCGTCTTGGATCGCTTATAAGATAATTATGATACTTTTATATTTAAAATATATGAACATTTAATATCTTTTATTTTTTAATTAAATTCTTTATAATTTTTTTAATGATATGTATAGATAGCAAACTTGGTCATGTGGGAACTATTGTTGGTATCTACGAAATATCATTTCATACATTCAAACAGGTAGAAAAAAGTTAATATTTTTTATGATAGAGTTTATTATTTTTTTAAGCACCTAATACTGGTGTTTTGTTTTTATATATTTTGATAGGCCATTTTGAAGGTTGATTAGTTTCGAGCAGAGTATAAAGGTAGTAATTCCACATTGAGAAAGGAATTATGTGGGTTTTGGGCGATTGATTCTTCCAAGGTAATGTGATCTACTAGAGAACCATATATTCTTCCTAGGCATATTGAACAAGCATTTTTTTATAAAAACCCAGATGCTCATCCTTGGTGGCAAGTCATTCATGTTCAACCTAGAGGTAGGTCATTGTTTGAACAATTTATTGTTAGAAAGATCGAAGAAAGTCCTCTTGATGATTCAACATCAGATACTGATACATCAACATTTGAAAGAGAAATTAGAATCATTATACATGATAATGATACTGATCTTTTTGATGAAGAGGATAATACTCTACATGTTGATTCTACTGATGATGAAGAGGAATTACCAGAAATTGATATTAATCCTCAATAGATGGTGTCATTCATGAGAACACAGATTTAACAATAGAAGAAATAAATGAAATCAATAAGGATAATGAAGATGAGACTATATTGATGTCTTACCAAAATGATGGCAATAATGAAAACATATGAGCAGATTAGATAGTAGATCCTACTCTAGTTATCCATCAACAACTTGAATCATTTGAATGGATATCAGATAATAGATTCTTCTTTATTCAACTAGAATATAAATGAATCCTACGAAAGAGATAAAATCATGTTCTTTTAATTTAGAAGGTGAAGCTTGGGGGTATGCTTAATTATTTTATATATTATAGCTTTATCTTCGAGAAGCAAATTATGTCTTTTGTGTGCATTTAAGTGTCCATGTATTTGTATGTGGGTTTTTTATATGTACTTTTGTATGGTTGCATGTTCATGCGTTTTTTAAATGTATACGCATATATGTACATTTATGTACTTATTTACATGAGTTTTTTGCATATGTGTTGCAATATATGCATGTGGATATCCATGTATGTGGATGTGATTGTCGATACAAGTGTATATGCATGGTGTATGTTGTTATGTGTGTTATGCATATCTGATTGTGATTGTACTTTGGCTACCTATGCCTATGAGTATGTATTTGCATGTGATTGTCTATTTTATTTACGTTGCAATTGAACCATGTGTGTAAGATGTATACATTGCTGGTAACTTTGTTAATCATCTTTGTTTTTCATTTTTGTATTTCTTTGTTTTTGTGGTAGAGCATAGGAATAAAGAATCCATTAGTTTAGCTTTATGCCTTTTCAAAATGGACAAGAGTGGAAGCTTTTTTTTTTTCTTTTTTAAATGGAGGTTCAACGGAAGCCTACTCCTCTGAGCTTTAACTTTGAAATTACGATTGTATAAGTGAATGGGCATAGTACCCATGGGACTCTTTGTATCTCACAAAGCAAGGGTTAGACTGCCCGAAGGCAACACAAGAGAGGATTGGTTTCAATTCAAAATGTCATGGTTTACACTGGCCTTAGGTCCACACTGTCCTGCGGATAATGAGGATTGAACTTTCACCCCTGCCTCAAAAGCTAGAAGGCCAAGCCAGCTTATCTAACATGCGTGGACTTTCTATTTGATTTTTTATGGAATAGGAAACCTTCCTCTTCAATTTTTGAAAAGAAGTATCATCCGAAAAAAAACTAAGTGCATTGGTGGCGAGAACACTCTTCATGGAAGGTACATTCCAGTCACCTTTAGACAACTTGACTTCTGCGCGAAAGCTAACTCAATCAAGCAAGCGGAGCTGTCGTCTTACAAACAACATGACATTCTAGTGGAGCCCAATCAATCAAGTTGAAAGCTCGCAACTTCTATGTTGCTAGAGAGGCATCCACAACTTAGGAGCGCACACTCACTGCTGCAAGGTCGACGACATAGCATTCATCGATGGGTCAGTACTAAGTAGCATCGATGGCATAGTTCTCCAAGATAGCAACAACGGAGACAAACGCAAGCAGAAACAACTATTCGACTTGAAATCTAGTTGCAATCTGTGCGCGCTACAACTCCAAAGAGCAAAATCTGAAGAGGAAAATCATCGATGATAGGCGCGATAGACATGGGAGTCGCACCATAGACAGGGAGCCAAGCACGATAGATGAGGAGGGTGATAGACAGGGTGTCGCGCGGTAGACTGGGAGCCGAGCTCGTGCAATAGACCAGGTGCACGATAGACAGGGAAGAGGAGGGCGTGATAGAAACACTTCTTAAGAGCGCGATAGACATGGCGAGTGGGGGGCATTCATGCGACAGACAGGGAAGCTCAAGCATGCGATTGACATCCTTCTGAGGCCTCGTCAATCATGAAAGGAGCGTCTTTCGATTCTGGCGGTTTTAGTCGACAGATGTATGGAGGGTTTGTTTTTGGCTTTGAACATTTGAAAAGTGAATGCCTATCATCTATCGTGCCTCACACATGATTTCAAGCCTCGTCTATCGTGCGACAGACTAAAGTTTCGTTAGTTTTAATTTCGGAACCTTTGAAAAAAAAATCACAGCAGCCTCGGCCCTTTTGCTCTTGATTTCTGGCGTTGCCTCTTTTTTTTTCATAGGCTCCACTTTTAGGGAAGTATAGAGGAGCGTTAAGGATAATAGCCTTGAGTTGAGGGTGGGGTTTTTTAAATCTTCAGTGTTTTTCGATTAAAAATCTATTGGTGCGGGCCTCTATGTCAACCTTAGTTCTCTCATTGGTCCTGAGCAATGTGGCTCCATCCTAGTCCCAATGCCCCCTTGAGATTGATTCCATTCCTTCGGACGTCGCCCCTCCTGTGGTCTTGTTGTGCAAGGAGTTTGTGGCGGAAAAACAAGAAGAACTCATGAAAACTTGTCTGATCGGTCAAGTTTTTGGCCCTAGGCCCCCTCTAGAAAATGTGAAAATCTGGGTGCGCAAGGAGTGGTTCCCGCGGGGACTAATTGTGTGCAAATGCCAATTCCTGTCGGCGAATTACCTACTACTAATGTTCAAGAATGAAGAGATGGCCTTCCAAGCCCTGCAAGCCGGTTCCTGGCAAGTGGGCCGGTCCACCTTATATCTATTTAAGTGGACCCAGAATTTGTTTCGAACAGGTCAAAGCCTCTTCATTACCCACTATGGGTGGAGCTTCCCAATCTACCGTATTTCCTATATGGATTTCTTTGAGAAATTGTTTCACCGATCGCTCGCCCGATGGCCTCAAGAGAGGATGTTGGTGGGCTAATCTACGATGAAGCTCAATATTCTTTCAATGCACGATGGCACCCACAAATCTATGTTGAAACATACTTGAACCAGGTCCTTCCCGCGAAGATCTCCATAAACTGTGGAGATGGTAAGATTTGGATACAGGAGGTTACGTACAAGAATTTGCCCAATGCGTGCTTCCGTTGCGGGCACCAAGGTCATAGGATCAAAGATTGCCCCTTGGAGCAAAGTACCAACAAAAACAAGCTTAAACCAGATAGGGCCCCAGATCCTTTCCCTCAAGTTGGTACTCGAGGTCGTCCCCCTCCATCGGAGGAAGAGATGGATTCAGAAGGATTCATCGAAGTAAGACGTACGAGGAATGTTAGTCCTCGAAGATTAGCAGCAAGGAATGTTATGAGCATTGCTCCTTCGAATAACATGTATTGTAACCTAAAAAAGGAGATTAATGAGGTCGACTTCCCAAGGGATAACCATGATGAAGAAGACCCTGTTGATAATACACTTGGGTGCTCGAACAGCAAAGAAGACAACCAAGAAGGTTACACCACGAGTAAAGAGGAAGGCTTCACTACCAGCAATGACGACAACCCAGATAGTGAAAGCTCCTTCCTTGGTCCTTCTCTTCCGGTATGCATGCCAAGATTACCGCAACAAAATTCAAAGCTTAAAGGGAAATAACCGTTGGGCATGCCTTGGAAGAGCCCCTTCAAGAGTAGGATCATAAGTCAAGAAGTTGGGAGGAAAAAAGAAGATCAAAAGAAAAAAAAAGATCGGGTCCCTCCCCTCAAAGAGGGCCACCATCATTAATGAAAATCACATCACTAAATTTCAGGGATTTGTTTGAACACTCAAGAGCGGTGATTATCGGCCAATGGTTCAAAGACAAGTGTCTCAACCCCGACTTTATCTGCTTGCAAGAGATTATAATCGATACAGAGGATCTCCAAAAACAGCTTAAATGCATATCTCCAAACCACCTTTGGTTCTCCACTACGCACCCTAGGGGGGCACAGGGAGCTGCGATTAGTATTAGTCACTTCTAGTCTTACAGATTGACCTCGACTTGTGAAGACCAGAATCATCATTGGATTGTTGCATCTTTCAGGTCCCCTAATCAGTTCACTATGGTCTCAATTTATGCACCTAATGTAGTGGTGGATAGAATCGATACTTGGGCTTCCCTCGACTTCCTCTCACACAATGTTCTGATTTGTGGGGACTTCAACATGGTAGAGTTTCCAGAGGCCCGATGGAATAACAAGGGAAAAATTATTGATGGTTAGGAGAAAGAGATATGGGATAAAATCAAGCTCCATCTCGACCAGGTCGAGGTGAAAGACATGAAGGGGTTCTCCTGGTCTAATCTCCAACTGAGGGACTCTTTGAGGTAAGCAAGACTTGATAGATGTTACAGCGATCAATGCACCATCCTCCAGTGGGGTAGTCCTTTGGTTGCCCAACACATGGATCAGACTATCTCGGACCACTACCCGATTACTCTCTCTTTCAAAACATTTCCCATGCTCCGGAAAAGCTCCTTGGTTTCATGCTTGTCAGACATCGTTTTCCCTCCCCTCTGTCCACCAAGATATTTATGTTGTGTGGGTGGAGGCCTTTGCCTACTGTAATGAACCAGCTAAGTGCTGGAGAAGCGCAGTGGAAAGGAATCGGCAAATTTTGATCAGGACTCATAAGAATTATAAGAGATATCCGAAAAAAAAGAAGAGAAACGGTTTACCGGAGGTTGTCATGGCTTGAAGAAGAAGTGAACAAAGGTAACTTGCAATGCCAGCAAGGTCTTTTGAAAATCAGGGGAAGACTAAGATTCAAGGAGGAGGTTCAAAGGAAAAATCTTCAAATATTCTTCAAAGACTGGTGGGCAGGGAAGGTTGACAAACCTTCGAAAGAGATGTGTAACATCCTCAAAAGGAAACAAGCTAGAGAATCCATCCCCTTCTTGGTCGATAACAATGGGATCGAATGTAGCACGGAAGTTGAGAACAAATCCATCATCATCGAGCACTTTACCCATCTTCTCGAGGTCTCGACTTCTCTTCCCCCGCACAGGCATGACTGCATGGCTACCATCTCAAGGGTAGCTCAATCTAGAATCCCACAGAACATGAATTCTCTACTGGAAGCTAACATTTCAGAGAACGAAATTATCGAGGTTATTGATGCTCTCCCCAATGGAAAAAGTCTGGGTCTTGATGGCCTCACCAATGAGTTTTTCAAGTCCTTCAAGCATGTGGTGGCCACCTGTCCTTCAAGCATGTGGTGGCCACCCCACTGCATCTGGTGTGGCAAGAGGCTCTCTCCTTCGGTGCCTTTCTTGAGTGTCTTAATAATGGCGTCATCAAATTAATTCACAAAAGGGGAGATAAGAACAAAATTGAAAACTGGCAGCCGATTACCATGCTCCAAACTAAAGATAATTGCCAAAGTTATCGCCAACAGAATCTCTTGTCATTTAAAGTCATGGCTTTGTGAGGACCAGAAAGGTTTTATCAAAGGTAGATCTATACTTTAAGCAATTGTCGATATTTGGGAAGGCCTTGCGTTTGCTGAGGAGTCTACACAAGATCTGGTATGCATTAAGATCGACTTCGACAAAGCATATGACAGATTGGAATGGGACTTTATTCTTCAATCACTGAAAGACCTTGGATGCAGTCAAAAGTTCACGAAGATAATGTCCACTCTTCTTCAAAATGCTTCTATAAGAATGAATATTAACGGTAAGCTCTCTGAGCCCACTGGCTCCTCTACTCTTCGCTATCGCCTCGAATGGCCTCAGTCGCCTATTACAGCATCACATGGATGCTGGCAATCTCAAGGGTCTTTCCCTACCTCTTGCTCATGGCCAGATGATTGCGAGACTCTTTGCCGATGACATGAATGCCTTTGTACATAACGATATGAACAACATTGAGGTATTCTGGAGTTGCATTGACACCTTTTGTGTGGCATCACGTTCAAAAATCAACCATGCTAAAACTGCTTTCAGAGCAATCCATGGTCCTCCACCCCAATTTTTGTTAGATAAGGGGTGTCAAGTTATCCCTAGAGGTCAAGTGTTCTGTCTCCTCGGTATTCCAATGGGCTTTGATATTTCAATGGACCAACGATGGAACTGGGTGCTATCCAAGCTGGATAGCAAACTAAATCATTGGAAAGGTATGCAAGTTAACTTGGCAGGGCGTGCCATGGTTGTTAACACATTTATGCTTTCTACGACTATTTACTTTATCTCGTGTTGGAGACCTAAGGAGAAAGAGTTAGCCAAAGTAGAAAGAATCTGTAGAAACTTCCTATGGACTGGGGACCCCAACAGGAGGGGGATGCCCAAAATCAAATGGGAAACTTGCATTAAGTCGAAAGACTCGGGGGGCTTGGGTATATTGGATATCGTTGGGTTGGCTAACAAGTTGGCACCAAAGTGGTTTATTAAGGCTTAGAGCAATAGTGAGTCCTCTTGGGCTAAATTGATCTTCAGAAACATGAAAGACCTTACCTTGGTTGGCCATCCTGGCTGGAAGGACATAGGGATCCTCATACTTTTGTTCCCTATGGAAGAGTTGGAACAAGGCCAAACAATTCATCAGAATCAGTGATGAGTGGAAGTGGGCGGCTGGAATAAGACAAAATGACTCTATCTGGTTCCCGATTTCTGGCATTAGGGGGGTGGAGCCTTGGAACCTCCAAACTGCTAAGGGGCTATGGAACAAGGGGTTCAAACAATGGAAACAGCTCTGGAAACAAGAGACCGGCTAGTGGATTAGGTTCGAAGACCTAGACTCGAGACTTAGAGTTACCCTCAAGGAATGGACTCTTCTTCAAGGCAAGTGTTTAGTGTGGGAACACTCAACTACCCGCCTTCTCTACGGACAGGATCCTCCTTGCCTGGAACCTCAAATGGAGTAATGGTAAGAAACTATCCAGAATCCCCAACTTCAAAGAGAACTTAGATGTTCACCACACCCTTAACAAGCGACGGTGCCTTTCTTGGACCAAACTTCGATGGGATCTAAAGTTCATGTCTATTTGGCACCCCCTAATTGAGATCAAAAAGTCCATTCTCATGTGGCAGATCTTGCATAAGAGTATCTAGTCCAATGCAAGGGCTAACAAAATCTGCGGTGTGCCTCCATGGTGCAAGCGATGCCATCGATGCATCGAAGATTTAGCTCACCTTTTCTTCGATTGCCCCAAGTCCCACGTTATCTGGCACCACGTGACGCGGATATTGAGACTCATGAACCAAATCAATTGGCAACAGGTGCTGTTGGGTGAGGCGGTTGGCTGTTCATCCAGGATGTGGAATGCCATAAGGGGGCGAGACTCTTTGGAAGATTTGGAGGGAGCGATGTGCTGTCAATTTTGGCCAAATTCCAAAGGAATGGTCAAATTCCAAAGGAATGGTCAAATTCCAAAGGAATGCCATAAGGGGCGAGACTCTTTGGAAGATTTGGAGGGAGCGATGTGCTGTCAATTTTGGCCAAATTCCAAAGGAATGGTCGATTGAAAAATCCTTGTTTCTTCTAGGTAAAAGAATATCCTGAGATAAGAGATCTCCACCGTTTAAACATCACTGTATTTATCTCCTTGAAAATAACAAGCTAAAACCCAAATGGGTCCCATATGAGGGAAATGATAGATTTGTCCGCCTCATTTGTAATGCCCTTAAGCTTGTAGTTCTTTTTCCCTACATTATGGAATTTGGGGGGTCCCATAGGCACTAGCCCCATTCACTTGTAACCTTTCTATATTTTAATTAAAGTCCGAGAGAATAGGCCAAAGCCGAACTTCTTTTTATTAAAAAAAAATTGAAAAGAAGGCAGATACCTGTTCAAACGACTCCTTGCCGTTTCAAAGTTCATGCCAAAGAGGAATTCTACGTGGTTGAAGTTTCAACTTTTCCAGAACGCTCGTCGCAAGGGTGATAGAATTGTGGGCTATGCGTAGTGAACCGCACTGAAATTCTTGCAGCAAACCTCCTGAGTCGTAGTCAAGGGTGAAAGCACCTGATTCTTCTGAGATGAATAAAAAAAAGCAGTTCTCGTCACATCAGTGCGATGGCAGTTCGCCGTGGCACAGAAGATCGCACGAGGTTGCGCGCTGAATTTGATTTGATATCCCTTCGGATGCCGAAGGGTTGCTCAATCCTGTCAATGTGTTTTCAAAAGTTCGTACTTCCAGAATAGAAAATCTGCTTGCGCAGAAGGTTCCACGTTGTATTTCTGTGTGCCCCTCGCCAGTTCTTACCATACCTCTATATAGACAACGCCATATCTGATCATGCCATAGAACATCGACGCTTTATACGTGGTTTGGTGAGTGCAACTGCTTTTTCAGCCTTTGCGTTTGGCCTACATGCCATTCCCCAACATGGAGACGAAAAGCGCTATTCAGGCTGCTTCATCACGTAAGTGTGTTTCTCTTTTCGTCAATATTGAATGGTGCCCGATGGATCCTCAGTGTAGATGAAGTATCTGTTCTCCGAGAGCCTTCAGTTACAGACTCTGAAAGGAGGACGCCTATTTTTCTTCTCTGATGAATTTTTTTTACTTTTCTGAAGACGACATATTTCACTTTCCTTTAGGGCGGGTTCAGAGTGAGGGGGACGCAGTATCTGCCTCTCTGCAATCCAATAAAAATCTCCCGATAAAAATCTCAACGCATGGCCCATTGTGTTCATTGTAGGAGGCGACAGAACGTCAGCTGTTCACCTGCCGCCCATTTGATGTCAGGTGGTTACGACATCGCCTCCGGGCCCCGTCGCCATGCCTGCCTTCCAAGTTCCAAGTTTTAACTTCCTTAGACTCAGACATAACTTATAAGAGCTGCAAATCTAATAATCGCTTTTTTATTTCACGTGAGGAAGTCAAGAAATTCCTTTCACGTTTGTTCCAGTTTCCTATATGTGAGCAGACAGAGAGCGGAACATCTTTTCTTGAAAAGCTCACCTGAAACTATTACTTTTAGCTCTGTATTCCCCCCTTCATGAAAACAAGCCTTTTAGCTTGTGGATCTGTATTCCGCTCTCAACGTGAGACCAGTCGATGAAAAGGAAATGTTTAAGCTTCGTCTTATTTTCAGCTATCACTAATCCTTGCTGCAAGTCTCATTAATCCTCGATACCCTATGCAGAAGTTATACTCATATACGGACGGAGTGTTCATCCGATGGCGTCTAGCAGGATGAAAAGAAAATGTTTAAGCTTGATCTTGTCTTCAGCTATCTGCGAGTTTGATAGCACGCTATCAATCATAGGCGTGCTCCCACCATGACATAGTGCAAACGGCTATCTGTGAATCAGATCGCTTATCAGCTGTTTATGGCGACGGTTCTGTTTATGGCAACGATGAATGAGATTAGATTACAAGTGGAACAAAAGCATTTCGGCGAATTCACTTTATTGTTCAGCTATTCAAAATGGCTATATAAGCATTTCGGCGAATTCACTTTATTGTTCAGCTATTCAAAATGGCTATATGAACTGTATATGTATTATGCTCATACAGATAAACATGAGATTCCTGCGCATTATGTCAGGTAATGAATATAGAAGTATTATGCTGATCATGCAGAGAAAGAGGGGTAAACATGAGCCTTACAAGTATTATGTTGAGTCAGGTAACGGTAGAAAGGCAAGGGAGGAACTTCTATAGATTGAAATACAAATTCGGAGAACCAATCTGACTGTTAATTCTGATTTTCTTTTAGCTCTTTGTTCATGACGTCCATGAACATAGTCTCCGAATCGGACTCTACCAATTCTGATTTTCTTTTATCTCTTCGTTAATGAAGACCGTGAACATAATGAGATGTTGTTTTAGCTCTTGCTAACGATGACCATCAAGAATTTACCACCATATTTCTTCTGTTGACAGCGAGCATCTGCGTCAATCATTCAAAGTCATGGAGTGGCATCAGAATACCCTCATCTTGTGCAAGGATCTCAAATCTGAAGTGTGCGGGAGCTAAGAGTATCGCGGATGTGGTATCCATGCGTCCCATAGAAAGACGCGATGTATTTCCGGTTTCAATGCCGGCGTCGATATACAAGAATTCAAGAGGAAGTAAAGTGATTGCTGCTGCATTGTCGTCTTTCACGAAGGAGCAGGCTGCTCTCGTGAAGGACACATGGGCCGTTCTTAAGAAAGATGCAAGCCGCCACGCAATGGATTTCTTCTTAATGTGAGTTCGCCTCTGTGATTTAAGCGGCGTTGCTGTGCATTCGTTAACGCAATGGCACATGTTGAGACAAGGATACGATGACATGAATTTGTGCAGGGTTTTTGATGTTGCACCGGCCGCAAAGAAGCTCTTCTCCTTCCTTAAGGATAGCGACGAGCCCCTTGAGAAGAATGCGAAGTTGAAGGCACATGCACTGCAAGTTTTTGTCATTGTGTGACTCTCTCTCTCTCTCTCACACACACACACACACATATTTCCATCATGCCATTATTGAAGAACCATCAACGTCCTTCAAATATCTGTAATTCTGTCTCAGTATTTGATATCTCGCATCGAAACATATATATGTGTCGTACGTCGCTAACAATTGCTTATTCCCAGATCTGCGAGTCTGCTGCATCTTTGAGCAGCACAGGAATGGTCTCAACTCCAGGTTCAACCATGAAAGATATGGCGAGAGCTCATTACCTAGCCGGTGTAGTGGATGAGCATTATGAGGTGAGCATCAAATGGTGCATGTTCACGTTGCAGTTTTAGTTCAAGCTGCGGAAATGTCAGCGCATGATTTTTTTCTCAGCCCTCGCACTTTCGCCATGGCCTGATAAGGATGCGTTGTTTCGCTGTTGCAGGTCGTCAGGTACTGCCTATTGAAGACCATTCAGGCAGGCCTTCCAGCGGGAATGTGGAATGAGGATGTGAAGCAGGCTTGGCATGATGCATACGATGAACTTGTACGGGAAATGAGGTCGCAAGAGCCCCAAACTCCTGGACAGTGAAATACAGAAGTACATCCATGCTACCCACCTTGGCTTGCTATGGCTCCACTTCTGGGATTCCATGTCAATATGAGTCTTTCAATTACGAAAGCAGATTCCTTGTGAAAAACAGAAGTGCATTCATGTTAAAGACCTTGGCTGGCTACTGGATTCCCTGTGAAAATGAATGTTTTGCAATCACAAAAGTAGATTAAACTTAATAACCTGAAATCTTCATATTTTAGAATAATACAGCAATGGATGTTATATTTGTTAATATGTTCGTTAGTGGTTTGACGTCTTGAGTATCTCGGAGGAATTCTTGAGTTTTTAAGTCTTTTTTTTTTAATGGAGGTTCGGCCGTTCCAAATCCCTTTTTTTTTTAATGGAGGTTCGGCCGAGGCCTACTCCTCCAGGCTTTAACTTTGAAATTACAAGTGTACAAGGAAGGGCATAGTACCCATGGGACCCGCCTTATCCCACAAGAACAGGGGTTAATATAGCTAGGTTAGACTGCAATCACAACTACCGCAGGGCATGACAAACAATGGCACATCAGCCACAAGATACAACTTTCCATGATAAACATGTACCTTACATGTTGTCAGTGGGGATTGAAACCCTCGCCCTTGCCTCAAAAGGCGAGAGTCCCAACCAGCCAAATAAGCGGCTTGGAACGAGTTCCAAGTCTTGGCTAGACATATATATGAGTTTCTTAGAGATGGGCGCCTCCACCTTATGAGGTTGGGTGTGTGAGTGTGTTTCCATTCATTATACTCTCCAAAAAAGAAAGGGCCCTCGTATATTCCGTGATTCGAAACGGTCCATCTAAAAGAAGTGTATTTTTTTTTTTTTTTTTTTTTTAATAAATGGAGGTTCGGCCGAGGCCTACTCCCACTAACTTTAACTTTGAAATTGCAATTGTACAAGGAAGGGCATAGTACCCATGGGACCCCCCTTATACCACAAGAACAGGGGTTTACAAGACTGGGTTAAACGGAGGTCACAACTATCGTGAGGATGGACAAACGGTAGCACCTCAACCACATGCAACAATCTTTCCAAGATACACAGTTCCATTTATTTTTTTCACAAGGAGTTAAAAAAATTTTATGATCTACTCCATAGTCTTGGAATTTGAAACGATAAGATCATACATCGAGGGGATTCCTTATCCCTTACATTCAGAGTTAAATATCAAACCAATAGACCTGAGTTGAATCGTGAACCTTCACCAAGCAATTCATTGGTGTTACCATTAAGCAACAGTCCCTCAATTTTTTTTTCTTTCATTTTTTGGGTTTTCGGTTTTCGACTCAAATCTCCCTATATAACTGAAATTTGCGTGTAGGGGATATGCTTTTATCTCTAGATTGAGTAGCTAACGTCAGGCCATTGAATGTCCCGTTGAGTAGCTAACGTCAAAAGCGTGAATGAATAGGGGAAAGCACTAATATGGAATGCGAAATCATCGGTCAAGAAATGAGTATCTATTGTGTGAAAAAGATACCACTCCAAGACCAATCAAAGGAAGTGGTAATTGGTTTTTGTAGGAGAATAAACCTGCATATGAACAAATGTCAAAGAGGGAACATACAAATCTGAAGAAGTTTGTAGATTTTTCCATGATTAGCTCATGTGGGATGCTTAATAAAACATTATTCATGCTTTTTGTGAGACCTTTTAACCTCGGATAATATGGAGAACCAAATTTATGTAAAATTTTGTAGTGTTTAATACTTTGGATAAGAAAATTCATTTTCTAAGGGTAATCTAAAGTGTGGAAAAAGCATTGTGTCATGGATATTACATTTTTCTTTTTTAAGAAGAGGTGAAGCTTTTGCACATTTGGGTAGTATAATATATGCATGTAAGGATGTAAAAATAGGTTGTAGTGAAAACATAGATTGGGCTAGAGGTTCTCCTAGTCTCTAGCAAGTGGCATTGATGGATACAAAACCTGGATCATCCTTCTACATATTAGGCCACCAAAGTCTTGAGTGCCTGATTTGCCTATGAATGAGATCGACTCCAAAATTTCCTACTATAGAATGATGATGACCTGCTCATGAGGTTTGCATACATTCAATCCAAGCTCCTATAATATCCTGATCGTACAATTGTCCCACTAAAATCCAAAAGCCATTTCCTAGAGGCTAATTTCTTCTTTGTGGTAGAAGTGAAATCTCAAGGCATTATCCTAATTTCAACAAAAGTTGATTCATACCACATAATAAGTGTAGATTCCAGAAGATGAGCATTTCACTATTCTACGATTCCAAATAAGTTTTGCATCATGAAAAGTGGCTTCTACCCATTTTGGTGGTTCTTTGCAATCAAGTCAAGACAGATAGTCAATGATGCTATGTTATGCACCAGGGGAGTGGTGGACTCTAGAAAGTAATAACACATTCCTCATTCCAATTGAATTGTCTAGGGGGGATATATGCCAATCGAATGAGTGGGGCTTCCACATTGGCCAAATGTCAGAGATGCTTGTAGTGCCATCCAATTTGTTCAGGGAATCTTTGTAGTTCCTTAGGATTAGTCGATTTTGGAGCTTCTTATATAACTTTAACCTTGTATGGATGTATTGCGATTCAAGCTTTGGAAATTACATGAACCATTAATTTTTGCTGAGTGACCACAAAAATAGACTTAGCAGGGTCCAAATATATCCCAACATGTCGAAAACATTGAAATTATATTTCCAGATCACGGAAATGCAAGTTGGTGTATCCCAAAACAAAGAACTCATCAAGAAAAATCCTTAAAAACTTTGTGGGGTATGGAGAAAAACATTTCTACATACTCCTCTGGACAATACTCAAATGCATTTCATTTTCCTAATATGAATCCCAATTTATCATGAAACTCATTGTGGGTATCGTTAGATTTGAGGTGTGCGAAAGCACACAAATGATACAAGGAAGAAAAAGAAGAAGAAGCTTGGAGAACAACATAATATAGAATTATTAACAAGTGAATGCAGTGACCTGTTAGAGTTACAGGCATATATATTGGGGGGGGGCTCCCAAAGAAGGAAAAAAAGTGCCTCCGCATTCCTAACTATGTTCATACACATCTATAGTGAAATATATCAGCAAATCCCATTTCGGAGTGATGTTGTGAACAAGGAGCTAGCACTCATGTATAAGGAAGTTCCAAACTATATGAAAAGAAATCAATCCACAAAAGGAAGTAAGCCCAAAGCTTTGTGAAAAGCTTCAAACTTAACCTTAGGTAGAGCCTTTGTGGAAAGTTTTACAACATCATTCTTGTTGAAGAATCACTCACGAATTTGACATACAGACAGACATAAAAGAAAAAGAAAGATAAAGAGAAGCGGAATCAAAGTATTCAGAAAATCAAAAGCCTTAGTGAAGGGACAAATTCACGACCGTTATGTATAGCGTAGAATCTTCCAGAATCAGAGTTTGTTAGAGTTCGTTACACCGGATCAAAACTGTATATAAATAGAGAGAGACAAGAAACAGAAATAGAGTGCGAGTAAGCGTGCAAACAAGAACGTGCGTGAGTAGAGCGCGTCATTTGAATAGAGCGCATATAGAAATCAAGAATAGGTTTAGAAGACGTTAGAGATCACGTATGTAAGGATGAATAACAGAAACCTGAAATGTCAGGTATTCATCTAAGAGAGATGGTAAGAAGAAACTACTCAGTGTACGAGAGTTTCTATAGCTTGAGCAAGAAGAGGCCAAGCTAGTTTGTACACATCTTCTCTAATAGAAAACACATGTTCATGTGGAAGTTTGTGCGCACTGTTCGTATGTGAAGAACTCTGAGTATTTTCGTGTTATGGTATAAAGTCAGTTAACAGTTACAACTCGTTCAGTAAACGTGTTTCCGGTACTTTCTGTGTAAATGTATTTTTCGGTCAGTTACAGTTTTCCTTAGTAAATGTGTTTTCCGGTAGAACAACATAGTATATCTCGCATAATAAATTAAAGTTTTGTATGAGAGATAGCTTATCTTATAGCTAGACATCTCTACTATCAGTTCATCAAAGATTTTGGTAAAATGGATATGTACACACAGTACAAAGTCTGGCCGGAAAGAGGCATTCTGAACTGGTGAAGTTTTTCCTTAAACTTCAGAAAGAGTTCATTCAGTGAAGGAAGTTCACGCATCACTTCCTTACTTCTTGTATATTCACTTGAAGTGATTACAAATAGAATTGCGGTTGATTCTGATAAGATTTCGGTATAATTACGGTGACAGTCTGCTGACAGTTTGGTGAAGTTCCAGTGAATTTTTCAGTAAATTCAAAATGCAGTCTTATATGTTGAGTGACAGTAACTGTGTTGAGCTACTGCTGATTATAGAGGTGTTCTAATTTCACTTTAGCTTAGCAACCCTACGGTGATGCAGCGAATTCCGCAGGCTTGACAAGGTTCGGGCCTTTGCCGCGACGTCGCCAACACGTGGTATCAGAGCGAGTTAACCCCAACAGTGGTATCAGAGCCACCATACAGAAAGTGGTATCGTAGAGCAGTGAGATCCAAGAAGTAGTTTCAGAGCAAGAAAGATTCTGAAGAGCAGAAAGATTCTCAAAAGGCAACCGGAATAAAGATACAAGAGAATTCGAAAAACTTTCATAAAGAAAGGTGAAGCTGAAGAGATCGATAGCAAATGGCATCAAGAAGTGTTCCGAAGTCATTTTCAAGGTAAAGATTTACAAAGGTAAAACCTTTTAACGTCACACTCACCGGAAGTAACAGAAACTAGAAGATTATGGTGACAAATTGGACAGAGATAATTATCCCACATGGGTAATGCGCTTGGAAGCCTTACTTATGAGTAAGGACTTAATGATGTATGTGATCGGAGAAGAAAAGAAGCCGACATTCGAAGATGATAGTCAACCGGAAAAAGAAGAATTAGAAGCCTTGAAGCTGTGGCAGAAGAAAGATGCAACGGCAAGAGCTTACATTTATAATACCGTTACATACCATCTACTACCGCACATTAGAGGTCTGGAGAAAGCGGAGGACATATGGAGTGCGTTGGAAGATCATTTCCAAAATACTACGAAAGCTAGGAAGGCTAGCTTATGGTCCGAATTCACAACATTCAAAAAGAAGTCGAATCAAAGTATTAGTGACTACGTTACTAAAATGAAGGATCTAGCAGATAGTCTTGGATCCATAAATGAAGGTATCGAAGATCACAGATTGATAGCACAAGTGCTCACAGGGTTGAGAGGAGATGAAAGGTGGAAACCTTTCGTACTCTCAACTGAACTTTCTTTAATCATTTTGTACCAGATTTAAATCAGTTGCTTGGTTTGATGCTCACATATGAGCAAGACCTGAAAGGAGATGGAGAAAAAGGACAAAGTTGTGCAATGTACATGAATAACAAGAAGAAAGATAAAGGTAAGTCAAAAGACGAAGAAGAGTCGAGTTCTCAGGCTTATTATGCAAGAGGTAAAGGCACCGGCAGAGGAAGAGCAAGAGGTTTTGGAAGAGGAAGAGGTAGTCAGAATATCAACAAGAAGGCTTGCTGGATTTGTGGGTTAAGTAATCATCTGGCTCATGATTGTTGGCACAATCAACAAGGATCAAATCAAAATCATGACAGTAATAGCAGAGGCAGAAGCAGAAGATACCAAAGTAATTTTCAAAGAGGTAGACAGAATCAAAGAGGAGGCTATGGTAGAGGTGGAGCAAGAAGTTGGGGACAAAATCAATCCTACAACAACTACGCAAATGATACACAGAATGAAAGTCATACGTCATTGATGATGAACTCAATCGGCACATCAGATAAGGAAGATCTAAAGGTATTTTACATTGATTCTGGATGTTCTAATCATTTGTCAAGAAATATAGAACTGATGTTAGAATTGGAAAAAGGTAGTTCCAGTCATACTGTTCAAACAGGTGACAATACGAGACATAGTGTACATTCAATTGGAAAAGTGAAATGTAAGAGTGGAACAGATTTGCTAACCAATGTGTTGTATGTTTCGACAATACCTAAAAATTTGATTAGTGTGGGACAGATAGTTGAGAAAGGTTTTCAGGTTAGATTTACAAATGAAGGAGTATTTGTAGAAGATCCCGAGAATGGATATCATCAGATCGTCTCTGGTAAGAAGGAAGGTAGACTCTTTACTTTAAGAGTACAAGGGAACATTGGTCAAGCGTTGCTCACACATGGTGAAAAGGTGATTACAGAACTTGATCTTTGGCATAAGAGATTAGGTCACTTTAATGAAAAAGGAATTAAAGCTATGATTTCAAACCAGTCAGTACTGGGATTACCGAATGTACAGAACCAACATATGATTCATAAGTGTGAAGCATGTCAGATGGGAAAAGCCCACAAGTTACCTTTCCAGAAGAAAGGATTCAAACATGATGGAGTACTTGAACTCATTCATACAGATGTATGGGGTCCAACAAAAGAAGGATCAATCAGTGGATCGAGGTATTATGTTTTATTCATTGATGATGCTACAAGATGGATAACTCTTTATGTTTTGAAAGAGAAATCAGAAGTGCTTGGAGCTTTCAGGCATTTTCATGCATATGCTGAAAGACTCACAGGTCGAAAGCTTAAGAGACTAAGGTCTGATGGAGGGGGAGAATACTTCTCCCGAGAATTCAAAGATTATCTTTGGAATGCAGGTATTAAGAGAGAAATAACCTGCAGGTATACACCACAACAAAATGGTGTAGCAGAAAGAAGGAACCGAACTCTAGTTGAGTTTGCACGAGCTATGCTAAAGGAAAAGGACTGTCCAAATTATCTTTGGGCTGAAGTTGTAAATACAACTACATACTTGGTAAACAGATTACCATGTACAGCTTTAGATGGAATGACCCCTTATGAAGCTTGGTGGGGAAAGAAACCAAAACTTGATCATTGTAAAGTGTTTGGATCAGTAGCTTATGCTTATGTGCCATCACAACTCAGACATAAGCTTGAACCAAAAGCAGAGAAATAAGAGTTCATCGGATATGATGAAAAGCAGATGGGTTACAGGTTATGGAGTTCTCTAACAAAACAATTTACTGTTTCCAGAGATGTTACATTTGATGAACAAAAAAGCTGGTATAAAGATCAAAGTCATACAAGCGAAGAATTCAAAGAAGAGATAAGGAGAAAAGAGAAAGGGAAATCAATCGTGTAGGTGAATAGAGATGAAGACTATATGCAAGCAATTACGACCAGAAACAGATTAACAAGAAGGAATGAAGAAATTCCTATATTTGATGAAGAAGTGTATTCAGACACTTATGAAGAGTGTGAACCAAGAAGGTCAAGCAGGACTAGAAGACAACCAAAAAGGTATTCTTATGATACTTCGTACATAACTCAAAAAAATTATGCATATAGGGTCAAAGATGATGAAGAACCTCAAAACTATGATGAAGCTAAAGGCAAGAAGCATTGGGAAGAAGCAATGGAAGAAGAGTTCAGCGCACTGGAAGAGAACAAGACATGGGAGCTTGTTCCTAAACCAAATGGTAAGAAAGTAATTGGAAATAAATGGGTTTTCAAAGTTAAGAAACTTGCAGATGGAAGGATAGCCAGACACAAAGCTAAACTGGTTATCAAGGGCTATGCTTAGATGCATGGCATAGATTATGATGAGACGTTTAGTCCGGTGGCAAGGATGTCAACCATAAGGACAGTGATTGCTATAACAACATCAAAAGGATGGAAGCTAAGTCAGTTGGATATAAACAATGCATTTCTGAATGGATATATATCAGACGAAGTCTACATGGAACAACCTGAAGGGTTTGTAAGTTCCAGATACCCAAATTTTGTTTGCAGATTAAGAAAAGCACTTTATGGACTGAAGCAAGCTCCAAGAGCTTGGAATTACAGACTTGTGAAATATCTCAATGAACTTGGATACCAAAGTTCGAAGGCAGATGCAAGTCTACTCATCAAAAGAACAGAAGAAGGTATGATCTACATTTGTATTTATGTAGATGACATTATAATCACAGGTACGTCAGATGAAGGAATTAAAGAAGTAAAGAGATTGCTTGAAAAGGAGTTTAAGATCAGTGATCTAGGAAAGCTGTTATACTTTCTTGGAATGGAAATCACATACACAGATCATGGTGTATATGTTTCGCAAGAAAGGTATCTCCTAAACTTACTGAAGAAGTTTAATATGGAGAATTGCAGAGAAGCTTCAACACCGCTTGAAGTAAATCATAAACTCGGCAAATATAGTGGTGCAGAGTTTGAAGATATGAGAAAGTATCAGTCGTTAGTGGGAAGTCTAATTTATGCTACACTAACACGACCGGATCTTAGTTATGCAGTGGGAGTTCTCTCAGAGTTCATGCATTGTCCGAAAGATCAACATTGGGTTGCAGGATATAGAGTTCTTAGATATATCAAAAGAACTATAAATGAAGGATTATATATACGTTAGATATAAAGCTGAGAGCATTTAGTGACTCAGACTGGGCAGGAAGTCAAGATGACAGAAGATCAACACATGGGTATATGATATACCTAGGAGATAAGCTAGTAAGCTGGTGTTCGAAGAAACAACACACAATGGCTTTATCGTCAACAAAAGCAGAATATAAAGGACTTGTAGAAGCAGCTAAAGAAGTGATATGGATGCAGACCTTGTTCAAAAGCATGGGTATTGATTAAGGTATACCTATCATACATGGAGATAATATGAGCTCGCTGTATCTTACAGCAAATCCAGTATTTCATGCAAGAACAAAGCACATAGAGATTCAGTATCATTTCCTGAGGGAAAAAGTGATGGAGAAGGAGATAGAAATAGTATACACTCCAACAAAAGATCAGATTGCAGATATTTTGACAAAGAGCTTGGATGGAACAAAGACAAACAGATTCAAAGAAATAGCAGGTATAAAAGAAAGAAAAATATATGAAAGACAAGAAGAGTCAAATTAGTGATTGAGGGGGAGCTGTTGAAGAATCACTCACGAATTTGACATACAGACAGACATAAAAGAAAAAGAAAGATAAAGAGAAGCGGAATCAAAGTATTCAAAAAATCAAAAGCCTTAGTGAAGGGACAAATTCACGCCCGTTATGTACAGCGTAGAATCTTCCAGAATCAGAGTTTGTTAGAGTTCGTTACACCGGATCAAAACTGTATATAAAGAGAGAGAGACAAGAAACAGAAATAGAGTGCGAGTAAGCGTGCGAACAAGAACGTGCGTGAGTAGAGCGCGTCATTTGAATAGAGCGCATATAGAAATCAAGAATAGGTTTAGAAGACGCCAGAGATCGCGTATGTAAGGATGAATAACAGAAACCTAAAATGTTAGGTATTCATCTGAGAGAGATGGTAAGAAGAAACTACTCAGTGTAGGAGAGTTTCTATAGCTTGAGCAAGAAGAGGCCAAGCTAGTTTGTACACATCTTCTCTAATAGAAAACACATGTTCATGTGGAAGTTTGCACGCACTGTTCGTATAGTCAGTTAACAATTACAGCTCGTTCAGTAAACGTGTTTCCGGTACTTTCTCTGTAAACGTATTTTTTGGTCAGTTACAGTTTTCCTTAGTAAATGTGTTTTCCGGTAGAACCACGTAGTATATCTCGCAGAATAAATTAAAGTTTTGTATGAGAGATAGCTTATCTTATAGCTAGACATCTCTACTATCAGTTCATCAAAGATTTCGGTAAAATGGATATGTACACACAATACAAAGTCTGACCGGAAAGAGGCATTCTGAACTGGTGAAGTTTTTCCTTAAACTTCAGAAAGAGTTCATTCAGTGAAGGAAGTTCACGCATCACTTCCTTACTTCTTGTATATTCACTTGAAGTGATTACAAATAGAATTGCGGTTGATTCCGGTAAGATTTCGGTATAATTACGGTGACAGTCTGCTGACACTCCGGTGAAGTTCTAGTGAATTTTTCAGTAAATTCAAAACGCAGTTTTATATGTTGAGTGACAGTTTGCTGATTATAGAGGTGTTCTAATTTCACTCTAGCTTAGCAACCCTACAGTGACGCGATGAATTCCGCAGGCTTGACAAGGTTCGGGCCTTTGTCGCGACGTCGCCAACAATTCTTGTGGGCACATAAGCCAAACTGATCTCTTTGGCAAAGAACCTCTCACTAAAATAATGATAGTGAACACAATGTTCCTCGCAATTGTCGATGCACTCTGGCTATTAATGAAGATAGTGGGGGCAAAAGTTTGACAAACACCCAAATCATCCAAAAGGAATTTGAGCTACATACACTCAAAAACCATTGTGAAAGTGTCCTATAATCAGCATCACAACTAGAAGTGGTAAAAAGTAGGCAACTTATTGCTTGCTCGACCAAGATATGGATGAGCTACCAAACATGAAGCAAAAAACATTGGTGGAAACACGAGTGTCATAACAACCAACTCATTATGAGTTTAAAAAAAGGCAAGTAAATCTAGCGGTAATGATCCCCTTGGATAACACGATTCAAATATCCAGGTACCACTCAAGTAGCAAAGGATGCAATTAACCACCTACTAATGCTTTACACTTGGGCAATGCATAAACTTACTCATTTAAGAGAGCAAATTGAATATCAGGTTGAGTTATGTATAAGTAAATCAAGCATCCAATAGCATGCTAATAGAGAACAACAAATGCATCTCCAACATCATGAACACTCAACCATAAACTCGTTTCAATGGGAGTGGCAATAGGTTTGCAATCTTCAAGGCCAAAATGTTGCAATAATGTGTCAATGTTTTTTTCTTTTACACACTTCCCCCCATCAACTTGCATGAACTAAATGCCCAAATAATGATGCATATACCTCAAATCTGACACCTCAAAATGATGCTTCTCATTATCAAGGCTAGACTTCCAAATTGTCGCTCTAGACTAGGATGATCACATTGACAATCTTCGATCCACGAAGTTGAGAGACGACAAGCTTCAATCCACGAAGTTGAGAGGATGATATGAAGATCGTGAACGAGTGATGTGCGTGTAGGTGATTGTGAGAAGCATGAAGAATGTCACACACACACACATGCACACAAGGTAGAGATGAGAAGGAAAGCAATGGAAGAAAAGTACTTCTATTCAATAGCTCACAATACAAGATCACTTCTTACAAAGGTAAATAAACCAAAATTTTAACCTCAAAATTTCTAGCCCTTTAATGATCTCTCTAGATCTTTTTATATTTTTCTAGTGACTTTGATTGGTTTCAAACCTAGTGCTTGGCATAGTTTTAACAAAAATTCTAAGTCTATTTTGAAGTATCTAACAGGCTCCAAAAGTTATGAAAATTGGCCGATAGGCTCTACCTAAGATCCTCAGGCTTGAGAACTCCTCTTCTTGCACAAAATGGAACATTTAATTATAAAGTTGATTGTTTATAATACATGGATTAGTGATAAAAATCAGTTACTGTTTTGGATTGAAAATTGATGTTTTCTGGAAACCTAACTTGGAATTCCTTTATGTGCTACATCTCCTTTGATGTGTGCATGATACTTATGCAACACTCCCCTCTCTCTCACATCTATCATCCTTGAAAGGTGTATGATCTTAGGAGTTATTGATATAATGTTGCAGCATATCAGTCGCTAAGGCATGCTCAATGATGCATACATCGCATTCCAAATCGGCTTCTAAGGATCACCATTTGATAGACCTTTGTGTGTTTGGCTGGATGTTGCAGTAATGTGCCAAATACATAAGTGTTTCACAAGCTTAAATGCACAAATTTGGTGGGCCAAGAGTTGAACACTTTGGAATCATATCCCTAGAAGCCCATGGCAAACATATCTTGGAATGTCTGCATGTAACATGCAGGCAAGATTGTTGCATTTGAACTCTGGTGCATTAACATGTGGGTACTTTGCTTTGTTGAAAACCTGGAAGGTGGTTAGCATCAAATCGAATATTTGCATACACATCTGAGCTACAATATGAGACATTTTGGAAAGCCGAGGGATCCGATTATTGATGGCTATCATGTAGGCCATGGTGACTGGTTCCCCTAGTGAAGAAAAATATGGATAGTTTATCTAATCCTTACAATTGTAGTTGTTTTTTACTTTGATAGAGAATGCCTTCCTATTGCATCTTCTTGGGACAGGTCCGTAGAATGGATTGTAAGGAATGGGGAGGGGGGCCTTATTCCAAGTTTGTAACATTTTTGAGAACTCTCCTAATAATTTCCCACACCAATAGGGCTGAAAGATAGTACCCCACTTTGCAGTGGTAGGAAGGTCATTTGGCTCAAGCTAGGTGGAAAAAGTTGGCCTCTTTCCAAAGATGTGTTCCACATGTGTGTTATATTCTTCTAGGAGCATGAAGAATGGGAAGTAGTATAGATCATCTATTACAATCTGACAACAAGATGCTAGTTTCTAGAAATATTGAGGGTAAGATCTGATCTTCAACTAATCCTAAAGCTGCTTGTTGTACTTCCACCCAATCCATATGAGTCTTCCCAATCTCTTCAATCTACTTCACCCATCAAGCATGTTGTATCTAAAAGACATATTGCCCTTCTTCACTTATGCACCCACCAATTGTTGGTTGCTGCTCATATTCCTCTTGGTAAATTGAGTTCATCATGATTTGGACCAATTCTTCCTCTTTTGGAACTTCTAGTGGTGAGGGTGGGCATTCGTTGCTTCCCATTTTCAAATTTCATACTCTTGGAGTTGCTTATTCATATCCATGACTTTTTGGCATAGCTCCTCTAATTGCCTGGTTGTCTCTTTTGGGACTTTGAATGTGATGGGCTCAATTGGTGGTGGCGGGGCATCCATGTGCCTTGTGCTTGTCATAGGAGTTCCAATTCTTTCGTAAATGTATCATTTTCAGTTGCAAGATTGTTGTAGTTTTCTAGGATGTTCCTATTGGCATTTCAAGGTATAGCCTAAAATTTGGATGGACTAACTAGGGCATCACCTCTCATTTCCATTGCCGCTTTGAAATTTTCTTGGTTTTACTTCTATAATCATATGTTTTCTTCACAAGCTTCTACAAGATAGACTACAAAATAGATTCATGTTTTTGCTTAGTTTAGCATTGCACTCCATCTACATATGTAGGTTCAAGTTATCCTCTAGCTATGCAAAAGCTTCTGTATCTTCTCTTTCTAGTTGTGCCTCTAGTTCAATGTGAGCTTGTTGTAACATGGTGTATCTTGCATTAAGTGATGGAGATGTTTCTTGTGAATTTAATTGTCATTTCATTGAGCTAACAGCACGTACTTGTCGCAAATTTGCATCATACACGTGAATATTTGTGAGAAAGTGTTGCCCATGTTTGATGTTGAGAAGATAGGGTTGGTGTGCGTGAATGCTCGTGGAGGAGGTAGAAATGCAAGAGGAATGGGAACACGGATCAGGAAGGAGTGTATGTCAATACGTGGTGGTGAAGGGGGGATTAGGAAATGTGGTGGGGGTGAGGTATTAAGAGGGGGTGGAATGGGGGGTGGGATGGCCAATGATGATAATGGTGGTATGTCCATTGCTTTGTTACATTTTCTTGTGTTGTGCTTACAATTAAAAATGGGGATGGGAAAGGGGTGACTCTTGGGAAGGTTGACTCAAAGATGTGTAGGGGAGAATAATGAAAGTAGGGGGACAATTTCTCATGCTAGGGAAGTAACCCATAAATAGAGTTGTTGAGTTGTGAAGTATAGGATAGGGCATGTCAGTAGTGATGGGAGTAAGGGTACTTGTCGGATGAATAGGTGGTGGTGCAGGTGAAAGGACTGGTGTGAGGGGTGGTTGAGTGCGCGTTCAGGGTGATGATGTGGTGAGTATTGATGATGAGGTGTGGTAGGGTGGCATTTCAAAGTGGGATGTGGTGCTTTCAGACATTTGGCTAGTGGTGTGAGGTGGGGAATGAACCGTGGCAAATGTGGATGTGTCAATAGGAGGAATCTTGGGTGGGATATGGCCTCTAACGATGGATGTGCATGATAAATTGGGATGAATTGGGACATTTAAAGTAGAGACTAAGTCAATTTGTTGTCATGCCTATCATTGATCATATCATGTTGGTGGTCTATTCATTAGGAATCAAAGCACGTCTACCATGCCCACAACTTCAAAGAGTAAGTGCATGGTTTTGATAAATGCTACATCAAAGCCGCTAATAGTAAGTTCTTGATCTAAAAGGGCATGGCTTCTTTCTTTATTCATCTAGTTCCTGTTCACACAGCCTCCATTCTGGTGTACAATCTTTGAAGGTAGTGTCTTCACTTGATTGTTGATTGTCATCTTCATCATTCATTTTGTTGCTACTCATCATCTTCTTCATCGGTCTAGGAAGCTGGTCTTTCGTATACTTGCAATACATATTTTTTTGAAAATTGTATTTGAGTGTTTATGGGACCACGGATGTCAAAATCAATAGTTGTTCCAAAGACATCAATAACGGTATCCAAAACAGGAAGCCTCTATAGTGGTGACTTCAGTCATAAATGTGGTGGCTCCCCTTGTGGGTTGTTCATGTGTAATCTCGCCTTCACCATTGAGGGAGATAGTTCATGGGATCCTTATATGGATAGGTGGTACCACAGGTGTGGCTCCTATCGATGATAGTTGTGGGGAAGGTGATGTTTCTGTAGGTTGGATGCATGGGATGGTGCCCCTCATTCTCTTTGTTTCATGTGAGGTGGACCCGCTTCCACTTGAATGCTTGTAGTTCAACGCAAGTGAGTGCCCTTTCCACTAAGATATCGTAAGCTAAACACATGTATAAAATTCTTGTTACTATGCAACAACCATTAACTCCTTGTTTAGAAATTCACCTAGCATTAGTGGCATACAATTGATCTATTATCCAATGTGGTAATTCAATTCCGAATTACATGTTCTTATCTAAATAAAGACTGAACCAAATTTGTTGTGTAGTTGTATGAAGCAGTTGTGACTTGGAAAATCAAAGTACCGCATGCACATCCTAAGAGGTGTTGACAAGTTAGGTGTGATAGCAAACATTTGGGTTAGCTTCACGGCCTCAATTTTCTTCATCTCCTCGGAGATCATGGTCTCTTTGTCTGAGGGAACATGTGTCCCTAACATCTTAAGTCTTTTTATTACTAACTTATGAGATAGGGTAAACTTTTTGAGGGTTAATCAGGGAGTAGGGAAGATAATATAGTCGTTCCAAACCATGCTTGGACTACCCAATATTTCAAAGCAATATATGATATAGAATTGCAATGCATGTCATTTTGGAAAATCTGATAGGAAACCATTCACAAAGAAATGGTACATACATGGAGACCTTCTAGAACTTGTCCACACAGATGTTTGGGGACCAAGCAAAGGACCATCCATCTCAAGGTCAAGGTAGCATTCTGTGTCATTTATAGATGATTGTAACAGATAGAATATTCTTTACTTTATGAAGCATAAGTATGAAGTTTTCTCATGTTTTAAGAAGCATCTAGCTCTTGTGGAAAATCAAACAAGTAAAACCCTAAAAAAAAGATCTGATGGAGGGGGAGAATAGCTCTCCCTTGAATTTTATTCCTACTTGCAAGACAGAGGAATCAAGAGAGAATTACCACCTAATACGCACTTGAACCAAATGGAATAGTAGACAAGAGGAATAGGACCATTGTTGAAGTAGAAAGTTCCATGTTTAATGAGAAGAAGCTACCAAATTACTTATGGGTAGAGGAACACTACCACATATTTCACTACAAGGAATACGAGCGCATAGCGACGGTTAGCACGACACAATTTCGTCGCTATAAAATTGCATAAAGCATCGCAAGAAGCATCAAGCATGGAACATCGATTAAACGACAAGAAATATGAAGTTTTTATTGACGTGTGGCACGACGGGATATGTGACGCTCACATTGAGCGTCGCTAAAGCGACGATTTAAAAAAGCATCGCATAAGCGATGATGATTAACGTCACTTATGTGATGCTAATTGGACAGGCCTTTACAATCCCTTAGCATCGCTTACATGATGGGTTTTTGACGAAAAAAATTAAAACGTTGGAGGCTCTTTGATCGGAATCTTCACGCATCTGATCGAAGAGCTCTCCAACGTTTGTAATTGTGCTTCACTTACGAGCTAAAACAATCGCTTGCAGAATTTTTGTTTTGTCTAATCTCTATCTTATTGTCTCTCTCTATCTCTATTTCTCTCTTTCTACCTCTTTCTCTCTTTGAATTCTCTCTCTTGAAGTATTTTGATGGCGATGCACCGCACTGCACTCTCCTTCTCGAGAGCTCCCCGACGATATGCTCGGAGTAGAAAACCAAGCTCCTGACGCCGCACACGGTACTCCGCACAGAGACCTGCAGAATACGCAGAAAAACACAGTACACAATGAGCACGAAGACAGACTTCTTAGGTCTTACAAATGTAGTCGAACTTACAGTCTGTGACTGACCACGCCACTATATGTTTTATTAAAGAACATATACAAAGAAGTGTCCGGTGGCCATTTGGCCTTTCACATGGACACTAACGGTAACAATCTCCCACTAAAGGCCAATATGGCCATAATAACTATGGGAGAAAAAAGAAAGAATGATAAGGAATCCATGAGTGTAAGTATACAAACTATACGTCCCACTTGATGGGCATGTTACACAGTATACAAGTGACTGCGTAAGATCAAGAATCAAGTAACCCCCATCAAGTGACAACAGTGTCGAAAGCTATCCTGTGGTAGAGCTTTAGTCAAAGCATCTGCAGCATTATCTCGAGTGTGAACCTTCTCAAGAATAATGCTCTCAGTGGCTAAGCAATCTCTAATGAAGTGATACCTCACCTCAATGTGTTTGGTCTTTGCATGATAGACCGGACTCTTAGCCAAAGCAATGGCACTCTGACTATCACTGAGCAAGTGAGGTACATGCTGAGGCAAACCCATATCACAAGCAAGACGAGAAAGCCACAATGCTTCCTTACATGCCTCACTTGCTGCAACATACTCTGCTTCTGTGGTGGAAACAGCTGTACATTCTTGAAGACGAGATCTCCAAGAGATAGCACCTCCAGCAAAATGAAAAATGTACCCTGATGTAGACTTACGATTGTCTACACAACCAGCATAGTCAGAATCTGTGTAACCAATAATGGATGCTTTCCCTCTACCTAAGCATAGACACTTGTCCTTAGTGCCACTCAGATATCTCAAAATCATTTTGACTACTTCCCAATGTTTCTTGCCAGGATTAGACATATATCTGCTCACAACTCCCACTGCAAATGCAATGTCTGGTCTCGTAGCTACCATAGCATACATGAGACTACCAACAGCAGACTGATAGGGAATTTTGGTCATGAAATTCCTTTTCCTCATCTGATTTGGGGCAGTCATCCTTGCTCAATTTCACATATGTGGGTAAAGGTGTACTCAATGCCTTTCCACCCTGCATATTGAATCGGTGAAGTACTTTGGATATGTACTCACTTGAGACAAGTATATACATCTTTTACTCCTATCACGAGTAATGCGCATGCCAAGAATATGTTTGGCATCCCCCAAATCCTTCATATCAAATGTCTGACTCAACTTCTTTTTGAGAATTGACAAATCATAAGAGGACTTCCCAGCAATCAACATATCATCGACGTAAAGTATCAAGCATATCAAGCTGCCATCAGAACATCTCTTTGTGTAGAGACAATGATCCTCATTGCTCCGAGAATAGCCTTGGGACTTCATAAAAGCATCAAACTTTTGGTACCATTGTCTAGGAGACTGTTTAAGTCCATACAAGCTCTTCTTGAGCTTACAAACTAGACTTTCCTTGCCAGGAACTACATAACCCTCTGGTTCTTCCATATAGATCTCATCTGTAAGATCCCCATGCAAGAAAGCTGTTTTCACATGCATTTGGACTAGTTCTAAGTCCTCCATTGCAACGAATCCAAGCAACATGCGCAAAGTAGTCATCTTGACCACTGGAGAGAAGATTTCCTCAAAATCAACACCATGTTGTTGCTTAAAACCCTTTGCAACAAGTCGTGCTTTATATTTTGGAGAAGCACTATCTGATGTGAATTTCAGCTTATATACCCATTTACATGGTAAAGCTTTCCTGCCCTTTGGCAAAGGTACTAAGTCCCAAGTACCATTCTTGTGAATAGAATCCAACTCACTCTTCATGGCACGCTCCCACTTGACATGATCCTCTGTCTGCATAGCCTCTTTGTAGCAAGAGGGCTCACCGGCATCTGTTAGCATAACAAAATCTAGACCTGGAACATATCTATCAGGTGGATATGAGACACGTGCAGAACGTCTCAATGGTTGCTGAACAGGAACATGTGCAGACTGATCTGAATGGACATTATCTTGAACATCCCTATGTCCAGCATTTTTGTGCATGCTAACCGGAGGACTAGTATCCTCAAACACCACTCTTCTCACTTCAACCTCCTTAATCGGCTGTTTATGCATCTTAGACTCATTAAAAATGACATCACTACTTCTGATCACTGACTGTGTTTCAGGATCCCATAAGCGATATCCAAATTGTCCTTCTCGACCATATCCAAGAAAAATGCATTTCTTTGACTTATGGTCCAACTTCTGTCTAAGATTCTTGGGTATATGAACATATGCTTCACACCCAAAAACTCGAAGATGATCATAATATGGTGGTTTCCCTGTCCATAACTCTTGTGCCACTTTCAGACCTTTGGCAGTACTAGGTGAAAGGTTAATCACATGAACTGCAGTCAATACTGCTTTTGCCCAAAAACCTTGTGAGAGGTTTGCATGATGCAACATAGATACTACTCTATCTTGAATAGTTCTATTCATCCTCTCAGCTACACCATTCTGTAATGGGGTATAAGGAGCTGTAAACTCTCTACGAATCCCTCTACACTGACAGAAAAGGCTGAATTCATGTGAGGTATACTCACCCCCATTATCTGAACGTAAAGCCTTAAGCTTAGTTCCTTTTTCAGTCTCAACTGAAGCAAGCCATTTTTTGAAAGTAGGGAATACATCATCCTTCGATTTGATAGGATATACCCAGACTTTTCTAGTAGCATCATCTATGAAAGTGACAAAGTAAAGAGAACCACCTAAGGACCTAGTGGGCATAGGACCACACACATCTGTATGAACAAGATCTAAAGGCTGAATTGAAGAGTCAATGTGCGTTCTATGCACATTTCTGGTTTGCTTTCCATATTGACAATGCTCACAAAATGAAAAATCAGAGAAAGATAACACAGGTAAGTAGCCAGAACGAGAAAGATTTTCCATTCCACTACGAGATATATGGCCCAAACGACCATGCCAAATACAAGCCATAGGCTATTCAGTAACAGCTAACAAGTGTTCTTTCTGTGATACAAATAAAGGATAAAGTGAGCCAACTTTGCTTCCTTTTGCAATAACCATATTGCCCTTTGATATACGAAAGGACTGAGCATAGAAGACCACCTTGTAACCAAGGTCATCAAGTTGACCAACTGACATCAAACTGCGTGATAACTGAGGTACATGGCGTACATTATGCATAGTAAATTTTGAACCATCAATGAACTGCACAACCACATCTCCAATCCCCACAACATCTCTCTCTCTCTCTCTCTTTATTGCAGGTTATTCAAGAAGCTAACCAAGCAAAAAATATAGCTAACTATTGTAAGTACAATTTCCATTCTTTGTATATCATTTGAATTGTGTTACTTTCATTAGTTAGCATACTCACACTTATTGATATGCACATATACACTTATACATGATGAAGATGCACATTCACACATATACACATACACATGCACATACACAGACATATATACACACACATACATGCGCACATACACTTACACATACACACACATACACATGCATATGCACAAACATTTCTACAACCACATAAAAAGACTTGCATGCATGCATTATTGCATATGTACATACACATACACACATTAACATATACTTAAATACATGTATATGCACATCCACATGCATGCACATTTACATGCATGCACATGGATGCAAATATTATGGAAATGTGTCCACACGCACATGCATGTTTCATACATATACACATGCATATACATACACTTGTATATGTTTATACACATACACATACATATGCACATATGTATATATACACACACATACACATATATACACATATATATGCACATACGTACACACACATATACACATACACACATGCATGAACATACATACATATACACATATACATGCACATACACACATATACACATATATATGCACACACATATACACATATATATGCACATACATATACACACACATACACATGCACATGCACATGCACATACACACATATACACTTACACATGCACATACACATACATACATATACACACACATACACATGCACATGCACATACACATATACACTTACACATGCACATGCACATACATGAATATACACACATACATATGTACATACATTCATATACACACACATATACATGCACATACGTACACATACATATTACACATATATACATGCACATACATACATACATATACACACATACACATGCACATGCACATGCACATACACATACATATGCATATACACTTACACATGCACATGCAGATACATGCATATACACATATACATATGCACATACATACATGCACATATATACATAGATACATATATATACATGCATATAGACACACTTACACATATAGATATATACCTACATTTGCATATATACATTTTATATACACACAAGCACACATAAATATGAATGAATTACATAATTAGAGTAATAAAACACATGCTTAATATAAAAAATAATAACAATCAATAGAACAAAACTTTTCATTACTTAATACCATACACACAATTCAAAACATAATTGAAATGAACAATATATAGATAATATATATATATATATATATATATATATATATATATATATATATATATCAATTTAAATACATATACAATGTCATAATCAAGAATCCTAATCATCATCATCAGCATCATGATCATCCTCATCCTCATCATCACAATCATCCGCATGAAATGATGTATCTATGCTAGCACCTTGGTGATGATCGAGATCGTCCCTCCTATGTCTCTCTCTCCACCTCATCCATATCTGCCTCTCCATAATACTCTTGTATTACATATAACAAACATAAATAAGTAAAACAATTAAAACATCCACAAAAGTAAAATACTTATATAAAATTTAATAATACTCACAAATGCATCCGGATGATCTCGCATATACTCGCTCAAACGCCGATATCCAAAATGTGTAGCATACTCAATCGCACGTTTCATAGGATATCGACCATAATCCTTTTGCTGCATTGAAACAAATAAAAAGGATTAGTTTCTTGCATTTTAACTAAACTAAAAAATATACTCACAATAACACACATACTTACGAATGTAGCTACAAAACCATGATGGCCCATTCGGCTTAGGTGCGATGTGTGGCTCGACTCAACTCTCTTCTTTGCAGCAGCCTATTTATTTAAAAGAAAAAAGAAATACATAAATTAATTGTAAAAACTTAATAAAATATATGAGAATTATAAATATAAACTATTAATTTGTATACCTTCTACTGAGGAAATGACTCTTGAAGACGTAGCTGTCTATGAAAAAACTGCCACGTGTCAGGTGGTATGTTAGCTCGCCTCTTATTTTTTTCTACCATACAATGTCTCATGTTATTTTAATCTCAAACAAAAAAAAAAAGAATCAGAATACATACACATATATAGACACACATACACATACACATACACATACCCATATACACATATACATGCAAACATATACACATACATATATGCATACATATACACATATACATACATATACACATATACATACATATAACATAAACACACATATACATATCCACAAATATACATACACACATACACATGCATGCATATACACTCATTCATACAAAATACATGCATTTATCTCACAATAATGTGTATTTGTGTATATGTGAATATGTGTGTGTGTAAATGTGTATATGTGAATATGTGTGTATGTGTAAATATGTATATGTGAATGTTTATGTATGTAAATAATCAGATTGTTAATATCAAATACCATTATTTGTAGATTCCGATCAATCCAATGGAACTCCACCACCATCTCCTAATCATGCAAGGACTATATACTATAAGTATTTCCATTTTTTAATTTTAAATATATTTGATAGATACATAACTGATATATTTTTTTGTTTCTTGTTATAATCAAATTCTAATCAATCAGAGGGCACTCCACCACCTCCTACCCATGCAACGACTTCACATGTGTCCTCCGATAGGAATTATGATGAATTTTACAATCAAGAGCATATTATATGTTGGTGTAACTCTTGCTATGGCACATGTTGAAGACCACGATTGGAATGTATTGAACATGAGGCAGAGTATGGCACTTTTGAGCGTGCACCACCACCTGGTCAACGTGATAATGCTTGGGTATGCATTTTTTCTATAAATTAATGTCATTATTTTATTTAAAAACCATATACAAAATCAAAATACTGTAGATATACAGGAATACTTGCTCGATGATGATGATGATGATGATAATAATTCTCATACTCATAATGTAAATATACCTCATACATGTCATGGACTTTCTATTCATCAATTACAAGTAGAGGTTTCTAGAAATCCTCTACCTCTTGGTTTAGAGACTAAAATGGCTGGAGATTATCCACTTCCGGCTCATGATCGTTCTCTAGTACAAACATATGATAGAAGAAGATATGGAGGATGGAATAGAGGACCACTTCCTTTAGATGGAGAGGTTTTTAACTTTTGGGGTAATCGCTATATGATTGCTCCATCCACTATTACTAATGTTGATTGTGGTATCTTTATTGTAGAGGATTTGTATGTGCCTCCATACTCTGAAGTCACTCTAATGTCATTTTGTGGTCCTATATATGAATGGGGAGATTAGCATCGACGTGCACGTTATGTTCAAAGCATGAGTACTTATGAAATATGCTTGAATGCAGAATCCCTTACTAGTAGAAGGATTTCACATGCAGAAAATGAAAGATAATATATTGGTGGAAGACCTTACACGCATGGAAATATAGTAGGTTTAATAAATAGTAGTCGAGGGTTACATAATAGTTCCAGGACTAATTGCACATTTGACGAGCGTGAAAATAGTCATGAATCACCATACATGAGTAGTGATGTATCAAGATACATAGTTGTCAATGTTATTACTACATTACATGTTGGTGATGAATTATTAGTGAATTATGGATGGCGTGGACCTGCAAGAGCACCTTTTAGCTAGAGAGAGAATGGAAATTTTATATCCATATTTAATAAATTATATATTTAATTTTATGTTTAAAGTTTAATTTTTATTCATTTATGGAATACTAATTATTTTTATTCATGTGTGTAGATTCCAACGTATGATATTGATGATATTCCTCCACACCATTCACAATTGCCAATAAGACCTCATTTATCAGAAGCTTCTATGAGGAGGCTATGCAAAAGTGATCCTGTGGACTATGCAATGTTGAAAGACCTATATTCAAAAGAAGATAAAGTACAAGATTTGTGTGACAATGATGAAGATGATGGCATGGCAGATTTTATTGAGGATTGGTATCAAAATGAAAGTGAGAGCATTGATATTTCAAAAAATGAGAAATATCTTCGAGAGGAATGTCTAAAGCATGTATATGAAGGAAGTCATTTGACACGACTAAGTGCGAGCTTGCTTATTCTCAATCTTCAAAATCCTTTTGGATGGAATAATGTATCTGTTTCGATACTATTGAGGTATAATTTTTAATTTTCTATCTGTTTATATATATACATGCATAAATATATACATATAAATACATGCATACATAGACATACACATATCTATATATGAATGTATACACACATATAAACATACACACACATATACGCACATACACATGTTATGAGAGTAAAGCTAAATTATATATACCTCTATCGAATGAATATATATTTTGTCCGCCCAGCCTTTAGAATCTTCCTGACACATCTACTTCTCCTATTCTAGTCGACCTAATACCTGTGTTGCTAACTCTTTTATGAACTTTGCACACAAATAATTAAGTATGAGTTTTCTATGGATGTATTAAGCCATTTGAAAAATAGGAGAAGTAAATTTACCTCAAAAATTTTCAAGTATGGAAAAATAATTTTAACACTAGTTGTGTACTAGGACTTGAGGGTCCTGGGACACTTAAGTGTCCTGCTTTTACACTAAATTGATTGATTTTTCTTGATGACGCCCTTCAGGCTTTGATGGCATACTCACTTGGATTTGATAGCCACATCATGTAATTTTAGAGAAAAATATAATCTTTAACATTTTACAACTTCAGGGGTTATTAAATGAAGAAGAAAATGGAAATTTTTAAAAACTCAACTTTTAGCATAACTGAAAAAATAACACAATTCAAACATTTTGACAAACTGGATATATTTTAGGAAATGGAAAGCTATTCATGGACTTTGGCAGTGTAAAGCAAGTGTCTAGGGATCTATGGAGAAGGTTGAACACTTCCATAAGTGATAAACATGGACTCAAAACTTGTCTTCTCTAGAGCATTGCCATTTATCACACCTTTTAAAGAATGGCTCACCATAATCTGTGTGTAAGTGAGATTGCAGAGAATTGGCAAGTTATCAATGGATAACCTTTATACTAATTGAATGGATATTTTTTTTCAAAGTTAGAAGGCCTCCGCTTTGAACTAGTACCCATTGCATTTGGTGCCGACTTTCATGCTGAATTGGCAAAGCATATATTCATATAACAACTATCAAAAAAATATTTTTACTAAATATGTTAAAACTATATATTCCTTTGATTCTATATGTACTTGACTCTTGTTTCTTGGTAGGAACTAGTTTATTTCCTTGGATATCAAGTTAAATGTTTGTAATTTGGCATTATTTCAATTGGATGTTAATATTTGTATGTGGATATATTGGTTGGTTTCCACACATATATCTACTTTGTTTGGTGTACATAGATCTCAAAAACTTGGTTGTAACACATTGGTAGTTCCCTTATGTATATACCTTGTTTTGATGCCTTATTTTCTTGCTTCATGTGAAGAAAGTGGATCTCTCCCATAATTGTACATGCTTTTTTATCTATCCACAAACTATTCATGATTGTATCTCTAGAATTTGGTTGATGCCCACACAACAGAAGATTCTTCGTTGTGTCCAAAGATGTGAAAATTTTGGTGGATTTCAATAAATTATTTAGCCTCGTATATGTAAACTTTGGTTTGTTATGTCACACATTTTCTACTTGGTAACTTGAATGTGTACACCTTGGATGATGTCCATAAATTTTTTGAGTCATATATGTAGGATTTAGTTTTTTGTTTTTGGTGACTAGAGTCATAGAAGTTGATTTTATATGTGTATACCTTGGTTATTGTCTTCATACCTTGTTTGATTGTTGGCATATTTGTACACTTCTATGGATTCCCATAAGTTTGTTTGAACCATGTTTAGAACTAGTTGTTGTTTATGGTGTACAAAGTCAAAATAATTGATTTTATTTGAATTGAACTGATTTCTAAGTGAGTTTGAGGTTCATACTATGTTATCTATGTTTCAAGGAATGTGTATAATTTTTTTTTAATATGATGAATTTTTTTCTCTTGATAAAAATACATTTGATTAAAAATTTTCATCTTGTTCACTACCATAGCATCTTCAGAGGCTATTTACATGAACACAAAACATGATTTATTGTGTTTTATAATTTTTCATTAACCTTTGAATTATATTTAATATCTGTGTTAAACGATTTTCCCAAATTCTCTTTGTAGAAGGTGTGTGATATTTTTGGAAAATTATCAAAAAAGAACACTTAAGTGTCATGTAACTTGCATTGAATGAACACTTTATGTCCACCCATCCTTTAAAACTATTCATCCATCTTCCAAAATTGTCGAGAGAAATTTTCTTGTCTTATTTTTCAAACGACTTAATACCTCCATAGTTAACTGATACTTAATCCTTGTAAACAAATATGTAAGTCTTAGTTAGCAAGGCAGGTAATAGATTGACTATAAAATAGGAGACAACCAAACGATTCAATGGTCTAGATATGAAAGTCTGCAAACCACAATAAACAAAAAAAGAATTAAAAAATGAAATTTAATATACACATCTATACATGCATACATACATATACATACATACATACACATTCATACATACATACACATGCATACATACACATATATACACACATACACATACATATATGCATACACATGCGCATACGTATATATACATACATATACATATATAAAACACATATACACACATACATACATATACACATACGCATATGTATACGCATGCACATGCATATACACATCCACATACACATATACATAAGCATACATATATATAAAATTATATGCATATACACACACATACATACATACACACACACACACACACACATATATATATATATATATATATATATATATATATATATATATATATATATATATATATATATATATATATATATATATATATATATATTATTAATATGTCTTTTTTTCATGAACTTACAGGTTATTATCGGAAAAGTTTTTAACAAGTCAGAATATTCTTCCTACCTCACATGATGAAATGAAGAAGATAATCAGCAATCTTGGTATAGATTATCAATGTATACATGCATGTCCTAATGATTGTATTTTATATAGAGGTGAATATCGAGACTCTTTGACATGTCCAAAATATCAATCTCCTCGATATAAGGACGTAGAAGGAATCCCAAAAAAGGTATTGACAGATGGATCTCTAATAGATCCAGAATCAGAAATCTTCAGTGATGATGAAGATAATGAGTATGTGAAGAGAGGTAAAGAAAAATTGGCACTCATAGAGAAGATATCAATATGGTATTCTTTGGAGTATTGGAAAGAGTTAAAAGTGTGTCATCTTTTTTATCCTATGTATATATTCAAGAATATTGGTTATTCATTATGGCAGCATCTTCTTGGACTAAAAGGTACCATAGCATCAAGGAATGATTTGAAGGATCAAAACTCAAAACCAAAGTTATGGCCAATTTTTGATAGACATCGATAGGAAACGACTTATGCGCTTGCTCCTTGGGTACTTACGACAAAAGAGATACAAACTGTTGACAATAGGATTCAATTGATTTGGACTCTTATAGGATATGGAGCATCTTTCCATAATATGTTTACTATGGATGATAAGAGCTTATATGGGTTAAAGACCCATTATTGGCATAACTTTTTGAAACATAATTTACCTTTGGTTATCGATGGATGTACAACGAAAAGAGTATGAGATGTGATCTATCATCTTGGATCTCTTATAAGGTAATTATGATACTTTTATATTTAATATATATATGAATATTGATATATTTTATTTTTGAATTAACTTCTTTATATTTTTTTTTATGATGTGTATAGGTGGATTACATCAAAAGAGATTGACAAAAACTCGATCCCACAAAAAAAAAATGTGAATGGAAAGAGCTACTATGTTTGATGGAGAAAGAGCTTCCTACTTCATTTTTTGATATTCAGGTCCATTTATTAGTCCATCTTGTAGATGAAATAGAGATTACAGGTGTTGTCAACACTCAATGGATGTTTTGGCTTGAGCGATTTATGGGAATATTAAAAGTTTATGTGCGATAAAGGAGCGAAACCAGAAGGATCCATGGCAAAGTGTTGGATGCTTGAAGAGTACATATACTATGTTAGTGAGTACCTTGAAAGAGATCATGAAGAAGCTCCACATGTATGGACCAACGAGTCTTCTTATAAAATAACAGATGAGGTATTATCAAGTAAGGGAGTTCCACTTTTATTTACATTTCAAGAAAAAAATGATGTTTCTACTTTTGTAACATATATAACGAGTGCATGCAAGCATTCCTTAGCGAGTACGAATAGGAACTTCAAAATCTCCGAAGTAAAAGACGAAAAAACAAAAGATATAGACGTAATCTCGATAATAATGACATTACAAATATATCTTCTTTCACAGATTGGCTATATAGTCGTTTGCAATGTGCCAACGCAAATAATGAAGAAATCTCAGATGAGCAGAGAGAGTTAATGATAGGTTCTCAACGAAAGGTAATTCTAATTTAATAATATTTTGTTTTTTTCGTATATGTATATTAGTTTCTCTTTGCTAATTTAATTTCTTTTGCAAGCTCAAATGCTCACTAATATGTGGGCTTTTGGACAGCATATTAAAATCAAAGCCATTGATTATTTACGTGAAACAGAGGATTCTAGTATTGTTGCTTCTTTCAAGCAACTATCACGTACTAGCTCAAAAGACATGAACCTTATAGATGGCAAACTTGGTTATGTGGGAACTGTTGTTGGTATCTACGAAATATCATTTTGTACATTCAAATAGGTAGAAAAAAGTTTATATTTTTTATGATAGATTTTATTATTTTTTCAAGCACCTAATAATGGTTTTTTGTTTTTATATATTGTGATAGGTCATTTTGAAGGTTGACTCGTTTCAAGCCAAGTATAAAGGTAGTAATTCCACATTGAGAAAGGAATTATCTGGGTTTCGGGCAATTGATTCTTCCAAGATAATGCGATCTACTAAAGGACCATATATTCTTCCTAGGCATATTGAACAAGCATTTTTTATAAAAACCCAGATGCTTATCCTTGGTGGCAATTCATTCATGTTCAATCTAGAGGTAGGTCATTGTTTAAACAGTTTATTAAAGAGATCAAAGAAAGTCCTCTTGATGATTCACCATCAGATACTGATACATCAACATCTGAAAGAGAAATTAGAATCATTATACATGATAATGATACTAATCTTTTTTACAAAGAGGATAATACTCTACATGTTGATTCTACTAATGATGAAGAGGAATTACCAAAAATCGATATTAATCCATTAATAGATGATGTGATTCATGAGAACATAGATTCAACAATAGAAGAAATAAATGAAATCAATAAGGATAATGAAGATGAGACTATATTGATGTCTTACCAAAATGATGGCAATAATGAAAACATATGAGCAAATTAGATAGTAAATTCTACTCTAGTTATCGATCAATAACTTTAATCATTTGAATGGATATCATATAATATATTCTTCTTTATTCAACTAGAATATTAATGAATCTTACTAGATATATCAAATCATGTTCTTTTAAGTTAGAACACAAAGCTCGCAGGTATGCCTAATTATTTTATATATAGCTTTATCTTCGAGGAGCAAATTTTTCTCATGTATGTATGCATA
>CM035424.1:108370354-108467854 GCA_020310875.1 Ceratopteris richardii
TCCACTCCACCACCCACCCTCTGCCTCCCTCCTCCCCCCATCCACACCACCCCCCAACTCCACCCACCCTCCGCCTCCCTCCTCCCCCCACCCACACCACCCACCCTCTGCCTCCCTCCTCCCCCCACCCTCAGCGCCCCTCCACACCACCCACCCTCTGCCTCCACTCCACCCACTCCGTCCTCCGCCTCCACTACGCCCCTCCACTCCACCCACCCTCTACCTCCCTCCTCCACCCACCCTCAGCACCCCTCCACTCCACCCACTCTCCGCCTCCACTCCACCCACCCTCCACTCCACCACCCACCCTCCGCCTCCCTCCTCCCCCCACCCACACCACCCCCCAACTCCACCGACCCTCTGCCTCCACTCCAACCACCCTCCACCTCCACTCCACCCACCCTCCGCCTCCCTCCCCCCCCCCCCACCCACACCACCCCACCAAATCCAGCCACCCTCCTCCCCCTATCCTCAGCGCCCCTCTACTCCACCCACCTGCCGCCTCCACTCCACCCACTCCGCCCTCCGCCTCCACTCCACCCACCCTCCACTCCACCACCCATCCTCTGCCTCCCTCCTCCCCCCATCCACAATACCCTCCAACTCCACCCACCCTCCGCCTCCCTCCTCTCCCCACCCACCCTTCGCCTCCCTCCTCCCCCAACCCTCAGCACCCCTCCACTCCAACCACCCTCCACCTCAACTTCACCCACTCCGCCCTCCGCCTCCACTCCACCCACCCTCCACTCCACCACGCACCCTCCGCCTCCCTCCTCCCCCCACCCACACCACCCCCCAACTCCACCCACCCTCCAACTCCCTCCTCCCCCCACCCACACCACCCCCCAACTCCACCCACCCTCCGCCTCCCTCCTCCCCCCACAATCAACGCCCCTCCACACCACCCACCCTCCGCCTCCACTCCACCCACTTTGCCCTCTGCCTCCACTCCACCCAACCTTCGCCTCCATTCCATCCACTCGGCCCTCCGCCTCCACTCCACCCACCCTCCGCCTCCCTCCTCCCCCCACCCACACCACCCCCCAACTCCACCAACCCTCCGCCTCCCTCCTCCCCCCACCTTGAGCGCCCCTCCACTCCACCCACCCTTCGCCTCCTCTCTCTCTCTCTCTCTCTCTCTCTCTCTCTCTCTCTCTCTCTCTCTCTCTCTCTCTCTCTCTCTCTCTCTCTCTCTCTCTCTCTCTCTCTCTCTCTCTCTCTCTCTCTCTCTCTCTCTCTCCCTCCCTCCCTCCCTCTTCCTGCAGTCAGCCATGACAAAAGTTATGAATTTGTGCTATTTGGTGATTATGCTGAAAAAAGCCTGAGTCATGACAAGAATAAATGGTGTTTATTGCTTAACAAGGCTAGTAAGGATTGACAGATCGAGAGCTCTATCTTGATTCTATGGGTGGTGGTGCATGGTTGTTCTTAGTTGGTGGAGTGATTTGTTTGGTTAAGAAAGAGACCTTAGCTTGTATTCAAAAGCGACAGTAAAAGTGTAAAAAGATAAATGAGTGTTGCCGCCAAACATTCGTGATGACAAAGCCCTAAGTACCTATTTTTGAGGATTTAATTTAAAGTTGGTGGCCATTACCATATTTGATCTACCCCCCCAATCTTGGGGCAATCAATCGGTGCATATTCAGTGAATGTGGGAAATCGACAAGGCCTTCTTGGCCTATTGGAGCCTATAAAAGCAATGGACTTACGCACAGGGATATACGTATCTTATCTCCTACATCTCTTCTCGTCCTCTTTTTGCACTCTGTGGCTACAAGCCTACTGGAGGAAGTCACTTTGTGGTGAGGATACAGAGCGTGGGCTTTCTAGTGGAGGGCTAATAGCACTATAGTGTGAAGAGGTGGCTTGTTTCTTTTGTCATTCAGTGTGAGTCAGTGGTATTTCCATGCTCTTTCCCTTAGAGAAAATCTACATACCTTTGTACTGAGCAGTGCAAGTCTTCATCTAGTTGAGTTCATTGTATGTATGGGATGGATCTCTTGTATTGATTTTGTTTAGTTCTGGAATGGTGTGTTAGCCCAGAGCATCAACTTTCAGAGCATTTCTTTTGCCTATATTGTAATCATCTCTTCGAACTACGGAGGGGTTTTGTCTTTCACTGTCATTTGTCATTAATCTTCTCTCTGAGTATCTACAATACCGTGCATCTATTGCGAACATCCCTGCTCACAGGAATGTTAAAAAGGTATACTTCCCTAAGGAGAACCTCCCTTGAGTAGGCAAAGTACTGGAAGTGCATATTGCCTGCTCTTGTTAAAAGTAGGCACCTTAGTACCTCCTCTACTGTTTGGCACACCCGATGGGATACTTTCATTTCTCTGAGAGGCCCTCAGCATATTAAATAGTCCTTTTTCATCATTTTTGCCGTATTGCATCTTGCAAGTAGGTACATGAACCATACTCGAGCAGATAAGGAGCCTCTTCGTGTATAGAGGAGCCTTAAAAAATCATTCTTACCTTCGAATGGTAAACCTAGATCCCCTCTACCCTCCTTGAATTTATATATTGATTTGGGTGCGACACCACTCTCAAAGGAAAAACATAGGAGAACATTAGATTTCTCCTCAAATACATCAGAGGAAACACATGTGCCAATGGAGGATCTCTCTCACTTACTCTCTAGATTGAACATCAAGCTGCCTACCTTTAAGGGACAAGCTTATGAGGATGCTGATGATCATGTGAGGAGATTCATCTCCCTATGCCATGGACGAGGTCTGTCGAATAGAGAGGATGCAATGTTGGTACTATTCCCATCCACTTTGGAAGGCCTTGCTGACAAATGGTATAGTCAACATGCAGATGGCCATTTTGCTACTTGGAGGCTCTGAAGACAGCATTCTCAGAGACATTTTGACCAAGTGACTCTTTGGAAAGGGCTCTAGATCAACTAGAGAAGCTAAGGCTAAGATCAGGTGAATCCTTTCACGAACTTCACACTAGGACAAAGTCACTTGTTGCACGTCTGCCACATGCTCCAGGTGATTTCTTGGTTAAAAAATGGATAGAAAAACTTTGCCCAGGTCATCTAAGCAGAAGCTACATGAGTCTCTTAGATTGGATGCAACCCTTAATGATTTTGTTGCAGCGGCATCACACATTGAAGAATCTAGGCAACATTTTTGAAGGGGGATACACAACCAAATTATGCAGCAGAACTAGAACCTCTTGGGCAACTGAGGAAAGAACTCGAGGCATTGAGAATGCAGCAAAATCACACTGATGATGAAGTAGCCCAACTTCATCGCGAATTAGAAGATTTCCGGACCACTCAGGATATAAGAAGGAAGATTTGGTGTACAATATGTAATAACAGTGGACATTCCAATGCTAATTGTCCTAACAGAGTAAGTTGTCAATTTTGTGGAAAGCATGGCCATGAAGCTAGAGATTGTTACTACCTCAAGGGTACACAACAACGAGGTAACCCTCAAGCTCTAGATTCATATTATGCTAGTACTTCAAATGCACCTAATAGAGAGGATAATTGTCCAACAAAGCCTAGATATAATAGGCCATTGATGTGTTATCGATGTGGTGAGTATGGTCATATCCAAAATAGGTGTTCCCTTCCAGAAGATGCATCTCCTTGTCAGCATTGTCCATAGGCTAAGGATCACTATACCAAAGATTGACCAAGAAGCTGTCCTACTCCAATTCACATGATTGGAGTCTCCCCACACGTAGAAGGTATGACCACTCAGTCTTATGCTATTTCATCTTCTTCAATGCCCATGATGACTAGAGCCATACAAGCAGCAGCAACCTATAGAGAGGGACAACAAGGACTCCAGGATAGAGAGGAGGAAAAGAAGATTGGATGGAAGGACCACGTAGACATTGAAGGAGCTTATGAAAGGATGGCTACGTCACTAAGGGACCAACCAACAAGTCTGCAAGAAGACACACATGTGGTAAACATTGAGCAAATCTTGAAAAGTATTCACCACAAGGTTAGTCTGTACGAACTCATAAAGATGGATTCAAAAATAAGGAGTGACTTATTAAAGATTATACACTCTGCTCACTTGAGCCAACCACCTAGCATAGATGGTTTGGTTGATTTTCCCCCTGCACCCTTGGCAGACTACCAAAGCTCAAGGTTATCTGTTTTTATAAAGAATGAAACTCTCACAGGTGTGATCATAGATGGAGGCTCTGGCATCAATTTGATGCCATATTTCACAATGAGGAAACTAAATTTGAAGCCCACTAAGATGGCACCATTCACAGTTACACTAGCATATCAACATCGGGTTGCGCCACTTGGAATTATTGAAAAGGTATTGATGATAGTACAGGGTTGTCACTTTGTTCTAGATTTTGTTGTTATTGCACTTCCACAAGAGACTTCTTACCCTATACTCCTGGGAAGGCCTTGGCTACGGCAAGCAAAAGCTTTGCAACATTGGGGGAAAAACAAACTGTGGATTTCAAAGAACACCAACAGCCAACTGCAACTACATTTGGAAGAAGGATTTGACTCAAGGAAAGCTACTGGGTATACTGTGGACACTCATGTAATGCCCTCTTTACCCCAAGAAGAAGATACATTATTGAATTGGATGATGGAAAGTACAGAGTGTTGCACGGTGGAAATCAATGAAATAGAGGAAGAATGTAGAGCCCTAACCGGTTGAAACTAAAGGTGCAAAGTATTTTTTCTCTTAAGGTTCAAAGGATGATTTTAAAATCTTAAGGTGCAAAAGTAAAGAATTAAAAGGAAAGGTGAAGGTATGGAAGGCCGCGTACGCAAAGGTGGAAATAGGCCGTCCAATCAAAAATTTTATTTTGAAAGTCACTCTTGTTCTAAAGTCATTACAAGACAAAGTAGCGAGTCGTTGAGGACCAGTTCAAAAGACAATCTTGGGACATTGAAAGGACACCAAGATTGTATTGCAGTTAGAGTGCGCGAACCGGCGGACTCAACAAAAAGAAGGACAAAGGCTATTCTTGGACATTGAGAACTAGGAGCAAGGGAGAGCTTCAGAGGAAGCAAGAGAGAAAGCAAGAAGAGCCTCCAGTGTGCGACGACACTCAAGAGTGCAAAAGGTGTCAAGAGGAAGGTGTGCAGAGAAGGCGGGTTGGATTCCAAGAGTCCCAAGGTCTATTGTGTGTGTGCGCCGTGATACCAATTCCTTAGCTTGGTGGAAGCTTAGTGCAAGGTGTGCACAAGGGAAGCGGAAAGCAAGTGAAGGATTGGTGCAGGAGAGGCCGCTGCCGGAGGACTTGAGATAATTGGTCTTCAGTAATTGATATTCTCTGAAGTTGTATTTAGTCATTGATTAGACTATGTGCATCATCGTAATTGTTGAAAGATAATCAATATTCAAGGTTCTCACTGTTATTCCATTTTCATCATCTCCTTTTTCTCCTACAAACCCTCAAACTCCTTCTTGTCCACGAATCCCCAACAAAGAAGTTGCAGATGAAGGAGTTCACAAGGAGTTAGAGAATGAGAGTTTGCACTTGAATACAAACATTGAAGGGGCAACAAATATAAAAGTATCAGGGAAGGAAATTTATGAGCCTGAATGTAGAAAAAATCTCCCCTTGTTTTATAAACCTCAAGGATGGACCAGAGAACATATTGCAGACTATAAGCTAAATTCTACTCCTGCGTACAGTGGAGATGATTTCTCAAGTAAGACCAGTCTTGAAACACTTGTTCAAGAAGTAAATCTAGGGGATGAAGAGAACCCTCAGGTAGTCCACTTGGCCTCTTGGCTATGGCATTATCCCCCTTTATTGCAGAAGGTAACTTCTTTACTTTTTGCTTATAAAAATGTCTTCGCATGGTCCTACAAGATCTAACAGGGATACCAGAGGAGCTTGGATTACACCGAATACCCTTAGTTGAGGGAGCCGCACCTACAAGAAGCAAGCCGTATCGACTCAATCCAAAGTATGCAGAGGTGATAAAGTTGGAAATTGCAAAACTAGAAGAAGCAGGTATAATTTTTCCAGTAGAACATTCCAGGTGGCTTTCTTCTATGGTTATTGTACCCAAGAAAAATAGTGGAAAAATAAGAGTCTGCGTTGATTTTTGTGCCTTGAATAAGGTAACTATTCAAAATGGATTTCCTCAGCCCTTCATAGAGCAAGTACTTGAGGAAGTAGCCGGACACACTTTGTATAGCTTCCTAGATGGTTTTAGTGGCTACAATCAGATAGTGATCCATCCTGATGATAGGAACAAGACAGCCTTTGTTACTCCATGGGGCACTTGTGTCTATACCCGCATGGCTTTTGGCTTGAAAAATGCACCAGCTTCATTTAATAGAACAATGTATTTGATATTGGGCAAGTGGTTAACAACATTTCAGCGCATTTTCATGGATGACTTTTCAGTGTTTTCAGGCACAGATAGAAGAGCAACAGTTCAAGATTTCCATGATAATTTAGAAAATCTAAAGGAAATCTTTGAGCAATGTCTCAGAACAAGTTTGAAGTTAAATCCTGCTAAATGTCACTTTTTGGTCACTAAAGGCACTCTTCTTGGTCACATAGTATCTAGTGAAGGGATAACGGTTGACCCAGCAAAGGTTACTACTATCCTTTCCATGCCTATTCCACAAACCCCAAAGGAAGTGCAAAGTTTTTTGGTCCATGCAGGATACCATAGAAGATCTACGAATGTATTCAGAAATAGCTAAGACCTTGTTAAGGCTTACCAGTAAAAAGGTTCCCTTCTCATGGAGTCCTGAAGCTAAGAAAGCATTTTGTAAACTAAAATTGAGGTTATGTACGGCTCCACTTTTAAGTGTTCCTAACTGGTGATTAGAATTTCATGTGCATACAGATGCCTGTCTTCATGCTGTTAGTGCGGTTTTGGCTCAGTCATCATCACACAAGGTTGATAGACCTATCTCCTATGCCAGCAGACTACTTACCAAGGCAGAAAGGAACTACAGTACGATTGAAAGGGAAGGTTTGGTTATTTTATTTTCTCTTCAAAAGTTTCGGCATTACCTTCTAGGTGTACATTTTATAGTCATATCTGACCATCAACCCTTGAAGTACTTGATAAACAAGCCTAGAGTGGTCAGAAGGGTCTGGCGATGGTTACTCCTATTTCAAGAATTCAACTTTGATATTCATATTAAGCCACGAAGAGAGCACTACATGGCAAATCAGGTATCCAGGACCGCAATGAGCGAGAAGGCAACAGGTATTAATGATGAACTGGTGGATAGTAATCTCTTCCTAGTAGCAACTCAGGCTAATTGGTATGATGGAATTCTCCATTTTCTCACTACTGGAAAACTCCAAGATCACTTAACACCAATAGAAAAGAGAAGATTACTCCTTAAAACTAAAGCATACTCACTTATAAATGGGAATTTATATAGATATTGTCAGGATGGTATCTTGAAAAAGTGTGTTTATCGAGAGGAGGTAAACCTTTTGCTTGAGACAACACATAGTGAAGGGCATCTAAAGGGGGAGGATTTGACTCAGAGAATCATCCACAAAGGACTATGGTGGCCTCATATCTACCGGGATGCGATCAAGTTTGCTAAAGAATACGACATTTGCCAAAGATGTGCTCCTAGGCCAACCAGACTGAATTTCCAACCATTAGTCATATCTACAGGATGGATCCAATTAGAATGATGGGGTCTTGATTTCATAGGACTAATTAGTCCAACGGGTCAACCTAGGGGTAAGAAGTATATTTTGATGGCCACATGTTATGCAACTAAATGGATAGAGGCTAAAGCTACTGTGGATTGCACGGCCTTAACAGTAGCTAAGTTTTTGTATAAATGTATTTTCTCAAGATTCAATTGCCCACTGGAAATCACTAGTGATACGGGCACACATTTTGTAAATCAATTGCTCCAACTTATATTTGACGGTACAAGGCTTTTCATAAAAAATCTTGTGCCTACTATCCAAGGGCAAATGGCCAAGCAGAAAGCTCCAATAAGATTTTTATTGGGTTGTTGTGCAAATTATATTTTGATCATCAAAGCTTTTGGCCACAAGCATTGATCGGTGCAATTTGGGATTTCAGAACTACAAGAAGGGGAACCACTGGTGAGAGTCCATTTTGCTTAGTATATGGAAAAGAGGCATTGGCACCATTCAAATTTATTATCAAAAGAGAAATTGGAGCCAGAACCATTGGAATTGAACCTCCCATTAGGAGACTGGTGGCATTAGAAGAATACAAAGGAGTAATGCAAAAACTTCAGGTAACACAAGAAGAGCGCAAAAGATTGCACAACACATATCTTAGGTCTAATGAAGTACAGGAAGGATCCTTGGATTTGGTGCATCGAATCCCATCAGTTTCAACCAAATTGGCACCCAAATGGATAGGACCATACAGGGTGATAAAGGTATTACCACATGGAGCAGTGCATCTAGATGATTTGCAGGGTAAGAGGATACCCCTGGTCAATATCTCCAGGATAAAGAATTACCTTAATTAAGTCAAGATGGAAGAAATTCATTCACTGTACATACCGTATTTCATTCAGTGTTTGCAGTTTATTTTGGTCTTATTGAAATAAGCAAATAAAGGAGGAATTGCATCGGGATGGTGCAAAGACTTGATGTGGGGGTCTGAAGCAAGGTGCAATCTCTCTCTGTTTCTCTCTCCCTCCCTCCCTCCCTCCCTCACTCCCCCTCCCTCCCTCCCTCCCTCTCTCTCTCTCTCTCTCTCTCTCTCTCTCTCTCTCTCTCTCTCTCTCTCTCTCTCTCTCTCTCTCTCTCTCTCTCTCTCTCTCTCTCTCTCTCTCTCTCTCTCTCTCTCTCTCTCTCTCTCTCTCTCTCTCTCTCTCCCACCCGCAATGCCTTCCCCCACTCCCCCCGCCTAGTCCCACACCCTTGCCCAGTCCCACAGCCCCCCACTCACAGCGCCCCCTCACTCTCCCCGCCTAGTCCCACAGCCCCCCTGCCCAATCGCGTAGCCCCTGCCAGCCCCATCCTCCCTCTCTCTCTCGGTGCATGAGAGGAAGAGCACTGTAGTGTAGAGAGATGGTGCTTCTTAGTTCCCACAATGTCCACTGCTACACTTCTTTTGTCTCATCATTGGATGTGGAGATGGTGCAAGTCAACATAAGGACAGCTCTCTGATCGAGCTTAATCAGCGATGGTGCAAGTTACCACTTGAAGAAAGATGTGAAAGGCCCTGTTGGTCATGAACTTGAGATTGAAGAGCAGTCGATATAAGGACATGGATACAGAGGAGGTGGACATTGTAGTGCTATCAAAACTTACAGAGAAAAAGGGAGGCAATCTCTCTCTGCAATCTCTCTCTCTCTCTCTCTCTCTCTCTCTCTCTCTCTCTCTCTCTCTCTCTCTCTCTCTCTCTCTCTCTCTCTCTCTCTCTCTCTCTCCTCCTTCCCCCCCCACACCACCCCCCCAACTCCACCCACCCTCCGCCTCCACTCCACCCACCCTCTGCCTCCACTCCACCCACCCTCTGCCTCTCTCCTCTCCCCACCCACACCACACCCCAACTCCACCCACCCTCTGCCTCCCTCCTCCCCCCACCCTCAGCGCCCCTCCACTCCACCCACCCTCCGCCTCCACTCCACCCACTCCGTGCTATAGGTGCGAAAGTGACGGCTGGTGGATCAAGCCAACCCCCGATAATACAGCGCATGCGGGGTGCTTGGAGCAAGCTCAGGTACGGTGAAAACTCAAAAAGGATAGGAGCTTACAAAGAAGTTAGCTCATAACTAGTAATTAAAACTGTGGTAGAGAACGTCCAAGCATGTAAACACATTTTAGGCATGAGATCTAAATTTCTTAGATTTGTCGCATAAAACGAAACCTTCATAGGCTCTCAAGAAAGTATGAAAAATTTTCAAGGGCATTGACTATGAAGACACTTAGGTTATAAAAGAGAAATCAAATATCATATGAGAATAAACTTCATATTCATTCTATTGGATAACTTCATCAAAAATTCCAGTTCTCTACTTCTAACATAGTAACAAGGAGGATGATATTATGCAACATATGATGTTACCTTTAGACAACTTTAATTGATGGCATTTTAATCAGTTCATTCACCAAATTTATAGATTACGGACTTTAACTCCTATAGAACTCATTAAAATAATACATGAAAATTTCTAAATATTACCACCATAAAATTCAAGATAAGGTTGAAAACAATAGCAATCTTATTCTATTCTCTTCCAATAATTTGAGATTTAACGTAGTTTTTGGCAAAAACTCAACATTCATGTGTAGCAAATGATCTCTCTTCCTTTAAGAATTTTACTCGAAAAAAAAAACCTGAAATGCCGAATGTCTCTCTTCATGTTATAAGAGTCCTCTTTTTTATTACTTTTATCCCAATCGAAACTTTTTATCTACATAGTTATGTGGATATTCCTCTATGGTCATATATATTGGTTGCTTTCATAGATTGTTTTTAACTGGCTTTTAAGGTTGACAAATCCATATACATCATATTTTCAAGATGGAAATCATTTTTCTACTTGTCCATTTAAGGTTGACAAATCCATATACATCATATTTTCAAGATGGAAATCATTTTTCTACTTGTCCCATCACAATCGGGGAAATACTTTCATCTATGCAGTGCAATTCTTGATGTTTATGAACAGTTTACAAATATATAGAAAACTAGCAAAGTCTCCCTAACCGTGTTCTTATGAAGTTGGACGGGACATGCATCAACCCAAAAAGCAGAAACAACAATCCATGTGCAGAGTGGTAGTATCAAAGTTTCCTTTAGACTTAGAGTGGTAGTATCAATCATAAAGTTTCCCTTAGACTTTACTGCAAACAGGAAGATGTTTTTGATTCGCATTGGTAGGAACTAGACAAGCATCGAAGCATCTTCAAAAAAACAAAAGCTTGGACCCATCAAACCAATACTATGACCGTCTATGATCAGGAATTAAAGCCCAAAACTGAGATTTGCACAGCTATTGTAGAGAACAGACGTGCTTTATCATTCAACAGAGATGAAAATAAAGTTGCCCACTTCAAACACTATCTTCAAAACCATTGAAATTCAATGGAAAGCTTAAACTATGTGCCACACTAAATGAGCTTTATAGAAAGCGCCAAATGAACTTATAATTTTACTTCACATAAATTGCTTCTTACTACTGCGCCTGTTTGCTTTTCTCAAAGTTTTTACCTTCAATCACCAAAAAGCTCTTTGATAAATACATCCAAGCACCTGGACGCTAACTCCCTCCTCTGAGTCGACTTTCCTGTACCGTGGCCATGTACTTTTCGTTTACCACTATTCCGATAGAGGGGGGCGCCTTCTCCACTTCTCCTTGATATCTCCGAAGTGATAAGGTGTGATTGCGTTGGCCAACAGTTCAATTTGTCGCATTCCTGACAATAGCCGATGATAGGTACTTCTGGAAACACTCGACGCACTAAACTTTCCACTGCATTCTTGCAAAGAAAAAGGTCAAAACTCTTTCAAAACATTGATCACATAGAACATACTATCCAAATCTCCTGCATGTAATTGCTCGCTCATTACTCGATGACTCTCTGTATATAAACTTGTGATTCAAAAAGATGGATCAATCTTCTCTATGATCAAGGCTCCCTACTTTTCTCCTTCGTTGTACTCTTCCTTTTTTCTCCCATTCAGTTATTGCGGGTTTATCTGTACTGATAAGCGTAGCAGGCACAATTTCGATGATCTTCTCAAGCTCACGTTCTTTAGCAATCGATCTTCAGCAGATGCACGTTTCTTCTATTATTAATCACCATCGGAATAAAGTTCCAATGATGAAAACTCCACTTCCAGTACACGCACAAAAGGTTGCTTACACATGCGCTTGCGCATGTCTGCAGCAAAGAATTCGTCCTCCTTTCGAAAGTTAAAACTTCCTTCTCTATAGAAATTAAGCACAAATGAAGCTCCCGGTTGAGAGAAAGATCTCTTGAATAGCTTCTGTCCCCTCCATTATGCAAAGCTTGTGGCCTCCCTTATCAATGTGAGTGAAGCGCTTCCTCTCTCTCTCTCTCTCTCTCTCTCTCTCTCTCTCTGTCTCTCTCTCTCTCTCTCCCCCTGATGGTCTCTCGGGAGGATTCCCCTTTTGCATCAGTGTTCCTCTCTACAGTAACTTCTCTGCCCTCCAATGTCCTTTCGATTCTGATCAACAGTGCCTATCCCCCTCTTCTGAATTTCCACCAGTCAGATGAAAAAAAAGCGCCCCTTAGGAAGGAGCTTCAGGATCTTGAAAGTTCTGAGAAGATCAAGGAAGCGCAACTCTTTCTGCCTCTGGTATATGTCTTCCCAAAAGAAAATCCCAGCCCGATCTCCTCCTTGCAGATATCCAAATTCAACACCTGTCTCTCTCTTTGTTGCTTCTGCCGAACCTTCCTCCCTCTGCACTTTTTGTTTATGCCCGATCCGACAGACCTGCGCAGACCTCCCAAGGAAGATGGCTCCCTAGAATATGTGCTCTGTTCCCCTTCAGCGCTCTTTCCCTTCCATTTCCTCGGAGAAAGCTCAGCCGCCATCTATCATCCTTCCTTCCTTGCATGCATCACATCAACTTTAACTTCCGTTTTGTCTTCCATGCATCACCCTTTCTAACGTGAAGCGTTCACTTTAATGGATAAAGCAATGATAACCAAAAAACGTTTTTCCCTCTTTTTGTTTTTTTTAGAGCCAAAGCTCTCCTCATTTAGGGTGCTTACTTTGTTGAAAGCGATGATCATAAAATATACTCTCTCGGACAAAATATTCTCCAAATAGAGAATTAAACTAGTTTCCCCATTAGTTTGCTCTCGGCAATTCTCTTCCTTGAAATGGACATGAGCACAATGTTTTTCATGTGTTTTTCATGTGTTTTTCATTCTCGTGTTTCTTCTTTTGATCAAATACATTGACCAGAAGTGATACATATTGGCCCAAAATATGAGTGGAAATAAATATTTCTATGATATCTCGAACCTCCGCATGTTGTAAGGTGAAAGAATTCACTTCGATGTGATTCAAAATCCCTTCAATGCCTGAACCTCTATTCAACAGTACCAGAGAAGATATGATTCTGCTTGAGCTTGACATCGTGAACCTTTGTTCCAAACAATGATCTCATTTGAGGCAAGAAGAAGCAAAAGTAGAGATGAAAATCTCTACGATAGCGCTCCGCCTCTACTCCACCCACCCCACTCCACCACCCACCCTCCGCCTCCCTCCTCCCCTATCCACACCACCCCCCAACTCCACCCACCCTCCACCTCCCTCCTCCCCCCACCCACACGACCCCCCAACTCCACCCACCCTCCGCCTCCCACCTCCCCCCACCCTCAGCACCCCTCCACACCACCCACCCTCTGCCTCCACTCCACCCACCCTCTGCTTCCCTCCTCCCCCACCTCAGCATCCCTCCATTTCATTGACCCTTGGCCTCCATTCCGCCCTCCGCCTCCACTCCACCCACCCTCCACTCCACCACCCACCCTCTGCCTCCCTCCTCCCCCCACCCACACCACCCCCCAACTCCACCAACCATCCCCCTCCACTCCACCCACCCTCCACTCCACCCACCCTCTGCCTCCACTCCACCCACTCCGCCCTCCGCCTCCACTCCACCCACCCTCCACTCCACCCACTCTCCGCCTCCACTCCGCCCTCCCTCTGCCCCCACTCCACCCTCCCTCTGCCCCCACTCCACTGACCATCCTCCCCCCACCCACACCATCCACACTCCGCCTCCACTCCACCCTCCCTCTGCCCCCACTCCACCGACCATCCTCCTCCCCCACCCACACCATCCCCCAATTCCACCCACCCTCCGCCTCCCTCTTCCCCCCACCTTGAGAGCCCCTCCACTCCACCCACCCTCCGTCTCCACTCCCTCTCTCTCTCTCCCTCTTCTCGCAGTCAGCCATGACAAAAGTTATGAATTTGTGCTATTTGGTGATGATGCTAAAAAAAGCCCGAGTCATGACAAGAATAAATGGTGTTTATTGCTGAACAAGGCTAGTAAGGATTGATAGATTGAGAGCTCTTTCTTGATTCTATGGGTGGTGGTGCATGGCCGTTCTTAGTTGGTGGAGTGATTTGTTTGGTTAAGAAAGAGACCTCAGCTTGTATTCAAAAGCGACAGTAAAAGTGTAAAAAGATAAATGAGTGTTGCCGCCAAACATTCGTGATGACAAATCCCTGAGTACCTATTTTTGAGGATTTAATTTAAAGTTGGTGGCCAGTACCATATTTGATCTACCCCTCCAATTTTGGGGCAATCAATCGGTGCATATTCAGTGAATGTGGGAAATCAGCAAGGCCCTCTTGGCCTATTGGAGCATATAAAAGCAACGGACTTACACACAAGGATATACATATCTTATCTCCTGCATCTCTTCTGGTCCTCTTTTTGCACTCTGTGGCTACAAGCCTACTAGAGGAAGTCACTCTGTGGTGAGGATACAGAGTGTGGACTTCCTAGTGGAGGGCTAATAGCACTATAGTGTGAAGAGGTGGCTTGTTTTTTTTGTCATTCAGTGTGAGTCAGTGGTATTTCCGTGCTCTTTCCCTTAGAGCACGTCTTCATACCTTCGTACTGATCAGTGCAAGTCTTCATCTAGTTGAGTTCATTATATGTATTGGATGGATCTCTTGTATTGATTTTGTTTAGTGCTGGAATGGCGTGTTAGCCTAGAGCATCAACTTTGAGAGCATTTCTTTTGCCTATATTGTAATCATCTATTCGAACTAAGGAGGGGTTTAGTCTTTCACCATTGTCATTTGTCATTAATCTTCTCTCTGAATATTGACAATACCATGCATCTATTGCAAATGTGCCTGCTCACAGGAATGTTAAAAGGATATACTTCCCTAAGGAGAACCTCCCTTGAGTAGGTGAAGTACTGGAAGTGCATATTGAATGCTCTTGTTAAAAGTAGTCACCCCAGTACCTCCTCTATAATGTGTATGTGTGTGTATATGTGTGTGTATGTCTATTTGTGTGTCTATGTGTGTATATACGTATGTATCTATATATATGTGTCTATATGCATGTGTATGTACGTGTGTAAATGTGTGTGGATGTGTGTATGTGTGTGTAAGTGTGTATGTGTCTATGTGTGTATGTGTGTGTGTATATGTGTGTGTCTATGTGTGTATATACATGTGTATGTGTATATATGTGTATATATGTGTCTATATGCATGTGTATGTGTATGTGTAAATGTGTGTGGATGTGTGTATGTGTGTGTGTAAGTGTGTATGTGTAAGTGTGTATGTGTCTATGTGTGTATGTGTGTGTGTATATATGTGTGTGTGTATCTGTGTGTGTAAGTGTGTATGTGTCTATGTGTGTATGTGTGTGTGTGTGTGCGTCTATGTGTGTGTGTGTCTATGTGTGTAAGTGTGTGTGTCTATGTGTGTATGTGTGTATATATGTATGTATGCATGTGTAAGTGTGTCTGTGTATGTGTGTATGTGTGTATGTGTGTAGGTGTTTATGTGTGTATGTGTATGTGTGTGTGTGTCTATGTGTGTGTCTATGTGTGTGTCTATGTGTGTGTCTATGTGTGTAAGTGTGTGTGTGTCTATGTGTGTATGTGTGTATGCATGTGTATGTGTGTGTGTGTGTAAATCTATGTTTATATGTGTGTGTATGTGTCTATGTGTCTATGTGTCTATGTGTCTATGTGTCTATGTGTGTGTATGTGTCTATGTGTCTATGTGTCTATGTGTCTATGTGTCTATGTGTCTATGTGTGTGTATGTGTCTATGTGTGTATGTGTATGCATGTAAGCATGTATCTATGCATATGCATGTGCATTATCTATGCATATGTATGCATGTGTGTATGTGTGTGTATGTGTGTGTTTGTGTGTATGCATGTAAGTATGTATGCATGCATATGCATATGCATTATGTATGCATATGCATATGCATTATGTATGCATATGCATATGCATTATGTATGCATATGCATATGCATTATGTATGCATATGCATATGCATTATGTATGCATATGCATATGCATATATGTGTATGTGTGTGTATGTCTCTCTACATGTGTGTGTATGCATATATATGTGTGTATGTGTGTGTATGTGAGTGTGTGTGTGTGTGTATGTGTATGTGTGTGTGTGTGTGTCTATATGTGTGTGTGTGTCTATGTGTGTGTGTGTGTCTATGTGTGCATGTGTATGTGTACGTGTATGTTTATGTGTATGTGTGTGTATGCATGTAAGCATGTATCTATGCATATGCATGTGCATTATGTATGCATGTGTGTGTATGTGTCTGTGTATGTGTGTGTATGCATGTAAGTATGTATGTATGCATATGCATATGCATTATGTATGCATATGCATTATGTATGCATATGTATGCACGTATGTGTATGTGTGTGTATGTTTCTCTACATGTGTGTGCGTATGCATATTTATGCATGTATGTGTATGTCTTTCTACGTGTGTGTATGCATATATGTGTGTGTATGTGTCTATGTGTGTGTATGTGTGTGTGTATGTGTGTGTTTGTCTATGTGTGTATGTGTGTGTGTCTATGTGTGCATGTGTGTGTCTATGTGTGTATCTATATATATGTGTCTATATGCATGTGTATGTGTGTGTAAATGTGTCTAGATGTGTGTGTGTGCAAGTGTGTATGTGTCTATGTGTGTTTGTATGTGTGTGTCTATGTGCGTATGTTTGTGTGTCTATGTGTGTATGTGTGTATGTGTGTGTGTCTGTGTGTATGTGTGTGTGTCTATGTGTGTATGTGTGTGTATGTGTGTGTCTATGTTTGTATATGTGTGTGTATGCATGTGTATGTGTGTGTGTGTAAATCTGTGTATGTGTATGTGTGTATGTGTATTTATGTGTCTATGTGTGTAAGTGTGTGTATCTATGTGTGTATGCGTGTTTCCATGTGTGCATATATGTGTGTATGTATATATATGTGTGTATGCATGTGTATGTGTGTGGATGTGTGTTTGTGTGTGTCTGTGTAAGTGTATATGTGTCTATGTATGTATGTGTGTGTGTGTGTTTGTGTGTGTCTGTGTAAGTGTATATGTGTCTATGTATGTATGTGTGTGTGTATGGATGTGTATGTGTGTGTGTATGTGTGTGTATGTGTGTGTATGTGTGTATGTGTGTATGTGTGTATGTGTGTATGTGTGTATGTGTGTATGTGTGTATGTGTGTATGTGTGTGTATGCATGTGTATGTGTTTGTATAAATATGTGTATATGTATGTGTGTGTGTATGTGTGTGTATGTGTGTGTATGTGTGTATGTGTCTATGTGTGTATGTGTTTATGTGTGTGTATGTGTCTATGTATGCATATGCATGTGTATTATGTATGCATATGCATGTGCATTATGTATGCATATGCATGTGCATTATGTATGCATATGCATGTGCATTATGTATGCATATGCATGTGCATTATGTATGCATATGCATGTGCATTATGTATGCATATGCATGTGCATTATGTATGCATATGCATGTGCATTATGTATGCATGTGCATTATGTATGCATATGCATGTGCATTATGTATGCATATGCATGTGCATTATGTATGCATATGTGTGTGTGTATGTGTGTGTATGCATGTAAGTATGTATCTAGGCACATGCATATGCATTATGTGTGTATGTGTCTATGTGTGTATGTGTCTATGTGTCTATGTGTGTATGTGTGTATGTGTCTATGTGTGTGTGTATGTGTGTGTGTATGTGTGTGTATGAGTGTGTGTGTGTCTATGTGTGTATGTGTGTATGTGTATGTGTGTATGTGTATGTGTATGTGTGTATGTGTGTATATGCATGTGTATGTGTGTGTAAATCTGTGTGTATATGTGTGTGTATGTGTGTGTATGTGTGTATGTGTGTGTATATGTCTATGTGTGTGTGTGTGTCTATGTGTGTATGTGTATGCATGTATATATGCATATGCATGTGCATTATGTATGCATATGTATGCATATGTGTGTGTATGTGTGTGTATGCATGTAAGTATGTATGTATGCATATGCATATGCATTATGTATGCATATGCATATGCATTATGTATGCATATGCATATGCATTATGTATGCATATGCATGTGCATTATGTATGCATATGCATATGCATTATGTATGCATATGCATATGCATTATGTATGCATATGCATATGCATTATGTATGCATATGCATATGCATTATGTATGCATATGTATGCATGTATGTGTATGTGTGTGTATGTCTCTCTATGTGTGTGTGTGCATATATGTGTGTGTATGTGTGTATGTGTGTGTATGTGTGTATATGTGTATGTGTGTATGTGTGTATGTGTGTATGTGTGTATGTGTGTATGTGTGTATGTGTGTATGTGTGTATGTGTGTATGTGTGTATGTGTGTATGTGTGTATGTGTGTATGTGTGTATGTGTGTGTGCATGTGTGTCTGTGTCTATGTGGGTGTGTGTCTATGTGTGTATGTGTATGTGTGTATGTGTATGTGTGTATGTGTATGTGTGTATGTGTATGTGTGTATGTGTATGTGTGTGTATGCATGTAAGCATGTATGTATGCATATGCATGTGCATTATGTATGCATGTGTCTGTGTGTGTATGCATGTAAGTATGTATGCATGTATGTGTATGTGTGTGTATGTCTCCCTATGGGTGTGTGTTCATGTGTATGCATATATGTGTATGTCTCTCTACGTGTGTGTGTGTGTGTGTGTATGTGTGTGTGTGTGTATGTGTGTGTATCTATGTGTGTATGTGTGTGTCTATGTGCATGTAAATGTGTATGTGTATATATATGTGTGTATGCATGTGTATGTGTGTGTGGAAATTTGTGTGGATGTGTGTTTGTGTGTGTAAGTGTAAGTGTGTATGTGTCTATGTATGTATGTGTGTGTGTGTCTATGTGTGTATGTGTGTGTATGTGTGTGTATGTGTGTGTATGTGTGTGTATGTGTGTGTGTCTATGCGTATGTGTGTGTCTATTTGTGTATATGTGTGTATATGTGTGTATATGTGTGTATATGTGTGTATATGTGTGTATATGTGTGTATATGTGTGTATGTGTGTGTATGTGTGTGTGTATGTGTGTGTGTATGTTTTTGTACATGTGTGTGTGAGTGTACCTTGCTTCCTTTGAGGTGTGCTAAACTGATAGCTCTCTCTCTCTCTCCCTCTCTCTCTCTCTCTCTCTCTCTCTCTCTCTCTCTCTCTCTCTCTCTCTCTCTCTCGTGTGTCTTGATCCCGACACAAATGTGCCGGGAGAAATCGATTTTTTTTTTACGTTCGAGAGTGTCGCTTATGGGATGCTCTCGAATATCAAGATGTTGTCTATGCGACACTCCAGCATCGCAGGCAGTTTGCCAACGTCGATAAGAGAGTCACTAACTAGCAAGGCTCCTTGGGATGCACAATTGTAGCATCGCATAAGTGACGTTTTGCATCGCTTATGTGACAAATCGTGTTTTTTTAAATAAAAAAATTGTCGCATCGCATAAGGGAGGAGATCCACTTTTTTTTCATTGGGTGCCATCGCTATGCCCCATATTTCTGGTAGTGTTTGATAAATAGATTATCCTCTAAAGCTTTGAATGGTAAAGAAATTTCAATGGATTGAAGGCTCAAGCATGTTAGGCTTGAGAGGGAGATTTTGGTGCATGAAACAAGCTTAAGTGCTTGGTCTATGTACTAAGGCTTCACATGAGGTTTGAGGCATAAGCTTATACATATGTTTGTATACATTGAATGAATTCTAAGGTTAATGTATGATGTTACATTGCTCAAACCTAAAGAATATATTTGGAGAGAATTTCATATTGAGAGAATAATTCAATGACCATATTTGAATTCAAATTCAAAATAACTCCTAAAATTATGGATCACTTTTAGGTATATCCAACTAGTAGACATGTGTGAAAGGTGTACTTATACATGCAAATTTTAGTCATGGGTATGAGTTCTCATAATCACACTCTTTTGAGTGGTTCATGTACTTGAATCAAAGACTTTGGATTCCTCCAACATCGCAATGTATCGTATCTCAATTATTAATACATTTACAATACATTTTCATAGCTACATTGTTCTTTGTTTGCTGCCATAATACATGGCTTGAAGTCTATCATCTTGTTTGAGTCATTGCACCCCCTATATAAACTCTTTGTCTAATATATTTATTGTAGTATGAAGATAGAACTCTTTTGAGTATGCCTATCAAGGTTTTATAGTCATTGGAGTTGTACATCTTGATTTATGAACAAATCAAGGTGACTATGTTTGTGTATCTTCAACTTCTTGAAAATTCACAATCACGCCCTTGACTTCTTATGTATACTGCTCTCAATATTGTCATTCTAAATTCATTAGATGAATTTTTTTAGCTCAATCAACACTTTGTTTGAAATTTTGCAAAATGTGTTGATTCAATACCAACCAGGTTGTGAGATATGAGTAGAGCTCTGAGTGCCTTCTTCCATAAGTAGGGCTTTCTCAAGTTGATGAGTACACAAAAGGTTTGTTTTGTAGTTCCAAAGTAATATCGTAATACAAATGCATATATTGGAAGCTTAGAGAGCTTATAAAAGCTCGGTGGAGTTACTTAGGCTAGCGTGCAACAACTTTTGGTAGGATCCTGTCATTTCTGTACATTATCCATCACTCTTGAGTCCTCACAAGGGGGAGCTTTGTCAAGATAAGGTGATATGTCATGATAGAAGGTGGTCTATCATGATAGATGGAGGCTTCTTTAGGTCAATCTATTGTGATAGAGTGGCCTTGTAGGGACAGGGGGGGTATGTCATGATAGATGAACTCTATCGAGGGCTTGATCTATCGCGATAGACTCAGATCTATCATGATAGAGAGGTCTATCATGAAATATCTTGGTTTGTTTATCACAATAGAGCGGTGTATCATGCTAGAGGGGAGGGATTCTATCATGATAAATCCTCTCTATCGAGTTTTTGGTCGATCACAACAAAGACAAAAACTTTAAATTTTTTGGCATCATCTACACCTCTACGATGGCACTGAGGAGCTCTACACCCCTATGTAGGAGTGTTTCCCAAAACGCAACTTTCTTGATCTACCATGACAGAGTGGGTTAGTCACCTCATGATGCAAAAATGTTTTTTCATACTTGTGCAAGTCCCTAGGTTTGATGGTAGTCTAGAATCTATAAGAAAATTAACAAGAACACAAAAACAAGAACACACAATAGCTCTCTCTCACACACACAAAGAAAATGAGGAGAAGTTAGGGGATAGTGGGTATATGGTCAGCAAGGTGCAACTGAGATCAGATAGAAGAATTGAGTATTTTTCTCATCAATTTATCGTATATTTGGAGGAATAATTAAGAAGGAGACTACAAATAGATATACAACTCAACAAAACGGTGTAGTCGAAAGGATAAACAATTCTATCTTAGAGATGGGTAGGTGCATGTTAAATGAAAAGGACTTACCACTTACTTTTTGGGTCAAAGCATGCAATATTGGAGTTTACGTGATGAACAAGATTCCACCTTCTCAAATTCATGTACAAAAAAGAACTTCATGAAGTTTATTTGTGGAAATCTTCAATTTCCCCCTAGGCAGAGCCTTTGTGAAAAGGTCTACAATGTTCTCCTGTGTGGGCACATATGCCAAACTGATCTCTCCAGCAAAGAACCTCTCCCTGAAAAAATGATAGTGCACCTCAATGTGCTTAGTGCAAGCATGGAACAGAGGGTTCCTTGCAACTTCCAATGTACTCTGACTATAAGTAAATATGGTAGTGGTAGAAGACTGACCAACACCCAAACCAACCATAAGGCATCAAAGCTACACACACTCAACAGTCATTGTAAGGTTGCCCTATACTTAGGCTCACAACTAGAAGTGGATAGAGTACGCTACTTCTTGCCCAATCGAAGTTAGAGAAAGCATATAAATCTGGCAGTAGTAATCCCCCCTTGGGATAAAACAATCTAAGTAGTTGGGTACCACTCAAGTAGCAAAAGATGTGCTTAATTGCCTCCCAATGCTTTGTAAGGAATTGAACTCACAACCTCTTGGTTAGGAATGTGATGGGCTAACCACTTGCCCCAAAAGCCATGGTTGAGGATTACTTCCTAATCCTCTCTCTTAGAGCGTGGTTCAACCATCTCCTACTAGGATTATGTTACATGCTTCACACTTGGTCAATGCATAAACTTGCTCATCTGTGAGATAGCAAACTAAATATCTAGCCAAGTAATGCATAAGGAAATCAAGCATCCAATAGCCTTCTGATAGAGAACAACATCAAATGCATCTCCAACATCATGATGACTCAATCGTAAACCTATTTCCATAGGAGTGGCAATATGTTTGTGGTCTTCAAGGCCAAAACACTGCAATAATGTGTCAAATATATGTGGTTTGACACAAAGCTATTCTGCCATCAACGTGCATAAATTGAATGCCCTAATAATGATGCAAATGCCCCAAATCTAACATCTCAAATGAGGAATGAAAATCATCCTTAAAATCAGCAATATGCTTCTCATTAGGACCAGTGAGCAGCATGTCATCAAATAGATAAAAATGATTAGGAGCACATCATTTGCATGCTTAACATATAAGGTTCTCTCAGTTGGATTGTTCTCAAAACCATGTACAATTCTAGGAAAAAATCTTTACTATGTAGGAGAACAAATAGATGAAAGTGCAGAAGCAAAGAAAAACAAGGATTGACCCCCAAGTGGATGTGAAGAGCAAGTCCAAAAGGGGTGGCATGTCCATTGAGGAGATATGAAAATTACACCCTAGAGGGCCCTATACGGGGTCGAGTACGAGGCCTTGATTGTTTCTACCCTCTCAAGGATGAGTTCAAAGGAACTAAGTCTAGAAGAAATGGTCATGGAGCTAAACAAGTAGGTATCCACACCTTCAAATTTCAAAATGCTTTGAGTCTACTTTGGCTTAACTTTGGAACTTTTGTAGTCATAAAGTGTATATGAATATTTAAGAGATCATGATCAAAAGGCTTGGGTGCTTTCCCTAGGAGGAGTTCTAGGTAGAGTACCCAAAAACCTCCTCACAGAAGGCACTATCAGAGTATTTCATCCTCTATAGAGATTGGGTGAGACCTTTTGTTCATCTACTAAAGTCATGATAAATCCTGTACATGTTTTGATCAAGACAATGCCTTGCATCAACATTCAATAAGAACTCGATATCTAGCATCAACATTCAAGAGAAAGCCAACATCTAGCATTGACTATCTACATAAAATTGATGGCTATCATCAAGATTCAATACAAACACATAGACTTTCTCTTGACATTCGATGCCATACATCGACTTTTTCTTGAAAGCAGATGACATACATCAATTTTGATGCCAAGCATCAATTGTATGAAAGAAATTTATGTCATGCATCTGTTTTTTGGTGAATATTAATGGTAGAGTGACTTTTATGCAAAAAGTCGACGATAGGCATCAACTTTCTCTTGAATGTCAACACAAGGTATCAAGTTTCTATGGGATCTTGATGTTTGATCACCACGCAACCAGTTTCATTGGAATTACTCTTATTTTGTAGAGGCCTCTAAAAAATAAGAAGAGTGGTGAAGCCCATTTCCATGTTGCATTTCACGGTTACATATACAGGGCAAGGCATGAGAAGTCACGAATTAAAAATCATATTCACTTTTAATAGCAAATTTCCCATATGGATTTAAGATGAGTGGCTTTGTTAATGATTTTTGAGTCATTGGAGCATCCATAAATTCTAAAGATGGTGAATGATGTTGTAGAATTTACAATTTTCCCTGTTATGGAGGATTTTTATCTTCCATAGTAGAGATCAATGTTCTCTATGTCAATAGCTTGACGTCTACATGTCATGATGTTGAGTGTCTGACTTGGTATGTATCTAGCTTGGTACTATATATCTTCTATTGATATACTGGTTTTGATTTTTGAAAATTTTGATGTAGGGCCAATACAAAATTTAATCATACATCTGACTACCGATTTGTAACTAGAATTCATTGCTTGATTATTAGTTATTAAAAAGTGTGCTAGGGTGCACTGTAATGAGAATGGGCTTCCAAATGTTCTCATGTTCCCTACTTTAACAAAGAAGCTAAGGCATGTGGCAGGGGACAAAACACTTGTGAACCCCTATTAGAAGCCACAAAAATTAATCATGAGGCTTATCCAACTATTTAGAAATGATGATGATTGGATCATAGATTTGTTATTTGGCACAGATAATCTAATATTTATATGGATTATTGAATGAGCTTTGTGCAAGAATTCCTAATGCAAATATTTTTCTTTAAGTAACACATTGGCATGTGCATTGAAGACGTTCAGACATTGCATAGTAGTGGAGAAGGATGATGTGTAGGCCAGTTTCATTTGAATGTGCATAAATGGGTTGAATGAATGTTCAAATGAAGACCAAGAGGTGCAAAAAAATCACATAGGGCACTCAAAGACATTCAAGTCTGCCTGAAGGGAGTGGGTGTCACCATTGGCAAATGATCCTTGAGACATGGCTGAGCTTGAGGAGCCTAATATCGTGGAAGATAAAGTTGACCAATATGTACAAGCTCAATAGAATGATGACATGCTGTAGATGATTAGGAGTATGATCGGCTCCTATTGTAAATTGAGTGTCATTGGCACCTTGTATCTCATATTTGTATCCTTTGGTCAATGTTCTCCTATTGGATTCAGCCATAGCATTTGCATTGTCTCCTTTGGTCCTAATTGTTCTCGATAAAAATATATCACCATGTGCTCTTTGTCTCTTGCAGCCATGTATTGTCCTTTAAAACCAATTACACATCTCATGAAGAGGATTGGTCCTATGTTTTCCTCATCCATGTCTTGTATTCTTAAAATATACATATTTTACTTGATAATGAGACTTCTCCATACCTTATGTGCTTGATAATGCAAATTAACCATATTTGTCCAAAAAATAAGATCCATTGGCATACAAAATGTGTTGAAAAGTTACAGATTAATATCAATAATATCCATTGTATATACACATGCTTGATAACTTTCACTTACCATATAGTGTGTTATATATGTTTCACCCCATGAATTTTCCATGTCCTCAGTGAATGTTTGAGTTAAAGTCTTGAGGTTATTCATTTCATCATTAACAGGACTTGGTGTTTCCATGACTTGCACCATTCCATCCAAAGACTCCCAAATTTTTGCATGTTTCAATGCTATTCTTGGATAAGTTCCAATGAATGTTGTTATATCGCAAATGTATTTCCATAAATTGAATGCCTTCTCACTATTTTACATGAAATAGTTAGAAAGTAGATACCTTGCCTTTACTCCTCACATGCAAACTTTTGCCATATGAATTTGTGTTGAGCTAGAGTAGTTGGAGTCCTTGATGAGTGCCACTACACCTTGATGTAGTCATATGCTTGACAATAAACCTAAATTCTAAATGCATTATTGATGCCTTAGTGGAAGTTCCATGTTTCAAGCATAGCTCATATGTAGCTTCAAAATTTTGCCTTATATTTAGGGTTTGGCATGTAACATGCATACATGTACTCTTGTCAAAGGAACGTTAATGATAGGATTCCAATTTGATCATATTCATTTCATCTTTGAGGTATACTGGGATCACAATTTAGAATACATTGATACCATCCTATTATAAGCACATTTACATTGTGTGTTATCCCTTGGTGTTGTTCTGATCTTTTGACTTTAACACCCGTCCTATCTTTTTGTTTGTGCATTTGCACCATCTAGTAACTTACTACGCATATAGTGAAGACATAGATGTCTCATATTTGTACCTAGCTCGTAATCAAACCTGCATTTAAGTGCTACCAAATGCCATTCCACATTAGATTTTCTATCCTCTTCAACTTCAAGTAAACCACCTTCTTGTTGATGCTCTGTGATGCTTGCTCTATGTTATTACCATGATAAACTCTTGTGGTTCTCATGGTGCAATATGAAAGAAGCAAGCCACCATATGTTCTTTTCTAATTGTATTCCAAAGTAGTTGTTGTGAGTGATTGAATAGTTGCCATTGTCCTCTTCTAGTTGCACACATTTCAAAGCTTTGTTCATCATTGCTAGACTAATCCTTTCTAACCATTCTCCCTTCACAATTTGGAATTTATCCAACTTCAAAACAAAGACTAGATTACCATTGGACTCCTCTTACGTATCTCCATAGTTTGGAAAATTGTTGTTTGTACTCCATCAACATCAAGGAAAACATTGTTGTGTCCATGAAAATGGAATAGATTTCAATTAGGAAACTACAATGAACCCTGAATATATTTATATCCACCAAGAAACCTTGCACCATTGGAATTGGGCTCCTTTAAAGACATTTGCATGCTTATAGTTTTTGAAGCAGGGGACACATGAATCCCTTTGATCTATGTGCAATGGTAATAATATTAAAAACCACTTGATACCCCTTCTCACTTATACATGTTGCATCATAAAGATTCATTATCTATCATGGTGTTATCAAGCCCACAAATTCTTTGCAGATTTTATACTTAAGTGCCTCCCAAAGATGACTATTTGATGAGTTGTCAACCATTTGCAAAATGTCTTGATGCTTGAAATTGTATTTGAACATTTGAGCTCTTTTTCTTTCTATAGAATCATGTATCAAAACTATAAATCATGTCAGATACTTACTATATGGTTTGTTGTCAGTATTACTCTAGTGCTATCACAAAATGAAATAGAATATAAAGAAGGCATTTACCTTTCTCTTTGTAATTTGTGCTTCATGGCTCCTCTTGTTTTGGAAAGAAATTTCATGTGTTAATGCTTTGTCTTTTCCAGGTTACAATCAACATGTGAATGTTGAAAATGATCTATACAAAGGTGGATATTGTGAGCCCTAGTCCTTGTTTGGAAACTGTTATCACCTTTGACATAGATTGAATACATTAGTTCAAGCCATTTCTTTACGTGAAAATTTTTCTCACAAGAAAAAAATGTTGAAAATGATGGTCACACTTGAGCAAGTGAGAGAGTAAACTAAATTTCATGGATAGAGAAGAAATGAGAAAGAGAGTGAATAGGGGTGAGAGGAGAAATTTCAAGGAAAAGAGAGAGTCCAAAAAGCAGATCTTGCCACAAAATCTTAGTACTAATATTTGGGACTTTCTAAGAATGCTTCATAATTTTTAAGAAAAAAGAATATTCATAAGCTTCGAGCATTTAATGAGTTTTTAAAAGGAACAATAATCTATTTTAGAGAGAATGGACATTCTTTGACCAAATTCTCCACAAAAAATGGAGATTTGAGTTGAATTCACATTTAAAGTACAAAAAATGAGAGAGAAAACAGTCTAAAAGAAACAGAATGGTACTTATTCATTTATCGGATTCAAAAGTCATAACATGATGAGAGTGAATCCCTTTCCATTAACATGGCAAATAAACTGATCATTGAAGACCCCAAACGTTTCCTACTGATGAGGACATTAAGTAAGGATGCCAAAAAAGAGTTCAAAATATAAAACTTCTTCTAAAGAAGGTACTTTTTCATGTGTTAGCATGGAAGAAGTGTATTTTGATCAATAAATATTCATGCTATATCAGAGAACCCCAGGATCTTTGATTCTACAATAACTAAACATATGATAGGTTGCAAGAAGGTATTTTCATCACTCTCTATTCTATAGGTAGAAGAGTTATTATTGCATTTGGTCATGATTTGGATGTTGTTGGTGTGGCACAAGTCACATTCAATTAAGAGAAATCATAATTTTGATATTTTTGACGTTTTGTATGTACTAGAGATCAAGAAAATGTTTCCCTCTATCTCAAAATTTGTTAAAAATGGTTATAATTCTTTTTTTAAGAAGGATTATTCATGTCAAATCCTTACACCAAATGAAAATCATTTTCTTTTACAAGGTGAAAACGCAAGTGGCATGTTTGTATTGTCAAAAGTTAGCCATTCTAATCTTGTTAGGTCAATTATATCTCCAAAGGAAACTATGAAACTTTGGCATGCAATATTTGATCTTATCAGTTATATATAGCTCTTAAGCATATCAAGGAAAAAGGTATGGTTGAAAGCTTTCCTACTTTGTTTTAGCACATGGTACAGATTCATGTGAAGGATGCTTGGAAGGAGTGTTACACAAATTAACATTCAAAAAGCATGAATTCATTTCAGACACAAGAAAGTTATTGTTGGAGTTTGAGGTCTATGAAAGCACACGAACATCACAAGGAAGAAGAAGATTAGAGCACAACACACAATACTGATTGTATTACCAAGTGAATGTACGAAGATAAGTAACTCATTAGGGTTATAAGCGTATATATAAGCCAGGGAAAAACATCCTAAAGAGGGAAAAAGTGCCTCGGCCATCCTAAGTGTGTTCACACACATCACTATTGAAATATATCAACAAATCCCCCCTAGGAGTGATGTGTTGAACAAGGAGCTCACACTCATGTATAAGGAAGTGCCAAGCTATGTGGAAAGAGATCAATCCACAAAAGGAAGTAAGCCCAAATCTTTATAGAAAGATAAGTAGCCCACACACATCACTACCAAAATATATCAACAAATCCCCCCTAGGAGTGATGTGTTGGACAAGGAGCTAGCACTTATTTATAGAAGGATTCAAACTTCTCTCAAGGCAGAGCCTTTGTGAAAAGATTTGCAATGTTATCCTGTGTGGGCACATATGCCAAACTTATCTCTCCTGCAAAGAATCTCTCCCGAACATAATGATAATGCACCTCAATGTGCTTTGTGCAAGCATGGAACACAGGGTTCCTCGCAATTGCCAATGTGCTCTAATTGTCATTGAAGAAGGTGGTGGTAAAAGACTAACCAACACCCAAATCAGCCAAAAGGCATCTGAGCCACACATACTTAATAGTCGATGTATAAGCTTCCCTATACTTGACCTCACAACTAGAAGTGGCCACAGTAGGATGCTTTTTTCTCAACATGCTTAACACTTGGGCAATGCATAAACCTGCTCATGTGTGAGACAAAAAACTGAATATCAGGACGAGTTATGCATAAGTAAATCAATCATCCAACAACTTGCTAATAGAGAACAACATCAAATGCATCTCCAACATCATGAAGACTCAACCATAAACCTGTTTCCATAGGAGTTCCAATAGGTTTGCAATATTCAAGGCCAAATTGCGGCAATAGTGTGTCAATATATTTCGTTCGACACAAAGCTATTCCACGATCAACTTGCATAAACTGATTGCCCAAATAATGATGCAAATTCTCGAAATCTAACATCTCAAAAGAGGCATGCAAATCAGCCTTCAAATCAACAATATTCTTCTCATTAGGACCAATGAGTAGCATGTCATCAACATAGACAACAATGATCAGAAGCACATCATTTGCATGCGTCATGTAAGTCACCATTCAGAAATGCAGTTTTAATGTCCAATTGATGTACATTCCAACCATGATGGATTGGAAGTGCACAAATGCTACAAATGATTGTCATTCGACATGTGGGTGCAAAGTTCTCATCAAAACCAATTCCTCTTTCTTGAGCATAACCTTTTGCAACAAGCCTAGCTTTGTACTTGTCAACTATTCCATCAGTTTTACGTTTCAAGTTGTATACCCATTTAGTGCCAATGGTTGTTTCGTGAGGAGGAAAATCACATAAAGACCAGGTATCATTCTTCATAATAGCATCATATTCTAATTGCATAGCAACCATCCATTTTTTTTTTTTTTGTGCTTCATCAAAAGAAATAGGCTCATTCTCATCAGATATATTAAAGCCAGCCATAGCATAGCAATATGATGCGAAAGAAGCACTATGAGAGCTTGAATGAGTACAATATGATAGAGGTGCATATAATTTGCTATCTCGCAACATCTACACTAGCCGTTTAGGCATAGTTTTTGTCTCCTCTATATCAGCCCACTCATCAATAAGTGCATCATGTAAATCTGCATAAGAAATGGAATGATCTACATCATCATGTGAAACCTATGAAAGTTGAGAAATTGCCTCATTTGGACCAGTACTTGACTCCTGTAAAAAGAAGCACCAAAGTGTCATACACACCTTTGGAGCTAATTAATGCCTTCTTAGTACATGAAAGTCACAGTTGAATTGCATCTTCCACAAAAACAACAACACGGCTAACCAAAATGCATTTAGTATGTGGATGATACAGACAATAGCCTTTTCTTTCAGAATTATATCCAACAAAAATGCATTTCACTGCTTTATCATCCAACTTCATGTGTTGTTGTTCAAGCACTAATGCATATGCCAAACAACCAAAGACATGCAGATGAGAAACAGATAGCTTGCGACCATGCAAAGCCTCATATGGAGTGATATACTGCAATGCTTTGGTGGGAGACCTATTAAGTACATATGTTGCACACCTAACAGTCTCAAGATAGAAACTATGTGGTAAAGCCAGACTTTTGACCATACACCTCATCATTTCCATGAGTGACTTGTTCTTTCTTTCAGCAAATCCATTCTGTTGAGGTGTATCCAGCACTATACAATGATGTTTTATCCCATGTTCAACCAGAAATGCATTAAAATTAGACGACGTGTATTCCCCCTTGATGACAATGGAGAGTGATCATTTTGCATGTTGACAAATTTCTAGCCAAAATCAGAAATTTTTTGAAGCACATAAACACTTTGAACCTTTCTTTCACTGGAGACACCCATGCACGCCTGGAAAAATCAGCAATGAAAGTCACAAAGTAAAGGTAGTTCCCAAAAGAAGGTGTCCGCACAGGACCACAAACATCACTATGAACAGTTGCAATTTAGAGTAGCTCAAATTGAACCATCTTTTGGGAAGGAGGAATGTTGCATTTTGGCCAAAATACAGTCTTCACAGACATTTTTACAAGGTGCCTTAAGTTTGGGTAGAGAGGACATCATTTCATATATCTCTAGGCATAATAATTAACATAATTCAAATGACCAAAGCATTCATGCCAAAGCTTTGCATCTCACATAGCGTAAGAATCTTGAACTGCACATGTTGAATCATTCATAGATTTTGCATAATCTATGAGCTTATACATCCTAAGGTATAAAATGCCAGAAGCAATAATAATATCACCATTTGATAGATTGTGAATTGTACATTTGTCATCACCAAATTTCACAGTCAAGTTGATCTTAGCTAATGTTGAAACTGATAACATATTTTTCTTGATCCTTGGCACAAATAAAGCTTCCAAAAATGTAAAAGAACTACCATCAGCAGTGTCAAAATGATCTTACCAACTCCCATCATAGGATAAGAGGCATTTTTGGTGCATGCGACAGTATTCCTTGTAGGGGAAGGCTCAAGTGAAGTGAAGAAACTACACTGCAAGGTAACATGTTCAGTTGCCCCACTTCAAAGTACCAAAACATCTTAGTCTACTATAGACATACACTATGTATGAGAAGATGGGTCATAACTGCAAACATTAGTAAACACCCATTTGTCATTTTACACAAGATTAGTAGACTCTGTTTTAGGTGTAGAGTCCTCTGCAACCATTCAGCCTCTTTCTTCATTACCTCTTTTGCAATCAGCTTTGGACAACTCTTTATGAAATGATCATTTCCTTTATAATATTTACAAAACAATTTTTTGCCTTTTTTTTTTCTTATTTTTGTCATCCTTCTTTGATTGTGTAGAATTAGCAGATTTTTGCTTACTAATACATGAGCTCCATTTACCTTCACCCTTCTGACGAGCTAGGAAAGCTTGATCTACAACATGCATAATGGACATGTTCTACCTAAACTGATCTTCCTAAAGCAAAATAAAGACTAACTCCTCAAATATTAAGGCATTTGGACTGCCTTTCGTCATCAATCAAAGGGTAGAAGCAAAACTTTGATATGAATCTGGAAGACCGTTCAGATCAGTCTACAAAAGTGAACTGTCTAGCAAAACTTCATCAAGAGAAATCAACTCCTCCTTCAAATCTTTGATCTTTGTCAAAAAAATGTCCATGGAATCTCCTTCATTCATGTTCTCTTTCAAACTGTTTTTGGAGGTAAGCAACACGAGCCTCATTTCTTGCCTAGTATAAATTGGTAAGTGTATCCAAGTATCCTTAGCTATTTGGCAAGAGCAAATGTGAGGGATAATGGCACATTTGACAGACAAAGTTATCAATGCATGTGCTTGAGCATCTCTACCATCCCAATGAAGTTGCTCTACTATAGGTGCAGCAAGAACCAAATCACGAACAGGAATTTGAAGATCGTCATCTTCAACGCCATCTACATCACCTTCAATAATTGCATTTGTAGGTATAGTAGGTCATTTCTCAACACCCTACACAATATTCCATAGTCCTTTTGTGACCAATACATGACACATCATATATGCCCACAATGGGTAATTGTTACCATCCAACTTGTCCTCAATAGCCAACATACGAAATACATCACTACTTTCAGCAATGGCCATTGACTAAAATACCTTGATATAGAAAAATGATTGTAACTCAAAAAGTTGAACAAAACTACCCTGTTGAGTTCCACTAAACCTGTAATAGACTTCGAGGCATTTGTACTAGTGAATCAAAACCTGTATATATGTTTGGCACAATAGGATGAAATTTCCTGCGTAGCATTGCTACAGTACATTTGACAGCCGAAACAAGCTCATATCAAGATTTTGATACCACATAGCAAAGCTGTTTTGAACTCCTAATCACCCTGAGTATGGTCACAAAATTTCATCTGATTCTGAGACTGTGATTGGAGGGGTGTCAATGATGACCTAGATGAAGTGGCGACCTACTCTGATATCGATTGTTGGAGTTTGAGGTCTATGGAAGCACACAAATAGCACAAGGAAGAAGAAGAAGCTTGGAGTACAACACACAATATTGATTGTATCACCATGTGAATGTACAAAGATAAGTAACCCATTAGGTTTACAGGTGTATATACAAGCCGAGGGAAAAAACCTCTTAAAGAGGGAGAAAAGTGCCTTGGCAATTCTAAGTGTGTTCACATGTATCACTACCGAAATATATCAACAGTTATAGATTATTCACTCACATGTGAATGGGCCAATGAGAGAAAATTCTACTCATAGTTATAATTATTTCTTCACTTTCATTGATGATTTCAAAAGATATTCATGTGTCTTTGGTTTAAAATCAAAGTCCAACATTTTATTTATAATCGATAAATTTTCAACTATCATTGAAAATGAAAATCAAAGTAAAGTTTAGATTTAAAGAATTAATGAAAATCAAAGTAAAATTTAGATTTAAAGAATTGATAGAGGTGGAGAACACATGTTCAATGATTTGAAATCATATTTGGAATACAAAGGTATTACCAATCAACTCACTATTGCTTGTACTCGAGAGCAAAATGTTGTTGTAGAGAGAAAGAATCATAGGCTTGTTGGCATGCCATGTAGCATGTTATCTTCAAAGACGCTTTCATATAAATTTTGGTTTGATGTTGTTTATATAGATAACCATATTCTCAATAGGGATTCTATAAAATCTCCAAAGTTTATTACACCTTATGAAACATATTATGGTAAGAAAACCAATGTGGAATAATTCAAAGGTTTTGGTTCTCCATCTTATGTTCACATTGAAAAGAAGGATCGTGGTAAGCCTGATGAAAAAAACAATCAGATTTATTTTTTTTGGTGTTGGAAGAAAAGGTTGTGACTTCTATGTTCTAGATACATGTAAAGATTTGCTCTCATGCAATGATGACATTATTTAAAATTTGATTTATGATAAAAATTCAGAAATTGTAGATTTTGTAAAGTCAAATATGAATGAGAGAAAGTTGGATCCTTATATTCAGCAATAAAATGGAAAAGAAAATGTAGAAACCCCTCTTACAACTCAAGCTAAATTTCATATGTCACCTAAACCTCAACCTTCTCAACCAATAGAAGAAGGAACAATTCAAGAACTTGAAGAGTCTTTTAGAAGTCAAGAATAAAGAGAGAATGTGTTAGTTTTTAAGAAGGTACCAAAATTTTTGTGACATTCATAATGGCTCTTACTTTAATTGAGAATGAACCTGCATGTATCCAAGAAACATTACGTAATCCTACGTGGAAGAAAGAAATGGATGTTAAATGGATCTTCAAGATAAAAAGAAAATTTGATGGTATTATTGATAGATATAATCCAATGTTAGTTGTCATAAGCTATGCACAAAAGTAAGGTATTGACTATGATAAAAATTTTGCACTTACTTCAAGAATGATCATAGTTAGGTCAATTATTTCTTTAGTTGAATTCTTTGGTTGGAGTATTTATCAATTAGACATCGAGACAGCATGTCTTACTGGAGATCAACATGAAGATTTCCACATTCAAAAACTAGAGAGTTTTGAAGAGAAAGGTCCCATAGATTCAAATCTTTCATTTTCTAAGTCATAACTTAAGAAAGTTTTTAATGTAAATAATCTTGGTTCTCTTCATTATTATCTTGGCATCAAATTTATTAACACAAATAATATGGTAAAAAAAAATTTGGAAAACAATGTCGCATCAGTCCAAAATCCATTTAGGGCAAAAACCCTAATTTTGGTACTTAGTCATTTTTTGGCACAAAAATGGGTAAAATTTGTATGAGCCTATCTTGTAGAGCTTGAAGAGAGCTTTCCAATGGTATATGACATTCAGTCATCAAAAATCAGATTTGGGAGAAAAGCCTAACCCTAAGTTTCTATTGATTTAGGGTTTTGACCTCATATGATAGCTCTCGGCATGAGGATCATAAAAATGTTGTCAGATCATTCATCAGGTAGTCAGAAGTGTGAAAAAGCAGGTCAAGAAGTTATTTTTAAAGTTAGCTAAAAGTAACTTTAAAAATAAAGCAAACTCACTTAAAATAAAGCAAAAGCAATTTGAAAAGTGATGTGATTAAAATAAAGCGCTTTTTTGTGAGTTTTTTGCATGGAGTCTATATAAGAGAGTCTTGGGTCACTTTGCTAGACATCCTACACCAATTGCAATGCCAGCTTTGGTCCCTCAGTAGAGGTGGTGCTCTAGCACACATGGGGCAGCCATGTGCACTCTAGGAGCATGTTGAGGAGCAGCTATGGAGTTCTTCTTGGAGAAGAGTGTGCTCACACTCTTGCTTATGGAGAGGACATACCCATCAGCAGCTTGGTGGTGTGGATCAATCATCTACATAATGTATTTGAATATTGTCTTCTACATGAAGATTTCGGTGTACTTCAAAGACATTGGATGGAGGTTAACATAAGATTTGTGTCTTATGTTAAGAATTTAGGTACATATTCTCTTTATGCACATAGGTACTATTTGGAGTTTATGGAGATAGTGGCATCCACATCAGGAGGAGTCCTATTTGGCATATCTAAAGGAGAATCAGTACATGCATGCTACATGCACATTCGGATGAGGTGTTAGAGAAGGTGTTTCCATATGAGTATGAGGATTTTTGTCAGCAACATGTTAGCATTCTATGCTAAGTCTGTAAGTATATGATCTTTCACACACACATCTGATTTAGGGTCTTCCATAGCCTAAAATCAGATTAGGGTTTGCTAAATATCAGTTTCCAACTGATCTTTCCTCTTTTTGTCACTCATAGTCACTCTTCTACAACCTATCAGGTCATCCATCTCATACATATTCGGATTTTTGTCCCTACATCTGAATATTCTTGTAATTTTGTACATACACTCTTCCATCTATTTCTGTTCACATAGAGTGGTTGAGAGTTTTGCTCCCACATTGTAATTTGACATTTGTATATATGATAGTGTGAGTAAGCAGTGGCTTATGTAACACTTTACACATGTTGTCTAATCTTTCTCTATCGTTGTCTCATCATTTGTATGATTAAGTGTGGTATGTTCATGTTTTGTCAATATTGGAAGATTGTTGGATTCTATGTTGTAGATCTTGGACTGGAACTATGGACCTGTGGTATTAGTTATGGGCCTACTAAATTTCCAACATTTGGTATCAGATCATTCAGGCTCTCAGATTCCCAGGTTCCCAAACTTCCAGGTTTACAACATATGATTTAAGAGCATCTTCCAACATTTGACATTTGACATACACACTTAATCTAGATGAGTATAGATTTGAGAATTAGAAAATTCAGTCACATGTTTATTTATCAGTGTGGAGTATGAAGTTGATATCTGTTAGAAGCCGAATACTTTTGGAAGTATGAACATACTTTACACAAGTATTGCATGAAGACCAAGACTTGATGAAGAGAAGGCTACTTCAAATTCAAGGAAAAACAATGGTTTGGAGAAGATGAAGGAACCAGATCAACATCAAATCACTGGTATTAGTTTCTACTATCAGATTATCATTTGCAAGTCATATCTTAGAAGAGCAGTTATGAAGAGATTTGAAGGATTGAAGAAGTGCTTTTATACTCTTTCATTACTTTGAAAGTCAAAGCATTAGCTACATCAAAACAGGTATCTAGAGGTTGTTCTTGATAGTTTTGATAGAAGATCTCTTTCATGGCAAGAAAGCTCATCTAAGAAGACAAATTTGGAGATGAGATCAGTTTTGTTTTCAGCCTACACAAGGTTGAAAGTTTTTTTATCACATTTTGTACCTAGAGAGGTAATTCAGTATTTAGCCAACTCAAGGAAAAGGTTGGTGAATTCAGTCATATCAGTCACATTTGAAGCAGAATTTTGATTTAGAATATGAGGAGATGGTAAAGCATGATTCTATATTCACTTCCATTTGTATACCATGTTTATTTTGTATCTTACTCTTAGCACTAGAGGAAGAGAAAAGTTCATTTGAAGAAGTCAAGGGTGCTTGCTACTTCAAGATGAAGAGAACAAAAGGTATGGAAGAGAAGTTTGAAGATGTTGACATCATCAGGTGGAAGAAAGATGCAGAAGAAGAAAGTCCAACATTTCCAAAGGGAAAGTAAGACTTTCTTTTCTCTTATATTTTCCATATACTTTTCCTACTTTTATCCTCTACACCCAAAGACAAGTCTACAAGAACATCTTGTGAAGAAGATAGTTTAAAGAAGAAGCAGTTGCTTGTTTTGCACTATACTTGGTCATGTTTTAGTAGGTTTTGACAAAGAATTGCATTGAGAGAAGAGCAGTAGATACCTAAGGCAACTTATATGTTTCGACTCATATGTGTATGAGTTATGTATAAGTTGAAGATTTTGAGCAGGCAACTATATGTTCCCTCAAAGAATTCTTGGAGTGTCAATACAGAGCTACTTGGTATATGACAAGTTGCAGAGAAGTATTTTCTTCTTGATCTAACTCTTAAGGTAAAAGAGTATTTGTAGCAGATGTTGGAGACTTAGAGTGAGGTTTTTGTTTGGAAAAGGTACCTCATATTCTGTATATTCAGTATATTCAGAAAATTCAGAGTTTTTCAGGATAAAAATTTAGGAAAAGCAGTATTTTCAGAATTTTAGTGTTTTCAAAAAATTCAAAATTTTAGAATTTGAAGGAAAATTATGAAATTTCAGTATTTTTAGAAAACTCAATATTTTTAGAAAATTTTAGAAATTTCAATATTTTGAGAAAATTCAAAAAATTCAGAAAATTCAGGAAAATTCAAGAAAATTCAAATTTTTGTGTTGTACCAGTCAGTTGAAGAATTTATTTTCTATGATTGTCTAGATTTTTGGATACATGCTTGTATTCAAAAAGGTGTTCCATTAGATCCTATCACTTGATTGAGAAGTGGAGTTAGCCAAAGAAAGTCAAGCAGGTACTATCACATTTCACCCCGGAAGAATATGAAGATATGAAGTATCAACTTGTAGCTTTTTGGAGTTCTCAAGGTGAGAATTTGTCCACTTGTGTTTTAGTAGGAGTTGTAGATTCTTGGAAAGGATCTAGTTGAAGAAAAGTTTTACAACTTTGTGTAAGAAGCATGGACACTTAGAGACATTCAGGTTGCAAGTCAAACATTCAGTCATGAAGGTTTGATGAGAGCAGATTCTACACAAGTATTTTGTTGGAGAGATCTTGTAAGGTCTTGATAGATCTTGTATGATCTTGAAGATCTTGAGTATTTATGAGTCAATTGTCTATCCTTTGTTTGAAAAGTTCTTAGCATTGGAAGAAGTAAGTCAAAAATTCAGATTCTATCATATTTGTGTTGCAGAGAAAAAGAAGAAGATACTTGTTATGTTACAGAAGATTATGGATCCTAAAATTTTGTTTCGGATACAGGTATTTATCACTGAAGATCAGATTTGTTGAAAGAAGGAAGACATTCCAGATTTCATAAAGTCTGATATAATTTGAAGAATAATGGATATTGGTGTTAAATCATCCAGGGGGTGATGAAACATGAAGACTTATTTTTAGCCATATGTGAAAGAATGCAAAGTCATACCTACAGGTATTCCTATATCAGGTATTCCTATATTTTGTTTGTCAGTTTCTATTTATGTTCTAGATTTGAAAGAAGAAGGAAGAAGGAGAATGTCTGGAGAAAGTTCCTGTTAGGTGTTCCTGTTCGGGAGAAAGTTCCAAAATTCTATTGTAGAGAAACTTGATATTTCAGAGAGGTATGTTACTTTTGAGGTGCACACATTTATGTTTATACTAGATTCTGAAGGAAAGAGGTATGAAGGACTTACAAATAGAACAAAGATGTAGATAAGATTACATCATAGATATGAAATTCTGATGAGACTCATGGGTTGAGTTGAGTTGAGTTGAGTACAGTCAGAGATGAACCAGCTAGTGTTCATAATACACTAAGTTGTGAGTTGTTAGTCACAAGTCCTAGGATGGATTCAGTTTTTTATTTTGTTTAGTGTATTTACATGAAACAGCAGAAGTACGTTGAGAAACCTTTCGTAAGGTAAATGCAAATATGTGGATCCTAGTGTATGCTTATAGGTTTGAGAAGACAGGAGATAGCAAGTTCAAAGTCAATACATGCTACATATGTTGTCAAGCAGTGATTACTTGATGTGTACACTATTGGATATCTAGTTTGCATATTTTCTTAGGTATTATGGTTCATATTCAGCAAATTCAATTTTTTGAAGTTTGAAGAAATTCAATTTCAGTTTTGAAGAAGACTTTTGAAGAAAAGGTTTGAAGGTCAATTCGGGAGTACAAGTTTGAAGTTTATGACAGTTTACAGATGAATGAAGTTTCTTGCCGAGTTCAGTTTGTACCAATATGACATTGCAGGGGGGGATTGTTGGAAAACAATGTCACATCAGTCCAAAATCCATTTAGGGCAGAAACCCTAATTTTGGTACTTGGTTATTTTTTGGCACAAAAATGGGTAAAATTTTTATGAGCCTATCTTGTAGAGCTTTACCTACATGTATTCCTATATCAGGTATTCCTATATTTCCTTTGTCAGTTTCTATTTATGTTCCAGCTTTGAAAGAAGAAGGAAGAAGGAGAATGTTTGGAGAAAGTTCTTGTTAGGTGTTCCTCTTCGGGAGAAAGTTCCAAAATTCTATTGTAGAGAAACTTGATATTTCAGAGAGGTATGTTACTTTTGAGGTGCGCACATTTATGTTTATACCAAATTCTGAAGGAAAGAGGTATGAAGGACTTACAAATAGAACAAAGATGTAGATAAGATGACATCATAGATATGAAATTCTGATGAGACTCATGGGTTGAGTTGAGTTGAGTTGAGTACAGTCAAAGATGAACTAGCTAGTGTTCATAATACACTAAGTTGTGAGTTGTCAGTCACAAGTCCCAGGATGGATTCAGTTTCTGATTTTGTTTAGTGTATTTACATGACACAACAGAAGTATGTTGAGAAACCTTTAAGGTAAATGCAAATATGTGGATCCTAGTGTATGCTTATAGGTTTGAGAAGACAGGAGATAGCAAGTTCAGAGTCAGTACATGCTAGATATGTTGTCAAGCAGTGATTGCTTGATGTGTACACTATTGGATATCTAGTTTGCATATTTTCTCAGGTATTATGGTTCATATTCAGCAAATTCAATTTTTTAAAGTTTGAAGAAATTCAATTTCAGTTTTGAAGATGACTTTTGAAGAAAAGGTTTGAAGGTCAATTCTAGAGTACAAGTTTGAAGTTTATGACAGTTTATAGATGAATGAAGTTTCTTGTTCAGTTCAGTTTGTACCAATATGACATTGCAGGGGGGATTGTTGGAAAACAATGTCACATCAATCCAAAATCCATTTAGGGCAAAAACCCTAATTTTGGTACGTAGTCATTTTTTGGCACAAAAATGGGTAAATTTTTTATGAGCCTGTCTTGTAGAGCTTGAAGAGAGATATGACATTCAGTCATCAGAAATTAGATTTGGGAGAAAACCCTAATCCTAATTTTTTGTTGATTTAGGGTTTTGACCTCATATGATAGCTCTTGGCATGAGGATCATAAAAATGTTGTCAGATCATTCATCAGGTAGTCAAAAGTATGAAAAAGCAGGTCAAGAAGTTATTTTTAAAGTTAGCTAAAAGCAACTTTAAAAATAAAGCAAACTTAAAATAAAGCAAAAGCAATTTGACAAGCGATGTGATTAAACTAAAGCGCTTTTTGTGAGTAGAGGTGGTGCTCTAGCACACATGGGGCAACCATGTGCACTCTAGGAGCATGTTGAGGAGCAGCTATGAAGTTCTTTATGGAGAAGAGTGTGCTCACACTCTTGCTTATGGAGAGGACATACCCATCAGCAGCTTGGTGGTGTGGATCAGCCATCTACATAATGTATTTGAAGATTGTCTTCTACATGAAGATTTCGGTGTACTTCAAAGACATTGGATGGAGGTTAACATAAGATTTGCATCTTATGTTAAGAATTCAGGTACATATTCTCTTTATGCACACAAGTACTACTTGGAGTTTATGGAGGCAGTGGCATCCACATCAGGAGGAGTCCTATTCGGCATATCTAAAGGAGAATCAGTACATGCATGCTACATGCACATTCGGATGAGGTGTTAGAGAAGGTGTTTCCGTATGAGTATGAGGATTTTTGTCAGCAACATGTTAGCATTCTATGCTAAGTCTGTAAGTATATGATCTTTCACACACACATCTGATTTAGGGTCTTCCATAGCCTAAAATCAAATTAGTTCGCTGAATATCAGTTTCCAACTGATCTTTCCTCTTTCTATCACTCATATTCACTCTTCTACAATCTATCAGGTCATACATCTCATACATATTCAGATTTTTGTCCCTACATCTGAATATTCTTGTAATTCTGTACATACACTCTTCCATCTATTTCTGTTCACATAGAGTGGTTGAGAGTTTTGCTCCCACATTGTAATTTGACATTTGTATATATGATAGTGTGAGTAAGCAGTGGCTTACGTAACACTTTACACATGTCTAATCTTTCTCTATCTTTGTCTTCTCATTTGTATGATTAAGTGTGGTATGTTCATGTTTTGTCAATATTGGAAGATTGTTGGATTCTATGTTGTAGATCTTGGACCTATGGAACTATGGACCTGTGGTATTAGTTATGGGCCTACTAAATTTCCAACAAAAATATTATACTAAGAAACTCGTAGAAACGTTTAAAATATAAGGTTCAAAATCTATGCAAATTCCTATGGGTGCTTATATTTGTTTAGAAGTAGAAGCAAATTCAGAACCTTTTGGTGCTACTATTTATAGTCAAGCAGTTGGTTGTTCGTTGAAAATCAATTAAATATATTTTCATATATTTGAAAGGCATAATGAATTTTCCTATGGTATTTCCTAAATCATCACATTTACACAAAGGATTTTCATATTTGCATTGGGCAAGTGATAACGACTCAAGACTCAACAAGATCAAGAAGTGGCTATTTTTTATTTGTTTGAGAATTCTTAATTTCTTGGCATTCTAAGAAACAACCTATATTAGCTAGGTTTTCAAGTGAAGTAGAGTATTCATCAGCCTTTATAATTACACGAGAATCTATATGGTCATAAAGTATCTTAAGTTATCACTTATCTATGCAAATACTTTCAATTAGTCAAATTTTTATTGCTATAACAAAGAACCTAGTTCATCATGTAAGGAAAAATCATATTGAGGTTCGTGATTACTATATATGTGAGAAAGAAGCAAAAAATGACATTGGACTTATTTATATCCCTATAAGTGAGAATATGTTGAGATATTTTTACACGTTCATTTTCAAGAGAAAGACATCGTTGGCTATGTAACTTATTAAATAATACTCCAATATGACATGGGAGAGGGGGGATTGTTGGAAAAAATGTCAAGTTGTCGATCAAAACCTAAAGAGTTTGAGGATGGTATGATCATAGAAACTCAAAAGTTTTTATGATATAATCTTCTAGAGGTTGAGGACAACTATCTATTGATATAAAATATTGTACCTTCAAACTACATGTGATCCCTCAAAAATCAAACCTTAACTTTTAGCTTTTGAGTGCTTTTGTTACTAGGATCTTAATTCACGTGCACATAGAGGATATGGGTGCTGAAAACACATAGAACATAGATATACAAAGAGATAAAACAGTACACAAGATTGGGTGCAATCTCGCCCCATGCACTCTGTTCGATAGTTCTATACAGTGCATGTATTTATAGGTTTTTCCATAACATTGAAATAGAGAGCCTTTGTTTTTATTTACATGAATTGCAATCTACAGTGAATCTTATCCAAACCACTACTTTTATGTTTGTTTCTAAAAAAAGGAACCCTCTTTGTGGGTTTATTTACAAACTATATAAAATATAAATCTGATTATTGGTGTCCAAACATATTCAAAATATCCATGCCCTTTCACACCTTTCATGCCCTCATGAACCTTCACATGCTATATCAAAACACCAAAAAACATTAATAACTTAATAAATCTTGCTACAATTATTCTTTATAGACACATTCCATAATTGATAACATGCCCTTTAATTGAAAAATCAATTGACCCTAGTTGATAAAATAAACATGGATGGCTAGTCACATGTTCCATCACTGAACAAAATAAGCATGTTCCATGTAAAATTACATGCATGGAAATGTTCATGGAGGAATTACATTATTGTGTATATGTATGACGTGCAGAAATTAAGTGTTCATAATGGGGTATTACTGATGTTTTATGTATTCATTGACATTCTTCAATAGAGTGATTTTTATACTTAACTAAATATTGATGATATTGAGTACCTTTGCATGTAGTAGTGAGATCATGATCAATTATATGCTCAGGAACTAAGATTTCATATTGTTCTTCAATTAAGGGAGGGTCATCAGTGGATTGAGTGGTAAAGTGCCTTTAAATGGTTAAAGTAAACTAATATGAAAATATTCATGTATATGCCAGTGAGATGGTAATCTAATCTAAAGGAATTATCATTAATTTTTTGAATAATGCAAAATGGTCCATAATAACATGTAGCAAGCTTAATTTTAGGATGCTACAAAATATTTTTTCAAACATCTTTTAATAGTATATAACCATACAGGATCATTTTCCTTAAATCCCTTGGCTAATCATTTTGTATTGGCATTACGTGTATAACGTTCTTGGCTTTTCCTAATGTGCTCATGATTATCATGAAGTATAGAAATGTGATTGTGAGCAATAGAATCAACCATCAAAAAATCAGTTTGAGTGAGTGACATGGGAGAGGAAAGCTTGTTACCATAAACAATTTCAAAAGGTGCACGTCTAGTAGTTGTATGTGTTGTGTTATTGTAAGCAAATTGAAGCAATGGTAACTTGTCATCCAACTTAGTGGGATTATCTAATGAATAATAATGCAATAAATCAAGAATAGTATTGTTCATAGCCTTGCTTTGCCCATTAATTTCTAGATGAAATGTAGATCTAAAATCTATTTTAGAACCAAAATGTTGAAATAAGGCAACCCAAAAAGGATTGTAGAAACAAACATCATGATAAGATAACCTTCACATGCAAAATGTAGAGCTAAAATCTATTTTAGAACCAAAATGTTGAACCTCTTGTATGTATCCATGTGATACAAACCATTACATAATGTACTGTACATCACGATAATATCACCATTGTTGAAATCATGGACCATACACTTATCATCAACAAAGTGTACATGGATTCTAGCTTTGGCAATCAATAGAACTGAAATTAAGTTCTTCTTGATATCGGGTAGATACAATGCATTTTTCAAGAGAATCACACCTCCATTTGCAGCCGTAAGCTCAATTTATCCTACTCCAATGATAGGATAAGAGGCATTGTTTTCACACACCACATGTACTCTTTTGGGTGCATTTTTCAAAGATGTAAAAAACCTTTTGCATGAAGTTATGTGCTTTGAAGCACCACTATCAAAGAACCAATCTGAATCAACCTCACTCACAAACATACATTTAGAATGCAAAGATGTACCATAATGACATGTAACAACATATGCCCAAAAATCTTGAGCCATATTAGCTTCATCATTCTTTACATTTTATGAATTTTTAGCAATAGACATGTTGGATTCCTTCTTCTTTTCATTGTGCTTAGCAAGCTTTCTACACTGATCAATAGTATGATTAGCCTTTTAGCAATAATTGCATCTCTTCTTCTTTTGAAAATCAACATCATTAGAGGAATGATTGGAAGAGGAAGGTTGAGGCTTTGGTTTTGATGAACCCAAACCTAAACCATACTTGCTTTTCCCCTTTTGTGAGAAAGCAAGGGCTTGTGTTCCTTCAATCAAACCACTCCTATTCACTCTAGATTGCTCTTCTTGCAAAAGAAGAGACACAACCTCATCAAATGCATAGAGATTGGGATTCCCTTGTGCAAACAAATGGAGTGTAGTGGCAAAGCTTTGAAAAGATTATGGTAATCCTTTCAACAATGTAGAGATGAGTGGTGCATCCAGAATAATCTCATCTATGTTTGCCAATTTCTCTTTCAAATCCTTGATCATGACACATACACATCTGCAGACTCATTTTTTGCCATACATACATCCTCAAGTTGCTTCCTCAAGTATGCAACACGTGCTTCATTACGCACGGCATACAAATAAGCAAGTGTCCCATGCGTGTCTTGATGTAGAACATGATCGAATGTGTGGAACTATATGACACTTAATAGAAAGCACAATCAATGCATGAACTTGAGCATCTTTTCCATCCCATCTAAGCTGCTCTTGTGTAGGTAGAGAAGGACTAACCATTGTACTTGAAGATGAAGCTCCATCTATGACAGTAGACTGTGAAGTAGAAGAACCTGTGGGTCTTCGATCTACATCTGCGACTATGTTCCAAAGTTTTTTTATCAACTAGAACATGCTTCATCATGTAAGACCACATTGGATAGTTGGTCCCATCAAGCTTATCTTTAGCTTGAAGCATGCCAAACAAGTCATTATTGCCCGCCATTTCACTAAAGAACAAGAATGTAATAAAATCTTTACTTCAATGAAAGTTGAAATGAATGCTGAAATTTCATCTCACAAACCGTCACTCTGATGGCAATTTTGACTACACGAATGGCTTTGAAATGGCGATAAAACCCAAGTGCGATTGGTGGAAATATTTCTTGGTTGCTAAAATTCACAATTCTATGCTCTGAAGTTGATTTGCATTAAAAGTGTGTGCAATATGATGCGAAAAACCAAAACTTAAGAAGGAGTTGAACCTGATCTGATACCACTATTGGGTGTGTGTGTGTGTGTGTGTGTAGAAGTGTGAGAGACACACAAGAAGCATGCACAAGGAGCATAAACACAACAAGACACATGGAGAAGATGGATGGCTGGAATAGCTCTATCTATTGACGATGAAATAAACTGAAGTAAGAGCTGAATAATATTACCACCACATATGAGTGAATCATGTTTGTGGTAACATGGGGAAAAAACCTCTAGCCAGCACTAGCATAAAAAGTACCCATGTATAGGGAAAAGGTTCACATCAAACTACTCGCGGAACACATAAGTATAACATTCAAATCCTCCCTCTTGGTAATATAAGACTCCTTATTGCCACTCCTTGATTAAAAGGTGTTCGCACGTAACCAACGGTTGCCAACGGTTTCCAAGGGAGCCATGGGTTTTGGGGAAGCTAAAGATGCCAAATTTATATGATGTAGTCGATGTCTTGGAGTAAACATAGGTGTAAACATAGGAGTAGACATAGGTTCAAGTTCAAGACTGGAAACTGAAACAGAAACTGAAATGGAAACACCAAAACAAAAACAAAAACATAGATGTAAACATAGGAGTAAACATAGATTCAGATTCACGAATAGAAAATAAAACTGAAACCAAAATGAAAGCACCAAAAGAGAGACAAAAATTGAAATTGAAACTCATATCGACATCTAGATCAGAATCGGAATTGGAATTGGAATCCAAAAATGAAAATGGATAGTGAAACAGATATCGAACGCCGAAAGAAATGATGTCAGGCCCCTCCATAGTGACGTGTGCAGTGCTTTGATAGCTCCAATACCATTGTTATCAGGATCTTAATTCATGCACACACAGAGGATATCGATGAAAACACACAGCACATAGATACGCAAAGGGATGAGATAGTACACAAGAATGGGTGTAATCTCCCCCCACACACTCTGTTTGATGGGTCTATAGAGCGCAAGTATTTATAGGTTTTTCCATTACATCAAAATAGTGGTTACAATGCGGGCATCTTTGAAAAGCAAGCATGAGAATAAAAAGTTGTTCACTTTTATAAAAGTCAAGAAGAAGCAACGATCTTAAAGAGGAATATGTAATTCTTCCTCATGGACCAAAGGATGGAGAATGGATTTTCCAAAGGATCAATGGAAGGACATAGCTAATTGCGAGATAAGTATTTTCCAAGTTACTGATTGGTTTCAATATTTGTTTTTTATCTTTGCTTTCATGTAGGACACATTTTTATCATTGAAGTATAGAAGTAAACTTCATTTTTTATAATCTTGATGCAAATCATTGAAAGCTAAATGAAAGAGCATAAATATATTGAAACACTCATTAAGCACAAGCATGCATCTACGAAAGATTGTTGGTGCATCTCTCCTTTCAAAAGAATGTTTTCAGGCACCACACACATTTTCTTCTTGTTTGCAAAAGGAATAGGATGCACTCAAGTCTGTGCACATGTATATTTATAACCTTTTGTAAGGTAGAGGATAGATTGTTTGTGCATCGATGATTGGACATGGATGATTGGATGCACACATGTCAAGATCAAGAATTGCTTTAGTTGAATACTTATATTAAGCACTTTTCTGAGGATGAGAAAAGTATGCTTGGCTTTGTTTAAGCTAATTAGAGCTTAAATAAGAAACCTAAGTAATCTTTAGGAATCAAGATATTTTCCTAAAAGATATATTAAAGTTATCTTTAGGAATTAAGCTACTTCCTAAAGATAAGCCAACAAAGAAAATAGTCTAGTTAACTATTTCCTTGGATTAAAAAGAAATATCTTTTGGACAAGCAATAAAGCCTTAAGTCTTGATCTTGTACAGAAGTCAAGAATTTCTTTTGAAAAATCATTCCAGAAAAGGAAAGGATTCCAAGATGAATCATTAGACTGGAAAGCAAAAGATTCCAAGATGAATCATTGTCTTAGTATTACTTGATTCCTTGGCAAGAATCTGAAGTTCTTGAAAGAAAAATCTCCTTAGATGAGAGAGTGGAATCTTTCAAAGTTTAATAGCAAGTAGTTCCCAACAGTTCCTAAACCATCAGTATGGGTACTTAAGTCCAAATAGCGATATAACCTAAAGGTATATCTAAGATTCTTAGCTTTGGAATTTGAGAGGCATCAGAGTATGCTTGGGCTTGAGTAAGGGAAAGATCTCTAAAAAATCCTGCAGGTAAGCAAAGAAGCTTTAGATAGTTCAGGAGATCTTAAAGTTAAAGGCTAAGTCTTCATTTTAGTCGCAAGATCAACTAGACTTGATCAAGCTTGGCCATGATTGTCCAAGAATGTGCGACTGGAACTACTTTCTAGATTGCCCAAGTATTGGCAATAAAAAATTCCTTTTGGGAATTATTCACTCAGGTTTCATTTATCCAATGGAAAAATGTGAAAGAGTAAGTTGTTCCAAGTATGAACAGAGTGAAGAAATTCCAAGTGTAGTCTGCAACTGTGAAGACAGTACTTAAGTATGTGGAAGGTAAAATATAAAGTTTACCTATCCTTAAAGGGATTTTGGTACAAATCCAGAAAGCATGAGCGGATGCTTAGACTTATGCAATAAAGAGATTTCTGTAAAGTCCTGGCCAGGATAGGTACCTAAAGCATCAGTAAGCAAGGAATCTAAAGACAAGAAGTCAAAAGCTCTTGTCACTACAAATTGGTCAAGAATAAACCAATTGAACTTGAATATGTGAAAATTCAAGTACTTGGAATTCAAACTGGTTTTCATTTGAAAAAACCATAGCAAAGAGGATTGGGGATATTCTATTAAAAGTTTTCAAGTTCCCAAGATAAAGCACAAGATCGTGAAACGATCATGTGAAGGGATCAAAACCTAGAATTCTATTTAGAGATAATGCCTAAAACTTCAAAATTCTCATAAAGAATTGAAGCAAGAAGGTTCTCTATCAAGAGATGTTTAGACTTTAGGATAAAATTCACTCACATGTCAATGTGAGTATAAAATAGGGTGGTATGGGACACCAGATTTTATACTTGGATTGATATAGGAAAGATGGTATGGGACGTCGGACCGTGGATGATAATTATCTTTTAGTCCTAAATTGGAACTTGAAGTTAGGTTTGAACCTCAAGGGAATTAAAACTTCAAAGAAAGAAGTTTAAGAAGGGTAAAATTAGTATCTCAAGATATTTCAAGATAACTTCAAGATCAAGGAAACAGAAGACATGAAGTAAGTAACTTCCAAGATCTTCTTGGAACACTTCAAGATAAAGTGTTGTTAATTCAAAAATATTTCATAAATTTCTGAAAAAAGTTAGACTTTGATTTTGAGTTGATCTTTTCAACCAAGGATTTGATTGACTAAGTCAAGCATCAAGTTTCTAGTATAATTTGGTAAATTCACTCTTTTGACTCAAAAATGCACAAGAATTGCATTCTAAGTAAGGGGTCAGAAAGATTGAATATGACCTGAACTTAGTATGAAGTGAAGCATTATTTTAAGACAAAACTCATCAACAGAACCTCAGTGGGTCGATACACTGATGTTGGTTACCACACTAGTATCTTGTGGTTGGGTGATGTTTTTTATTTTCTTTGAATCTTTTTGAGAATCCAGCTTATTTCTCTTAAAGATAGAAAAAAAAATGCTTCAATACCCTGTTGAAAGAAGTTCTTTGAAAAGTTAAAGTCCTAAGTCATTTAGACTTTGACTCATAGCAAGTTTACGTATCTTCGAAGTTTGAATTGGTTAAACAGAGTTTTAGTTATTTCTTTCCACTTTTCGAATCTTTTGGATTTGACTCAGATAGTCAAGGGTTAGCCTCATAGAACTAGGTAATTAAAGTAAACATCCTAGATAGATGTTCTTTACAAGAACCTTTTCAAACATCGAAAGATGTCAAGCTCAAGATTGACTTATTCATTTGGGTTTGCTTCAACTTAAAGCATAAATGATTTCCTAGAGTCTAGGATACTTTATAATAAAGAAGTTAGGAATTGCTCAGTAGACTGACAATTCCCAAGAACTTTTAGAAGTCTTTGAGAAAAGTTTCCTAAGTTGGACAATTTTCATTTTGAATTTGAGTTGGTCAAGTTATAGTACAGTTGGCTCAAAGAAAATGGTAAACTTTCTCCTACAGTTTACATAGGATTTTTAAACTCATTAGGACAAAGTAGTCCTCTAGTGGGGTAAAAATCAAGTAACTGTTGGATCAAAGTAAACCATTGTACAAACATCTAAGTTAGATATTTGGGACAACCAAACTTCAAGTTCTCCAAAACAAATTCAAGTAAATCAAGAATTCTCAAAGTCTTGCGAGGGATAAGAATCCCAACTTTGTTACTAAATCCATGCACCAGTCATACCCAAAAATGGACTAGTAATTTGAATCCACCAAGTTCACATGTTTGTGCCTATATTGCACATCAAGGGACTGTGAATTGACTAGGGATGTTTTTAGATCCACCCTTATTATTCATTCACCACTTTGTATTTGACTAGTTTATCAAAAGTGCAAAGCGAGATAGTGTTTTTGAATCATTTGGATAGGGATGCCACCATAGAAATGAGACATGTTCTTCTAGTTCTAGAACATGACCATGTTCTTCCAGTTTTAGAACATGAGGCTCAGGGGTTGTCTACAGTAGATATATAGCTCTATTTTCGAGGATGAAAATATTTTTCCAAGGGAGGAAGAATGTAATAAAGTAAGTCTATGATCCAAGGGTCCGGCAGGTTCAGACAGATCTGAAATCGGACACCGTTTGGTCATCCGTATGTATGACCAAAGATCTTGAGTGTAGACTTACTAGGAGGTCTTGTACTCTTGTGAACAAGTGATCCACTTAGCTTAGTGGTTAAGTCTCAAGGATGTGAAGGAGGAGGTCTTGGGTTCAATCCCCATGGGGGACATGGGGAGAGTATTTTTTTCCAAAGAGATCTAGAGCCTTCTAGAAGCATCCACTTGAGTTAACTCGAGTTACCTGGGACACTTGGCGTACATGCAGTTACATGGCCGACACATGGCTAGTTAGTATCCACCTGCCCAAGAAGGCAGTCCCCTGGAGAGAGCTATATATAGAGGCATTTGGTTGGGAGGAGAGTCATCTCTCTAACACATGGTGGTCCTAATTCTCGTTCTCTTGCAAATTGTTTCTTGAAATCAGCCCAAGACATGTTTGGTGTCACTAGTCTAAGCCAGATATGCCCCTTAGTAAAGCCATATGAAAACCAAATGAAAGTATCCTTTCTATGATCTTCAAACAACCCACACTATTTAACTATTTTCTCATAATATCTAAGATAAGAGGTCATGCTCATACCATTGAATTCCACTCGGTCTACTTTTATCGAATCAATAATCTTTCACATTCTCTATTCCTCAAAGTTATTGGCAATTTTTTAATGAGTGTTTTCAAGAATTGAAATGTACGATTGGATATTTGGAAGTAGCCTTGTAGAATCTTCTCTTGTCTAGTCTACGATGTGATTCTACTTCAATGTCCAACAATTGCATCCTCAATCTCTGCAAGCTCCCACCTCCTCATGCTTGGCAATAGCAATACACTTGAAAATAAGCAATCACATATAGTTGAATATAGTTTCATGTCTGGTTCAAAAAAAGTGTCAAGAAATTCAGGTCTCAAATGCAAGGTGTTTGGTGTATATGTGTAATGCTAGGATACCAAAGCTAAATTGATGGTTCAAGTGTAAGATTTAATTCTTTCTATGAGGAAAGTCCAATTTAAGATTTATATATCCATATCATGTTCTTTTACCATCTTTTATACTTTTTACATTTGGTCACTCCATTTTCTGTAGAGAGTACCTGCGCAGAAGAAAAATGACAAGAAGAGTGTACTCACAAAAGAAAGCGTGTGTGAGACTCAAAATGAGTAGAACATGAAATGGGTGAATTCATGTGGATTAGAAATGAGCTTGCGAAGAGCATGGAGTAAGTTTCTCAAGCTTCTAACCTAGCACAAATGGGGCAAGAGGCCCTCCTCATATAGATTTGGGAGGGGCTCTCCAAAGTACATCTCATGTGGGATAATTCCCCTGAAAGAAGAATGAATACAATGGTAGAGGCAAATGAAAAGGTACCCAAATACAAAGGAAATACAATATAAAATGGAAATAAACTAGAAATGGAGTGCCTCTTAGATACAAAATGGATATGCAAGGCCTATTTGAGATTTTGAGGAGAGTGGTAGGTAGTTCATAGTTTTTGAAGCCATGGAAGAATTCCAAACAAAGACATTGGATATAGAGCCAAAGAAGTAATTAGAATATCGAGAAATGTATATACATACTATTAAAGAGAATTTTGAGAAAAAAAATCCCAAAATAGAGAGATTTTCTTTTAGTTGCATCTAAGACAATCAAGATAAATCCTACAAAGATAAATCCTACATTTATACCTGATCAATAGGAGAAGAACATGCAAAAATTTTGAGGAAAAGAGAGAGAGAAAATTGATTCCAAAGCTTGGTGCAATTTCTTAAAGATCAAATCACCACCCAAGAGGATTTGGCTAACTCTAAAACATATGCTAAATATTTGCAATATAATAACTAGATATGAAAGATTCAACCCTTTTTGAACTAGCTTAAATCATAAAGATGATGGAAGCATGTATTATCTAATGATTCCATAATCTTCTAAAACCAAGGAATACTATTCCTCATTGTTATCCAAAATTAATTTGATCATTTAAAGATCTTTTAGAGGCTCCCAAACAAAATTTCTTAGTGCTTTTAGGAGTATCGTTAATGTATTAGTGTGAAAAGGGCCAATGAAGTTAGTATGAAAGTCAAATTAAGTGGATTATGAAGGGATGTTTCGTTATTTCTTGTAAGAGAGCTATGAATAGAGTAAACACTTTTGCATCTAAGATTCTTCTCGTTTCTTTTTTGCAACCTTTTTTCTGTGGCTTTGCTATCCTTCAATATATTATTAGGTGATTTCGATGCCAAAATCTACGTATAATTCTTATGACTTCATATTCATCATTTTCTTTAGCAAGAAGAGAAGTATAGATGGAATTATTAGAGGTAAATTATTGGACTCTTGCAAATATCACATTAGGGGGTTACAATCAAGTTATTTAATTTTTGAGTATGTATATATGAGCTACTTGTAAAAATACACACTTTTTCATAAGAATTATTCTAAAAACAAGGAAGTTATGGCATTTTTAATGTTTTCACTATTTTCATGCATAGCTTTGTCCATTTCTTATCGACCATAAATAAAAAATTGATCTCCGTAGCTTTGCAATCCGACATCCGATTGAAAAGATTTTTGACAAGTTATGAAGCACACTCCTAAGCTTTTCTTAACGACAAACATCATTTGATTTGGAGAGGTTGTGTTCAACCAAAATCCCTCTCCAACACTTCAAAAGAGACTTAGCCTCATAGCTTTCATGTGCAAGTGCAGCCACTCATTCTTGTATGTCAAGGATTGGTGAGGACCAAAGTGCTTTAGTTTCGCTCAGTTTGCATAATTTGGGCTATTGCCATATACTTTTGGCATCAATTTTGTTGGTATTTGGAGCTCTAACCCCTCTCCAGCCAACCAAACATTTCAAATTTTTGTTGGGGCTTGGCAGCATTGTAGATAAGCACCTTGATGCTTCAAATATCGCTTCAAATTCACTTTGGAAGGCTTAATTTGTATCAGAGAAGTGCTCTAATGTTATTTTTTCTCTCTTTATTGAATATTAAGTTTACTTCCATTGCTTTTATACACTTTAATTAGTAAAGGGAGGGACTGAATTTTTATCATGGATACTGTTGGAGTTAGATGTCAGGGGAAGCATGCGAACAACACAAGGAAGAAGAAGAAGCTTGGAGCACAACACACAATACTAAATGTATTACCACTAGAATGTACAAAGATAATAACCCTTTAGGGCTATAGGCATATATGCAAGCCGGGGGAAAGAACCTCCTAAAGAGGGGAAAAAGTATTCAATATTCCTAGTGTGTTCACACACATCACTACCTAAATATATCAACAAATCCCCCGTGGGAGTGATGCGGTGAGCAAGGACAAGGCACTCATGTATAAGGAAGTGCCAAGCTATGTGGAATCAATCTAGCAAAAGGAAGTAAGCCCAAAGCTTTTTTGAAAGCTTCAAACTTCTCCCTAGGCAGAGCCTTCGTGAAAAGGTCTGCAATGTTCTCCTATGTGGGCACATACACCAAGCGGATCTCTCTAGTAGAGAACTTCTCCCTGACATAATGATAATGCACCTCAATGTGCTTAGTGCGAGCATGGAACACAGGGTTCCTCGCAACTGCCAATGCACTCTGACTATCAGTAAAGATGGCCATAAGGCATCTGAGCCACACACACTCAACAGTCGCTGTGAAAGTTGCCCTATACTCAGCCTCACAACTGGAAGTGGCCACAATAGGCTGCATCTTGCTCAGCCAAGATATGCATGAGCTACCAAGCATGAAGCAAAAACCACTAGTGGACACATGAGTGTCATAACAACCAACCTAATCACTATCAAAAAAGCATGCAAATATGGCAATCTTGATCCCCCCTTGGGATAAAACAATCCAAGGAGTCGGGTACCACTCAAGTAGTGAAACATGCGCTTAACCACCTGCTAATGCTTGACACTGTTACTGTTAGTGTCCATTTGAAAGGCCAAATGGCCACCGGACACTTCTTTGTATATGTTCTTTAATAAAACATATAGTGGCCTGGTCAGTCAGAGACGATAAGTTCGACAGCATTTATAAGACCTAAGAAGTCTGTCTTCGTGCTCCCTGTGTACTGTGTTTTCTACGTATTCTGCAGCCTCTGTGCGGAGTACTGTGTGCGGCCTTAGGAGCTCGGTTTTCTACTCCAAGCAGATTGTCATAGAGCTCTCGAGAAGGAGAGCGCACTGTGGTGCATCGCCATAGAAATACTTCACTGGTATCAGAGCAGTTCGAGGCAAACGATTTGTTCCTTTTGTGCGAGCAAAGCGAGCATCCCTTTCTCCAAGGCTTACGACCAAGGCGACGACCAAGGCATAGACCTTGGCATACCTTGTCATCCGAGTCACCGAAGTCATTGTTGGCGCCGTTGGCTACACGCGAGGGAGGACCTCAACGATCAAGGAATATAGAGGTTCCTAGTACTTCTTGGGAGGTCACCCATCCCAGTACTGTTCCCCCCAGAGCTCGCTTCACCGTGGCAATCTCTTGCCAGTAAGCTACACTCTTGTGGTGTCTGAAGAAGGGGAAAGACTAAGCTTGACATTACCTTGAACAAGTTTTGGTCCCTCAAAGCTTCATTCTTTGCTTTCAAAGCCTATTTTTGAAGCATTTTGGGGGTGTCTTTTGAGCCATTTTGGAGTACTTTCGCACATAGTTCTCTTCACACAGGTCCAAGAACATTAAGAAGAGTGCTCATCAACCTTTGGGGCTGTATTTTCAGCCACACTCGTAAAACTACAGGTTTCTCGAGAGGTTTTTCAGTTTTGGTGGGAGCAGCTGCTGCAAATGTATGCAGGTTTTTTAAGCCTAAAACATCAGAGTTGATAGACACTTGCAGGTGTTATTGGCTAGTTTTTGGGCTGTGTATTCAGCCTTTTAGTGTCATTTTATATATTGAGCACATACACACCATGTACGCTTCTGTGGATACCACTTATGTACGTCCATGTGGTCATTGATATAGCGGTCACGTTCTTTGCATAAAGCCTTTTACATTTGATAAAGAGGGTCGTGGTGAGGTTTTCTTAACTGGGAGACACCCAGATGTCGGGGTCTCTTCGGTGATGCAAGTGGAAGACTTACCCAGCCTTGCCATAGGAGATGTATGATAGTTGTTCATAGGTGCTCGATAAGCCTAGTTGGCTTCTATTGGGTAACTGATTATATGCAGTGGAGTCAGTGATTCACTATGCAGGTAGACATGTTAGTACTTGCAGTTTTATGATACTTTGACACTGGTCATATGCTAATTTTGCAGAGGATACTCTAGCAAAATTTTTCCAGATTTCTGGTTTAGTCAACTATACAATGGCCGATTTACTCCTTGATACACTTATTTGTTGGTGTTTGGAATCTTCTAGCTCCATTATCATTCTATTCAGTTCTCTACCATCATGGCATCAGAGGTCTCAAGCACATCCGGTGGATCAGGGTCTAGTGCTAGTGTTCCGAGGAGGAGCTATAACTTGCAGGGCAAAGACCATTTTGAGATCCGAAAATTTGATGGCACAAACTTTGCTCTATGGAAGAATCAGATTAAAGATATGCTGATTCAGAGGAGGCAATGGAAGCCACTAAATGGGATTTCAAAGAAGCCTGCTGACATGGATGAAGATGATTGGGATGAGTTAGATGAAATGGCTAGGTCTACCATTCGCTTGCACCTAGCAGATAATGTTTACTTTACAGTATTAGATTGTGAAAGTGCAAAGGAGCTTTCGAAGAAGTTATGCAATACATATGAAAAAGAGACGGCATCAAATAAAGTGTATCTGATGAGAAAGTTATATGACCTTCCTATGAAGGACATAGATAGTGTTGCTGCTCATCTAAATGAGTTTGGTGCTATATTCTCCCAGTTACAGGCTCAGAAAATCGATATGGATAATGAAATGAAAGCAGTATTGTTGTTATGCACCCTGCCATCATCATGGGATACATTTTGAACAGCTATTAGCAACAGTGCACCTGGTGGTAAACTCGTCTATGATGACATATGTGGAGCACTCTTGAGTGAGGAGATTTGTAGAAAATCTATGGTTGGCACTCAGAGTGGAGATGCATATAATGTTTGTGATTCTTACCAAGGAAAGAATCAGCAACGTGGCAGGAGCAAGAACAAGGAAAAGAATGGTCAACGGAATAAGAGTAGAACTAAATCAAGGAAGAGGGATATCGAATGCCATTATTGTCATAAGAAAGGACACATGAAGAAAGATTGTTATGCATTAAAGAATGCTAAAGGTAAAGGACAGAATGTTGATGGGCATGTTAAACAGTTACTTGCACCATCTACTTCGACTGTGAAGATTGAAGAAATTAATGCTATTTCTGATGATGTTGATGTGTTGACACTTGATAGTACTGTGCCATCTGAGGCACTTATGGCTGATTCTCTTTCCCACACCTGGCTGCTAGATTCTGGTGCTTCTTTCCATGTGACACCACATAGAGAATGGTTCTCTAATTATGCAACAAAGTCTCTTGGTACCATGAGACTTGGTGACTCTTACTAGTGTGATGTTGTGGGGATTGGAGATGTGGTTGTGCAGTTCATTGATGGTTCAAAATTTACTATGCATAATGTACGCCATGTACCTCAGTTATCACGCAGTTTGATGTCAGTTGGTCAACTTGATGACCTTGGTTACAAGGTGGTCTTCTATGCTCAGTCCTTTCGTATATCAAAGGGCAATATGGTTATTGCAAAAGGAAGCAAAGTTGGCTCACTTTATCCTTTATTTGTATCACAGAAAGAACACTTGTTAGTTGTTACTGAACAGCCTATGGCTTGTATTTGGCATGGTCGTTTGGGCCATATATCTCGTAGTGGAATGGAAAATATTTCTCGTTCTGGCTACTTACATGTGTTATCTTTCTCTGATTTTTCATTTTGTGAGCATTGTCAATATGGAAAGCAAACCAGAAATGTGCATAGAACGCACATTGACTCTTCAATTCAGCCTTTAGATCTCGTTCATACAGATGTGTGTGGTCCTATGCCCACTAGGTCCTTAGGTGGTTCTCTTTACTTTGTCACTTTCATAAATGATGCTACTAGAAAAGTCTGGGTATATCCTATCAAATCAAAGGATGATGTATTCCCTACTTTCAAAAAATGGTTTTCTTCAGTTGAGACTGAAAAAGGAACTAAGCTTAAGGCTTTACGTTTAGATAATGGGGTGAGTATACCTCACATGAATTCAGCCTTTTCTGTCAGTCTAGAGGGATTCGTAGAGAGTTTACAGGTCCTTATACCCCAGTACAGAATGGTGTAGCTGAGAGGATGAATATAACTATTCAAGATAGAGTAGTCTCTATGTTGCATCATGCAAAGCTCTCACAAGGTTTTTGGGCAGAAGCAGTATTGACTGCAGTTCATGTGATTAACCTTTCACCTAGTACAGCCAAAGGGCTGAAAGTGGCACAAGAGTTATGGATAGGGAAACCACCATATTATGATCATCTTCGAGTTTTTGGGTGTGAAGCATATGTTCATATACCCAAGAATCTTAGAAAAAAGTTGGACCATAAGTCAAAGAAATGCATTTTTCTTGGATATGGTCGAGAAGGACAATTTGGATATCGCTTATGCGATCCTGAAACACGGTCAGTGATCAGAAGTAGTGATGTCATTTTTAATGAGTCTAAGATGCATAAATAGCCCATTAAGGAGGTTGAAGTGAGAAGAATGTTGTTTGAGGATACTAGTCCTCCGGTTAGCATGCATAAAAATGCTGCACATAGGGATGTTCAAGAGAATGTCCATTCTGATCAGTCTGCACATGTTCCTCTTCAGCAACCATTGAGACATTCTGCACGTGTCTCACATCCACCTGATAGATATGTTCCAGGTTTAGATTTTGTTATGCTAACAGATGCCGGTGAGCCTTCTTGCTACAAAGAGGCTATGCAGATAGAGGATCATGTCAAGTGGGAGTGTGCCATGAAGAGTGAGTTGGATTCTATTCACAAGAATGGTACTTGGGACTTAGTACGCCAAAGGGTAGGAAAGCTTTACCATGTAAACGGGTATATAAGCTGAAATTCACATCAGATAGTGCTTCTCCAAAATATAAAGCACGACTTTTTGCAAAGGGTTTTAAGCAACAACATGGTGTTGATTTTGAGGAAATCTTCTCTCCAGTGGTCAAGATGACTACTTTGTGCATGTTGCTTGGATTCGTTGCAATGGAGGACTTAGAGCTAGTCCAAATGGATGTGAAAATAGCTTTCTTGCATGGAGATCTTACAGATGAGATCTATATGGAACAACGAGAGGGTTATGTAGTTCCTGGCAAGGAAAGTCTAGTTTGTAAGCTCAAGAAGAGCTTGTATGGACTTAAACAGTCTCCTAGACAATGGTACCAAAAGTTTGATGCTTTTATGAAGTCCCAAGGCTATTCTCGGAGCAATGAGGATCATTGTCTCTACACAAAGAGATGCTCTGATGGCAGCTTGATATGCTTGATACTTTACGTCGATGATATGTTGATTGCTGGGAAGTCCTCTTATGATTTGTCAATTCTCAAAAAGAAGTTGAGTCAGACATTTGATATGAAGGATTTGGGGGATGCCAAACATATTCTTGGAATGCGCATTGCTCGTGATAGGAGTAAAAGATGCATATACTTGTCTCAAAGTGAGTACATATCCAAAGTACTTCACCGATTCAATATGCAGGGTGGAAAGGCATTGAGTACACCTTTACCCACATATGTGAATTTGAGCAAGGATGACTGCCCCAAATCAGATGAGGAAAAGGAATTCATGACCAAAATTCCCTATCAGTTTGCAGTTGGTAGTCTCATGTACGCTATGGTAGCTACGAGACCAGACATTGCATTTGCAGTGGGAGTTGTGAGCAGATATATGTCTAATCTTGGCAAGAAACATTGGGAAGCGGTCAAAATGATTTTGAGATATCTGAGTGGCACTAAGGACAAGTGTCTATGCTTAGGTAGAGGGAAAGCATCCATTATTGTTAACACAGATTCTGACTATGTTGGTTGTGTAGACAATCGTAAGTCTACATTAGGGTACATTTTTCATTTTTCTAGAGGTGCTATCTCTTGGAGATCTCATCTTCAAGAATGTACAACTGTTTCCACCACAGAAGCAGAGTATGTTGCAGCAAGTGAGGCATGTAAGGAAGCATTGTGGCTTTCTCGTCTTGCTTATGATATGGGTTTACCTCAGCATGTACCTCGCTTGCTCAGTGATAGTCAGAGTGCCATTGCTTTGGCTAAGAATCCGGTCTATCATGCAAAGACCAAGCACATTGAGGTGAGCTATCACTTCATTAGAGATTGCTTAGCCACTAAGAGCATTATTCTTGAGAAGGTTCACACTCGAGATAATGTTGCAGATGCTTTGACTAAAGCTCTACCACAGGATAGCTTTCGACACTGTTGTCACTTGATGGGGGTTACTTGATTCTTGATCTTACGCACTCACTTGTATACTGTGTAACATGCCCATCAGGTGGGAGGTATAGTTTGTATACTTACACTCAGGTATTCTTTATCATTCTTTATTTTTCTCCCATAGTTACTCTGGCCATATTGGCCTTTAGTGGGAGATTGTTACCGTTAGTGTCCATGTGAAAGGCCAAATGGCCACCGGACACTTCTTTGTATATTTTCTTTAATAAAAAATATAGTGGTCTGGTCAGTCACAAATGATAAGTTCGACCGCATTTGTAAGACCTAAGAAGTCTGTCTTCGTGCTCCATGTGTACTGTGTTTTCTACGTATTCTGCAGCCTCTGTGCGGAGTACTGCTTGCGGCCTTAGGAGCTTAATTTTCTACTCCGAGCATATCATCGTGGAGCTCTCAAGAAGGAGAGCGCACAACGGTGCATCGCCATAAAAATACTTCAGACACATGGGCAATGCATAAACCTGCTCATCTATGAGACAACAAACTGAATATCTGGCCGAGTAATGCATAAGTAAATCAAGCATCCAACAGCCTGCTGATAGAGAACAACATCAAATGCATCAACACCATCATGAAGACTCAATTGTAAGCCTGTCTCCATAGGAGTGGCAATAGCCTTACAGTCTTCAAGGCCAAAACACTACAATAATGTGTCAATATATTTCGTTTGACACAAAGCCATTCCACCATCAACTTGCATAAACTGAATGCCCAAATAATGATGCAAATGCCCCAAATCAGACATCTCAAATGAGGCATGCAAATCAGCCTTAAAATCAACAATATGCTAGTTACGAGGACCAATGAGTCGCATGTCATCAACATACACAACAATGATAAGAAGCACATCATTAGCACACTTAACATATAAGTCGCTTTCAGTTGGATTGTTCTCAAAACCATGTGCAATCAGATAAGCATGGATTTTTTCATACCAAGCACATGGTGCTTGCTTTAAACCATATAACATCTTCTTTAATCTACACACCTAGTTTTCATGCCCTTTCTACACAAAGCCATGGGGCTGATATACTTCTTCATGCAAGTCACCATTCAGAAATGTTGTTTTAATGTCCAACTGATGTACATTCCAACCATGATGAGCTACAAGTGCACAGATGCTACGAACAATAGTCATTTGGCAAGCAGGTGCAAAGGTTTCATCAAAAGCAATGCCTCTTTCCTACGCATAACCCGTTGCAACAAGCCTAGCCTTATACTTGTCAACTGTTCCATCAGGCTTGTGCTTCAGCTTGTATACCCACTTAGTGCCAATGGCCTTCTTGCCGAGGGGAAAGTCACATAAAGACCAAGTACCATTCTTCATTGTAGCATCACATTCAGATTGCATAACAACCATCCAATTTTTGAATTTTGTGCTTCATCAAATGAAACAGGATCATTCTCATCACAGAGACTAGATGTAGCCATATCATAGCAATCTGATGCAAAAGAGGCACTATGAGAGCCTAAATGAGTACGATATGATAGAGGTGCATCTAATTTGTTGTCATGCAAAGTCTACACCAGCCATTTTGACATAGTTTTAGCATGCTCAATATCAGCTCTCTCATCAACAAGTGCATCATGTAAATCTACATCAGAAATGGAATGATCTACATCATCACATGAAACTTGTAAAGGCTGAGTAGTTGCCTCATTAGGACCAGCACTAGACTGTCCACCTGTAAAAAGAGGCAACAAAGTACCATACATGTCTTTGGAGCTAATAGATGTCTCCTTAGTACATGAAAGTAATGGCTGAATAGAATCTTCCACAAAAACAACATCACGGCTAACCAAAATGCGTTTAGTCTATGGATGATACAGATGATAGCCTTTACTTTCAGAACTATACCCAACAAAAACACATTTTACTACTTTATCATCCAATTTTTTGTGATGTTGTTCAGGCACTAATGCATATGCCAAACAACCAAAAACATGCAAATGAGCAACAGATGGCTTACGACCATGCCAAGCCTCATATGGAGTGATAGACTGCAGCGCTTTAGTGGGACACCTGTTAAGTACATATGTTGCACACATAACAACCTCAAGCCAAAAACAATGTGGTAAAGCCTAACTCTTGACCATACACCTCGCCATCTCCATGAGTGATTGTTCTTCTGTTCAGCAACTCCATTTTGTTGAGGTGTATATGGAACTATACATTGATGTTTTATCCCACGTTCAGCCAAAAATGCATTAAAGTCAGAAGACATATATTCCCCCTCTCAATCAGAATGGAGGGTGCCCATTTTACATGCTGACAGATTTTCAATCAAAACCAAAAACTGTTTGAAGCACATGAACACTTTGAACTTTGCTTTCAATGGATATACCCATGCATGCCTAGAAAAATCATCAAGGAAAGTCACGAAGTAAAGATAGTTTCCAAAAGAGGGTGTCTGCATACGACCACATGCATCACTGTGATCAAGCTACAATTTTTGAGGAGCTCGAATTGAACCATTTTTTGGAAAGGAGGAATGCTGCATTTTGCCCAAAATACAGCCTTCACATACATGTTTATCAAGTGCCTCAAGTTTGGGCAAAGAGGACACCATTTCAGATTTCTACAGGCGTAGCAAACTAGCAAAATTGAGATGACCAAAGCGTGCATGCCAAAGCTTTTCATCTAACATAGCTTGAGAATCATGCACTGCATATGCTAAATCATTCACAGATTTTTCATAATATATGAGCTTAAACCCACGAGATAAAATGCGAGAAGCAATACTCACATTGCCATTTGACAGATCATGAACTGTACATCTGTCATCAACAAATTTCACAGCCAAATTATTCTTGGCTAAGGCCGAAACTGATAACATATTCTTCTTGATCCCTGGCACAAATAAAGCATCTAACAATGTAAAAGAACTACCATCATTAGTAGTCAAAATGATCTTACCAACTCCCATAATAGGATAAGAGGAATTGTTAGCGCATGTAACAGTATTCCCTATAGGGGCTGGCTCGAGTGAAGAGAAGAAACTGCACTGCGAGGTCATATGTTTGGTCACCTCACTATCAAAGTACCAAACATTTGAGTCTACTGCAGACATGCATTGTTTACTACTGTTTGCATTAAGAGTTGTCCAAAACTGCAAATGTAGTAAACACCCATGCTTCATCTGGCACAAGATTAGTAGACTTTGTTTTCGGTGTAGAGGCCTCTGCAACAACCATTATGGCCTCTTTCTTCTTTGCCTCTTTAGCAGCCAGTTTTGGATAACTCTTAATCACATGATCATTTGCTTTACAGTATTTGCAGAACAATTTCTACTTTTTTTATTTCTTCTCATCTTTGTCTTCCTTCTTCGATTGTGCAGAGTTAGCAAATTTCTACTTACTAGTAGAAGAGCTCCATTTTCCTTTGCCATTTTGACCAGCCAAGAAATCTTGATCTGCAACATGCATAATAGACCTGTTATGTCTAGACTGATCTTCCTGCAACAGAACAAAAACTAACTCTTTAAATGTTAAGGCATTTGGATTGCCTTTCATCATCAGGTGAAGAGTAGAAGCAAAACTCTGATATGAGTCGGGACAGTCTGCACAAGTGAACTGTCAGGAAGGACTTCATTAGCAGAAATCAACTATTCTTTCATATCCTTGATCTTTGTTAGAAATTTGTCCATAGAATCACCTTCATTCATGTGCTCACTCTCCAACTATTTTTGGAGGTAAGCAACACGAGCCTCATTCCTAGCCTGGTATAATGTGGTAAGTGTATCCCAAGCATCCTTCGTTGTTCTGCAAGAGCGAATGTGAGGAATAATGCCACGTTTGATAAACAAAGCTATCAATGCATGTGCATGAGCATCTCTACCATCCCAACAAATTTTCTCTGTAGATTCCTATTCATGCAACAAAAATTGAAGCACGAATAGGAATCTGTAGAATATCACCATCTTCGACACCATCTCCATCAGCTCCAATACCTATATTTGCAGTACTTGTATTTGCAGTACCTATATTCGCAGGTGTAACAGGACGTCTTTCAACACCCTGCACAATATTCCATAGTCCTTTTGTGACCAATACATGATGCATCATATAAGCCCACAATGGGTAATTCGTACCATCCAACTTATGGTTTCCCCCTCCTAAAAGAACTCAAGCCACCAACCTTTACAAGGGATGACTATGAGAGAAATAAGGATGCGGTATACACTTTTTTGCAAAAGTGGAATGATCTGCATCAATTGAAGGGCACCCCACTTGAGTATCATGTGCTAGAAGTGAGTCTCTCACTTGGGACGCATGCTTATAAGTGGTGGATGAGTCTCAAGGAGGCAAATTCCATCCTACTGACAGAACTCAGTTTGAAACTCTTTTCGTGAAAGAGTTCTCCTCAGAATGAGGAAGAGAGAAACTAGGATGAGTGGGATAGGATCACTTAGAGAGGTAGGCCTTTGTCAGTCTACATATCCCACTATTGGGAGATCATACTAAAAGTTAAGGGTTTGGATGATTTTCAAAAAACTAGAGGGTTTGTTAGGGGCTTAGAAAAGCCATCAAGAAAGAGGTAAGAAGGAATACACCTAAAACTTTTGAGGAGGTGATCAAGTACAGTAAGATTTATGAGGAACATAATTGTCCTCAATGTACTCCTATGGAGATGGATCAACCCCTCAAACCTCTTAGTATGACCAAGTTCAAGAAGAAAGTATCGATGGGGAAAAACAAAAACTTTATTAAGAAATAAAGATCACAAGGCCCTCGATTACCTACTAAGCAGTATGAGAGGGCCAAGAGAGAAAACTTGTGTTTTAGGTGTTTGTCTCCTAGCCATGCACAGTGGAAGTGACCACTCAGGAAGGGGGAAGAAAAGAAGAAAGGACCAGAGAGTAGTACAGTCCCTGATAAGGGCAAAAAGGCAGTCCACCTAGTGCACACACTTCCTATTCATGGTAGCTCTAGCTGCAAGGGAGAGGAAGCGATGCACGAGGATATTGAGCACATGTTGTTTGACACAGTCATTGTAGTCACCTCAGTTTGGACCACATGACCTAGTTAAAGTTCATGGTAGTATACACGGGATCAGGGTGCGATTCACGATAGATGAATCTACCACTCATAACTTCATAAACTATGCTCTAGTCAAGAAGTTTAAGATTCCCCAATAGCCGAGTGCACAAGAGGATATGAAATACTATGGTATTCAATTTGGAAGTCAAGATTCAAGATTACACTAATCGTATGGACTTCCAAATCATGAATATGCAGAGGATAGATCTTGTTTTAGGAAGAGAGTAGCTATGAGGTTGGGAGACACACTTTAATGCAGTTACCAAAAAATTCATGTTAGCTAGCTTAAGAAAAGGCTAGGTGAATGTGACAACCTCATTCAAGATAGTGAGATAATAGAACCTATTTTTGTTCAATTTGTTCCACATGAGCCTGAGAACATACTATGCACTCGATAGAAATGGACGAAGAGTCACTTATATAAAGAGTGTCTAGTAAAGTCGAAAGATAGTTCAAAAGACAGTGCTACATGGGAGCGGGTTAGCACCCTTCAAAGACGGTTTGCCAATTTTAGATTAACTTCCCAAGAGTCTTCTTAAGGGGAAGGACATGGGGAAACAACATGGAGATATGACCACATACATCATATACATGGGGATGTAGTGGGAGTACTACTTCATTTATTCTCTCTTATTTGAGGACCTTCCAATACCATTTTTGAGGACAAAAATGGAATTAACGGGAAGGAAATGTCACATTGGACTCTCCTAGGAAGAGTTGGTAGGAACCAACCCTTAGACTTATTAAGAAGGGAACACACATGATTACCATGTGGCATTCATGTGTGAGGCCACCTTGGAGATCCTTTTGATAGTAGATTTGAGAGTTATATATGGAAGTAGTATGTGGCTGGGCAGAATAAGAAGAGACAATTCTCTATGTGCTCGAATTCCGAGATTGTAGCCAGTGTAGAACTCATCTTCTACTTTGAACTCCGTGCTACGATCCTTAAAAAATGAAGGGTGTTGCAGAGCTAAAGAGCGCAGAAAGCAGAGAAAAAAGACGGGCCCCAAAATTTTTCCGATTTGGACACACAATTTTTGTAACATAACCACTTTTGTATATAATTTCCGTTGTAAATGCACTGGAGGAGTCCTCTAGATGCATCCCCTCAGAAGATTAGTGAATTACCCATGTACATTAGTAGGAAGTTAGCAATTTAGTGAATAAAGTGCCGGTCTCTTGTGTGAAAGGACCAAACTTAGGGCACTAGTATATAAGTCAAAAGTGACTCATTGTAAAGGACTTCTTGTCATTGTGAAGGAGAGCACTTCTGAAATTTCGAGTTTGCCTCTTCCTTGCTGATTTTGATCTTCATTTTGCTCATGTATGTGTGTGTGATGCTTGAAATGCAAGTGTAGGACTGTTGTCTACCCCTTCCCCCTTGTTTTGAGTGGCTGTAGTGCGTGCGTAAGCTAGGAGAAGCAAAAACGCGGGTGTTAGTAGTTCCCGTAATTCACTGTTTCTGCCATAACTTGCAGCAGAGTGGTCAGAATTGAGTGAAACCACCACCATTGGATTCGTCTCGTCGAGAGCTTCGAAACGAGTACCCTATTGCCTATGTTCGGAGTTCTGGGCTGGGAGAAAACCTCAAAAAACCAAAACTGCTGAAAGTAGGTTTGCGGCAACACTTCCAGTTTTTTCAGTAGGTGCGGGTAGTATTGGTCTTTTCTCTTGCTTGGATAGTTAACTCACTTCATTTTCTATCACGTGTGCAAATGTCTTCATACACTTGGTAAGTCACTCCTTGGATTGATAATTAAATGTGTGCAAAGGACTCCACTATATGCACTTGTATTGCAACTGAGGTATAGTCTCATTGGTACAAGTCCTTGAGTCATTGCGGCTCAAGTACACACGTTTTTGGCGCCGTTGCCGGGGACGCACTCCACCAAGTTGCCTTCGTGATAGTTAGAGAGCAAGTGTGATCGAATCGTACTTGTAGAGGTGAATTTGTCCATTGACGAGTAGTATTCCATTTCAGCACTTGTCACTTCTCATCCTTGAGGTGTGTGTGATAAGTTTTAGGTTTAAGTGTACGAGGAGGGAAGAGAAGGAAGAGTTAGGGTTAGTTTAGGAGAGGAGAAGAGAGGAGAGGAGAAGTAGGAATAGGCAAAAAACCCAAAAAATTCACCAAAAAATAGACCAAAATTTCAAGTTCTGTCCCAAAAAGTATAAAAACCCAAAAAATTGACTCATTTGACACTTGCTGGAACTCTGGTATCGTGAGCGACAGCGACCGGTATCGTGGATCTGGTATCGTGCGTTCGAGGCCATTTCAGTGAGAGTTGGAACCCAAAGGGCAAGCTAGAGCAGACAAAGGTGAGTTCTTATCAAGATCATTCACTCAAAGCACTTGAAACATGCACAAAACGTGATTAAAACAGTGCGCAGTATCGCGGGGGGGGTAAAGAGAAGTTATTTCTGAGTTGTTGTGTGAGAGAGAGGCCTAGAAGGGAGGAGGAGTGTAAGAGCTGCAAGGGGGTGAGAAAATTTCCACATTTTCTTGTGATTTGGCTTGAGTATCGCGATCGGTTGAGTTCTGGTATCGCGATACCAAAACTCCCTTGTATCGCGATATTCGCCGTATATATCGTATCGTTTGATACCTAACTTGGTATCGCGATACCGCGCTGGTATCGTGACCCTGAGTTGGTATCGCGATCGCGCAATTGCGGTAGTATCGTATCGCTGGTCATTGACCCTGGTATCGCGATACCATTCTGGTATCGTGTAGCCAAGTCGGTATCGCGATCGCGCTTACTACGGTGATATCGTATAGTCTCCCACTAAGGACAGTATCGCGACACCATCGTGAGATCGTATCGTCTAGAGTCTCTAGTATCGTATCGTGGTGTTCCTAGGGAAGTATCGCGATACTATACTCAGTATCGTATCGTCGAAGTTTAAAGATCGTATCGCGATACTGTCACAGGTATCGTATCGGCCAAAAATTCGGTGGTATCGTATCGCTTCCTCCTAGAGTTAAGTATCGCGAAATCACACAGGTATCGTATCGGCAGAAGATCAGGTATCGTATCGTTGGAATCCTTTGGTATCGTATCGTCATAGTTCCAGTATCGTATCGTGTGCGGCAGGGGTATCGTATCGTCTGCTTCCCAAAGTAGTATCGCGACACCACACTGGTATCGTATCGCCTCTGTGCCTGATATCGTATCGTGGGCATGGTCTCGTATCGTATCGTGTGATTCTGGTATCGTATCGTAGTCAAAGCAGTATCGCCGAGAGCAGTATCGTCAGGAAGTGGTATCGCCGAGATAAACCCTTTCTTTAGTCAGACACTTTGAGCCTTTAGGAGAGCTAACCAAGGGGAATCTAAGAAGTATAAAGGGAGGCTTAGGTGTGTGAATGAACTTGAGGTCAGGAAGAGTGCTAAGTAGCCGAAGGAGTGTCATCTCTTCTATTGGAAGCACTGCTCAGGTCAGTCACCACTCCGTCTACTCAGAGACCTCTAGTGAATCTGAGGAAGACATACCCATGGCATCAGAAGACATGCAAGGTCCAGCACCACATAGGAACTTCATGTCTACAGTGGAAGGTGAGTACCGCACTGCCTTACAATATGTGTCCACAAATACCCAGGAGATTCCAATCTACCTGGATGGCTTAAACAGGTCCGTTGCCAGAATGGCAACAGTACAAGATGTCACCATCATACCACGACCAGCTGTCAAATACGAGGGAGGTGCTTACATTGACAAAATGGGTCACATCTATATAGTAACTGAATTTCCGGAGAGGATCAATGAAAGAGGAGAGATCATGGATCCCAACAACTCTGAAGAGTTAGTGACCACCCCTAGAGGCAGATCACAAGTATCACGGGTCTTGAGAGGAGACTTGATACCTCAAGACGAATACTTGTTGGAAGTCTACATGATTCACGGATCAGACTTATTGCTTCAAACTGACGTACCTGTTCAAGGACTAGGAGAAAGCCCCATGACATTCTATGAGTTGAAAGACCCAGATGACGAAACTAAACTCACTTACCTAGATAAGACTCAAAGAAGATATTGGCCTGTAGGTGCCCTAGACAAGGCTCGGCTGAGATATATGGGTGCGCCTGTATTTCCTCAGAGGGAGCAGGCAACTACCTCGCAGAATCCTTTTGGAAATCAACCAGAGACGGAACATACCACATCAGGACAGACCAGTCAAAGAAGTGTGCCCAACCGTACTCATGTACAGTTTGCAACTCCAGGTGAGCACACACATAATCAGACCCACACGGGGATGGGGAACCATTTCCGACCACCGGTCAGACCACGACCACCTGTGGGAGGACAGCCAGGAATACCTCCATTACGACCAGCTGTCCCGGTTTTCCCTGTAATGCCCAGACCACCTGAACCAATGAGGAGATTGAGACCAATCCAAGTAGCTAAGTTTATGAGAAACCATTACGATGGAGCAGGGGAGCCATATGATCATATTGCCGAATTTAAACAAGTTCTAAGAGCGGAGCAAGTAGAGGACTTCTTTGTGCAGTATGAGTCTTTTGGACTCACCCTCACAGGAACGGCTCTAACTTGGTTCCAACCTTTAGATCCCAATCGATTTGGAAACATGGAGCAATTCTTTCAAGAATTTATAGGAGAATTTACAAAAAGAGGGATTAAGCACAATTCTGCATCATTAATCCATAGCTTTAAGCAAAACCCTAATGAAACTGTGAAGACAGCTGCTCGAAGATTCAACCAATACGTGGATAGATGTCCTACGGCTGAGAGACCGACTCAACAAAAGATGATTTCACTGTTTTTAGATGGACTCTCTAATGGGACCCTAAGAACCCTAGTGTATGTAAAAAGGCTGCAAACATTGAGTGAGTGTCTTCAAGAGTGCATCGACTTGGAAGATAACCTTGCTGAGGATCTCAAAGGTACTACCGACCTCACAAAATCAGAAGACTCAAGAAGCACAGTGACGTCCAATTCTAGTAATATGGAAGAACTAGCAGAACTATTAGCTAAGAAACTAGGAGTCCAAGGACAGAGAGCTTACCAATATCCAGCTCAAAGAGTGCCTATGATGAGGAGGTGTAACTCATGTGGAGGAGAACATCCCACACACTTGTGTGCCAGAGGAGGAGCTGGTGCACAACCAATGTATCCACACAACAGACAGCAACAACAAGGGACTTCTTCATACTGTCACATCGAGCAAAAATATACCAATCATACAACTGAGAACTGTCCCTTTAATAGGCAAACACGACCTGTCAATCCACCACAATACCGACCTTATGGATACCCACCTAGAGAGCTTGGTAGGGAGATGCCTAGATACAATCCGTATCCGGTAGGAGCACAGAGACAATACGAGCAAGCATTGTATCCACCACCACAACCAGTATTGGGACCCCAACTATCTCAACCTCAACAAGTTGTACCTGTGAAGTATACTCAACCGGAAGAAAACTTGGAGAGAGCCATAATACCAGCTTCAATAGCGACCAATGTAGAATCAGCCAACCAAGGGTATGAACCTCCACCAGGAGAGTACTATCCATATGAAGCCAACATGATGGAATATGAACCAGCATATGACATGGCTTATTATGGATATGAAGGATTTGATCAGAATTATGGAACGGAAACTGCAACTTTAATGTATACAATGCCCAAGACACAACAACCGTTGAGACCTCCTATTAGACCACCCGGGCAAAGAGGACCATGTTATAGATGCGGAGGGGATCACTTCATTCGGGAGTGTCCTCGACCTTACAACCCTCCACCACCCAGGATTTGGGAAGGATATTGTAGTGATTGTGGGAAAGAACATCTTTTCAGAGATTGCCCTAAGAACCCTACAAAAACTCAAGGTCCTGCACCAATCAATGTAATAGAGGTCATAGAAGAATCTGGAAGTGATAAGGAGTACACTGTGCCGCTGAAAGCTATTACTAGAGCTCAAACAAAACAACAAAAAGGAAATAAACCGGAAGAAAAACCAGAGCACAATAAAACAATAGAACCAAACATTCAAGTAGTCGAGGATTCAGAGAACTCATGTGAGAATGCCCAAAACACCAAAGTACAAAAATGGAAAGAAAGACGAGAAAAGCTCAAGGAGAAATGGGCAAGAAACAAGAGCCAAAACAGCAAAAAACAAGCAAAGGGTTCTAGAAAACATAACGAACAACAAATGCATAAGGAGACCCATGAAACACCACCAATTCGTTCAGAGGCAAAGAAGCCAGGATCAATTCTAGCTGACCCAAAGCCAGAGGAATTGGACATGTGGCTAAAAGCATACCAAGCTAGAATCAAAATGGGACCAAACCTAGAACAACATGAAAGGCTCTACCCTCAAGGGGAATTAGAGAAAGAAAGACTGGCGATATGCAAAAAACTCATAGAAGTAGCACAGGCGACTCTAGAAAAAACTATCCCAATTTTGCCTGAAACAAGGATCGCACAGGACCTATATGATGTGTGTATCCAACCTAAGGATAAGGAACCTAGTCGGGAAGATGATCGAAATGAGCAAGAACAGGTATCATTAATACCCGACTTAGAGGAAGATTGGTCCAAAGACTTGTGGAAAAGAATTAGAGAAGAGCAATGGAAAAAGGATGGAATCAGTCCACCTCCTTTTGAGGAAATAATTGGAGCAGAAAGTCACCAAGATCTTAACCCAGAGGAAGCATATGAGGAAGTGTCAAGATTTGATAAAGGAAGAGAGGAAACCATGAGCATTTCAACGCTGCCTAACTACATGGGAGAATATGAGAGAGAATCTATAATAATACGAGCACCCACAGTGCATGGGAAAGAAAAAGGGAACTCAGAGGAGAGTTCACACAATCTAACGGAACTTAAGAAAACAAAGGTGCAATGTAAATTGACGGTGGAAGAGTTGCTTCAACTTAGACCACATCTATGGAGACAGCTAGCAAATCAAATAGAGCCACGGGCAGAGAAAGGAGAAATGAAAGGAAAGGAAAAAGAAAACCACTCCAAAATACGTGTTCCAGTTGATAAAGTAGGAGAATTTAGCGAAGGAGATGAAGGTAACACGTGCTTACCTGTCACCTACAATGGGTACATGACCAAGGCCATCTTAGACACTGGAGCCGGAGTAGGAATTGCAACGAAGGAAATTTGGGAAAAGTGGGGCAAACCAGCCTTACGACCCACTCGCATGAAGTTACAATTAGCAGATGGACATGTAGAGAAACCCCTAGGAATATTGGAAGGAATTAGGTTAACCACGTGTGGAGTAGAGTTTGAACACACATTGGCCATCTGTAAGTTCGAAAAAGCAAACAATTATGAAATGATATTAGGACGACCATTCATGCGACAGATGCGAGTAGTACAAGATTGGGGCAGAGATTCATTATATCTCCAACATCAAGGGAACACTACCAAGATAAACCTGCACACATTCGCTTATCGGGATGTCCCTCCATTACAATGGAATCCAGTCCACAAAGAAGAGGACGACCTGTCCATTCACAGTGCGGGATCAAGTGACCAATCTTGGATGCACGAGGATGCCCAGTTGTGGATGTGCAAAGAAGCCAAGAAGGAGGAGTGTAAAAAACAAATGTGGCCAATAGGGCACCCTAATTATCGATCGATAGAAGACCCCGATTATATGCCTCAAATTTTTTCAGATGAACTCTTTGAACCACATGGCTGGATGGAAATCCTAGCCACATTAGACGTTTGTGTGAATGAAGAAGTATTGACAATGAACGACTGTATCGACGAGGAAGGATATGATGTGAACCTCTACATGGTTGTCCTCCAAGAAGTAGAAGCAGGAGAACTTGCAGAGGAAGAGGAGAAAGAAGAATACGAAAGCATAGAAATGGAACCAGAGTTCGACTCTGAAGAACAATATTTAGAAACTATGCAAAAAGAATCAAAAGAAAAAACGACAAAAGTCTTAGCAATTGAGACTGTCCCAAGAATGCACGAGCATAGAGAGGACACAAGTAAAGTGGAACCTGAACCAGACCACTTTGAAGTTCCAGAACATTTTAAAAGATACGAGGTGGAAGAAAGGAAAATAGCAACTCAAATGCCTAAACGAGAAGCACGAGACGGAGAAGCCTATGATAACAAAGAACAAACCAAAAAAGTGGTTGTAACGATAGAAGACGGAGAAGAGAGGTGCACGTATATTGGGAAAGACGTATCAGACGAGGAAGAAGAGGAACTCATACACCTTATCCGAGAATATCGAGATGTATTTGCTTGGACGTACAAAGACCTTAAGGGTGTAGAACCTAGCATATGCGCTCATCGAATCCCTATGACTGCAGATGCGAAACCTTCTAAACAACGCCCTTACACATATAACGAGGTTTATGCAGCCAAAATCAAGGAAGAAATTGACAAACTACTAGCGGCAGGATTCATTTATGAGATTGAACACACAGAATGGGTATCGCCACTAGTTGTAGTGCCCAAGAAAAACAGAAAATTAAGGGTGTGTATCAACTTAAAAAAAGTGAATGCTGCAACTATACGCGACAGTTTCCCTTTACCCATCACAGACCATCTTTTGGAAAGAGTGGCCGGCAAGGAGGTCTATAGCTTCTTGGATGGATTCTCTGGTTACAACCAAGTAGCTATTGCAACCGAGGACCAGCATAAAACCGCATTCGCGACTGAATGGGGAATCTATGCATTTAGAGTGATGCCTTTCGGGCTCACTAATGCGCCAGCCACCTTCCAACGATTGATGTGTCATGTTTTCAAAGAATTTCTGAGAAAAAGCATGGAAGTATACGTAGATGATTTGTGTACATACTCAAATCAACGACCAGACCACATACCGGAACTACGGAAAATATTCAATAAATGTAGACAGTATAGAGTTTGCTTGAACCCTGAGAAATGTGTCTTCATGGTAAGACAAGGAAAAATCCTAGGACACATTGTTTCAAAGAATGTAATATCTACAGATGAGGACAAGATTAAAGTTATATTGGACTTATCAAGACCCAAGAATGCGAAAGAAGTACAAGCCTTTATGGGACACTGTGGATATTACCGTAGGTTTATTCACATGTATGCCATAATTGCTAAACCCTTATACGGTCTATTGACTCAGTTCACGTGGACGGATGAGTGTGAGAAGGCCTTCAACGAGCTTAAAAAGAGGCTGAGTACAGCCCCAATTCTAAAATCACCCAACTGGAACAAGCCTTTTCATATTCATGTTGATGCTTCTAACTATGCAATTGGATGTATCCTGGCTCAACCGGCCGATGAAGGAAAGCTTGATCATCCAATCGCTTACGCGAGTAGACAATTAAACCAAGCAGAGAGAAATTACACGACTACGGAAAGAGAGGGCTTAGGAATGGTCTACGCAGTGAAGAAGTTTAGACATTACCTCTTAGCCAACAAGTTCAAATTCTTCATTGACCATCAAGCCTTGTTGTATCTAGTCAATAAGCCTTGCAACACAGGGAGATTGGTACGATGGTTCTTGTTACTAATGGAGTTTGACTTTGAGGTAGTGGTCAAAAAAGGAAACACACATGTGAGAGCAGACCACCTTTCTAGGTTAAAACACGGAGAGCCACCTAACGGAGTACCGGATGAATTACCAGATACATATTTGTTCAATCTTGAAGTATGTCCCAAGTGGGCGGAACGATTAATTCCCATACTCACTCATGGCCCTCAGCACCCAATCAACAGGAAGAGCAAAAAGGAAATTTTTCAATCAAGGAACTTACACATTGTCGCAGGAAATATGTATTATAAGGAACCAAACGGTGTCTTATTGAGATGTGTCGAGGAGGATGAACAAAAACAACTGATTAACCAGGCACACATAAACAAATGGAAAACCCATCAAGGAATGCAGGGAACAATACGAGAACTAAAGAGGTTAGGCGTATATTGGCCTGATATGTCCAAGGACGTTCACGAGCATGTGAGTAATTGTGGGGAATGCAAAGAGACTAGCCCTGAGGATCACGTGTCCTTACCATTTTCTACCATAGCGCCTAATTGGAGTAAAGCACTAGTGCAATTCCTCAAAACCAAAGAGCACGAAATAGGAGCTAGCTTAGCAAGGAAGCGATCCCTAGAAGAATTGAGCAAGGAGTACGTGATAATGGGAAAACAGTTGTTCAAAAGAGGAAGAGACAATCAACTCAGATTATGCGTGCATGAAGGAGAGTATCTTCCCATATTAGAAATGGCACACGCAGGAGCTGCTGGAGGTCATTTTTCAGCAGACAGAACTGTCAAGATGATTCTCTTTGCAGGTCTGTGGTGGCCAACTCTACATATGGATGCTGAAACATATGTGAGAAGCTGCGAAACATGCCAGAGAGCAAAATATCCCATTAGAAGAGACGACATGCCTTTAAGACCCATGGTTTGTGCGAGAGCATTTACCAAGTGGGGAATTGACTTCATAGGACCAATCAACCCACCTGCGAAAGGATCACATGCGGAATACATCATAGTAGCCACCGATTACCTGACTAAATGGGTAGAAGCCAAGGCTACTAGAAAGACTGATGCTCAAACAACTGCAAAATTTCTCTTTGAGCATATTTTCACGCGTTTTGGATTACCTATTGAGATTGTGAGTGATCGAGGAACACACTTCCTAAATGAGGTAATGGAATCACTTATGAATGAATTCCTAGTAATCCATAAGAAATCGGCCCCATACCATCCCCAAGCCAATGGTCAGGCAGAGAGTTCCAACAAGGTACTATGTACGGTATTGACAAAGATTGTCAATAATGGAAGGTCAGATTGGGACAAACAATTGCATCATGCAATTTGGGCCTTCCGGGTGGCATATAAAACGGCCATTGGAACTACACCTTTCAACCTAGTGTATGGGCAGAATGCAATCTTGCCAATTGACTTCTTAGTGCCTACATTAAAAGTAGCTCAACAATATGAGTGGAACGGTCATGAATTGTCTCAGCAATTAGATCGAATTGAAAAGCTGCATGAGACTAGATTGCAAGCGGTAGCGGGCATCTATGCCGCTAAACGGAGACAAAAGGCATATTATGACTCACATATTAAAGATAAGGGACTAAAAGAAGGCGACTTAGTCCTAGTATACACCCTAAAACAGCATGCAAAGAAACTACAGAAACGTGGATATGGCCCCCTGATCATAAATCGAATCTCCACTAGTGGTGCAGTCAATCTCGCCACACTAGACGGAGACATCCTTCCTAATTACATCAGTGGATGCCGAGTGAAACGATTTATGGAGCCTCTGACCGACGAAATGCTAGCTAGACTATTGGGAGCCCAAAGTAGGAAAAGGGAAGAAGAACGAATACGAGAAGAAGCACGGCAGGAAGCCCTAGAACGCATTAGAAAACGCAAGGAGTGGATCAGGCAAAGAGATGAACGCTATCTCCAAGGAGAAGAGCCCATCCCTATGGCAAACTACCAGGTCAAAAATGACGATACAACGGTTATATGTAAAACACAACCTTACCTGAACCTAGGAATTGGTAAGACGGAGTATCAATTGATAGACGCATTGATCGACTCAGGAGCAAGCCTTAGCTGCATGCGAAAGAGAATAGCAAATGAACTGCAATTAGAATTGAATCCCACGAAAGCCAAACTAATAGGAATTGGAGGTCACACCCTAGATTGTATTGGAACAACTGATGTGTCCCTCCACATAGGAAATTCCTCCATGGAACAAAGAGTTCTAGTATGTGAGGATAACGATTTAATGGAAGACTTCATTCTAGAACAAGACTGGATCATTGAAACCGAAGCATGTATCCATCTAGCTCAGGGATATATTTCAGCCACGATAGGGCATAAGGAAGTTTTCAGCTTGCTTGAAGAGAAACCGTGTAATCAAGCCATATCAATACCTAGATCAGAAGAAGTTCAAGAAGCGATGAAAGCTAGTAGCTACTGTGCTCAACCCTCAGAAAGCACATGTGTAGAAACTGAAACTTTAATCATTCCGACAACCCCTGTAGTGTCGAAGCCACCCAAAGTGGATGAGAATCAACCAACCATCGAGGAGACACCCTCGCCCAAACAAGCTCAAAATATCCGAAGATCGAACTATTGGAAACCAACAAGCAGATACTTGAACAAACCACCATCCAAATATATATGGATACGAAAGGATCAGGTACAGAGTCAAAAAAAGTCTACAAGCGCTTTGAAGAAAGAAACGGACATCAACAAATCAGCCACAAAGAACTACAAACGAAGAGAACCAGTACAAGTATGGATTGCCAAGCCCCTGCTTGAAGCTCAACGACCTCGACATCAGATATGGATTCCCAAAAAGATCATACAAGCAGCTAAACAGAATGTGAAGACCAAGGTGGAAACGCCACAGGAGACGAGGCAAAGGCCACCACCACCAGAGAATCATCAGAAAAGATCACAAAGCAATGTCAAATTCCATCGGACTGTGGATAAGGGAAATGGAACACCAACAACTATACGAATCAAGAAAACCCGACAACCTCTCTCAGTGTTCTCAAAAGGGGTGTGGAAACCAAAGCAACCACAAGGAGCTACCGATCAAGGAGAGAGAGCACCTACTTGCACTCATGAAGTACACAATGCACTTAAAGTATGCATAATAGGGCGACATTACACGGCCACGCATTTGGCACATGATGCTCCAAACAAGATTAGTGGTGCACATTCTCCAAGGGAGATTAGCTCTCAGCTTGAACTCAAATAGGAATGGATCTACAGTGTAAATAAATAAAAGCTTCGGCTATGCTAACAGTTGTTCTCTTTCAGGAAAATGAAAAAGAAACTAAAGAGGTGGTAAGAGATCTCAACTATGGGGTTATGGGAACGGAGTGAAGAACGACGATACTCAGAAATGCACCACACTACTGCATTCTTTGGTATGAAACTAATATACTTCACTTACGAGTGCAGATGTCTTCTCAAGATTCTGAAGCAACCATACCTGAAGAAGCCATGGATTTCCCACCCCAAAGTATTACAAAGGCGAAGGGACATTGGTTCCGGGAAGATCAACCTGACGGGGAATCAATCTTCCTTGCAACAATCAAAATCATGGACACCGATCATCAATTTACTATTCTGTCCCAGGATTTTCGAATACTGCATGGGATGCCATCTATACAGGATATCATGACGAAAGCAGGCATTCTCAAGTATTTCGAGTTGCCCATTTACAAACCAGATTTCCAAAGATGTACACAGGTGATGAATACATTACAACCAGCATTACATGACCCGTTGGTACCAGAAGCTAGAGTAATGGACAAAGTTGGAGAATGGGTAATTATTTAGTTCACCCATGAACTGATCAAGGAAGCTTTTGGATGGGAGAAAGATGGGATTACAGGGGTGAAGGAAGAAAGCCGAGGTGCCAAAACTAGAACATTCACCGAAATTAATCGGGTGGACATCGAGGAGGCGGTCAGGCTAATTCACCAGCATTTCTGCTTTCCTAACATGCACCGATACACGGCCCCACGAAAAATCATCGTGCAATTACTGTCGCATGCAATCAAACAAATCGGGAATCAAATTAATCTGACCCCATATGTGCAGGAAAGATTGTTCGAAGCGAAGAAGCAATGAAAAAACAAGAAGTTCCTCAATGGAAGTATTGCACTGACCATTCTGATATACCATGCGCTAGGCATCAGGGAGCATCTACAAGAAATGCCCTCATCAACAGGTTTAGCTCAATATGCCAAAGTAGCAACTGTCCCTAAGAAAAAGAAAAAGACAACCATTGTGGAGATGGCGGAACCAAGCTCTCAACCCAGAATGAGAGGCACAAAAAGACTCAGAGAACTCGAGTTACAGGAAGAGGACACACAAATTCGGAAGAGGGTCCATGTTGTTCCCAAGGCCACGATTGAGAAAAGAAAAGAAATAACGGAAAAAGACTTGATAGAAGCTCTTGAAGAGACACATCAATATACAGAAGGGCAAGTTAATTTGCCAGTGCAAGGTCACCACTATAAGCAATCACAACAAGCAACAGATCAGAAAGCCAAGCTCACAAAAGTTCATAGATATAAAGAAATAGGCTTGGATAATTCTAGTTCGGTCTCGGAGAAACAAGAAGAACCAGACACTTCATTGCTTAATGTCGATATTCAAAGCGAATCAAAAGATGATGGACAGTGGGAGGAATTAAATGAAGTGGACTATGGCGCAACCCAAGACGGACACAAGGAACAGGATCAGACAAAAGAGGTAGACACAAATGCTACTAAACAGCCGGAAGAAGAAGAAAGGCAACAACCTGTTCAATCAAAAGACGCCTCCACTACCCATATCAAAGAAGGTAAATCCGATAATGAGGAACCATTAGTGCTATCAGAGGATAAGCCTCAAGAAGAAGGACATGATGAAGAACCCTTCACTCCACTAAGGGTTGTGGCAGAACCATCCCCCATGGACGTCACGTTTCAAGGAAGTGCCACGAAATCTAAGGGTCAAGGTAAAAACAACGAAGAACTGAATGTACAACTACAAGTCCGACAACCACATAACGAAACTATTCATGTGGACAAAGGGAAAGATGTACACACAGGGGAAACCCCAAGTATACCAAGGACATGGCTAAACGTCGATATAGCTCAGCTCAAGCCCGTGGTGCAGGATATGATTCGAACTGCACTAGACACTCAACAGTTAATGCTTGATGCTGATGAAGATTACGATCAGGCCATGCGTGAAAAGCAGGAGCTTCAAAAAGAAGGTGTGGATCTGGCTAATAGGTTGTCAAAAGCAGAAGCTCAAGCCTTAAAGAAACACGAGGAAATAAAGAAGACCAAAACACAATGCCAGATATTAGACAAGGAAAATGACCAACTAAAAGAACAAATTTTGGAGCTCACGAAGAAATTAGATATGACAGAAAAAGAGAAAACAAGGATCCATGCTCGTAGTAAGATCCTCGAATCACAGCTCAAGGTGAGTATGGAGGAAGCTGACCACTTAAGGAACAGAAACAAGGAGCTCATGACAGCTCTACTCAGTGATCAACAACCGACAGAGACTGCCGATTCAAAAAAGGACATGAAAGAACTGGAAGAAAAGATTACAAAGATGGCAGATCAGCTCAAACAGGAGCAGGCCGTCATTGCTGACTGGGAGCAACGGTATATGAACGACACTGCAGCTCTACGCAAGAAATGGAAAAAAGCTGAAAATGATTATTTCAGACAGTGCAAAGAAGACACAGATCACATGAATATAGTTGCACAGGAATTAATCAAACATCAGGAAAAACTTACCAAGGCTGAAGAGGAGCTCAAGAATAAAGATGACATCATTAAACGGCTGCAGGAGCAGATTGAGCTAAAAGAGAAACAAGGGACACCAGTAGTTCCTCCAGAAACCACGGCTACTGTGGAGGAAGAGGTACGTCCTCTCTCTCCCCCCTTGTATCATTCACCAATAAGGGCGGAAAAGGAGGTTCCACTAGAACCTAACACACGCGACATTGCAGAATTGAGCAGACCAGAAAGGGCACTACTGGTGTCCCAGCTCACTGCTGAATTTGAAGATCAAATAATTCAGATAATGAAAGAGGCTCAGATTGAGCATAAACAATTGGATCAAATTTTGAAGCCATTCAACGTACCATACGGCCTACTTAAAGAACAGACGCGGCAGTATTTAAAATCTGCAACGAATAAGGATCCGGACCACAACCTCCACTTTAAACATGACACGTTCAATTACACTCAAGAGGAGTTCGAGAGAGCAGATCCGATATGGAGACGAAAGCTTTTGGAAAAGAACCCTACATTGCGGGTACAGTGGGAAGCATCTCCATATGCACTTCAAGTCAATCCATCTTTTTGTCCTGTACCCCGCAGACGATCTTGGACGCAATTTTGGGAAGGACAGCGCCAAGGCAATATTAATAACCAGTGGCTCAATTATCCATTACTACCTAGTCCGCCACATAACTACCTACCGACAGAAGAATATATGGTCAAAACAATGGAATTTTGGATTGCAAGATATGCTACAGTTCCGGACTTAGCCGTCAAGATGACCAACAAAATATTCAGCATGCTTATTACAGTTTTGAAGGTGTTCCAGCATGCTAAGTACACATTTTTAAATTTCATCGGCATTACGCAGGGCTCAGAAGCATTAATTTTTGATTTATCTACTATTCCCAGCCGACTAACTATCATGGCATATTATTCTCGTCTCATGTTTTTGCCATCGACGTATATGCAGACGTTTGAAGAAGCATTCTTCACAGGCTTCTTTGAAATTGATTCAGAAATTTTTGTGAAGATGACTTCAAATTTAAATGCAAGACTGGTGGCCTATGAAACTAGCTTCTTCGCTGATCACAGACAGGCGCCAGAAGACGGAGTGAAGTCAAAGCAATGGAAGGAATTTATGATATGTCATGCAAATCTGCTGAACCAACGAGAGCAAACAGCCATCCAAACATACACGCGTCGCCTCAGAAAGCCTGTCGAGGACGACAGAGTTCAGGAGGAGGGACGTGTAGAGGGACAATCAAGCAAAAAGAAAAGAAGAAGAAGGTCCAAGTCCAAAAGTGCGCAGTAAAAGATAAAACATCAAATGATCAAGGACCACTCTCTGCAGGAAGCCCCGCAGGGGCGCAACACCCATCTCTGCACAGAGCCCCGCAGGGGCACGCACCAGGCTACAAAGCTAAACCCCAGGGTCCCGAGTAGTGGACTTTTCAAACATCAGAGTAGGACCAAAAGTTAGAAAGGGGTAGAGGCTGAAAAGTTGAAGAGGGTGACTAAGAACAGCACATTCCTAGTCACTGGTGGCGTGCGTGGCAACCCGAGTCAACGGGCAAGACAACTACATCAGGCTCTCGAGTTGTAGAGCTTGAATCAAGAAGGCCATCGAATCTGCATGTCTGTTTAACTGCAGACAACACTGACCAAGGGGAGCGTGCAGTGGAAAAGCTGAAGCGCCTCTAAAACGTAATGCAAGATCAAGAAGCAGACAACACTACCCACGGGACGCGTTCGCGAAGCAAAGTCTGTCAAGGGACGACAGAGACGAAGAGGGGGAGAGTGTTGCAGAGCTAAAGAGCGCAGAAAGCAGAGAAAAAAGACGGGCCCCAAAATTTTTCCGATTTGGACACACAATTTTTGTAACATAACCACTTTTGTATATAATTTCCGTTGTAAATGCACTGGAGGAGTCCTCTAGATGCATCCCCTCAGAAGATTAGTGAATTACCCATGTACATTAGTAGGAAGTTAGCAATTTAGTGAATAAAGTGCCGGTCTCTTGTGTGAAAGGACCAAACTTAGGGCACTAGTATATAAGTCAAAAGTGACTCATTGTAAAGGACTTCTTGTCATTGTGAAGGAGAGCACTTCTGAAATTTCGAGTTTGCCTCTTCCTTGCTGATTTTGATCTTCATTTTGCTCATGTATGTGTGTGTGATGCTTGAAATGCAAGTGTAGGACTGTTGTCTACCCCTTCCCCCTTGTTTTGAGTGGCTGTAGTGCGTGCGTAAGCTAGGAGAAGCAAAAACGCGGGTGTTAGTAGTTCCCGTAATTCACTGTTTCTGCCATAACTTGCAGCAGAGTGGTCAGAATTGAGTGAAACCACCACCATTGGATTCGTCTCGTCGAGAGCTTCGAAACGAGTACCCTATTGCCTATGTTCGGAGTTCTGGGCTGGGAGAAAACCTCAAAAAACCAAAACTGCTGAAAGTAGGTTTGCGGCAACACTTCCAGTTTTTTCAGTAGGTGCGGGTAGTATTGGTCTTTTCTCTTGCTTGGATAGTTAACTCACTTCATTTTCTATCACGTGTGCAAATGTCTTCATACACTTGGTAAGTCACTCCTTGGATTGATAATTAAATGTGTGCAAAGGACTCCACTATATGCACTTGTATTGCAACTGAGGTATAGTCTCATTGGTACAAGTCCTTGAGTCATTGCGGCTCAAGTACACAAAGGGGATCATCAGGAGTTAGTCCAACATATACAATCAAGCTATCTGACAAAATTTCATATGCAACAAAACCTTGATCCTTCAAATCTTTGATCTTTGTAAGAAAAATATACATAAAATCATATTCATTCATATGGTCAATGTTTAATTTTTTTTGAAGGTAAGCAACATGGTATTCATGTGGGAAGAGTATCCCAGACATCCTGGGGTATTTTGCATGTGTGAATATGAGGGATAAATGCATGTTCAATAGAAAAAGAAATCAAGGCATGTGTCTATGCATCTCTACCGTCCCATCAAAGTTGCTATTAGTTACTGGGGTTGTTGGTGGTGTACCTTGCATAGTAAAAATAAGAGTCATAAGGGGACTAAAGATAGGGTTTTCACCAAAAATAGAGCCTACAACATCCTAAATACCACCTGCATTAACTATACTTTGAATATATGTAGGTATAATATGACGTATTTCAACAACTTGTATGATATTGCATAATCCCTTTGCAACCAATACATGGTGAATCATGTACACCATGATGGGTAATTAGAACCATCCAAGTCAACCTCTATAAACAACATGTAAATACATAACTGTTCTCACTATAATATGATGTAAAAATATGTTGGTTGTTTAAAAGTTGAAGAAAACTATCTTGCGGAGTTCCATTACGCCTATAGTAGACTTCACGGCGCTTGTACTAGCAAACAAAAACCCAAACAAAGATTGGCACATAAGGATGAAATTGCCTACATAGTCACTATGTTAGTGTGCTTGGAGGCTCAAACGGGATCAAATTGAATTTTTGCCTATACCAAGCTCATTTGTAGTATATATATATCCTTGACAATCCTCACCAAGTTTTGTAGTGATTCGATAAAGTGAGTGAAAAAGTGTGCTATTGATGAGCCTCAAGAAGTAATAACATGCTCTAATACTAATCGTTGGAGTTCGAGGAGTGAGAACACATGTAAACAACACAAATGAGAAGAAGAAGAAGCAGCTTGGGAGCACAACTCACAATGTATTATGGACTATGAAAAATAAAAAAATAAGTAGCATGTTACATATATATAAGATGTAGGAAAAAACCTCCTAAAGAGGGAGATGATTGTCCCACCAGTCTTAAGTGTGTTTAAACACATCACTACCAATAGCACACTCAAAATTGCTCCTTTGAATGATTGAATGGGCCTATTTTATAACATAAAGAGCAAACTTGATGCCATCTCCCTTTTCTTTCTCCCAATGATTTACTCATATCCTTTTCATTGTAGGCAAAACTCATCACAATGTCTTTGTCGTTTTATCAAGGTCTATGATTTGGTCTCATCTAGTGTTGAGGTATAGCCTTTATGAACTACCATCACTTCTCAAAAGTTGTGGGTTCATCTCAACAAGATAATTACATTTGTCACCATAATGGAATTGTTCATTGCTCACCTCTACAATGACTTCTCCAAGGATGATGCACCTTTATGTATTTGAATTTCTAGTTTTTTTTTCCAAAATGACGTGATAAGACCCTTTGCATGGAAACAAGCTTAATTCATGTTCTTATACCAAACCTAGCCCTTCTTTCCCTGTAGTACCAATCTAACATTAAGATATATTTCATTGTGATCCTCAATAAGTATTCCTTTTTGTACATCGAATTACACCATATGTACACCAACAAATGAGGTGACCCTCTTCTTGCACACAAAATGTCCTCCCTTTTAGGTTTTCTCTAAATCAGTCTATCAAGAGGAGGGATTTCCAAAGGATCACATACCATCCTTCCAAGAGGAGGCATTTCCAAAGGACCAAACACACATCCTTCATTTGCTCCACCGAGCAATCCATGTATCAAACTATTATATCATTGACATCTCCTAGAAAGGGCTGCTTGAAGAATTTAGAGCCCTTCTTGGAGCATCCAACTTGGGCATGAAACAAGAGTCTTAAATCTTATGTAATCATGATTCTAGATTGAAGGTTTTAGAAATTGGACTCTTGAGTCTCACAATATTCAGAAAATTATTAAGTGGCTTTCAAAAGAACTACCACCCCAATTTCAAAGCGGTAGCTATCAAGAGCCTACTATCCAATGTAAAAGTGCCCAATTCCCATCATCATGTACACCTCATCTAGTATTAGTGCATGCATACACCATAAACCAGTATAAATATGAAAAAAATTGAAAGTTGAGATGTGGAAGTCAGAAAAATACTATTTTTTTGGGGTTCATCTTTGTGAGCGAAAATCTCATGGATGTTCAAGCCTGTGTAGCTTAGAGGTTTGACGCCTTGAATCTCTGGGAGGAAGTCTTGAGTTCAAATCTTCGCTGGACATATCTATGAGTTCCTCAAAAATGGGTGCCTCTATCTTACTAGGTCGGATGTGTCTATGTTGCTAGGTCGAGTGTGTGTGTGTTTCCAATTCATTGTACTCTCAAAAAAAAAAAAAAAAAAATCTCCATGGAAATTTGTTTTTAAAAAGAAACTTTTTGATCACTGAATTGAATTTGAAAGGGGAAAATGGATGCAGACAAAATAAAAGAATTCAAATTTCGACCATCCTCGCATATATAATTTTAAACTCCGAAATTGGTATGAAAGAAGGCAGGCATTCACAGAAAAATCAACATAATATGTCAATCATTTCGAAAGTCATTTGACCTCGAGCACTGCATACAACGTATATGCGAGCAGAAATGCTTGTTGTGTTCGCTGCTCTAGCGACGATCAAAAGTCCTTCATTTTCTTGTCTGCCGCTGCTGCTGGGAGCTCGATCTCCTTCATCCCATGGGTGATGATCGTTCCGCTGCCTCTGCACCCATGGGTTCTCGTCTTCCTTCCATAGAACGTGATCTTCTCGTTCCCGTTCTGCAAGATCCAGAAGACCCCATTAAAGCTGGTCCTTCTTCGAATTCTTCTCACTATTCCAGTAAAGAGGTCAGTCTGATTCCTTCACCGAGTCAGGTTCTATCTATCTGTCTGTGTGCAGATGAGAATGAGATGTGAAAATCTATTTTCTTATTTAGTCCTAAGATCTTTGGATTCATGAGTTTGCCGATTCAAGGTGTGTTAATGAGGTTGTTTGGAGGATATTTGCGATTTTGGAGCGTCCGGGAAATGTTTCATTGAAAAACAGCACGAACACGAGCATTTATTAACCGATACTTGAGTAGCTCACAAACCATTTAGAAAAAGCAGTTCCTCACATACACACGCACAGGCACACACACACATGCACACAAACACACACACACACACACATGCATACACACACATGCATACACACACATGCATACACACACACACACACTCACAGAGAGAGAGAGAGAGAGAGAGAGAGAGAGAGAGAGAGAGAGAGAGAGAGAGAGAGAGAGAGAGAGAGAGAGAGAGAGAGAGAGAGAGAGAGAGAGAGAGAGAGAGAGAGAGAGAGAGAGAGAGAGAGAGGCTGTAAAATCCATTGGAGGCTGACATTATACAAATCACAAGTACGTGTGCATGTTGTACATCCTTAATTTTTCAAAAGGTGCAAAATAGGATACAACAAGGTATGCTATGCAATAAGTGTATAAGATCCATGTAAAGGTGGTATACGCGATAGAAGCTCTATCTCCGTGGGTGTCTATATGCTTAGGATGATACCGCAAGAGAATGGTCCAAGGTAGCTAGTTATATCTTGTAATGCTATGAGGGTGTAGCAAATGGTACATGTGAGATCTTGAATATAGAGATCTCCTTGTGTAAAGGAAAGTGGATTGTTTCGACAAAAATTAGAAATCGACTTTTGAAGGGTGAAATGGTGTCAGATAGGTAAGTATTATACATGGTTGGATCATTGTCTTTGAGTGCTTTAGGAATATGTGAGTAACTTCTCATGCACAAAATGACCATATTCAACCAAGTATGGTTTGACTTTTTGACTTTGACCTAATTTAATAAAAATGTTCATGAATATGTACAATGAATGATGCAATTAAGATAAAAAATGTGCAAGGTTGAATTTCTAACAAGTTTTAAATGCTAAATTCCTAATAGTAGTCCACATTGAAGAGGAGGGAGTGGAGTTGCCTTGCTCCCCTTGGAGATTGTAGTATCACCATTGATTTTTTTTTTTTGGTCATTTTTTTCGGTAATGTACATCAATTTTTGATGTACTTCATACTCGACAAAGTCCCTTTATTCTTGAGTTAATTTAATAAGTCTTACTGTCATATTTGTACCTTCTTATTGAATTTTCTCTTTATTTGATTAGCAAATATTACTGTCGAATCCATTGTATGAGATTATTCCTCCTTGAAACCAATTTGAAAATTTGATTATGTAGAGTCTTCTAGTTTATAAGGCTAGGGACTTCCTCTTAGAACGTTAGATGCCAATTAAGGGCATTCCTAGGTCTCTTCCTCAAACCACAAAAAGATCAAAAGCATAAATAAAAATGCACTAGTATTCACGTTTTATGCATCAACTCACACTTATACACGAGGATATGATGTGATCCTTTTCTTCTACTATGCGATCATCTTTTTGCATCATGGGGTTTTGAAGTTTTGCTTGGCTATTATTGCCTTCATCCATATTTATGGATGATGGATGTCATTGATAACTTCATACATACTTTTTGTTCTCATATACACACCAATATTTTGGGTTTGGAGCTCTTGATGAACAAGCACAAGGCCTATGATGTACACAAGGCAGTGGGTATTGTTAATGGTGCACATGCCACACATCCGCAGGCTACAAACACATCATACATGTATACTTGTACTTTTCACAATACATACATGATACATGTATACAAAACACAATATAATGTTCTTGAAATCTTGATGGATTACTAATTTTGATTTTTTATGTCTCTTAGAAGGATGTAATTTTCAAAAAGCAATGCGTTGTACCAAAAGTCAAGAGTGGGAGCATGTTATCCAAGTGAAGGCCTTAGGGAAAGGGCAATTTATTTTCGGATTGACGGGCTTTGGTGTATCACCTTGTGGTAAAACCCCCAATAATGTGAAGGAAAGCGTGAAGAAGTTGATTGGACATGTTGATGCAGACACTTTTATGTGCCAAATGTAGATCACATTGCGGATGATGTTGACAAATGTAGTTGGTTGTGGATGCATCAAATGATACATAAAACGTGCGATTTGGACATATGGATTTAGAGGAAAGTGGGGTTTGGACAAGCAAGCATCTTATCCCTCTTCTTCCGAGAAAAGAAAGCTAAGCGAACAAGAAGGCATGGAATGTGGAAGCTTACAAAGGAGCAAAAATTGCTCGTCCTCGCTTCTTTTATGTTGAAGATATATCTTTTTGGAAAGTGAGAAGCTTCTATTTCAAGGAAATGGTTGTAGTTATTGGATATGTTGGTCTTGCTTTTACTCCCTCTTCTTATTATGGATTGAGAGAACTGAAGCGAATGATGAGATCATATTCATTGCAAATGATCTCAATGTCATAAAAGAAAAGTGGAGAAAATATGTATCGTGGATGCACAACCATCTTTGACGGATGGCTCATACTAGACATAGACATATCATCAACTTTCTTTCTTCCTCTATTCATGGGATCATATTTTTGAAATTTGGTGATACATCATGTCATAAAAAATCTGGTGAATTTATGTTTAAACACTTGAAGGAGATCATTGTTGAAGTTGGTCTTGAAAATGTAGTACAAGTTTGCATGGATAATACATCCAATTGTGTAAGGGAAGGAGAAATGGTTGAAAATGAATGGTCGCACATTTTTTTCACAAGATGTGCATGCCATTGTCTATATCTTTTTTTTGAAGACATTGGCAAATTGGAGTGATGTCCAAATGAATTCAACGTGCATGCAAGATCGTGAAATTTATGACAAGAAAGGAGAAAGTTTTAGCATTTTTTAGACCCCTTAACTCAAGGGGATAAAACCTGGCTTTACACCTTTTGCATACCATTATATCATGTTAGAGAATCTTTTGGATGACAAATGCTTACAAGGACCCAGGAATGATAAATTTATGAAATGAAAATGCTTAAAGTCAGCCTTACGCACTAAGGTGTAGTAATGCATTTTGGCATGATGCAAAGCTTACTGTGAATGTATATGCAACAATTTTGAAGATCCTCCGTTTATGTGATAGGCAAGGTGGAACCATGGGGCTTATATACGAGCGCATGGATCGTATGATTAAGAAATTGCAATGTATGGATGATGTTGATGAATTAAAATTGAATGAAATAAAAATTTATGCATTGATAGATGGCACATGATGCATTCACCATTGCATGTAGTGGGATAATGGATTTATGTTGCATCCCATATGGTAAGATAAGAATCAAGAAAGTGATGTTGAGGTGCATGGAGGATGGATAAAACTTTTGGAGAAGTACTGTAATGGAAATGTGTGAATGATGCGTGATTTGATGGAAGATTATGACAAGAACAATTAAGGCTCATTTGCTTCACTTGTTGTTCGTTATCTTAGAAGAATGCAAGAAGGTGTGAAGTGGTGGGAGATGTTTGGAGTTTGCACACCTTAATTGAAGACACAAGGACATATATGTGGAATTACAAACCTCTTTACAGAAAGAGTTATGAGAGCCAATGCTTGGGCATCTCTAGAATCCCATCTATGCTGATCTTGAGAATCTTGACCACCAAAAACTTGAGTAGGTCTAGGTGGGGTTTGTGTGCTAGAAGTAAAAGTAGAAGCTTCCCCCAAAATGATCTCTCTTCTTCTTTTCCTTGTAGGTGTGGGTCTAGGTCCCTCAAGACGAGTTAAGTCCGCTATCACAAAGTCCCACAAATCTTTTGCTATCAAAAAATTTTTAATCACGAAACTCCAATATGCATAATTAGATCACCCCTCAATATTGTTGATTCGGTGCGCTCCAGCAATCTTCCAATATTGACAAAACACGAACATACCACACTTAATCATACAAATGATGAGACTGTTGGAGATAGACGTCTGCGGAAGCACGCGAACAGCACAAGGAAGAAGAAGCTTGGAGCACAACACACAAGACTGAATGTATTACTAGAGAATGTACAAAGATAAGTAGCCCATTAGGGCAATAGGCGTATATACAAGCCTGGGAAAAAAACCTCCTAAAGAGGGAAAAAAGTGCCCCGGCGGTCCTAGAGTGTTCACACACATCACTACCTAAATATATCAACAAATCCCCCCTGGGAGTGATGCGGTGAACAAGGAGCTGGCACTCATGTATAAGGAAGTGCCAAGCTATGTGGAAATCACTCCACAAAAGGAAGTAAGCCCAAAGCTTTGCGGAAAGCTTCAAACTTCTCCCTAGGCAGAGCCTTCGTGAAAAGGTCTGCAATGTTCTCCTGCGTGGGCACATATGCCAAGCTGATCTCCCAAGCAGAGAACCTCTCCCTGACATAGTGATAATGCACCTCAATGTGCTTAGTGCGAGCATGGAACACAGGGTTCCTCGCAACTGCCAATGCGCTCTGACTGTCAGTGAAGATGGTGGTGGCAGAAGATTGGCCAACACCCAAATCAGCCATAAGGCGTCTGAGCCACACACACTCAACAGTCGCTGTGAAAGCTGCCCTATACTCAGCCTCACAACTGGAAGTGGCCACAGTAGGCTGCTTCTTGCTCAACCAAGATATACATGAGCTACCAAGCATGAAGCAAAAACCACTGGTGGACACACGAGTGTCATAGCAACCAGCCCAATCTGAGTCAGAAAAAGCATGCAAATCTGGCGGTAGTGATCCCCCCTTGGGATAAAACAACCCAAGTAGCCGAGTACCACTCAAGTAGCGAAAGATGCGCTTAACCGCTTTCCAATGCGTGACTCCTGGGCAATGCATAAACCTTCTCATCTGTGAGACAGCAAACTGAATATCTGGCCGAGTAATGCATAAGTAAATCAAGCATCCAACAGCCTGCTGATAGAGAACAGCATCAAATGCATCTCCAGCATCATGAAGACTCAATCGTAAACCTGTCTCCATAGGAGTGGCAATAGGCTTACAGGCTTCAAGGCCAAAACGCTGCAATAATGTGTCAATATATTTCGTTTGACACAAAGCCATTCCACCATCAACGTGCATAAACTGAATGCCCAAATAGTGATGCAAATGCCCCAAATCAGACATCTCAAATGAGGCATGCAAATCAGCCTTAAAATCAGCAATATGTGTCTCAATAGGACCAGTGAACAACATGTCATCAACATAGACAACAATGATCAGAAGCACATCATTAGCACGCTTAACATATAAGATGCTTTCAGTTGGACTATTCTCAAAACCATGTGCAATCAGATAGGCATGTATCTTCTCATACCAAGCACGTGGTGCTTGCTTTAAACCATATAATGCCTTCTTTAACCTGCAAACCTGGTTATCATGCCCTTTCTGCACAAAGCCACGGGGCTGAAAAACATACACTTCTTCATGCAAGTCACCATTCAGAAATGCCGTTTTAATGTCCAACTGATGTACATTCCAACCATGATGGGCTGCAAGTGCACAAATGCTGCGAACAGTAGTCATACGGCATGTAGGTGCAAAGGTCTCATCAAAATCAATGCCTCTTTCCTGTGCATAACCCTTTGCAACAAGCCTAGCCTTATACCTGTCAACTGTACCATCAGGTTTACGCTTCAGCTTGTATACCCACTTAGTGCCAATGGCCTTCTTGCCAGGAGGCAAGTCACATAAAGACCATGTACCATTCTTCATTATAGCATCATATTCAGATTGCATAGCAGCCATCCAATTCTCTGAATTTTGTGCTTCATCAAAAGAAACAGGCTCATTCTCATCACAGAGACTAGATGCAGCCATGGCCCATAGCATAGCAATCTGATGCAAAGGAGGCACTATGAGAGCCTCAACGAGTACGATATGACAAAGGTGCATCTAATTTGCTGTCACGCAAAGTCTGCACCGGCCATTTTGGCATAGTTTTTGCCTGCTCAATATCAGCTCTCTCATCAACAAGTGCATCATGTAAATCTGCATCAGAAATGGAATGATCTGCATCATCATATGAAACCTGCAAAGGCTGAGAAGTTGCCTCATTAGGACCAGCACTAGCCTGTCCACCTGTAAAAAGAGGCATCAAAGTATCATACATGTCTTTGGAGCTAACAGATGTCTCCTTAGTACATGAAAGCAATGGCTGAATAGCATCTTCCACAAAGACAACATCACGGCTAACCAGAATGCGTTTAGTCTGTGGATGATACAGACGATAGCCTTTACTTTCAGAACTGTACCCAACAAAAATACATTTTACTGCCTTATCATCCAATTTTCTGCGATGTTGTTCAGGCACTAATGCATATGCCAAACAACCAAAAACACGCAGATGAGCAACAGATGGCTTGCGGTCATGCCAAGCCTCATATGGAGTGATATACTGCAACGCTTTAGTGGGACACCTGTTCAGTACATATGCTGCACACATGACAGCCTCAAGCCAGAAACTTGCATGCCTGGAAAAATCATCAATGAAAGTCACGAAGTAAAGGTAGTTTCTAAAAGAGGGTGTCTGCATAGGACCACAGACATCACTATGTACAAGCTGCAATTTCTGCGTAGCCCGAACTGAACCATCTTTTGGAAAGGAAGAACGCTGCATTTTGCCCAAAATACAGCCTTCACAAACATGTTTTCCAGGTGCCTCAAGTTTGGGCAAAGAGGATACCATTTCAGATTTCTGCAGGCGTAACAAACTAGCAAAATTCAGATGACGAAAGCGTGCATGCCAAAGCTTTGCATCTGACATAGCCTGAGAATCATGAACTGCACATGCCGAATCATTCACAGATCTTTCATAGTCTATGAGCTTATACAGCCCACGACATAAAATGCCAGAAGCAATAATCACATCGCCATTTGAGAGATCATGAACTGTACACCTGTCATCAACGAATTTCACAACCAAGCCAATCTTGGCTAATGCAGAAACTGATAACAGGTTCCTTTTGATCCCTGGCACAAATAAAGCATCTGACAAAGTGAAAGAACTACCATCAGCAGTAGTCAGAATGATCTTACCAACTCCCATAACAGGATAAGAGGAGTTATTGGCGCATGTGACAGTATTCCCTGTAGGGGCAGGCTCGAGTGAAGAGAAGAAACTACGCTGCGAGGTAATATGTTTGGTCGCCCCACTGTCAAAGTACCAAACATCTGAGTCTACTGCAGACATGCACTGATCATGTGAAGATGGGTCAAAACTGCAGACAGTAGTAAACGCCCATTCTTCTTCCTGCACAAGATTTGCAGACTCTGTTTTTGGTGTAGAGGCCTCTGCAACAACCATTCCAGCCTCTTTCTTCTTTGCCTCTTTAGCATCCAGTTTTTGACAGCTCTTTATAATATGATCATTTCCTTTACAGTACTTGCATAACAATTTCTGCTTTTCTGATTTCTTTTCATCTTTATCCTTGTTCTTCGATTGTGCAGCATTTGCATATTTCTGCTTACTAGTAGAAGAGCTCCATTTTCCTTTGCCCTTCTGACTAGCCAGGAAAGCTTGATCTGCAACACACATAATGGACCTGTTCTGCCTGGACTGATCTTCTTGCAACAGAACAGAGACTAATTCCTCAAATGACAAGGCATTCGGATTGCCTTTCATCATCAACCGAAGAGTAGAGGCAAAACTCTGATATGAATCAGGAAGACCATTCAGAACGGTCTGCACAAGTGAGCTATCTGGTATAACCTCATCAGCAGAAATCAATTGTTCCTTCAGGTCTTTGATCTTTGTAAGAAAACTGTCCATAGAATCACCTTCATTCATGTGCTCACTCTCCAACTGTTTTCGGAGGTAAGCAACACGAGCCTCATTCCTAGCCTAGTACAAAGTGGTAAGTGTATCCCAAGCATCCTTTGCTGTTCTGCAAGAGCGAATGTGAGGAATAATGGCACGTTTGATAGACAAGGCTATCAATGCATGTGCCTGGGCATCTCTGCCATCCCAACGAATCTGCTCTGCAGTAGGTGCAACAGAAACAGCGGCACGAACAGGAATTTGCGGAATATCATCTTCGACACCATCTTCATCAGCTCCAACACCTGTATTTGCAGTGCCTGTCGATACAGGTGTAACAGGACGTCTTTCAACACCCTGCACAATGTTCCACAATCCTTTTGCAACCAGTACATGTCGCATCATATAAGCCCATAATGGGTAGTTGGTACCATCCAACTTATCCTCAACAGCCAACATATGAAATACATCACTGCTTTCAGCCATGGCCAGTGACTAAAATACCTTGATGCAGAAAATTGACTGTATCTCAAAAAGTTGAACAGAAGTGCCTAGACGAGTTCTGCTAGACCTGTCGCAGACTTCGAGACGCTTAAACTGGCGAACAGAAACTGGTATATACCTTTGGCACAAAAGGACGAAATAGCCTGCACAAGCGCTGCGATAGTGCGTTCGGAGGCCGAAACGAGCTCAGATCGCGATTTCGGCACAACAGAGCAAAGCCGTTTTGATCTCGAAAACACCCTGAGTATGCTCATCAAATTTCATGCGAATCTGAGACTGCAAACGGAGGAGTGTCGACGGTGCCCTAGAAGAAGCGACGACCTGCTCTGATACCAATTGTTGGAGATAGACGTCTGCGGAAGCATGCGAACAGCACAAGGAAGAAGAAGAAGCTTGGAGCACAACACACAAGACTGAATGTATTACTAGAGAATGTACAAAGATAAGTAGCCCATTAGGGCAATAGGCGTATATACAAGTTGGGGGAAAAAAACCTCCTAAAGAGGGAAAAAAGTGCCCCGACGGTCCTAGAGTGTTCACACACATCACTACCTAAATATATCAACAAAAAAGATAGAGAGAGATTAGACAACATGTGTAAAGTGTTACGTGAGCCATTGCTTACTCACACCATCATATATACAAATGTCAATTTACAATGTGGGAGCAAAACTCTCAACCACTATGTGAACAGAAATAGATGGATGAGTGTATGTAAAATTTACAAGAATATTCAGATGTAGGGACATAAATCTGAATATGTATGAGATGTATGACATGATAGGTTGTACAAGTGTATATGAGTGACAGAAAGAGGAAAGATCAGTTTGAAACTGATATTCAACAAACCCTAATCTGATTTTAGGCTATGGAAGACCCTAAATCAGATGTGTGTGTGTGATAGATCACATACTTACAGAATTAGCATAGAATGCTAACATGTCAGAAATCCTCATACTCATGTGAACACACCTTCTCTAACACCTCATCCGAATGCATGTAGCATGCATGTACTGATTCTCCTTTAGATATGCCAAATAGGACTCTTCCTGATATGGATGCCACTGCCTCCATAAACTCCAAGTAGTATGTGTGTGCATAAAGAGAATATGTACCTGAATTGTTAACATGAGATGCAATCTTATGTTAAGTTCCATCCAATGTCTTTGAAGTACACTGAAATCTTCATGTAGAAGACAATCTTCAAATACATCATGTAGATGGCTGATCCACACCACCAAGCTGCCGATGGGCAAGTCCTCTCCATAAGCAAGAGTATGAGCACACTCTTCTCCAAGGACTCCATAGCTTCTCCTCAACATGCTCATAGAGTGCACCATGGCTTCCCATGTGTGCTAGAGCACCACCTCTAATGAGGGACCAAAAACTGGCGTTGCCAATTGGTGTAGGATGTCTCAAAGTGACCCAAGGACTCTTTTATAGGCCTCAAGGACTTCTAGCGATAAAGCGCTTTTTCTGACAAAGTTTGGCGATGGATTTAAAATAAAGCTAATCGTTAAATTTAAAAAACTCAACGCAGGCTTTTAAAATAGCTTTTGCTTTATTTTTTAAATCATCCACTGAAAGTGCTACTTGTCCTGCTTTTTCACACTTCTGACTACCTGATGAGTGATCTGACAACATTTTTATGATCCATGCCGAGAGCTATCAAATGAGATCAAAACCCTAGATCAGCAGAAAATTAGGGTTAGTGTTTTCTCCCAAATCTGATCTCTGATGATTGCATGTCATATACCATTAGAAAGCTCTCTTTAAGCTCTACAAGATAGGCTCATAAAATTTTCACCCATTTTTGTGCCAAAAATGACTAAGTACCAAAATTAGGGTTTCTGCCCTAAAATGATTTTGGACTGATTTGACATTGTTTTTCAACAATCCCCCCTGCAATGTCATATTGGTACAAACTGAACTGGATAAGAAACTTCATTCATCTGCAAACTGTCATAAGCTTCAAACTTGTACTCCTGAATTGACTTTCAAAACCTTTTCTTCAAAAGTCTTCTACAAAACTGAATTTGCTTTCTTCAAACTTAAAAAACAAAACTGAATTTGCTGAATATGAACCATAATACCTGAGAAAATATGCAACCTAGATATCCAATAGTGTATACATCAAGCAATCAGTGCTTGACAACATATGTAGCATGAACTGACTCTGAACATGCTATCTCCTGTCTTCTCAAACTTGTAAACATACTCTAGGATCCACATATTTGCATTTACCTTACAAAAGGTTTCTCAACGTGCTTCTGCTGTGTCATGTAGATACACTAAACAAAATCAGGAATCGAATCCTGGGACTTGTGACTGACAACTCACAACTTAGTGTATTATGAACACTAGCTGGTTCATATCTGGCTGTACTCAACTCAACTCAACTCAACTCAACCCATGAGTCTCAAAATTTCATATCTTTGACGTCATCTTGTCTTCATCTTTGTTCTATTTGTAAGTCTTTCATACTGTTTTCCTTCCTTCAGAGTTTGGTATAAACATATATGTGCGCACCTTTGAAACATACCTCTCTGAAATATCAAATTTCTCTTCAATAGAATTCTTGAACTTTCTCATGAACAGGAACACCTAACAGGAACTTTCTCCAGACATCTTCCTTCTTCCTTCTTCCTTCAAAGCTGGAACATAAAGAGAAACTGACAAAGGGAATATAGGAATACCTGATATAGCCTATAGGAATACCTGTAGGTATGACTTTGCATTCTTTTACATATGGCTGAAAATAAGTCTTCATATTTCATCACCCCCCTGGATTATTTAACACTAGTATCCAAAATTCTTCAAATTATATCAGACTTTATGAAATCTGGAACGTCTTCCTTCGTTCAATAAATCTGATCTTCAATAATCAATACCTGTATCTAAAACAAAATTTTAGGATCCATAATCTTTTGCAACATAACAAGTATCTTCTTCTTTTTCTCTGCAACACAAATCTAATAGAATTTGAATCTTTGACTTACTTCTTCCAATGCTAAGAACTTTTCAAACAAAGGATAGACAATTGACTCATAAATACTCAAGATCTTCAAGATCTATCAATATCTCTCTAACAAAATACTTGTGTAGAATCTGCTTTCATCAAACCTTCATGACTGAATGTTTGATTTGCTACCTGAATGTCTCTAAGTGTCCATGATTGTCACATAAAGTTGTAAAACTTTTCTTTAACCAAATCCTGTCCAAGAATCTTCAACTCCTACTCGAACTTAAGTGGACAAATTCTCACTTTGAGAACTCCAAAAGTTGCAAGTTGATACTTCATCTTTTCATATTCTACCCGGGTGAAATGTGATAGTATCTGCTTGACTTTCTTTGGTTAACTCCACTTCTCAATCAAGTGATAGGATCTAATGGAACTCCTTTTTGAATACAAGCATGTATCCAAAAATCTAGACAATCATAGAAAGTAGATTCTTCAATTGACTGGTACAACAAAAATCTGAATTTTCTTGAATTTTCTGAATTTTTTCAAAATATTGAAATTCCTGAAATTTTCTGAAAATACTGAAATTCTGAATTTTTCTTG
>CM035424.1:108477854-108480354 GCA_020310875.1 Ceratopteris richardii
GAAGAAAAAGGACACCAAGAATGAAGCACATGACAACTCAAAGGACAAGGACAAAGAGAAGGCCAACGTGGCCTCTAGTGTCGTCCTTGAGGAGCTATCAGATGCAGAAGATATACTTTGTGCTACTATGGAAGTAGATCATGTCGAAGTTATTGACACTTCTATTGATATTCGTGCACAAGATATGTAGATCACAAAGAGGGATTTGATTGATGCCTTGCTTACTGTGAATGATTCTTTGTCACAAACATGGATTGTAGATTCAGGTGCATCGTTTCATGTAACTCCTATTAAGGAGTGTTTTACTACCTTTCATGAAGGAAGCCATGGACATGTATATCTTGGAAATAACCATGCTTGTTCTATTGAAGGTATTGGCACAGTGCATCTCACAGTGGATGGTACTAATGAGCTGGTTTTGCATGATGTAAGGTATGTACCAAGCATCAAGAAAAGCTTATTATCTTTTGGGCAAATGGATATGCATGGATATAGTACCCTCTTTGAGAAGGGGTCATGGAAGCTTATCAAAGGCTCTAGGCTGATTGTTAAAGGTACAAAGAAAGGGACTCTTTATTGCTTGCATGGTTATGCCTTGCTGGGCAAGTTTATTGTTTTGGCTGAAATCCATTCACATATGGAATTATGGCATAAAAGGCTTTGCCACATGAGCCAAAAAGGCCTTGATAAACTATGTAATTTGGACAAGTTTGATGCTAAAGGCTCAAAACTTGATTTTTGTAATGAATGCCAATATGGTAAGCAAGTAAAGAATTCCTACTACTCTGGTGTCTCTCGTAAGTCTAATGTGCTTGATCTTGTTCATTCTGATGTTTGTAGCATGCCCACAAAATCTATGGGGGGTGCTCTTTACTTTGTTTCTTTTGTTGATGACTACTCTAGGAAGCTTTGGGTATATTTGTTAAAATCTAAAGATGAAGCCTTTGCTGCATTTAAGAAATTTCATGCATTTGTGACCACTCAAACAGGTAGAAAGCTGAAATGCTTACGTACAGATAATGGGGGTGAGTTTACAAGTGCTGAATTCAATAGATTTTGTGAAAATCTTGGTATTAAGAGGGAGCTAACAGTCCCATACAACCCCTCTTCCAATGGTGTGGCTGAAAGGTATAATAGGACTTTATGTGAGAGGGTGAGATGCATGCTGTCCACAGCTAATCTCCCTCATGGATTTTGAGGAGAGGCTTTGAAAACTGCAGTTCATGTTTGCAATCGATCCCCTCATATGTCCTTAAAAGGTGGCATTCCAGAAGAGGTTTGGTCTGGCAAACCAGCTTCATATGACCACCTACGCATCTTTGGTTGTGATGCTTTTGTGCATATAAGGCCTGAGTTGAGAAGCAAGTTAGATGCAAAGTCCATGAAAGGAATCTTCATGGGTTATGGAGATGAAGGTGAAATGGGCTACAGGATTTGGCTACCTCAACTCAAGAAGGTAATACGCAGCTGAGATGTGGTATTTAATGAGGCAAGGCTGCTCAAAAACAATTGTGCCTCTAAAGATGACCATAAAGGAGTCAAATTTCAGCATGTACAGCCACCAGTTAAATCTGATATGAACCCTCGGGATGCACCACATATGGCTGGAAATGACAATGAGCCCGTGGTTATTGAGCCAGATGATGCTGGACAGCAAAATGATGCTCTTGAAGGGCATATGCAGCCACCTATTCATGCTGAAAACAGGGCTGGAAATGATGTACAGCAGCCCGTTAACAATGAAGAAGTTAATGTACCTCCTGATGCAGATCCATTGCCTGGTAATGTGGATCATTGAGTAAGAAGATCTATACGTCCTAGGAGGCCAGTGAATAGATATGATCCCTCTATACATTATATTATGTTATCAGATGAGGGTGAGCCTCTTACTTATAAAGAGGCAAAGCTATGTGAGCACAAGAAGAAGTGGGAGTTAGCCATGCAGGAAGAGATAAAGGCCTTGCATGCAAATGATACTTGGGATTTGGTTGAGTTACCCAAAGGAAGGAAAGCCATTCCCAACAAGTGGGTCTACAAAATCAAAACTGTTGATGGCAAACCCAAGTATAAGGCAAGGCTGGTTGCTAAGGGATATGCCCAAAAAGAGGGCATTGATTTCCAAGAAGTGTTCTCTCCAGTGGTGAAAATGACCACTTTACGTGCGTTGTTTGCTCTCACAGCTGCCTTGGATTTGGAATTATTCCAAATGGATGTTAAAACAGCCTTTTTGCATGGTGATTTAGATTAAGAGCTGTACATGAAACAGCCAGAAGGATATGCCATTCTTGGAAAAGAGCATCTGGTATGCAAACTGAAAATGAACTTATATGGGCTGAAACAGGCCCCCAGACAATGGTATAAGAAGTTTGATGCATTTATGCTCAAACATGGGTTTAAAAGAAGCTATGCAGATCATTGTTTGTACACCAAAAAGGATGAAGATGGCAGCCCAATTATTCTTGAACTGTATGTAGATGATATGCTGCTGGCTGGGAAGAAA
>CM035424.1:108487854-108780354 GCA_020310875.1 Ceratopteris richardii
TTCATCTTGAGAGTATCTTATGGATTTGAAATGCAATGAGTATAATTTATGCTGGACTTGACAGACATCAATGGATGAAGAGGAACTATGCAGTGTTTATGTGCCAACAAACCATCTTTATCTAGGAGACATTTTCCTTATCAACTCAAGGGACATCATAAGGCCAAACCTTTCCGTTCGTGAAGGCATTGGTGAGCTTTGTCAGTTGGAATCTCTTATACACTAAATTCAGAAAGTTAACCATGGTTGTTTTTTAAATTTTTTTGACAGAGATTGTGGTGTCAGGTGGTATGACAATGCCACAATTGATCTTGCCAAAAGAAATATGAAGCATAGATAGAGCCCAATGAGATCCAATATACCCACCCAACTGATATAGTTTATCCAATGTGAATATGATAAAGCTTTAACATGTTTTCTTTTATTTTCCCTGTCACATGAATTGGATGATATTTAAAAAAAAGGCATGTCAGATTCTTTTGCCTGTGAGTTCATCACTGAAAATGCTGCTGTATTTCCAGAATTGGAGTTACGATGTGTCTCAATACTGTGTAAAAAAAATGTTTTTTCTTTTAGTGGCAGCACCTGGATTCGGCTCCAAGAACTTTATTTATTTGCTCAACCTTCAAAGACACATTTGACAATGTTGTTGAATGGATATTTAGTTGGAGAGCTTCAACACCAATGCACTTCCAAGCTTGATAGAGGTCACATCTCGTTCGTAGTATCAACTTGTTCGTGCTCATGCAAGTATCTCCATACCACTGTACATAGATTGTGTTTTTTCGACTTGTTGATCAATGAGCGGATTAAAAGAACCATGATCTCAGATACGTATTGGGAACTTCTTAATGTATTTTGAACTTCCCACTAATTTATTCATGTGGATTGTAGCAGTGGTATCATCGGGATTGAAAGTTTTATTGGTACCTGAATGGTCAAGCTTGTCTTTTTCATGTTTTTTTATTTCGGAGTCCAGCATTGATATGTGAGAGTGCAAACTATCATCCACGGTTTCCTCCACAAATGAATGGAAAAGAAAACCTCAGGATAGTCTCACTTGTGAGGGCAAGATCTTTGTTGATGTTAAATTATAGGCTGATATGTAGGTTGTTGAAAGAAGCTAAATGGCTTGAATTCAGTTTTGGCTAGCATTTGCCCAGCCATTGTAACAGCAGAAAATTAAATATCCCATTTATTGACTAATCATAGCTGCAAAGATTTTTAACTAATTATTACTGCTCTTATTGAGAGGAAGTGATTTCAGTCTCGCACAATTTTCAGTCTCGCACAATGGTCTTGGTTTAGTAAAATGTTGTGACTCATTTAACACACGTAAGGATTACATTAGAAATGCATGTTTCAAAATTGGTGTTCTAACACTAGTTTGCTCGGGGCATGGAAATTTGCATGTCTCACAAAGGTGCTATAATGGCTGGTGGATGTTAATGATGCACTTCACATAGTTGGACTAAGATTCATAGTGTATCTAGAACTTCCATCATCCTCCAATGCCATTTGCACCAACTTGATTTATGGTATTTTTAGTTGCACTTGGATTACATGACATGATATTGAGGTTGAGTGTGCAAATCGAACTCATGATGTACTGGGTAGGAGTATGATGGGCTAACTACTTGTCCCAAAAGCATGGTTGAGGATTACTTCATAATCCTCCCTCTTAGGGTGTGATTCAACTATCTTTTGCTTGTCATTTCTTGAGTCTAACATTGAGGGGGAATGTTGAGATCAAGTTCAACATGTGGTGATCGAGGATGTCACACACCACTTTTCATTTCTCTAAGATGTATAGTGGTTACATCAATATATGTCATGCATCCTCTTAGCGAGCTTTACTAGATTTATCCAGCGAGAGTGATGGAGAATTTGTTTCTTGCCAACTCACTCATTCGTGGATATCAAGTTTTCTTTATGTATTGTTCTTTATATATTGTACTAGTTGTATTGTTATATTATGTCATACCTTCTATATACTCGTTATTTAATAGAAGAAGTAGAACATTCTTCCTTGCCTCAATCTACATGTGCTTCTCTATTTGTGTGAGTGTATGAGAGCTCTCATTTCTATTGGTAATTTGTATAAAAGGAAGCTATGTTGAATCTTAAGAGAAGAAGAGTTAGTTCTTATATGACAAGTTTCTTTGGGGCTAGAAACTCTAAGATTTGGACTTGAGTTAATGAAGGTTGAGGTAGTTCTATAAATACTCGAGATATATTTGGACTAGAATCACTTTCTTGGTTGTTCATCTGTTATTGATAAGTGGATGAAAAATCCCTCCTAAATTGGATTTTTGTCATGTGTGATCATCTTTGTTGTTGTGTTGCTCTAAGTTCATATTTTCTAGTCACCATGCTTAATATCCCACTTGTTATACCAAATAGAGAAGATTAATATGGGGGGTCAATTCTTTTATAAGATGCAAGATACGACATCATAATGGCTTCACCATGTCAAGAACTTTGAATATGAGGAAGAGGAAAAATGGATGACATGATAGACAAGTGATAGGAAATAGGCTAGTCCAACTAGCTTGCATTACAACAATATTTAATAGAAAGGTATTCTATCTTTCTTTGTTTTGAAGGAAGTAAGCCAACTTTCTTGTCAATATTTGTTGAGAAATAGTAGGGTTATAATAAACATGAGGTTATGGAAATGCTCACCATTGAAAAGAAGAAGAAGAAGAAGAAGAAGAAGAAGAAGAAGAAGAAGAAGAAGAAGAAGAAGAAGAAGAAGAAGTCGATATCCAATTGTTGACGATGACTTACATAATCTTAAGACCCCACACTAGTCTACTAGCTTGATGATGACTTTGGGTGCTCCAAAACATGATAAGATGTTTAAGCCATTTGAAGTATTTTGCATGTGATGTTTATCATGCTCCATTAATCACTTTTTATGGGTTTTCCATCATCAAGATTCATGAAAGCTTGAGGCGTGATCTTACATTTGTTGAATAATTTAAGAAAACTTTGTTATATGGTTTCATTTTGCCTTGATTTCTATAGCCAGAGAGGCTTCGTCTTGCCATGATTTTCTTTGACTTCATCCAAGGAGAGACAGAGAATGGTTTTGGTTCCTTTGTTAAGATGGTTTTATAGACATCTTATGAATAATTGATCTAGGCTAGGAGGATAAATCTTGTTTCTTTTTCTTTAAATTTAACTTTCCTCATCTAGGCTAGCCTAGACAAGAAACTAGTCTAGGTTATGGTTCCTTTGTTAAGGTGGTTTTATAGACATCTCATGAATAATTGATCTAGGCTAAGAGGACAAATCTTGGTGTTTTCTTTAAATTTAACTTTCCTCATCTAGGTTGTTACTGTTAGCATCCATGTGAAAGGCCAAATGGCCCTTGGAAACTTTTGTATATGTTCTTTAATAAAACATATAGTGGCCTGGTTAGCCACATATTGTAAGTTTGATTGCATTTGTAACACTAAGGAAGTTTTTCTTTGTGTTCTTTGTTTACTATGTGTTTTTGGATATTCTACAACCACTGTGCGAAGTAGTATGTGGGGCATATGGAACTTGATTTTCCACTACCAAAGAGCTCTCGAGAAGGAGAATCCACTATGTTGCATCGCCATCGCAATACTTCACGCATTTTGATGCAAAAGCTTTGTTGCTTTTATGCGAACGAAGTGAGCACTTGCCCACCCACCCAAGGCTTATGACTAAGGCGGAGTCCAAGGCATAGACCTTGGCACACCTTGTCATCCAAGTCAGTGATGGTAGAGTTTGTGCACGAGGGAAGACCTCAACAATCGAGGAAGATGAAGGTTCTTGATACTTCTTGGGAGGTCACTCATCATAGTATTGTTCCCTCTGGAGCTCAGGTTTCTTGAAAGGTTTTCAGTTGTGGTAGGAGAAGCCACCGCAAGTCTATGCAGGTTTTTGAGCCTAAAGATCAGAGTTCACAAACATTTGTAGGTGTTGGCTAATGTTTGGGCTGCAAATCCAGCATTTCAGTGCCATTTTACTACATATATTGAGCACATATACACTTTGTACCCTTTTTTGGATATCACTTATGTACGTCTATGTGGTCATTGATATAGCGGTTACGTTTTTGTATCAAGCATTTGACGTTAATAAAAAGGGTTGTGGTGAGGTTTTCTTAACTGGGAGACACCCAAATGTTGGGGTCTTTTCGGTGATGCAGGTAGAAGACTTACCTAGCCTTGCCATAGGAGATGTATGCTAGTTGTTCATAGGTGCTCAATAAGCTTAGCTGGCTTCTTTCGGTTAATTGATTATATGCAATGGAATTAGTCATTCACTATGCAGGTTTACATATCAGTATTTGTAGTTTGATGGGATTTTGACAATGTTCATATTTGCATAGGATACTTTGGGAAAAATTTTCCAGATTTTTCGTTTCGTCACCTATATAGTGGTTGATTTACTCCTTGACAACACTTATTGGTGTGAGCACATATATTCTCACATAATCCTTTTGGTTGGTCATTAATGTTCATAATCCATTTTTTGTGAAAACTCTATTGATTTTTTCTCGAATCTGACACTTGTTCATTCTCTTTTGAGCCTTAGTGGTGTTTGGACTCTTCTAGCTCCATTATCATTCTAGTCAGTTCTCTGTCATCATGGCATCAAAGATCTCAGGCACATATGGTGGATCAGGGTCTAATGCCAGTGTTCCCAGGAGGAGCTATAACTTAGAAGGCAAAGAACATTTTGAGATCCGAAAATTTGATGGCACAAACTTTGCTATATGGAAGAATCAGATTAAAGATGTGTTGATTCAAAGAAGGCAATGGAAACTAGTACATGGAATATCAAAGAAGCTTGTTGACATGGATGAAGATAATTCGGATGAGTTAGATGAAATGGTTAGGTCTACGATTCGATTGCACCTGGCAGATAATTTTTACAATACAATATTGGAGTGTGAAAGTGCAGAGGAGCTTTGGAAGAAGTTATGCAATACATATGAAAAAGAAATGGCATTAAATAAAGTGTACTTGATGAGAAACTTATATGACCTTCGCATGAAGGACATAGATAGTGTTGTTGCTCATCTAAATGAGTTTGATGCTATATTCTTGTTGGAAGTGGGAGTGGGTCACAATAACAATATATCATAGATTTACAGGGCCTTCTAACAGATGAACCTTAACATACACACCTTAAGACTAAAAAAGATGATGCGTGAAAGACAGAGAGAGAATAGAAAAGATTTCAGGTGTAGCGGTAAGCTATGAGGCTCACCTACACTATCTATATTCAAATGTCAAATTACAATGTGTGTATATGATACAAAATGACAATATCTGTATCTAGGCAGCAATAAGAACTAGATACAAGAAATTGTGTGCCTAAGAGGTATGAAGAGTGTGTGTGTGTGTGAGAGAATATGGAGAATACGAACAGTTTATAACTGTTTTACAGCAAACCCAAATTTTGATCAACCTAAATCAGAAATGAGTGACCTAGCAAGTAAGAACGGAAACAAACTTGCTACTCATAGTAAATCAACAATGGATGTTGATGGTAAGCTGGTAGAATCTCCTCCATATAATCACGAAGATGTAGACCACCTCCAAGAGTGTGAGAACTTCTCCTCCAAGATAGCCTCCAATATCTCTTCCTAGTTTGAGAAGATTGATCACCTCCTCCAAGTATATGAGACTCAATCCTTGATCTCCTTGAGAGGATTGCTCGTGTGATAGTGAACAATGAGCTTTGGAAATCTTTATATAACTTACAAGCTATCTACAAAAAGCACAACTAAAAGAGAAAATTATAAAAATCATATGATCTCCAAAAAGCCATTGCTCGCAAAATCGGCGTTCATTCAAAAAAGCTACACCATGAGAGTTTGGCCTGTTTCGTATTTGATTTTAAAAAAGAAGAATAAAAGAGAATGCTTCGCTTTGCCACTGATGCCGAAAGTGGGACTTGAACCGTGGTCGGCGCTATGGGAGTCAATCATCTTATCCACGCCGCCCAGTTCTTGTAGATAGAACTATCAAAATCCTTTAGTATAGAGACACCATCTGAACACATTTGAACAAATTGTGGACATTGCTTCCAACAATCCCCCCCTTGAATGTCACAATGGTACAAGTTTCAATAACGTGCAAAACTTCTTGTGTCTTTTCCTTGACTTCTTTCCACTGAATCTTGAGCTTATTGTGCATGAACCTGGATACTTGAGAAACAACAAATTGAATGTCCGAATGTGAATTACATAGAGATATCAAGCAACTTATTGCTTGGCTATGTAATGTAGCACCAAATGGTTCTGAATTTGCTATCGACTGTAATGACACATTGATATCCATAGGTGTCTACATAGGCTTAGAATCTTTCATCTCAAACCTTTCCAATAATTTCTCAATGTATTTCTACTATGTCATGTAGATACACTCATCTCTTGAAATCAATCCTCGGACCTGTGATAATCACATCACTTTGTAGTGCATCTTGAACACTAGCTGGTGCATTCTCAACTAAAATATTATGAATCTCAAAATGTTCTGCATAATTTACCTTGTCTTCTTGTTGTTTCCTTGTGTGAATTCTGGTTCTTCTAGTGTATTCCTTTGTACCATTGTCCTTCCATGTTTGATATAACCACTTTCATGTATTCCTGAAAAGTGGTGGTATCTTTTTTTGGTTCTTCAATATCTCTTTCTTTTGGAACTCTCGAACCTTCTCCAACTTCATAAGTTGGAACTTCAAGAGGTACTGATAATGGACTAGGTATTGATGTAGGTAATGTAATTCTCTCTTCATCTATATCTCTTAGGGTTTGAGAAAGCTCATCACCCCCCTTGTATGGCTGAATGTAAGAATTCAAATTCCTTTTGAAAAATGCGTAGTCATCTGCCTTTATGGAATATGGAATCTCTTCCTTATCATAAATCGGACTTTCTACTATACATGCATTGCGTGAGAGTAGGATATCACTTGTATCTGGAACATAGAATCTGTATCCTTTTCTTTTAATTGCATAACTAATAAAGACGGATTTAATGGATTTTACATCAAGCTTACCACGATCCTTCTTCTCAATGTGAACATAAGCCGGGGATCCAAAAACTTTGAAGTAACTCACATTGGGTTTCTTCACATAATAAGTTTCATAAGGTGTAAGAACCTTCAAAGATTTTGTGAAAGACCTATTCAGAATCTGATTACTGTATGTACTGCATCAAACCAAAACTTGAGAGAAAGCTTTTTGGATGACATCATACTACACATCATCTCAACAAGTATCCCATTCTTTCTCTTTGCAACACCATTCTGTTTGTAAGCAATAGTGAGTTGATGAGAGATACCTTTGTCTTCAAGAAAAGACTTAAAGTCTTTAGACATGCACTCTTCTCTATCACTTCTCAAAATTCAGATCTTTGACTGACTTTTGTTTTCAATCATAGTTGAGAATTTCTTGAAAGTAGAAAAAACCTCTGACTTCACTTTAAGACCGTAAATCCAAGAATATCTTGAGAAATCATCAATGAACATAACAAAGTACCTGAAACCTTGAATAGAATCTGTTCTCACCGAACCATTCACATATGAATGTATGATCTACAAATTCCTTGTGGCCGTGATATATCCATGCTTCTTGAAAGGTAGTTTATGAAGCTTTCCTTCAAGACACCCTTCACATGATTCTGCATCATCTTGCGATGCCAAAGTAGGCAAACTCTCCAGCATACCTTGATCTTTGATACACTTGAGAGCTGTGTAATTGATATGATCAAATCTAGCATGCCATAACTTCATGTCCTCTTTAGGTGTAGTAGACCTAACAAAATTAGCATGACTAATTTTGGCCAACGTTAACATGCCACTTCTATTTTCACCTTGAAGTAGAAAATGCTCCTCATTAGGTGAAAGGATCTGACATGATTTCTTTAAAACAAGTTTATAACCATTTGATAAGAAAGTAGAGATAGAGAGCAAATTCTTGTTGATGTTTGAAACTTAAAGAAATTAGAAATTGTGAAATTTCCACCTGCTCTTGACTTAAGGTTTACTTCTCGAACACCAACAACATCCAAATCATGACCATATGCAATGGTCACTCTTCTACATGAAGAGTTAGAAAGGGAAGAAAATACCTTTTTGCAATCTCTCATATGCTTAATAGCTCCAGAATAAAAAATCCAAGGATTATGTGAGATTGCATTTAATGCTTTCTGATCAAAACCTACCTCTTCAATAGTAGCACATCCATATAAATCTACCTTTGAAGTTTTAGGTTTTGGATAATCTTCAATACTATTACCTGATGCTTTCTTCTTCTCGTTAAAAATCCTTACTTTGCGTTCTGCTATGTAATGACCTAGTTTCTTACAATAATGGCATACTCCTTTCTTTGAATCATATGTAGTCGAAGACTTTTCTTTGGGTGTAGAGGAAGCATTAGGAAAAGGACTAGAAGACTTATTTTCCTTCTTGGATTGCTGACTCTTCTTTTCCTTCTTCTTCTTTCCCTTTGATGATGATAACATGGATTCATCATTCTCTTCTATACCCTTTTGTTGATCTTCATCTTGAAGTAACAAGAACTGTTGCTCTTCAAATGAAAGTTCTCTATCTCTTGTAGAGAGATAAAGAAGTAATAAAAGGAGGATATATAGATGGAAGTGAGTTTAGATGTGTGTTTACCATCTCTTCATCTAAAATTTTGACTCCAATGATAATTGATCACGTAAATCTTTGAGCTTCAAAATTTGTGTTTGAACTGATTCACCAACTTTCATCCTTGTGTTGGCTAGTTGTCTCCTTAGATGAGCTTTCCTAGCAAGGTTTCTATGCTAATAGAGATTCTCTAACTCCAACCAAGCCTGAGGAGAGGTTTTGCAAGACCAGATCTAGGATATAATATGCCTCTTTACTCCCATAGAAATATATGAAAGTGCTAGTGCATCCATTGAATCCCATTTGGATTGCTCCTCTATAGGAAGTAATCTGGTAGTAGTACAGACTCCTGATGATGAAAGAGTTTATTCTTCTTCACTAACCTCCTGTTGAGTAGAAATAGGAACAATAGGTCTTGTGGAAGATGAAGTAGCCTCTTCTCCGATTTGCCTAGGCCTTGGATAAGTGCCATTGACAATATTCAATAAGTCCTTTGATACTAACATATTCATCATCATAAAAATCCACATTGGATAATTAGACTTTCCCTCAAGATTGTCTTCATTCTTAAGTCTACAATCACTCATCTTGTTAAGGGTGTATGTCAACTATGCTTTGATACCAAATGTTGGAAGTGGGAGTGGGACACAATAACAATATATCACATGTTTTCAAGATCTTCCAACAGATGAACCTTAACATACACACCTTAAGACTCAAAAAGATGATGAGTGAAAAATAGAGAGACAATAGACAAGATTTGAAGTATAACGGTAAGCTATGAGGCTCACCTACACTATCTATATTCAAATGTCAAATTACAATGTGTGTATATGATACAAATTGACAATATCTGTATCTAAGCAGAAATAGGAACTAGATACAAGAAATTGTGTGCCTAAGAGGTATGAAGAGTGTGTTTGTGTGAGAATATGGAGAAAACAAACAATTTAGAACTGTTTTACAACAAACCCGAATTCTGATAAACCTAAATCAGAAACAAGTGACCTAGCAAGTAAGAAGAGAAATAGACTTGCTACACAGAGTAAATCAACAATGGATGTTGATGATAAGTTGGTAGAATCTCCTCCAGATAATTATCAAGATGTAGACCACCTCCAAAAGTATGAGAACTCCTCCTTTGAGAGGACTGCTTGTGTGAAGATGAAAAAAGAGCTTGCGCAATCTTTATATAGCTTACAAGCTATCTATGAAAAGCACAACTAAAAGCTAAAATCATAAAACTCATACGACGTCCAAAAAGCCATTGCGCATGAAATCAACGTTCGTCCAAAAAAGCTACATCGCGAGAGTTTGGCAATATAACTAACTGTGTAAGATCATGAATCAAGTAACCCCCATCAGGTGACAACACTACCAAAAGCTATATTAAAGGTAGAGCTTTAGCCAAAGCCTCTATTCCATTATCTGGAGTATGAACCTTCTCAAGAATAATGTGCTCAGTGGCTAAGCAATCTCTAATGATGTGATATCTCACCTCAATGTGCTTGCTCTTTCCATGATAGACCATATTCTTAGCACAACCAATGGCACTCTCACTATCACTCAGGAAATGAGGCACATGCTCAAGTAGACCCATATCACAAGCAAGATGAGAAAACCACAATGTTTCCTTACATGCCTCACTTGTTGTAACATACTTTGCTTCTGTGGTGGAAATAGTTGGACATTCTTGAAAATGAGATCTCCAAGAGATAGAACCTCCAACAAAATGAAAAGTGTACCTTGATGTAGAATTTTGATTGTTTACACAACCAATATAATCAGAATCTGTGTAAACTATAATGGATGCCTTTCCTCTATCGAAGCATAGAAACTTTTCCTTAGTGCCACTCAAATATCTCAAAATCATCTTGTGTGTTTCCAAATTCTTCTTGCAAGGGTTTGATATATATCTGCTCACAACTCCCACTAGAAATGCAATGTCTAGTCTCATAGCTACTATAGCATACATGAGACTACCAACGACATACTGATAAGGAATTTTGAGCATGTATTCACTTTTCTCATTTGATTTGGGGCAATCATCCTTCCTCAATTTCACACATATGTGGAAAGGTGTACTCAATGCTTTCCACCTTGCATATTGAACCTATGAAGTACTTTGGAAATGTACTCACTTTGAGACAAGTATATGGATCTTTTATTCCTATCAAAAGTAATGTGCATGCCAAGAATATGTTTGCCATCCTCCAAATCCTTCATATCAAATGTCTCACTCAACTTCTTTTTGAGCAATGACAAGTCATAAGAGGACTTCCCAACAATCAACATATCATCAACATACAGTATCAAGCATATCAAGCTTCCATCTAAGCATCTCTTTGTGGTGCTCGGTTTTCTAGTACTAAAGAGCTCTTGAGAAGGAGAATCTATTGTGGTGCATCCCCATTGCAATACTTCATAGGCTAGCTTAGAAAAGAAACTAGTATAGATTAGAAAAAAGACCCTTTTTTCAAAACCTTCCTAGTCTAATAACTTAAACAAGAAGCTATTCTAGATCAAAAGGAAAAACTAAAAAAAAACTAGTCCTATGGCTTACCCTAGATGAGTAGCTAGTTTAGGAATCAAAAACATTTTTTTTGATCTCATATAGTCATGTAGATGAGAAAGTATTCTAGGTCATGAAGAAATTTTTTTCTTTTGAGCTAGATTTCTAGTATAGTTGAGATAAGAAGATAGTCTAGGCTAGAAGATAAAGAAAAACATTTTTATCGAGAGGATTTCTTACTTGGGTGAGATAGTCATAGATGTGAGCAAACAAACTTGGAGAACAATTACAAGGATCAAGTGATAAGTAAACTTGAATGATGTTAAGATTGATGTAATATTAGTTCTTATTAAGTGTGAAGTCCAACAATTTCCAACATGCACCCTTTGTACTAACTATAGGCTCATATTCTCATTCTAATAATAAGGAAGGTAATAATTTCATATTACAAGAGCTCTGATATACTCAAAATATGCTCTTATCTTTTCCTTTTTACTCCAAAATAAAGTAAATTAAAATGAAGAAAAAAGTTTACTTGAAATTTGGTATATAAAAGGTTTGAGCTAAGTAGATTGTGTGGATAATGGAGACAATTTTTGGTAGTGATATTGCAAGTTTCCAAGCGTAATGAAAAGAAAAAAGGATCTGGCATGCATATTGTTGAGAATACATCTAATGGAAAGAATGATGAACCTAATGTTGATCATGATGTTTGGGCATGTGTTGTAATTGTCATTACGATCCGTCATCACATTCTACATGTATGATTGTGAATGAGGTTGATTCAGATTGTTTTTTGATAGTGGTGCTTCAAAGCATATCACTTCATGCAAAATATTTTTTGCATCTTTGAAAGATGTTGTATGTAAAAACAATGCTTCTTATTCTATTGTTGGAATTGGAGAAATTTAGCTTATGTTTACAAATGGAGGTATTGTTACCCTCAAGATTGTACTGTATGTACCTGATATAAAAAAACTTGATTTTGATTCCTACTATTGCTATTGCTAGACTTCATGCACAATGTTGGTAACAAATGTATGGCTCATGATTTCAACAATGATAGCGAGGCTAGGAATGAACAAAAACCAATGATTATTCATATGTGCATGTTTGTTTGTTTGACATATGCTCTTGTGTCATCACACCAACATGAAAAACTTGATGACAAGGAAAAGAAATGTATATTTTTTGGATATAGTAGTGAGAGTAAACGTTATTGCTTATACCATCCATTGACAAAAAAAGTTATCATAAGTTAAGATATGGTATTTTCTAAAAACTTAACTGATCACTTACTTGAATGCAAATTTCATACAATGATTAGTTCGCAAGATGTGTTAACACTCATACCTTTGTTTCAAGTATCATTCTTGAGTATGGCCATGTACACCATCCAAATGAAGTTCAAAGAGCTGAAAAATTTCAGCCAATTATAGCTATAAAATTCTTGTCATTTATGACCAAAGATTCCCAAAATTTTGAGAGAAACATGGCTGAAAAATTATAGCCAAACATGGCTGAAAACATCTAGTAAAGCATGTGTGAAAATTTGCAAAATTTGAAGCCACAAAAATGGCTGAAATTTAGCATGATATTCAACCCACTTATGGTGTACATTTGATGATGTACTACATGAAGGATTCACAATCTATGCCAAAATGGCTACAGAAAACATTGCAAGATAGCAACTTGAGTGACTGTTTACTTGGTAGAACAAGATCAAGCTCTCACCATGCATGTATCTCTTATTGCACTGCATGTAATGAAGAGCCATTCACTTTTGAACATGATGTGATGATTCAAATTGGATGATCACAATGCAATTAGAATTGGTTACATGAAGCTTATGTGAATTGCTTGAAGGTAAGAATGCTGTTAGTATTGAGTGGTTTTACAAGACTAATGGTAACACTGATTGCTACAAAGCGAGACTAGTTGCAAAAGGTTATAGACAAAAATATGTAGTGATTATGAGGAGACTTTTGCACCTACTTCATGCATGAATACCATTCCTTTTGTGATTGCATTGGCTACCCATCATGGTTGGAAAGTGCACCAATTGGATATAAAAACAACTTTCTTGAATGGAGATTTTCAAGGCAAGGTCTATGTGAAGCAACCTGCTTGATTCACCATCAAAGGTGAAGAACATATCATTTGATGTTTGTATAAGGCTTTTATGGACTTAATCATGTGCATGGTTGACAAGATACATAAGCACTTGATTGATCTTGGTTTTGCATGTAGTCCAATTGAAAGCACACTTTATGTATGCAATTTATAGTGCTTGTTTGCAATGTTGATGAAATACTCTTGATTGTGTCATGTGATAGGAAATTCGACATGCTTATGGCTGATTTGCAGCATACTTTTGATGTCACATATCTTGGTCTTTTGGAGTATAATGTTGACATCCAATTTGTATTCATTCAGGGGGGATTTGTTGTGCATTAAGCAAAGCATATTGAGAAATTACTTCAACATTTTGGTTTTGAGGATTGCAAGCCTATCTCAACGCCAATGGAAACAAGATTGACGTTCTCAATTGAGGATGCAAGTGATGCATTTGATACTTCTCTTTATCAACAAGATGTGGGATGTTTGATATATGCATGTAACACAAGGCGAGACATATAATATGTAGTTTCCTAGTTGAGTCAATTTATGCGTAGCCCTAGCACTAAGTAGTGGAAAGCATTAAAAACATGTGTTTGGATATCTCAAAGGAACTTTGATTTTAGGTCTCTTTTATGGTAAAGATGCTCAAACATGCTTGCATGATTTTACAGATAATGATTGGGCTAATTGTTACGAGACATGCATGTCCACTAGTGGCTTTTTCCTTGGAAGATCATGCATATATTGGTTGAGTAAGAAGCAACCTATTGTGGCCACATCGAGTTGCGAAGCTGAGTGCAAGGCAATATTCAAAGCTACAGTGGAGTACATGTGGCTAAGATGCCTATTGATGGATCTATGCATGGAGATTGATGCACCTATGCATATATTCAATGATAGTGAGAGTGCATTGGTGGTTGCAAGAAATCCAATGTTTCACAAAGCCATTGAGGTTCATTATCATTATGTTAGAGAATTTCTTCATGCTAACAATATTGATTTAGTATATGTGCCTACACAAGATAATGTGATAGACATATTCACCAAAGCTCTTCTACAAAAAACTTTTAAGCTTTTCTCAAAAGCTATGGGCTTACTACCTTGCAGGGGTTGATCTATCACCGCCTGTATCTGTCCATATCATTCGCTCCAGGGGCTTTTGTTATACTTATGTGTCCATCGAGTAGCTTTGATGTGAAATGTTGTTGGGGATGTAAGGGTCATGTGACTTTACCCCCATATTCATATACATCATATATAGAGTATTGCCTCAAGAGAGATCATTATGTGGGTTTTGAGGCTCTCATGCATGTCTTTGCATCTCTCCTCTCCTCTCTCTCCCTCTCTCTCCTCCTTGCTCCTCTTGTTCAACACACAGATGCACCAATGGATGGGACACTTTTCGTGTCTCTCTCTCTCTCAAGTTGCAGAAACTGACCTGGACCATAATAACCACTGCAAGGTTGATGACACAGAAAATGTACTGCATAGTACCAGTGATTCTAAGCATCAAAATGACCCAGAGATTTTACGAGCTGAATCTCAAGAAGAGAACAGACAAATGAATGGATTGAAAGTTTATCAGCAACAGGCTGTAGAGAATCATTTCAACTCTGTTGAAGAAAATTCTACCTTGAGCAAGCAGTTAGAACAGAGCATTATGGCACTGTCTGCGTCTAAGGAACTTATGTCAAAACTTCAGGAAGCCAATTCAAATGCTGAGAGGAGGGCAGAAGAGGCAACATCCAATCTTGTAGAAGTGGAGAAGAAATTGGAGGAAGAATTGAAGGCACGAGATAAGAAGTATACAGAAATTGATGCAAAGTTCAGTAAGTTACAGAAGCGTGCCAAACAACGGATTCAAGAGGTGCAGAAGGAAAAGGAGGATGTTGAGCTGCAGCTGGCAGCTGCATCCAAGGAAGCCTCTGAGGCCTCAGCACAATGTGCATCCTTGCTAAGTGATTTGGAAAGAGTACGAGCGCAAGCTGGTGATGCTCTTCGCTCATTAGATGCAGAAAGAGTTGCATCACAAGTTAGAAGCAAAGGAACATGAGTGTAAGGAAGCTCAACGCATTACCTCTGAGAAGGAACAGGTAGTCAATGAACTCACAGGTAAAATGATGGAAATGGAGAAGAATCATGAGAAGCAGATTGCTGAGATGGTTTTAAAGCACCAAAAGTTAGTTGAAGATCTTGAGGCTCAACTTGGAGATGTAGTCAAGGAAAGAAATAAATCAACAGAAACTATAGCTTCTCTTCAAATGGAATTGGCTGCAAAAGACTCGTACATCGCTGGAAAAGATGCATTTCATCTGAGAATAGGCACTCGACAGGTATGAGAGGGGCCTTTGGAAAACCTCAGGGAACTTGTGCCCGTGTGGATATCAGACAGGTCTTGTTGTCTGTACGTTCCAGGGATAACAACAAAGTTCATGCTTATGAGGCACTTTGACGTGCCAAGTTCAAGTTTGCAGGAAGACAAAAGATTATTTTTAGCAGGAAATCGAGTGTCACTAAATTTACGTGGAAAAACACGTATGTTGGGAGAGAGCAGGTCAAGGAATCTGCATGGCATGATGTGCCCGCTTGGGTCCGAGCAAAACAGGCAGATCAGATACACTTTTGGACCATTGCTACGTCCATCTGCCAACATAGATCACATGATGGGGGATGCTGAAGGTGGTGGTAATGGAAGAAGAGAACAGAAGAGTTGTCCTTTGTCTCTTCAGTTCAGCTCAACCTGAAGAGGGGTTACTAGAGGAATAGTTCGAGGTGGAGTCCCTCCTGGAATTGATCAAAGGGAGTTGTCAGGTTCAACTTTGCTAAATAAGGCTCTTAGTCTCTTGGCAACATTTGGCAGAGAATATCCAGACCTTGTACTTGGACATGTTATCAGTGTGTTTCTGTTATAGGGGAAACTACAAGGATTCACGATGACCCTCATTCTTTTGTTGTTATTGAGAGGCTTTTAGCTGTTGTAATTCATAGCCAACTTAAGAGAAAACTAAGCCCAAGTTGCTCCTGGAAATCTTTGTTAAAGCTTTTTTTGACATATCGAGTCATAGGAAAATCCTTCTGCTCAAGACAACACTAGGGTTGATGCAGGAAAGGAGAAGCTTACATGTACTGTGAGTGTTGCTCCTTGAAAGGAGTTTAAGTGAATTGGAGCATTGTAGGAAGCCATAGAAGCGAAAAAAAAAAACGGAAGTACAGAGTTGGATAGCATAAATAACATTGAGGAGTTTTGTTCAGAGCTTGTGATGCAGTATGAAATTATGACATGCGTTGCTGCTCTTCTTCGTGACTAAGGAATCATCTCAGTCATCTATTTCAAGCGGTTACTTGTTAATTCCTAATAATGATGGATAGTTTGGAGAGGAAGGATAGTTTGAAGGTTGTCATAGATCTTGAAATTCTGAATACTTTGGGGGTATTGATAACGAGCATGGGTTCTAAAATCTGTGAATCAGTTGCTTCTCATCATGAACATAACTCTATTTCGAGGTGAATAGGTGAAAACAAGGAAATAATCAGTCGAACATACATTTTGCATTGGGCTATAGGACTCTTCAAAATGTATGGTGAAAGCTATGAGCAACACATGCACATGCACATGCACAAATTCATGTATAAGAATATTTTCTCCCAAGTTCTATGCTTAACCTAAATTATATAAGTTCTTTCATTAATGAAAATCAATCACTCTATGTATGAGTATTGCTCTTTCAAAACAACTTTGATTTTAGGTGTACTATTGAAGCTTGAAATATGATAAGATTGAATTGTTTAATTCAAGGTGGATAGCACATGTGGTTTATACATAGAAACATGTAGAAACACATACATCATCCAATTATCTTAAACACAAAATCCCTTTCATCTAGAAAGCTTTGCACCTAGGAAATTAATATTGCTTGATAGATCTCAAGTGTTTTGGAAAATTCAAAATGCCATGGAATACTACCAGATATCAGATGCTTGAAATCAAATAGTAGTAGAGATACCTTGCAATATATTTGGAATTCTTATCATATCTATAGTGCATTCATTACATTTAGATGTGACTAGAAGGTGCCATTCTCAATGGTCTCACAAACTTAGAATATATATGATGGTTGAATATGGTAAATGTTGCATGCTGTTTTGTTCCATTTTTCCTAGATACTTTGTTTTCTTGGATGCTTGATGTTTTTTCTCTGGTCCAAGTAACCTAAAACAACATTGATTAATCAGTTGGAAGTCCATGCAAGTAATCAGTGTTGTTGGCAACAAAGGAATCGAATTTACAAATAATGTGGATCCATGAGACTTAAAGAAACAATATGCGTAATCAAAACATGATATAATTAAATTTGAGGAAGAAGAATATATATATAAGATAATTTTATAGTTAAAATAGGTTAAATAGAATGGCATAGAATTGTGAAAAAAGAGAAAGAAAGAATCATGATTCATTATCATATATTCCTCCCATTGTTAAGAATTTACTTTAATTTTAACCAAATTGATAGGATAGAGGTCCAAAATATAGCCATAAAGTAAGAAAATAAGTAACTCCATGCAGCAAGTGTTGGGGTGTGTGTAGAAGTGCGAGACACACGAGAAGCACACATAAGGAAAGTGTTGGGGTGTGTGTAGAAGTGCGAGAGACACACGAGAAGCACACATAAGGAGCACAAACACAGAAGACACACAGAGAAGATGATGGCTGGAATAGCTCTCTCTATTGACGATGAACTGAACTGAAGTAAGAGCTAAATAATATCCCTAAGTACAAAGTACCACCACATATGAGAGTACCAAGTATGTGGTAACATGTGGAAAAACATCTAGCTAGCACTAGAGTAAAACGTGCCCATGTGTAGGGAAAAGGTTCACATCAAAGCTACTCAAGGAACACATAAGCATAACAAACCCCTGTGGAGCGAATGATGTGAACACATATAGGGAGTGACAAATCAGCCCCTACAAGGTAATAAGCCTAAAGCTTTGTGAAAAGCTTCAAACTTTTCTCGTGGAAGAGCTTTGGTGAATATGTCTGCCACATTATCTTGTGTAGGCACATATACCAAATCAATACCTCCTGCATGAAGGTGCTCTCTCACACAGTGATAATGCACCTCAATATGTTTGGTCCGTGTATGAAACACTGGGTTTCATGCAACAACCAAAGCACTTTAACTATCAATGAGAATATGCATAGCAGCATCAATCTCCATGCAAAGATCCATCAATAGGCGTCTCAACCATATACACTCCACTGTAGCTATGAAAACTGCCATGTACTCAGCTTCATAACTCGATGTCGCCACTTTAGGTTTCTTCTTACTCAACCAAGATATGCATAAGTCTCCAAGGAAAAAGAAATTACCATTAGTAGACACGTGAGTGTCATAACAACTAGCCCAATCACTATCAATAAAATCATGCAAGCATGGTTGAATATCTCTGCCATAAAAGAGACGCAAGCTCAAAGTGCCTCTGAGATATCTAAACACATGTTTTACCGCTTGCCAATGCTTAGTGCCAGGGCTATGCATGTATCTACTCAATTGGGAAACTCCATACTGTATATCCGGCCTTGTATTGCATGCATATATAAGACATCCCGTAGCTTACTGATAAAGAGAAGTGTCAAATGCATCACTGGAATCCTCGACTAAGAACCTGAATCCTATCTCAGCTGGTGTGGAAACTGGCTTGCAATCGTCAAAGTCAAAACACTGAAGTAGTTTTACAACATACTTTGCTTGATGCATAACAATTCCCCCCTCAATGGATACAAACTGGATGCCAAGATAGTAGCTCAAAAGACCAAGATAAGTGACATCAACAGTATGCTGCAAATCAACCATAAGAATCTCAAGTTTTGCATCACATGACCCAATCAAGAATATGTCATCAACATAAAGAACAAGCACTATACGATCAGCCCCATTTTTGCGTACATAAGAGTGTGCTTTCAATCAGACTACATGTGAAGCCAAGAGCAATCAAGTGCTTATGGATTTTGTCATACCATGCATGTGGAGCTTGCTTGAGACCATACAAGGCATTATGCAAGCGACAAACCATATGCTCTTTCCCCTTCATAACAAATCCAGGAGGTTGCTTCCCATAAACCTCTTCTTGCAAATCACCATTCAAGAAGGCTGTTTTTATGTCCAAGTGATGCATTTTCCAACCTCGATGGGCAACCAATGCAACCATGGTATGAATGGTAGTCATGCATGAAGTAGGTGCAAATGTTTCCTCATAATCAATGCCATATTATTGCGCATATCCTTTAGCAATCAATCTATCTTTGTAGCGATCAATGCTACCATCAAATTTTCTCTTAATCTTATAAACCCACTTTGTAAAAATGGCATTCTTCCTTTGGCAATTCACATAACTCCCAAGTACCATTGCTATGTATAGAATCCATTTATAATAGCATAGCACTCATCCATTGCGTATCATCACATACATCTTCAAAAGAAAGTGGATCTTCATTACATGTTGTAGCAATAAGAGAATAATCCACAAAATTACTTGATGCATGGTGAGAGCTTGATCTTGGTCTACCAAGTAAAGGTGCACTCAATTGGAGGGCACCGATTCAACACATAGTTTGCACACATGACCGCTTCCATCCAAAACTTATCAGGAAGATGCTTTCCTTTAACCATATATCATACCATTTCAAGGGGAGTTCTATTTTTACGCTCGGCAACACCATTTTGCTGAGGTGTATATGGCACCGTATATTGGTGTGAAATACCTCTTTCATGAAGAAAAGCATTAAACTCATGTGACATGTATTCACCACCACGATCCCTGCGTAGAGTCAAAAGCTTTTGTGAAGAAAAATTTTCAGCCATCGCTAAAAATGCTTTGAAGCAAGAAAATACCTCATTCTTTGCTTTCATAGGATACACCCATGTATGGCGACTAGCATCATCAATGAAGGTAACAAAATATACATGCTTCCAAAAAGATGGAGTCTTGACGGGACCACATACATCACTATGAACAAGCTACAATTTCTTGTAGTGTGTGTATGACTATCTTTTGGAAAAGAAGCACGATGTATTTTTCCAAGAATGCAACCTTCGTATGCATGCTTTTCAATGGACTCAAGTGTAGGCAAACCAATAACCATGTCCTTCTTTTGCAAGTGAAGCAAACTATTGAAGTTCAAGTGACAAAAACGAGCATGCCAAAGCTCCATTTCGGCCATGGAAGAAGTATGAGCAACCAAGGCATTTGAGGCAGCCCTCTTGTATGTATCCATGCGATACAAACCATTACATAATGTACCAAACATCACGATAACATCACCATTGCTAAAATCATGAACCATACACTTATCATCAACAAAGTGTACATAAAGTCTAGCTTTGGCAATCAACAGAACTAAAATTAAGTTCTTCTTTATACTAGGCACATACAATGCATTTTCAAGAGAATTACACCTCCATTTGCAGTCGTAGGCTCAATTTCTCCTACTCCAATGATATGATAAGAGGCATTTTTTGCACACACCACATGTCTGTTGGAATTTGGGGCCCCAGGATCGTTCCAATACTAAAACCTCTTGAGCATACACAACTTAATTGACAAGATGATAAGTGAGATAGAGAAACAAAGAAATCTTGAGACAAGGATAGGGAACGTAAGCTGGATGCTTACTTCACTAAAAATAATAGATGTCCAAATTACAACATGGGAGTACTACTCAACCATGTAAAGTGGTGCACTCACTAATGGAAGAATAAGAAGATGATGATACCAAATTTAGATTATGTCGAAATAATCTAAGTGTGTGTGAAGAGAATGAAGCAACGAAGCTAACAAAATAGTGTAACAAAATTGTAAATCAACCACAAGGTTAACTCACAAAAGATAGTTACCACCACCTCGTAGAAGACTTCCTGCTGCAATGAGAGTAGCCTCTCCTTCACCACAACTTCACCTCCTTCAAGAGTGTGAGAACACTTTGTCTTCAAGAAGATCTCCAAGCTCTAGATCTTTGAGTGAGTTACACAATAAGCTTGGCCCTCATTATATAGTAGTTGAGTACTCATCTAAAAGCAAAATCTAAAAGCTACGAAAAAAGAAAAAACAACGCGATCGCGAAACTTCTCCAGAATCGGCGTTGTCCGTATGTTTTTCCGAATGTGTTTTTCAAAGAAATTATTCCAAAAGATTTCCTTCGCTGTCGCGTACGGGATTCGAACCTTGGTGGATGGAGAACGTTTTTAGAACGTATGGACTAGACCACATGAGCGCCCGTCATCACTTGTTGATGAAATATAGAATAAAATCTATATGCAGAGACTGCGCTCGCCTAGAAGAATAGTATGAACTTGAACTATTGAACAATTGTTGGACCATATGATATTGACTCCAACAATCCCTCCTTCAATGTCATATTGGTACAAGATTCAGTAACCTGCAAATCTTCTCATGACTATCTCTAGTCAATGCTTTGGTAAATATATCTGCAACATTCTCACTAGTAGGAACATAAACCAGCTCAATGTGCTTCTTAGCTATCTGCTCTCGAATATAGTGGTAGTGTACCTCTATATGCTTTGTCCTTGCATGATGCACTGGATTCTTAGCTATAGCTATAGCACTCTGGCTATCTGAAAATATCTGAATGGGTTGATGTACTCTTACATCAAGATAGCTGAAAATCTTCTGCAACCATACTGACTCTAGAGTAGCTGTAAATGCTGCACGATATTCAGCTTCACACGATGAAGTGGCAATAGTGGGTTGTCTTTTTGAAAACCATGAGATAAGACAATCTCCAAGATAAAAACAAAATCCACTAGTACTTCTTCTTGTGTCTCTATCACCTTCCCAATCAGAATCTGAAAATCCTTTTAGTAACAAATGTGTAGATTTCGAAAATACCATAGCATAATTTGAAGTTCCCTTCAAATAACGAAAGATCCGCTTTACTGCTTTCCAATGTAACACTGTCGGATTCTGCATGAACCTTGATACTTGAGAAACTGCAAACTGTATATCAGGACGTGTATTACAAAGATATATCAAGCAACCAACTGCTTGACTATATAGAGTAGCATCAAATGGTTCTAAATCTGCTACCATTTGTAAAGACGTGTTCTGATCCATAGGTGTTTGCATAGGTTTAGAATCACCCATCTGAAACCTTTCCAAAAGTTTCTCAATGTACTTCTGTTGTGTCATGTAGATACACTCATCTCGAAACAGAAACTGAATCCCAAGATAATAATGTAGAATGCCTAAATCATTCACATCAAATGTTTGCTTCAATTCTTCTTTGAACATCTGCAAATCTTCATCTCTGGGACCTGTGACTATAATATCATCCACATAAATGATTGTTATAATCATCATACCTGTTTCAGCTTTGACATAAAGAGTTGGAGCCGCATCTGAGTTATGGAAACCAATGGATAAAAGATATGTATGTATCTTTTCATACCATGCTCTAGGTGCCTGTTTTAAACCATACAAAGCTTTTATAAGCTTACACACTAAGTGTTCTTTACCTGTCTCTTCAAAACCTTCTGGCTGCTGAATATACATATCTTCGTGTAAATCACCATTTAGAAAAGCAGTCTTAATGTCAAGTTGATATATATGCCAACCAAAATGTGCTGCTAGAGCAAGTACTGACCTAATAATAGTCATCCTAGATGTAGGAGCAAATGTCTCATCATAATCAATACCTTTTTGTTGTGCATATCCTTTGACAACCAACCTGGCCTTGTATCTATCAATAGTACCATCTGCTTTCCTTTTGATTTTGAAGATCCATTTTACACCTATAGCCTTCTTTCCTTCTGGTAACTCACATAGCTGCCAAGTTTGATTCTTATGAATAGAATCAATCTCTTCTTGCATAGCTTTTCTCCAAATAGGAATGTTAAGTGCATCTTTAACACACGCAGGTTCATCTTCAACAGTCGTAAGTGCCAAAATATCATGAATCTCGAAATCTTCAGCAAAACTTACATGATCTTTTTGCTGTCTAGTTTGACTTCTTGTTCTTACATGATCTTGTTGTTGTTGTCTAGTCTGACTCCTTGTTCTTCCAGTAAAAGTCTTTATACCACTATCTTTCCAAGTCTGATATAACCACGTAGGTGTATCCTTGAATAGTGGTGAAACTCTTTCTGAACTTTCAGCTTCCATAGGTTCTGGAACTTGTCCTGCGGAGGTACTAGGACTTTCTAGAACTTTAACTTCTTCCATTTCTGGAATCAAAGTTTCTTGTGGAACTGACTCTGTAGAAGGTTGTGAAATTCCTCTTTCTTCAATTTTTTCTTGAATACTAGGAATTTGAGGTTTAACTCCCTCCTGATATGGCTGAACATGTACATCCAGAATCTTTCTAAAAATTCCATAGTCATTTTCACTAATGAACTCCGGAATTTCTGCTTCTTTATCATAAACCTTATCTTCAGCAATATAAGCATTACGTGAAAGAATAACTTCACCTGTTTCTGGAACATAAAACCTGTATCCTTTGCTTTCAACAGGATATCCAATAAAAACAGCTTTCTTTGCCTTTACATCTAGTTTGCCTCGGTCCTTTTTCTCAACATGTACATAAGAAAGTGATCCAAACACTCTGAAGTAACTCACATTAGGTTTTCTACCATAATAAGCTTCATACGGTGTGATTACCTTTAAAGCTTTTGTAGATGACCTGTTCAAAATGTGATTAGCTGTATGTACTGCATCAAACCAAAATTTTGGTGAAAGCTTCTTGGACGCCATCATGCTCCGCATCATTTCAACAAGCACTCTATTCTTTCTTTCTGCAACACCATTTTGCTGAGGAGTATAAGCAATAGTAAGGTGTCGAGTAATACCTTTCTCATCGAGAAATGTCTGGAACTCATTTGACCAGTATTCTCCACCTCTATCACTTCTTAGAATCTGGACAATTTCGTGACTTTCATTTTCAACCATAGCTACAAACTTCTTGAACATAGGAAAGACTTCTGACTTCGACTTAAGACCATAGATCCATGAGTATCTTGTAAAATCATCCACAAATAGGACAAAATACCTGAAACCCTGAATAGAGTCTGCTCTCATAGGACCATTCACATCTGAATGAATAATCTGCAATTTCCTGGTAGCTGTAATATGACCATGTTTCTTGAAAGGTAGTTTATGCATCTTACCTTCAAGACAACCTTCACATATATCTGAATCATCAGGTAGCTTGAATGAGGGTAAACTCTCAATCATACCTCTATCTTTGATATTCTTGAGAGCTCCAAAACTGATATGTCCAAATCTTTCATGCCATAGCTTCATATCTTCCACCGGTGACGAAGATTTGACTGCATATGCTTGACTGATTTTTGACAAAACAAAGACCCCTCCTTTATGCTTACCTTGTAAAAGACACTTGTCTTCTTTATGTGATAAGACCTTACAAAGATCTTTCTCAAATACAGCTTTAAAACCATCACTTAAAAATGCAGATATAGATAACAGATTTATCTTCATTTCAGGTACATAAAGGACATCTGAAATTTGAAAATTACCACCTTCTCTTGACTTTAGGGTTACTGTACCTATTCCCACAACATCCAAATCATTGCCATCTGCAATAGTAACTCTTCTACCTGAAGAATAGGAGAGAGAAGAAAATACATCTCTACAACCTGTCATATGCTTTGTAGCACCTGAGTCGAATATCCAAGGACTTGCTGAAAGAACTTGTAAAGCTGCTTGATCAAAAGCTACTTCCTCAATAGTGATACAGGCATAAGAATCACCTTGAGATTTCCCTTTTTTATCATCTTCTGCAACATTACCTGATGCCTTTTTCTTTTCTGCTGCAATCCTTTTATAACATTCTGACTGAATATGTCCACGTTTCTTGCAAAAAGAACATATTTTTACCTTCTTCTTAGAAGAATTCTCTTTAGATGTCGTAGATACAGAATCTGACGTAGAAGGTGAGAGGAATCTACTTTCCTTCTTGGATTGTTTTTCCTTCTTCTTATCCTTCTTCTTCTTACCCTTTGATGAAGATGAAAGTGCTTCTTCATTCTCTTCCATTCCCTTCAACTGATCTTCATCTTGAAGCAACAAGAACTCTAATTCTTCAAATGTAACCTCTCTATCTCTTGTGGTAAGAGTAAGAGTGGTTATGAAAGATCGATATGAAATAGGAAGTGAATTAATCAGCGTATTTACCATTTCTTCATCTGATATCTCAACTCCTACATTTAGAAGTTGATCTCTCAAGTCAACGAGTCTCATAATGTGGGTTTGAATTGACTCACCAGCTTTCATCCTTGTATTTGCTAGTTGTCTCCTCAAGTGAGCTTTTCTAGCAGGATTTCTGCTCTGAAAAAGATTCTCAAGCTTTAACCAAGCTTGACTAGAACTTCTGCAAGATCTGATCTGTGGTAGAATATGCTTTTTGACACTCATTGCTATGAATGAAAGTGCTCAAGCATCTCTAGCATCCCATCTTGCCTGATCTTCAGTAGGAGGAACTCTAGGTAAAGACCTAGCAGTGACTCTGGATGTCGAAGTGGTTACCTCTTCTTCTGTTGGTTCTGTAATAGCAATTCCAATACCTCTTGAAGCTTCTATAGACCCTTCTTCGCCTTCTCGTCTTGGTCTTGTTAAGGATCCATTGACGATACTCCATAAATCCTTTGTCACTAACAAGTTCATCATCATGAAACTCCACATGGGATAATTAGAAGATCCATCCAACTTTTCTTCAATCTCAATTCTAATCTCACTCATCTTATCTTAAGTGTGTATGTCAATTATGTAGCTCTGATACCAAGTGTTGGAATTTGGGGCCCCAGGATCGTTCCAATACTAAAACCTCTTGAGTATACACAACTTAATTGACAAGATGATAAGTGAGATAGAGAAAGAAAGTTTCTTGAGACAAGGATAGGGAACGTAAGCTGGATGCTTACTTCACTAAAAATAATAGATGTCCAAATTACAACATGGGAGTACTACTCAACCATATAAAGTGGTGCACTCACTAATGGAAGAATAAGAAGATGATGATACAAAATTTAGATTATGTCGAAATAATCTAAGTGTGTGTGAAGAGAATGAAGCAACGAAGCTAACAAAATAGTGTAACGAAATTGTAAATCAACCACAAGGTTAACTCACAAAAGATAGTTACCACCACCTCGTAGAAGACTTCCTGCTGCAATGAGAGTAGCCTCTCCTTCACCACAACTTCACCTCCTTCAAGAGTGTGAGAACACTCTGTCTTCAAGAAGATCTCCAAGCTCTAGATCTTTGAGTGAGTTACACAATAAGCTTGGCCCTCATTATATAGTAGTTGAGTACTCATCTAAAAGCAAAATCTAAAAGCTACGAAAAAAGAAAAAACAACGCGATCGCGAAACTTCTCCAGAATCGGCGCTGTCCGTATGTTTTTCCGAATGTGTTTTTCAAAGAAATTATTCCAAAAGATTTCCTTTGCTGTCGCGTACGGGATTCGAACCTTGGTGGATGGAGAACGTTTTAGAACGTATGGACTAGACCACATGAGCGCCCGTCGTCACTTGTTGATGAAATATAGAATAAAATCTATATGCAGAGACTGCGCCCGCCTAGAAGAATAGTATGAACTTGAACTATTGAACAATTGTTGGACCATATGATATTGACTCCAACAATGTCCTCCTTTGGGTGCATCTTTCAAAGAGGCAAAAAATCTTTTGCATGATGTTATGTGCTTTGAAGCACCACTATCAAAGAACCAATCCGAATCAGCCTCACTCACAACCATACATTTAGAATGCAAAGAAGGATCATAATGACATGTAACGGCACATGCCCAAAAATCTTGAGCCTTCATCATTCTTTACATTTGCTAAATTTTCAGCAATAGACATGCCAAATTCCTTCTTCTTTTCATTGCATTTAGCAAGCTTTCTACACTCATCAATAGTATGACCAGCCTTTCGGCAATATTCCATCTCTTCTTCTTTTACTTGCTTTTCCCCTTTTGTGAGATAGCAAGTGCTTGCGTTCCCTCAATCAAACCACTCCTATTCACTCTAGATTGCTCTTCTTGCAACAGGAGAGACACAACCTCATCAAATGCATACATATTAGGATTTCCTTTTGCAACCAAATGGAGTTTCGTAGAAAAGCTTTGAAAAGATTCCGATAATCCTTTCAACAATGTAGAAATGAGTGATGCATCCGGAATGATCTCATCTATGTTTGCCAATTGCGCTTTCAAGTCCTTGATGCGTGTCACATACACATCCACCGACTAATTTTCATCCATACGACTCATTTTCATCCATACATACATCCTCAAGTTTCTTCCTCAAGTATGCAACACGTGCTTCATTACGCACGGCATACAAAGAAGCAAGAGTGTCCCATGCCTGTCATGATGTAGAACATGACCAAATGTGTAAACTATATGACGCTTCACAGAAAGCACAATCAAATGAGCTTGAGCATCTTTTCCATCCCATCTAAGCTGCTCCTGTGTAGATGGAGAAGGAGAAACCACTGTACTCAAAGAAGAAGCTCCATCTGTGATAGTAGACTGTGAAGTAAAAGAACATGTGGGTCTTCGATCTACATTTGCCACTATGTTCCAAAGTTGTTTATCAACAAGAACATGCTTCATTATGTAAGACCACATCGGATAGTTGGTCCCATCAAGCTTATCTTCAGCTTGAAGCATGCCAAACAAGTCATTGTTGCTCGCCATTTCACAAAAGAACAAGAATGTGACAAAATCTTCACTTCAACAAAAGCTGAAATGGATGCTGAAATTTCAGCTCACAAATTGTCACTCTGATGGCAATTCCGACTGCATGAATGGCTTTGAAATGGGGGTTAAACTCTAGGGCACTTGGTGGAAATGTTTCTTGGCTGCTGAAATTCTTCTATGCTCCGAAGTCGATTTGCACTCTTAAAAGTGTGCGCCCGCTGCGACGCGAAAACCAAAACTTGAGAAGGAGATGAACCTTCTCTGATACCACTGTTGGGGTGTGTGTAGAAGTGCGAGAGACACACGAGAAGCACACACAAGGAGCACAAATGCAGCAAGACACATGGAGAAGATGATGGCTGGAATAACTCTCTCTATTGATAATGAGCTTAACTGAAGTAAGAGTTGAACAATATCCCTAAGTACAAAGTACCACCATATATGAGAGTATCAAGTTTGTGGTAACATGGGGAAAAAACCTCTAGCCAGCACTAGAGTAAAAAGTGCCTATGTATAGGGAAAGGTTCACATCAGAGCTACTCGAGGAACACATAAGTGTAACAGCAAGAATATGCATGGAGAAAAAATGATTGAAAATTGAAAAGAAGTGAATATATGATTACAATTGAATATTTAAGTCCCTACAAGATATGTACAAACATTCCCTTGAGAGTAAATTCCTAACATCCATATAACTAGAAAAGTACAACATCAAATATGCACTCTTAAAATATAATAGGATCAAAATTTATTTTGTAGAGAATAATCAGACAACAAAAGTTGAGACTCATAAATTTAAAGCACTTTTCCTATGTGGGAATTTGATGCTGGACATCACTTTCCCATGAAGAAGTCGATGACACACATTGAGTTCATGTGGGAAGCCGATGCATGGAATCAATTTCTTACATAAAATCGATGCTTGGCATTGATCAACACCCCAAATGAAAACGATTCCTCGTATCAACATCCCACATGAAGTTGATGCTAGGCATTGATGTCCCACATGAACCTGATGCATGATATTAATTTGTTTTTGGGAAAGTGATGCTAGGCATCGACATCCCACATGAAATGGCAGAGATCAAGTTTATGTGGGAAGTTGTTGCTGAGCATTGAGATATGAATTTTTTCTAGGAGTAAAGATATCCATAGTTCATTCTTTATTTCTTTTGAAGAAATATTCACCAATTTTTGTTCTCTAAGACCTACCATTTCTAAAATACATATTATGAAAATAAACAGAAGAATTTGACGTTAGACATTAAACATTCAAGTTGTTATAAGTGTGTGTCAATACACTTAGAATTGTCAAGGAACCTTTTTCCCTCTTTAGGAGCTTTTTTTTCCTTGCCTTGTATATAGGGCCATAGTCATAAAGGGCTACTTATCGTTGTACATTCATCATTTACTAATAAATTGTGTGTTGTGCTCCTAAGCTTATTCTCCTTTCTCATTCTGTTTTATGTGTTTCTAATTGCTAAACACTAATAGTTGGTATCATAGTAGGTTGTTGCTTCCTCAGGCACATGATTGACACATGCTTGCTCACTATCTTAGATTCCTATGAAATTTGGCTCTATATACTTTGAAACAACTTGAAAAGATTTGCATAGCTCAAAAATCAACTGAACTTGTTTAGGCCTTTGAAGACAATATCTCAAAGAATTTGTGGCTGATTTTATCTTTTTGTGCTGATCTTAATTTGAGTTTTTGTTTGTGACAAAAAAAATTATAACAAAGATCCATTAGGTATTTTTCTCTAGTTTTTTTGAGACACATGCAATGTTCTATATTATGGCACAATGAGTGGTCATCCTTAAAAACAATGATGAATTCCATATGTTGGAGATTGAGGATAAGTTGGATGGTTCAACTACCCACTAGGCCATACATGATGTAGCATGTATTAGTTGCAACGGGTGTAAAAAAAGCATAACTTAGAAAATCATTTTTTTTTTTGCAAAATGATAATTAAATGAGATTTAGGGACACATACATCAAATGGGCAATTTCTTGATGTGCAACCTTAGCCCATGAGTTTGAGGTCATTAGTGGGATGCCTTAGCTTGTTGGTGCAATAGATGGTTCCCATATTCATATCATGGCATGAAAAGAAAATCATGTAGATTTCTTTAATAAAAAAGTATTATTCTGTACTTTAATAGAATTGATTATGAAAAAATTAAGTTTTTGATATGAGATTATGATGTTGGATGGGTTGGGCTGATGCACAACTCAATGAGTTTCATTAGAAGTGAATTAGGGAGAAAATGTGTAATATATGATCGAATGAGGTATCGTGCAAAGATAGATTTTGGATATTGTGCTTGATTACACATGCTAATGCCATTTAAGGATGCAAGCACTACGTCCCATGCATTAACAATTGGAACTTCATTCAATCAAGCAAAAAAATTCCCACTGAGAGAGCTTTTACTATACTCAAGGAAAGATTTCACATCTTGTTAAAAAAAGTGTGATATAAATTTATAGTCTGTATGTGATGTTCTTGCTAATTTTTTCCTTATTCATAACATGTGTGTTTGTGAAATGAATCTTTTGAAATGAAATAGGTACAAGGGGATTCAGCACAATAGACATCTCATGGTAGACATATGGAAGAAGAACAAAGAGCGATTGCAAACTCTATGATGGATCTTGGAGCAACACGTGAAATTAAAGTGGAAGAAATTATAGACAATGCTAAATGCACCAATGAACTAGTACACACAATATTCAAATTTGGCTATGGATCCATGGAAAACTTTCTCAAAATATATACAAGGAGGATGCTAGGATTTATGTGCAACAAGTCTTTGGAAGAAAAGCTCTTGAAAAAATGGATTCTCCAACTTCCACTTGAATTTGCGTTTGAGTGATTTAATCTTTAGGACAATATATTCTTCGTTATGTTGTACTCAATTTCATATGAGAATACTTAAACATAATGCTTACGTGTATCTAGTTTGTTGTGGTGAATTGAGTGGTTTTATCTTAGTTGTTATCACAATGTTTCTACTAGTAGTCGTTAGAAACAACTAATATAGGCCCTTCATCTGAACACTCAAGAGTTAACAGTCAAATAGAAGCATGATGTAGGAAAACTCGAAGGAAAGGACAAGGAGGGAAAAAGGAAGAGGGGATGAAGGCCCATCAAGGGGAGAAAAAAAGGATGAGAAAGAGAATGAAAAGGGGAAGGGAAAGATGAGGAAGAACGGAAAGAGGAGAATGGAAGCAGGGAAGAATAAGTGAAGGGGAAGGAGATGAGGATGAAAATGAAGAAGAGGAAGGGGAAAGGAAAAAAGAAGATGAAGAAATAGGGGCTCAGAGATGAGGAAGAGGTAGAAGAAGAGGAAGGGGAAAGGAAAAAAGAAGATGAAGAAATAGGGGCTCAGAGAAGAACAAACGAAGAAGAGGAGGGCAAATGAGAGGAGGATAAAAATGAGGAGGAAAGGGACAAGGAGGATCACGCTAGGAATAGACTAGCTTTTTTTGAAGCTGCCCCAAAAGAAGGATTACTGAATCATTGGGAGAGGCATTCAACATTGGTATCGGATGCCCGAGGATCTTGAATCAACAAGCATAGAAATGGGGATGGCGATGCGCATACATCAGAGGTGCCCACACATCAAGCTCAGCCCGAAGGTGCATGAACAAGAGGCCCAACCCAAAGGCACATACAGAAGGGAGGAGAGTGTCCTCCTTCTCTCCCTCTTCCATGGTTGTGCACCCTATGTGGGATAAACACTTCCTACTATTTGAAGGTACCCCCATGCGGTTGTGCACCCTATGTGGGATAAACAAGGCGCTCATGAGAACCTTTGAGGGAGAAGACATCACATGCATTCTCATGCAAGGTGAAGGAGTTGGCGAAGTAACACAATAGTTTTTCCAATTTTTCTCGAGTTGGCGAAGTAACACAATAGTTTTTCCAATTTTTCTCAAGCTATTTGGAGTAAGTTTCTTTCGCAAGTCATCAAGAAGATTACATATTCATGTCCTTTGGTGTAAGGATTCACAACCATTAGAAGTTTTTGACATCAAAACATCCTTTTTCCAAAGCTCCAAAGTCACCCCCTAGGCAAGGTTGCATTGTCTATCCTCTACTGTAGCCTACACCTATACCCTCAATTTCATCGAGGTGCTACTTTTCACTCAAATATCAGATTGCTATGATTTTTGTTGGAACTTGAAGCTTATCTTTCAAGCTTTCTAAGAAAACCAAGAAAATTAGGTTTGAACACTTTTTTTGCAAGTCAAAAAGTCTGTGAAAATTCTCAATATAATCTAGCAACATCTTTTGAAGGCTCATTTGGACACTATCAAAGTCCAAATTTCATTTTTGCACTTGGTTTTGCATTGTTAAGTCAAGTTTTAGGTGTTATGTATGCTTTTATTCTCTGACGAGGACTTGTGGGAAATAAAATTTATCCAAATTTAATATATCTTGGCAATCTTGAAGACTTTTTTGGTGATTTTGTTGCTTACCAAAGCATTTATTTGCCAATTGTTGATATAATTAGGCAGTGATGTGTGTGAACACACTAGGACACCTGGGGTGCTTTTTCTTCTTTAGGAGGTTTTTTTCCCTCGGCTTGTATATATGCCTATAACCCCAATGGGTCACTTATCTTTGTACATCCTCTTGATAATACATTTGGTATTGTGTGTTGTGCTCCAAGCTTGTTTTTCTTCCTTGTGATATTCACGTGATTCCGTAGACCTCAAACTCCAACAATTTGTATCAGAGCAGGTAGCCTCATCATCTAGGGCATCATCGACAGCCCTCTGGTCATAGTCTCAGAATCGCACAAAAATTGGTGAGCATATTCAAGGGGACTAGGAGTTCAAAATCATGATCTGAGCTCGTTTTGACTTCCAAATGCACTATCGAGGTTTTGGTTTGCCAATATAAGTACCTCAAAGTCTACTACAGGTTTAGTGGTACTCGATAGAGTAGTTTTGTTCAAAGTATCACGGTATTTTAGTCAATGGCCATTGCGAAAAGCACTGACATATTTTTTATGTTGGTTGTTGAGGATAAGTTGGATGGTACCAATTACCCATTATGGGCTTATATGATGCATCATGTTTTGGTTTTAGAAGGACTCTCAAATATTGTGCAGGGCATTGAAAAACATCCTATCACACCTGCAAATATAGTTACTGAAGTTGATGCAGATGGCATTCAAGATGGTGATATTCTTGAAAAATGGTACCTGGTCTTTATGTGACTTGCCTCCTAGGAAGAAGGCCATTGACACTAAGTGGGTATACAATCTGAAGCATAAGCCTGATGGAACAGTTGAAATGTATAAGGCTAGGCTTGGTGTAAATGGTTATGCTCAAGAAAGAGGCATCGATTTTTATGAGACCTTTGCTCCTACATGCCGAATGACTACTGTTCATAACATCTGTGCACTTGCAGCTCATCATGCTTGGAATGTACATCCATTGGACATTAAAATTGCATTTTTGAATGGTGACTTGCATGAAGAAGTATATGTTTTTTTAGCGCCATAGTTTTGTGCAGAAAGGACATGAAAACATAGTGTTTAGGTTGAAAGAGGCATTATATGGTTTGAAGCAAGCACCATGTGCTGAGTATGAAAAGATACATGCCTACCTGAACATGGTTTTTAGAACAGTCCAATTGAGAGCACCTTATATGTTACACATGCAAATGATGTGCTTCTGGTCATTGTTGTCTATGTTGATGACATGCTACTCACTAGTCCTCATGAGAAGCATATTGTTGATTTTAAGGCTGATTTGCATGCCTCATTTGAGATGTCAGATTTGGGGCATTTGCATCATCATTTGGGCATTCAATTTATGCAAGTTGATGGCGGAATAGCTTTGTGTCAAACAAAATATAATGACACATTATTGCAACATTTTGGCCTCGAAGACTACAAACCTGTTGTCACTCCTATGGAAACAAGTTTACGATTGAGTCTTCATGATGTTGGAGATTCATTTGATGTTGTTCTCTCTCAGCAAGCTATCGGATGCTTGATTTCCTTATGCATTACTTGACCATATATTTAGTTTATTGTCTCACAGATAAGAAGGTTTATGCATTGCCCAAGAGTTAAGCATTGGTAGGTAGTTAAGCACATTCGTCGCTAGTTGAGTGGTACCCAGCTACTTGGATTGTTTTATCCCAAGGGGGATCACTACCACCAGATTTACATGCTTTTTCTGACTGTGATTGGGTTGGTTGCTATGATGCTCATATGTCCACTAGTGGTTTTTTGATTCATGCATATCTTGGTTGAGCTAGAAGTAGCTTACTATGGCCACTTCTAGTTGTGAGGCTAAGTATAGGGGAGCTTTCACATTGACTATTGAGTGGACTATTGAGTGTGTGTGGCTCAGAAGCCTTATGGCTGATTTGGGTGTTGGTCAATCTTCTATCACCACCATCTTCACTGACAGTCAGAGTGCATTGGAAGTTGCAAAGAACCCTATTTTCCATGCTCGCACTAAGCACATTGAGGTGCACTATCATATGTCAAGGAGAGGTTCTCTGCTGGAGAGATCAGTATGGCATATGTGCCAATAGGAGAACATTGCAGACCTTTTCACAAAGGCTCTGCCTAGGGAGAAGTTTGAAGCTTTCTGCAAAGCTTTGGGATTACTTTCTTTTGTGGATTGATTCCACATAGCTTGGAACTTCCTTATACATGAGTGCTAGCTCCTTGTTCACCGCATCACTCCTAGGGAGGATTTATTGATATATTTAGGCAGTGATGTGTGTGAAGACACTAGGACCGTTGGGGAACTTTTTTTCTTCTTTAGGAGGTTTTTTCCCCCGTCTTGTATATATGCCTATAACCCTAACGGGTCACTTATCTTTGTACATTCTCTTGGTAATACATTCAATATTGTGTGTTGTGCTCCAAGCTTCTTCTTCTTCCTTGTGTTGTTCAAGTGCTTCCACTTCACTTTCACTACTTGATTTGCTTCTTTCAGTTTCATTTTCAACCAGTATTGTTCAAGCATGAAAACTATAGAAAAGCAAACTCAATGCATGATGTTGAAGAAGAGGTGGATTTATATGATGAATTCACCACTCATGCTCAACATCATGCTTTACTTGATAGAAAAAAAAGTAAGAATATATTTTAGAGCATGACATGAGCCTTTGAATAATTAGAAAACTCAATTCATAACTCTAGAGACTATTATTGCTTCATTACTTACCAAACAAGAGCTTGAGCGTGAAGTTTCTCATGAAACTTCTCTCATGGTTGAAGAGAAGAACCTACACCCACTATGCCTCATCACTTTAAAGGACAATCATGCTAGGGATATGCCTTTGCTTAAAGACTTGATGCCACCTATATTTATGGGGCATGATAGAGACCGAAATAAAGATGCAATGTACACTTTCCTAAAAAGTGGATTGAATTGCATCAGTTAAAAGGAACCCCACCTGAGTATCGAGTTCTTGAAGCGAGTTTTTTGCTTGGACTGCACATATACACTTGAGAATGAGGAAGAGCATAGTTGGGATGAGTGGGATAGAGTGATTTATCTCTCACATTATTGAGAGATTGTACTTAAATGAAAGGATCTTGATGATTTCCAAAAAACAAGAGGGTTTGTAAGAGGGCTTGACAAAGCCATTAAAATTGAGGTTCGATGGAATGCTCCTAAAACATTCGAAGAAGTTATCAAGTATGCTCAGTTGTATGAACACAATAGTCATACATCAATGGATATGGATAAAAAAATTAGACCTACACAACTAATTAAATTCAAGAAAAGGGTAGTCCTAGGTAAAAAAAACAAAACATAGTAAGAAAACCAAGAGGGCCTAGACTTACTACACATTATTTTGAGAAGGAAAAAAAGGAAAAAATATATTTTAGATGTCTATCTCTTAACCAATCTCTAAGGAATTTCCCAATACATAAGGGGGAAGATAAAAAGCAAGGACGAAGGAACACTATAGTTTTATATAAAGGCAAAAAAGTGATCCACCTTGTGTAGACACTTCCCATTTGTGGTAGCTCTAGCTGCAAGGAAGTGGAAGTTATGCATGAGGATATAGAACATAATTGTTGTTTAACTCAGTTCTTGTGGTCATAGTAGTTTGGACCAGATGATTTAGTTAATCTTCATGGTCATGTGTATAGGTCGAAAGTACGAATCATAATTGATGATTATGCTACTCATAACTTTATTAATTATGCTCTGGTTAAAAAGCTCAAAATTCCCCAACAACCTAGTGCACATAAATATGTGCTATCTATGATGGAAGGGGAACATAAAAGAATATGAGATAGTATGGTATCCAATTTGGAAATCAAGATACAAGGACTTATAGAACACTTAGATTTCCAAATTATGAACATGGAAAGAACATGCATAATATTGGACAGAGAATGGCTTTGGGGATTAGGAGATACACTTAAATGAAGTTGTCAGAACAATACTATTGAATTTATTAAAGATGGAAATATTTTTTGTATTCAAGGTAAAAGAGATTTGCCGAGTACACCTCTTATTTCATGCATGCAATTAGATACTTTTTTTATTCACATGATGTACATGATGTTTATCCATTGTTTGCTTTAGATGTTCATCAGACCATTGATGATTATGAGATTTTAGATGTATCTATTTTTTATCATAATGTAACTAAGGATAGGACTTTCTATTACTCTTTCTTGCAAGAAAGTTTGGTTAAAGGTTTGAAACAAATAATGTTTGATTATAAAGATGTATTTCCACTTGATTTACCAAAAGGATTACCACCTTCTAAGGGAGACATTGACCATGCCATTGAATTAATTGTTGATACTAAACCTATTTTTAAACCTCCTTACATACTTAGTTTAGCACAACATGAGGAAGTAGAAAGTCAAATTCAAGATTATTTAGCTAAAGGGTTTAGGCCTAGTAATTCTCCATGGGCATCACCAATGCTCCTAGTGAAGAAAAAAGATTGCTCTATGAGGTTTTGTATCAATTATAAGACATTGAATAAGGTAACTATTGAGAATAGATTTCCATCTCCTAGGTTGGATGATCTATTTAAATAGTTACATCAAGCTCAGTACTTTACTAAGCTTGATTTAAGATCGGAGTATCACCACATTAGAATAAAAGTAGAAGATGAACCTAAGATTGGTTTTTGGACTATGTATGGATATTATGAGTTCTTCATGATGCCATTTGGTCTCCCTCATGTTGGAGCCACATTCATGATACTCATGAACAATGTTTTGAGACCGTACCTAGGAAATTTTGTAGTAGAATTTTTGGATGATATTCTCATCGACGGTTAGTCTGACGAGGAACATTTGGAACACTTACAAATAGTCTTCCAAGTGTCAAGATCCCTCTTTGCTAAAGAATGAAAGCGTGAATTTTTTAAACGTGAGGTTAGATATCTTGGCCATATCATCTCCAAACATGGAATTCAGATGGATCTTCAAAAGTTGTGAGCTATTATGGAATGGTCGCATTCTAAAATCTTGGAAGAACTACAAATCTTCTTTGGTTTATCCAGATTCTATCAGCAATTCATCAAGAATTATGCCAACATTTGCTACAGCTCGATTGTTATAGATAGCGAATTCCAATGGACCATTTGAGGTTGAGACTGCCATGAGTGATTTTGCTAAAGGAGTGGTTTTAGTTCACGATAGTCGATGAGCAGATTTTGAGAGCAAGATGCTAGAATGATTTCAAAGGAATTACTCCATCTATGAGAAGGATTTTTATGCAATTTTCCATGCTTTGAAGAAGTTGCATCATTATTTATATGGTGCCAAAGTTACGATAGTGTTTGATCAAGAGCGCATTAAGTGGCTCTCTAAGCAAATAGACCTTAATGATCGTAAGGCCAAATGGGCAGAGACCCTTCATGAGTTTGATTACGAGCTTCGGTATAGGAAGAGAAAGTTTAATATAGTGGTCTATTCGCTTAGCTGCATGCCTATGCTCAATGGATTGAGTTTTAGTCAGATCACTAGTGATCTACTTGAGTCCATTGGTGGAAACTGTAGGCTTGATCCTACATATTTTGAGATTTGGGAAGCCATAGAGAAAGGGGATCTTGATACACGGGTTTCCAATGAGGATGGAGTATCAATAGATACTCAAGAAGGATTCAAGTGGAAGAATTATAATATCCATGATGGATATCTATTATATAAAGATAATGTGTGTGTCCATAGAGATTTTGAGATGAGACGACACATTTTGTATGAGTTCCATGACACACTTGGTGTGGGGCACCCATGAATTAACGAGAGTTAAGATCTTGCTAAGAGGCAATTTTACTGGCCTAAACTTTATAAGGACGTCCAAAAGTATGGGCTTAAGTGCACCAAATGCTAGGTCAATAAAACCGAAAGGTTCAAGATCGCGGGATTACTCCACCCATTGGATATTCCCAATGGAAAGTGGGAGAGTATTTCCATGGACTTCATAATAGGTTTACCTAAGACATAGAAAGGACATGACTTAGTCTGGGTAATTGTGGATAGGTTAACCAAAATAGTTAGGTTTATTTTGACACACAGTACAATGAAGACACATGAATTAGCAAAATTATTTGTAGAGAACCTATATCGGTTATATGGTCTTCCTTTAGACATTGTTTCTGATCGAGATAGGAAATTCACTAACCACTTTTGGAGAGAAGTCTTCAAATGGTTGGATACTAAAATTAATATGAGTACGGCAAAGCATCCATAGTCTAATGGGCAAACAGAGATGGTTAACCAAATCCTAGAAGATATGCTTCTGGCATATGTAAACTAAAGGAAAACTAATTGGGATGAGTACCAACCTATACAAGATTTTTGCATATAATAGTGCCAAGCACTCGTCAATGGACATAGTCCATTTATGCTTATGTATGGGTTTCAACTCAAGAGCTCCTTATGCAATTGGCTTATAGAATGAAAAAGCAAAAATCGTTGAGGATTTCTTGGAAGAGATGAATAATGTGCTTAGACTTGCTAAAGAGAGCATTAGAAAAGCTCAAGATAGAGCTAGAGCCTATGCTAACCCTCAAGTGAGAGAAATGAACTTTGAGGTAGGAGAACAAGTCTATCTTAGAGTTCCCTCTCAGTCTAAAACCATGAAGATGGGACCTTGTCCAAAGTTATCTCCGAGGTATTGTGGACTATTCCCAATACTTAAGAGAAAAGGTCAGATGCCTTACAAGCTCCAACTTCCAAAACGAAGTCAAATTCATCCAGTATTAAATACTAGTAGGTTAAAGAAAAGATTCGGTGAATCCGACAACCTCATTCTAGATAATGAGGTAATAGAGCCCATTTCTATTCAATCTATTCCACATGAGCCAAAGAGCATACTACGTACTCGAGAGACATGGACAAGGAGTCATTATATAGAGAGTATCTAGTAAAGTGCAAAGATAGATCAAAAGATAGTACAACATGGGAGCATATTAGTACCCTTCAAAGACGGTTTCCCACCTTTATGAAGACTTTACAAGAGTCTTCTTAAAGGGAAGGATATGGGGAAACATTACAGAGAGATGACAATGTACACCAAGTACGTGGGGTTTAGTGGGAACAACAATTATATTCTCTCTCTTTCTCACCTATGCCTTCCATGACTAGGTTTGAGGACAAACCTGAACTTAAGGGGAAGGAAATGTTATGACCAAATTAAGTGAGTCACCTCTTATGGCTGTTGAGGGCATGAGGCCAAGTGGTTCTCATGCAAGGATTGCATGGAGAGAGAGGGAAACTATATTTAGTTGTATGGCTAGTAGATAAAGAACATGGAGTCTCTCACGAAGTCCTTTACATTTGTGTAGATTTGTGTTCTCGAGGATCACACTAGGAATAGGCTAGCTTTTCTTGAAGCCACCACAAAAGAGGGGTTAAGGAATCATTGGGAGAGGCATTCAACAGAAGAGATAAGAATACTTACAATACTTTTCAATATAATTAATTAAACTACACATAATCTCTATGGGCCTTGTTTAAGAGCACTTCTTTCGCACTTTCACCTTGTTGAACAGCGTTTCTAAAATATATAATACCACTGTTTTAATTATTGTTAGTAAACCTTGAAAACCCTTATTCTGCTGGCACGGAGTTAGCTGATGCTACTTTAACTGCTTCCCTCAAAAGATGAGCTTACGGCCCAAAACTTCAAACAGGCTCCTTCTGTGAGTAGCCCTGGATAGCAAATTACGTCTGGATCGCAAATTACCTCTGATATCAAGTTCCTTTCCAGCAATACATGCCGTATGATAGAGTTACAGAATCCCTGTTTAGAAGCTTTTTTTATTATCAATCTTAGCTTTATCAAAATCTAACTACTGAAGCAAGCAGTCAAGGGAAAGGCAAAAATCATTCAAATAACGGGTTAATTCAGGGTCTTCATAGTTTATTTACTATCACAAACAGCTTGCTCCTGCAAGAGCATGCTAACACAGAATATAGTGCAAAAGGCATTTGCATTCCATGAACACCCCTGGCTAGCCTAATGCATGAAATATCAAGCTTCCTTTATTAGCAATAAATTCCTTATAAGATAGATCTACGGCTTTCCTATTTCGCAACATAGTGATTATCGACCAGGTAATTAGCTTAGCCTACCACACACGTAAGTGTTAAGCATACAGCCTCATCTAGAAGGTGAGCATTTATAAATGTGTTGAATCAAAAGAGTCAAGCAATAGATAACCTATAATATAGATCTACAGTTTCGCTGTTTATAGCACAGTAAGTCCAGATACAGTCATCCAACAGATGAACTTTTATATTGGGTTTAACTCAATCCAGGATCTTCACAGTTTCCCATCATAAACCATACAATTATTCCAACGTGTATCAACATAAGTTTTTGCATGACCTCAAACTCGAAACATTAGCTCCATAATTGCATACAACAGGAACAATAATTGCATACAACAGGAACAATTAGAGAATAAGAAATCCGTGGATCTTACTGCAGGTAATGATATCGTTCCACCAGGACACTATACATTTCACGTCTCTGGATGGATTATAATATTCATCGTACTAACATTTACATTCACGTTGAGGTTTTTCTTCACTAATATGAAGATCCGCATAAATACACTCAAGGTTAGAAAATTTCTATACAACTTTAATTGCATTTGCAACAAGAGTACTGCTGTTGTCTCCAAGTGCAGCATGCCTTGTCGAATTAGGCTGTTCAAGCCTTAAAGAAAGCTCTGCCTGTGGCTCTATCATTGACGGTGGGCCAATACTCAGTGTCAAGTTCCCAGAGAAGTCAGCATTCTCATCTTTTCTACACAACAATGGCACTTGTGAAAATGAGGATGGTGGCGATGGCAATGGCATTGAACTTGACACTATGTCAGTATTTGGATTAGAAGTCACGCTACTACGTAAAGTGAGAGGAAGCAGGTTTTTCTCATCTATCACTGCAGTTGCATATAGACCTGCAGGGGAATTATGACACTGCATTCGAGTAGGCATCTGTTGTTCTTCATGCATACATTGACTTTGAGGAGATACATGTTGTCCTTCATGAACTATTGGTTCACCCTTATGTACTTCCAGGCAAAAATTGGCTAATATAGTTGTTGATAAAGGCTTTCCTACATGGGATCCAACTACCATACTCGCAACATTTTCTGGGGTTCCATGTGGAGCAGAAACCTGTCATAAATAAAATATAGAATTATTATATTCATGGGTGCCTTAATAATAGGAGCTATTCACTTCTGGAGACTTTGTATACAAATAAGATAATAACTCATCATTGATAAGAGTCACACATGGCATATATTTATATGAGTGTATGCAGATGAATAATTACTTTTATACATAGATGACACCTTGCATTCATTACAATACGCTTGCTGACAATTCCATCCACATGCAAAGATCTATGTAGGCAGATATGTTCACACCATTTAATTCACATCACAATGATGAAGTTCATGAACACAATTATGCTCAAATATCGTACACATGTGCACATGCAGATACTGTGGTTAAATGTGAGAGTAAAAAGCCATCTCACATAACAACAATGTGATCACAAGTTTAAGAATCAAATACAGAGATTATTAGTACAACATTACACCCTAATTGGGAGTATGTTCATCTGCCATAAACATTTTACAACGATAACCAGAAGAAATGACATACCGAACTTGTCGTCATATCAAAGAGGCTTGATCTCCGCTTCCTCTTGTTGAGATTGTTCTGCCGCAGGAAGTATTTCTGTGCATGGCTGGCAACCTGTGTTGGAGTCCTACTGGGAACAAAATTCCATGCAATGCCCCGCCAGTCACCTTTCCCAAGTTTCTGCAGCCCCACCAAGAACATACGATGTTCATCCTCAGTCCAAGGGACACCTGGATCAAGTGTGAACAACAAGGCTGATGATTCATTCACTATTATAAAGGAGAAATTCATAATGGTAGTTCATGTTGAAAACTACCCACATCCACATATACATGTGTATATGTATGTGTACATGTACATGTATATGTATATGTGTACGTGTACGTGTACGTGTACGTGTACGTGTACGTGTACGTATGCGTGTGCGTGTGCGTGTGTACTTGTGTGCGTGTGCGTGTGTACTTGTGTACATGTATGCGCATGCATAATATGTGTTTGGGTATGCGTATTTGTATGTGTATGTGTATGTATGTGTATGTATATGGTATATGTATAGGTATATGTGTATGTATATGTATATGTATATCTATATGTATATGTATACATATATGTATATGTATATGTATATCTATCTATCCATCTCTATACGTATGTACGTGCGTACGTACGTACATACATACATACATACATACATACATACATACATACATACATACATACATACATACTTACATACTTACATACGTACGTAAAGACATACACACATACACACACACATACACACACACATGTATGCATACATACATACATACATACATACATACATACATACATACATACATACATACATACATACATACATACATACATACATACATACATACATACAGACATGCATACACACACATACATACTTACATACGTACGTAAAGGCACACACACATACACACACACACACACACACACACATGCATGCATACATACATACATACATACATACATACATACACAAACACACACACTTACATACATACATACATGCATACACACACATACATACATACACACACAAACACACACACACATACATACATACATACATACATACATACATACATACATACATACATACATACATACACACACATATACATACATGCACACATCACATACATACATATGTATATGTATGTATATAAATGTATGTGTAACCCTAAAGCAGATGATGAAGGTACTGTTCTCCACTAGAACGACGTCTTTTTGGCTGTTATCAGTTTCAAGACAAGCCCATGGCCTACTGCCGTAGACCTTAATATGCCAGGACTTCATACATGCTAGCGTGAGGAAAGGTGAATCTGTGCTTGAAGATGTATAATGAACACAAGTTTATACAACCGAGAACAAAGGATCAATAGAAGATTATGCCCATATGTTTCTAACAATTCTGTTAGGCATCAATTCGTAAGTCATCTATCAGTGTTGAGATAGGAAGAAAAAAGATGCTTTTGAGATCAGATAGATGCACGATGGCCATACTTCTGTACATGATAGAGATCAATGAGCGTTTGACAGAAGCTTCACCTGTGGATTAACGTACCTTTGGATGAACCTACCCAGTGTGCACTGATCTAGAATACATGATGAACATTCTTCTGTATATGGTAGAGATTAACAAGCGCTTGAGAGAAACTTCGAGTGTGAAATAACATATTTTTGGAGCGAATTATCTAGTATGCACTGATCTCATATGCGTATGGAACGCTGGATCTTAAACGGATACGAAAACATTTAGTGCTGGGCTCGGCAACGCTTGCTCCTACATAAATATCCATTAATTGAATGCAGTTCTTACCCAATCTCTTGCACCAGAAGATGCGAAAACACTGCAACTCTGAAGTCTATGATGCATACTAATCATTTGTAGGATTTAACATCCATTCTTGTCAGGAATCCAAGTCTAATACAACTACTTTGTCCGCTGCTTTTGATCATTATCAGGATTTCCAGCCCTTAGTTAAAAGTGCAGACATCTCGATACAAATATATGTACATATATATTGTCAACTGCAAGCTCATTACCACATTGTGAATAGATAAACATAATGAGACGCGACTGCAGCACCTGATGATGCATCTACTTCAATGTGAAGTTGCCTCCAATTGGTAGACAAGGAAAGAGATTCCATAACCACGCTACAGCCTTACTGACAAATATTGGACAAAAGAGCCCGTTTCTTGAAGTCTACATCAATGCAAGTCGCAAGCTTTCCAGATGCGATGCAAGCAAATACAGTTTAAAAGAAACGTTTGTGTTCCCAGCAGATAGCGGGATTTGTTCAAATTTGTTATTTTATTTCTGAAGGAGGAAGAAAAATGTCCCAAAAGAGCTGGTTAGGCACTCACCCTTTTTTCTTTCCCTGCTGCATCGAGAGTTCTGCACCAAGCCATCAGAAACATAACCATGTGGATCTGGCGGGCCTAGTCCTTCACCGGTTTCTGAGTTCTCTGGCGTGGACGGAGATGGTACGGCATTCGGAAAAGACGAGTAAGCAGTTCCGTAGGCGGACAAATTGCCCATGCTCGCAGCTTTTCTCATCATCATCATGTTCATCATCGTGCGCCTATCAGGCTCATCGTGCTGATGGTTAAGTCTCACTCCGAAGAGCTTTACGACGCGTTCGGAAGGAGGATGCAAAGCCGCGACTGGAGAGCCCAGAAGCTCCGTGGGCGACCTGTCATGGTTCCTTGATGTTGAGGAGTCGACCTCCATCTCCTTGCAGATAAGTCAAGAGCATGTACAAAATAAGAAATGAAAAGCGCAATAGAGCAGGTACCACCCTATGAAAGAAGTGATGCATCGGTCATGAATTAGCTGCGAGAAATCTTGTGTGACACTTTGAACCTGAGAGATGCATGTATAAGTGTGTGTGTGTCCGTGTGCGAGTACGTGTGCGTCTGTGTGTGTTTATATATGTGTTATAACATGGAGATGGTGGGGACTCATATGATGCGAGGTGGGAGTTTATATGAACTGAAAAGCAGAGGTGCATGGTTAGAGAGAGAGAGAGAGATGCTGTGAAGCTTGGCAAACCAAGTGAGGCAAAGTAAAAGAAAGATCTGAGAGCAATCTATTTGAGACATCCAAATTACGGATGAGATCTGCCGCTGGAAAACAGACGCACGCAGTTTTCCATTGACTAAGATATGAATCAACATATACGAACAAATTCAATAAACCCTACAATAATATCTCGTTGTCGCAGGTTTGCAGCTGTGACGCTGTCTGCATTTTCTCCATCTCTAAAGATCAAATAAACAGATAACACGTAACACGTACAATTATAATCGCGGGCTCCATGCCTAAACTGACATTACATGCATGATGCTCGCCTTCTCCAATCACGAGTTTAGAAATGGAAAAGCTCGTTCATTAAAGACTATCGGAGTAACAGACCCGGAGAGTCATAGCATCGAGATGCTTCTTCGTCTCCTCGATATGTGCCTTGACATGTATATACAATGGCCCTGTCTGTCTCCCGCACGAACAGATTCCGCAAGTCCAATAATGAAAATGGAGACCTACTCGTGAGAGAATTGTGAATCAATGGGTGAGGAATCTGAAATGGACATCTTATAATTGTTTGAACTGCACGGAAAACCGTATTGCAAAAGAAATTTTGAAGTGCCCATGAGAAACAGCTTCTAACCATCTCCATGACTTATCTTCCGGTTTGCTGATAAATCTTCTGAAGTATGTATATGAATTAATTATGTATTTGCAAATAAGTCTTTTGATCATGTATATCAATGAGATTATCTTCCGGTTAGCTGATAAATCTTCTGAAATATGTATATGAATTAATTATGTATTTGCAAATAAATCTTTTGATCATGTATATCAATGAGAGATAGGTAAAATTTTAAAGAAATGGAGAAACGACTCGAGAGCTTGAATAATCCATTAAAAGAGAGCATCATCTCCCCTTTTGTGGGAGTGGACTAGTTCAATCTTCTCCCAAAATAAAAAGAAAGAAAAAGGTTAAGTCGTGCACACTCTAGGCGTCTGCGTGTTCAATATAGAAAGTTCAATCACATGGTCTAATTTTTTCTTCACTCATGCACTCTTTTCATTTTCAAGAATGGATCTCCATTTCTTCATTAAGCATGCCATAGCTCCTTAAGGAAAGGTAAAAGTCGGCGATGTCGCCACCCATGCCCATTCAACAATAAGAACGGTTCTATTTTTTAGCCAAATTTTAATTTTATATTAATTGGTAGAACTACACAGAAGTAATGGTACTCTCTCAACGAATATAGGACACATAAGAGTGGACAAAAGTATACGGAAGCACATCAATGTGAGAATGATTTGAGTGTTTCATTATTCACCCTTGTGCTATTATATTATACTTGGAGGTCACATGTTGATGCGTACAAACTTTCAATGAAAGAGTATGAATGTTATTGTTGTTGAACTACTACTACGTTATAAAGTAAGTCTATGATCTAAGTGTCCGGTCGATTCAAACAGATAAGAATTGGAACATTGTTTGGTCAATTTATGGTCAATACTCCGCCCTCAAGTGATCACAAATGATCCATGGTGCTCTAAGCTATAAGGTCTCCATTATGAGGAGAAGATATTGTGAGAGCCTGGACATTTGTGGAACCCTAACGTCTACGTTAGATGAGGTTTGTGTGTGATCATTGATGGTTAAAGATGATCTTTGTGAGCCTAGACATTAAGTTATGTAGGGCATAAACTTTCGGGCCGTTCGGTTGCCATTCAAGGTGAAAATAAAGGCCATGTAGCATTGCGTAGTTTCCCCATAGAACCTTAATGGGGGGAGTGCAGAGGGGGGCTTGCCCCCTTGTATGGGGTCCGGAAGGCCTCTCCCCCCATCCCGTAGGGCTGAGACGGTAGGACTTTTGGTCATGGAGATATTGTCGGATTGTATATTTTGTCGACTATTGTGTATCTACCGACTTCTTTTATCTATACCAAATCCCCTTGTAAAAGCTATATAAGCATGGCCTAGGTTGAGCTTTACATAGCATTGCGCACACTACAACATATGAGGGGCATACCGACGCTACCTATACTGACAGTCTCTCCCGACATCGGTATAAACATTGGAAAAGTCCACTTAAACATATCGACAGTCAAGTGATCGTCGATATGACCGTTTAAAATGGATCGTCGGGATGTCTCGAGACCGTCGGTATATGCATCAGTATGGACATCTATATGCGTCGGAATGAGCATTGGTAATTTACTAGAAATTACCGACGCCCATACCGATGGGTATACCGAGGCCGTGTTTTAAACATACTAGGAATCCGAGAGCAAAACTCAACATTTTGTGCGTGTTTTATACTGACTACTGCTTGCTTCTATCGAACTTGCATGCGCAAACCAAATTGTGACCTGCATTGTCTTGTGCACACACACACAGATCTCTCTCTCCCTCTCTACACACACACTCTCTTTCTCTCTCTCTCTCTATTTAGATCTCACATCTTGGTAAGTGGTGCGCGTACTCTTAGCCTTTGTCTTTCTCTATGCTTTATGTTTTATAATTTTTCTCCTCTTTGATTTTGCAAAAGTTTTTTGGCATTGATTCTTTGGAATTCGACGATAGACGACATATATTACACGTTGAAGACAACGATCCAAAAGAGGGACGTACCTGTAAGTGATTGTTTTATTCTCTATTGATAGAGAGAGAAAAAGAGAGAGAGAGAAAGAGAGAGAGAGAGAAAGAGAGAGAGAGAGAAAGAGAGAGAGAGATGAGAGAGAGAGATAGAGAGATAAAGAGAGATGAAAGAGAGGAAGATAGAGCATACATACACACACACACATACATACACACACACATCTACACATGCATACATACACACACACATATACACACATGCATACATACACACATATACACACATGCATGCATACATACACACACATATACACACATGCATGCATACATACACATACACATATACACACATGCATACATACACACACACATGCATACACACATACATACACACATACATACACACATATACACATATGCATACACACACATACACACACATGCATACACACATACATACACACACATACATATACACACATGCATACACACACACACATACATACACACATTTACACACATGCATGCATACATACACACACATATACACACATGCATGCATACACACACACATACATACACACACACATGTACACACATGCATACATACACACACACATATACACACAAACACTTGTACGTACTAATTTTTGTTTATTTTTTTTGCTAGGTTCTTTTGTACACTACCATTTCTCTATATTACTTTTATTATTATATACTAATTATTTGAGTTCTTTTGTTACAGAACATGATGGAAGAGAGTCCTCCAGTCACTCCACATTCCATGATAGAGGAGCTGTTCTTAGAGTTCATCTCTCAGGTACCTCCCGTGTATATGGCCACTGCATCACAGTATTGGATCGCTCATGGTAGCACTCCCCCCGGCCTCACTCCCCCTAGTGTCACTCCTGCCGGCCTCACTCCCCCTGGTGTCACTCCTGCCGGTGTCACTCATGCCAGTGTCACTCCTGCCGATGTCACTCCTGTGGGTGATGCTACTCTCGTCGAAGGTATGTCTCCTAGCTTTATGACTCCACCACGACCATCTTTTCAGCCATCCCCTACTGGCTCTAGTAGTAGACATGTGCGTTCGATACCTCAGTGTGATACAGGTGCTGGCCCATCTCCTAGGTCGAGGTCACGCTCTAGAGTAGGAGGTTCTAGGAGTGGATCTACAGGTAGGTCTGGAGGAGGCGGTTGTTGTGGAGGCAGTGCGACGGACATTGTGTTGCCCACTTCTACTCCTAGAACGAGTACCTCAGATGTAGGTATGCCATGTGATACACCACATGGAACACCACGTATACCTTGGGCTGCTCATGAACATGATGACTCCAAGGTGTATAGTATCCGAGATGGAGCTCCAGTGATGGATGCGGCCAGAAAAGCAATGCCTCAACGTTTACTACAGCTTTGCTCCATACAGTTTGGGCACTCTATCATGTTGAAATGGAGTGAACAAGATAAAGATCGGAAGAATTATATCACAGAGACAATTTATCAGGAGTTCTGGCTAGCATATGGGCAGCCTCTTGTCAGTTCATAGTGGATTCTGCACACCGCATGTGAAGTTATGTCCCATCAATGATCAGAGGCTCGTGATGCTTTCAGAGCATGCTTACTAAAGTGTGTACCTAAGAACCAACTTAGGGACTTGTGGAGAAAGAGACTATACCTCGATCCCCCTCAAGTGCATATAGTGGGGATTCATGCTTTATTTATCAATCAGAGGAGTATCAAAACCTAGCCGCGTGTATAAAGACATGCATTCAAATGATCCGAGGAGTATAAAGACATGCATTCAAATGTATAAAGACATGCATTCAAAGACACTCTTTATTTATCAATCCGAGGAGTATCAAAACCTAGCCGCGTGTATAAAGACACCACATGGAACACCACGTATACCTTGGGGTGCTCATGACCATGATGACTCCAAGGTGTATAGTATCTGAGATGGAGCTCCAGTGATGGATGTGGCTAGAAAAGCAATGCCTCAACGTTTACTACAGCTTTGCTCCATACAGTTTGGGCACTCTATCATGTTGAAATGGAGTGAACAAGATAAAGATCGGAAGAATTATATCACAGAGACAATTTATCAGGAGTTCTGGCTAGCAAATGGGCAGCCTCTTGTCAGTTCAGAGTGGATTCTGCACACCGCACGTGAAGTTATGTCCCATCAATGATCAGAGGCTCGTGATGCTTTCAGAGCATGCTTACCAAAGTGTGTACCTAAGAACCAACTTAGGGACTTGTGGAGAAAGAGACTATACCTCGATCCCCCTCAAGTGCATATAGTGGGGATTCATGCTTTATTTATCAATCCGAGGAGTATCAAAACCTAGCCGCATGTATAAAGACATGCATTCAAATGATGGTCAATGCAAATGAACTCTCACAAAGTGCAAACAAGCATAAATCTATTCCAAACCAGTCTCAGGGTTCAGTTATGGTGTCACGACACTTGGAGCAGCAGTCAACAGTAAATCGAGCTTTTCTCTCAGCTCCGAACTCCGAATATAGCAAATAGTAGGTTCGTTTTGAAGCTCTCGAGAAGACGCATCCAAGGATCTATTTTCACTCAATTCTGATGCTCCTGCTTCAAGTTATGAGCAAAATACTGAGTCGCAGGAATGACCTTCCTACACTTCAGCACTTCCTACACTTCACACACACCTTACCAACAGTAAACAAGCACTTTCATGGATAGACAACACTCCCAAGAACTCTTTTCAAGCATCACACATGCATACAAGCTCACAAAGACGAAGATACAGAGAGTAGAAGACACAAATTCGAAATTTTGTGCTCTTGATTCTCACAATGGCAAAAAGTCTCTACAAAGAGTCACAAATTGACTTATATACATGTGCCCTAAAAAATGGTCCTTTCACACAAGAGACCGGCACTTTATTATTTAGAAGGCTAATTTCCTACTAGTTTATAAAGATAAGCTAGAAAGCTCTATGGGTATGCATCTAGAGGACTCCTCTAGTGCATTTACATCGGAAAATATATTACAAAATGACTATAATACAAGAATAAAGTCTCCAAATCGGAAAAAAATTGGGGCCCTTCTTTTTCTCTGCTTCTTAGCTCTTCTTGCTCTGCAACACTCTCCCCCTCTTCGTCTCTATCGTCCCTTGACAGGCTTCACTTCTTGTCTCTAATTCTACACCTGTACTCGACCACTGCCCACTTCTGTGGAAGTTGTAATGACATAGTTTTACCAGTGATCAAGAAACTGATCATAACTCGGGACCTGTTGCATTGGTCATGGCCTCTTCTTCTCTTTTCATCGTACGCAACTCGTGGAGATGGACTATCTGAGATTTGTAGTTTAGCTCATCAATAATCTCTTTAAATTTGGGTTGCTGTGTTAAGTCGGGCTGCCACGCATGCAACAAGTGGAAGGTAAGAAGGTGTGGATCTTCAGCCTTCGATCTGGACCTTCTGAAGATCAAGAGGTTGAAGCACCTTCTTGGGGTTGTGGATCCGCCGGATATCTTCTTGCACTTCTTCATGGATACTTGTTGGCCTTGATCCGCCCTTGTCGCTTGCGTGCCTTCCCCTGTTGTATGCCCCTGTGGGGCTCTGTGCAGAGATGGGTGTTGCATGCCCCTACGGGGCTTCTTGTAGAGATATGTCTTCAGATATAATACCTTTTAGTGAACCTTTTTCTTTGGTCTTCTTCTTTTTTTTCTTTTTGCTGGACTCTCCCTCAACACTACCCCCCTCCTAAACTCTGTCGTCCCTGATAGGCTTTGGAATTCAACGGGAGTATGTTTTGTAAACCTTTTGCTCTGTCTCATTAAGCAGATTAGCTTCATGTATCAGTAGTTGCTTCCATTGTTTAGCTTTCACACCATCATGTGGTGGCTGTCTCTGATCTGCAAAGAAGCTCAATTCATATGCCACCATTCTAGCATTCAGATTCGTTGACATCTTTAAGAAAATCTCGAAATGAATTTCAAACAATCCAGTAAAAAGGCTTCTCAAAGGTTTGCATATATGGGCTTGGTAAAAACATGAGACTTGAATAATACGCCATGATTGTAGGTCGACTAGGCACAATAGATAGATAAAAAATAAGGGTATCTGTGCCCTGATTAATGCCAATAAAATTTAAAGATGTATATGCTGCATGTTTGAACACTTTCAAAACTGTAAGTATCATGCTGAGGATTTTATTAGTCATCTTGATAGTTAAATCAGGTACTGTCACATATCGATGTAGCCAAAATTCAATGGTTTTCACCATATAATCCTCAATCGGTAATTAATTGTGAGGTGGACTCAAAAGTAGTAGGTAATTCAGCCACTGTTTATTGATCACACCACTCTTTTGCATATCCAAAAATTTGCTTGCTTCTCTGCGACGTGGTGTCGGGCAAAATGAAGGATTTACCTGTAATAAATATGGTGCTGCTTGCCAGTGCACCCGCAAAGTAGGATTTTTCTCCAAAAATTTTCTCCGCCATACAGGTTGTGCAGCTTCAAATTCTTCTTGAGTGTAATTGAATGTATTTTCTTTGAACTATAGCTGCTCATCTGGATCCTTTTGTGTGATCTTCTTTATATATTGTCGTGTTTTCTCTTTCAAGAGTCCATACGGAATATTGAAAGGCTTTAGTATTGTATCCAAGCTTTTTCCTTTGATTTTTGCTTCTTTCATGACTTTCACCACTTCATTTTTTGTCGCAATCTACGTCTGTTTCCATCATTTGTTGTTGCGTATCCATGGCGGTTTGTATCATTTGCTTAACTATTGGTTTTAATTGAGTAACATCGATATTTAACCATGTTGTTGGGATGCTAGGTTCTTCCCCTGTGGTAATATCTATACCTTTTGCCACATGCAATGTCGTGTCATGGGGTTGCCTAATATGAAGTTGTATTTTTGGCTCAACCCCCTTACCTTCTGTCTTACCTTGGGGCATGTCATCAGGAATCTCAATCACTATTTGTTCCATATTTTGTTGTGGGTATCTTTCTTTTTCCATGCTTGTCTGTATTTCTTCCTTTATGGGTGGTACTGCATCTCTTTATGTGAGATGGAAGCTTCTTTTATGTTGATTTGTGACTTTTTGTTTAACTGAATGAGGTGTGTTTGTTCTGAGGACGCTTCTTAGTTTGGCATGCGTGATTGTTGATTTCCTGGCGTGACTTTGACCTGGTCTATCGCTGTCCATTCCTCATTGTTTGTTTTTGTTCTTATGTCAGTGTCCAAGGTGTCTTTCTCTTGACTAGATTCCTCATTAGAACTAGAATCCTCCAGTCCCAATTCTTTGTATCTGGCAGCTAATTCTGGAGTATGTTCTTTGTCATTTTGTTACTGCCCTCGACTGGCCTGTCTATATTGATGTCCTTGGACATTTAGGTTCACTTGGCCCCGCATATATGTATGTGTTTCTTCTAGAGCAGCTGATAGATTCCTTTTTGTGATGGGCTATTGTGTCAGGGGGATCTTTGGTAAGATGTGTGTCCGCTTGGACTGTGGTGTTTCTCTTGAGCAGGCTTAGTCCCTCTCATTGGTTGCTTGTGTTATCTCTTCCTCTGTGGAGATAACAATTTTCTTTTTCTTTGGCACAGTAGCTGATTTTACATATTTGGCCATTTCTATGGAGTTTGGCATCAAGCGTAGACATTCTTTCATCTCTAGAGCCTCATAGATTAGTAAAATCAATGCCGAACTTCCATTCAAGAACTTCTTCTGACTCCATTTCTTCTTAGCTTCAAACAGACGGTCTTGAATATATGGAGTAAGATTTACTTTATTTCCAATTTGCCTCATTGCATGGGAAAGTAATTGAACTATAATTTTCTGAGGCGCTATATACCTGTGCATACTGGGAAAACAAAAATGTTGATGCACTAATCGAACCGATTCTTCTATCTCTGGCCTATACATTTGGTTTTGACAGGTCGTTCGTCTAACATGCTGAATACCTCACGGTGTCCTATCTTGGCCAATATGTAACCTAAGGCTAATTGGATAGTCACTTCATATTCATATATCCAATCTTGACCCAACATCAGTTCTTCTAATAAGTCTTGATCATGACACACTAAGAGTTTTTGTTGCATCGTGTTATTTCCGAGATGCAGTGACAAGGTAATCTCTCCTATGCATTCAGTAACTTTTCTCCCTATTCCAATCAGTTGTGCCTTAGAGGGGCATAATTCTTCCTTGAGTTTTTGAGTCAATGAAAACTTGATACAGCTTACAGCTACACCTGTGTCAATGAGAGCATCCACCAAGTGGTACTCTTCTGTTCCTGCACCCAAATTCAAATATGGTTGCTTTGTGATCTGTCCTAGGTTTTCAGAGGCTCTAAAGTTAGCCATTGGGATGAATTCCTCTCCTTGTCGATATCTTTCATCCCTCTCTCTCATCCATTCCTTTCGTTTCCTGATTCGTTCTAGAGCTTCCTGTCTTGCTTCCTCTCGTATTCTTTCGTCTTCTTCTCGTCTATGTTTAGCCATTATGAGTCATGACATTATTTCCTCTATCAATGGCTCTAAATACTTTTTTACTCGGCAACCACTTATATAGTTTGGCAATACTTCTCCATTTAGGGTTGCTAAGCTGATGGCTCCGCTGGTAGATATACGATTGATGATCAATGGACCACATCCTCTTTTTTGTAGATTCTTTGCATGTTGCTTTAAAGTATAAACCAAGACCAAATCTCCTTCCTTCAATTTTTTATCTTTAATATGAGCATCAAAATATGCCTTTTGTCACCTTTTTGCAGCGTAAATACCTGCTACAGATTGTAATCTTGTTTCGTATAACTTTTCTATTTGATCCAATTGAGTTGATAACTCATGTCTGGACCATTCATAATTTGCAGCTACTCTGAGAGTAGGTACTAAGAAATCAATTGGCAAGATGGCATTCTATCCGTACACTAGGTTAAATGGAGTAGTTCCTATGGTTGTTTTGTAGGCTACTCGGAATGCCCATAAAGCATGATGTAATTGCTTGTCCCAGTCGGATCTACCATGTTAACTATTTTAGTAGGACTGTGCATAAGATTTTGTTTGAACTTTCAGCCTGTCCGTTGGCTTGCGGGTGATAAGGGGCTGATTTCTTATGAATCACTAAGAATTCATTCATTAAGGCTTCTATTACTTCATTGACAAAGTGTGTGCCCCTATCACTCACAATTTCAATAGGCAATCCAAACCTAGTGAATATGTTCTCAAAGAGAAACTTCGTCATAGTCCTCGCATCATTTTTCTTGGTGGCTTTTGCCTTTATCCATTTGGTCAAATAATCCATTGCTACAATTATATATTCTACGTGAGAACCTTTAGCTGGTGGGCTAATCGGTCCTACAAAATCTATTCCCCATTTGGTAAATGCTCTGGCACTCATCATAGGTTTTAGTGGCATTTCATCAGGTGTCGCATCTTTGGACGTAAGTGGCTGCATCTTGATGTAGAGTTGGCCACCACATTCCTGCGACGAGAATCATTTTTGCAGTTTTATCTGCAGAAAAATATCCTCCTGCAGCTCCTGTATGCGCCATCTCTAAGACAGAAAGATACTCGTCTTCATGAATGCACATTCGTAGATGATTGTACCTTCCTCTCTTGAAGAGCTGTTTTCCTATAAGAACAAAGTCTTTACTTTGCTCTATGAGGGCACGTTTTCTTACTAGAGTAGCTCCTTCTGGGTACTCTTGGGTTTTTAAGAATTTTACCAGAGGCATACTCCATCTGCGTGCTACAGTGGAGTAACATAGAGTAGAGTTCTCTTCTGGCCTTTGTTCTTGACAAATTAGGCAGGTTGATACATAGTTATGTGTATCCCTCTGCATGGTAGGCTAGTATATGACTAATCTCTTCAGTGTTTGCCATGTTCCATTCGCATTTAAATGAGTTTTCCATTGATTTACATGTGCTTTTTGAAGCCATATCTCTTGTTCCTCTTCCTCCACGCATCTCATGAATAATCCACTTGGATCTTGGTGGTATAAGCTTCCAGCAATGATGTGGAGATTTTTGGTCTTCCATAATTCTTGACTTCTGTTTGTCCTGATCCCATGTTTAGGTCCATATGTGAGGATGGGGATCAATTTTTATGCCCATTGGGGACATACCTCGAGATTGAAAAGATAAGTATCTGGTAGATCATCTGGTACTCTTGTGGGCGGCTCTCCATGTGTCATTCTTGATAAGTGATCTGCTCTAATGTGTGTATTCCCTTTCTTGACTACTACTTCAAAATCAAATTCCATTAGAGATAGAAACCATCATGCTAGTCATCCTATATTAAAGGCTTGTTGACTAAGTACAATAGCGCTTGATGATCGATGAAGAATTTGAATTTGTTTGCCAATAGGTAGTGTCGAAACTTCTTCACTACGTACACCATCCCTAAATCCTCTCGCTCTGTCATGGTATAATTGCATTCTGCTTGATTTAATTGTCTACTGGCATAGGCTATAGGGTGGTCTAACTTTCCTGTATCTGCTGGCTGCGCTAAGATGTACCCAATGGAAAACTTGGAAGCATCTACGTGAATATGAAATGGTTTGTTCCAATCAGGAACTCTAAGGATTGGTGTTGAACTCAAGTGACTCTTCAATTTGTTGAAGGCCTTTTCACATTCTTTAGTCCAAATAAACTGAGATAGTAATGCATAAAGGCGCCTAGCGATTATGGCATACATATGGATAAACCTATGGTAGTATCCGCAATGTCCCATAGTGCTTGCACTTCTTTAGCAGTTTTTGGTCTCGGAAAATCCAGAATCACTTTGATTTTATCTTCGTCCGTGGAAATTCCATTTTTAGAGACAATGTGTCCTAATATCTTTCCTTGTGAAACCATGAATACACACTTCTCGGGATTAAGACAAACTCTATATTGTCGACATTTGGCAAAGATCTTTCTTAGTTCTGGGATATGTTCTGATCATATAGCTGAATAGGTGCATAAATCGTCCACATATACCTCCATGCTCTTCCTTAAGAACTCCTTGAACACGTGACACATCGACCTTTGAAAAGTGGCTGGGGCACTAGTTAGATCAAAAGGCATAACCCTAAATGCGTACACTCCCCATTCAGTTGCAAAAGCTGTCTTATGTTGGTCCTCATGAGTGATTGCTATCTGATTATACCCTGAAAAACCATTCAAAAAACTATAGACTTCCTTTCCTGCAACCTTTTCCAAAAGATGATCTGTGATAGGTAATGGGTAACTATCCCGTTGTGGAGGTGATCGCAATCTGGGTGGATCGGGTCCGGTCGTGGCACACACAGGGTGTATGAAGCTAATGAATGTTGGATGGTTTAAGGACATGAAAGTGAAATTAATGTTGAGTATGGAGAAGAGAGAGATGTTGAAATGATTATGGGAATGGGAAAGTAGGAGTGCAAGTTAGATTTATGAACATGAATGATAAGAATGAAAGAGAACCATACACACGAATCAAATTTGGAAGGAAGAATGGTCCATTGAAGGAGCTTCTTAAACACTTCCTAATTCTAATTCATATGCATAGTCTTCTTTGGATGATATGTATGCATGACGTGAATAGATGGAATCCTTACACATAAACCAGTTTCGAAAGGAAGAATGGTCCAATATTGGAGCTTCTTATACACTTTCAGAAACTAATCAATATGTATGGGTATGTATGGATTATATGCATGCAAGTGAATTATGATAATAGAGTTTACTCACAAGCTCAAAGAAACATCCTCACTGGTTCAATGCAATACTGCGGAGCCTTCTCACACATAGAAGAAATAGAAGACATGTAAAAATACTTAAGAGACTGAGAGAGGAGACAAGAGACAAGTGACAAGTGACATGAATTAAAAGGATTTGAATTAAGATACATGTATAAGATCGTCGTGGTACGTCAAGCTAGGCAGTCTACTGATCAAAGGTGGTTCCGACCCTCAAACCATGATAGTTCAACCGAATGTCACATGTAAGAAGGTGAGTTCCACTCCAGTGACCCTATGTATGTCTAGGCTCGTAACGTCTAACTAAAGAAGTCTAAGACTCATTAAAATCAGCTCTAACTCACTCACACGCTCCACCGAGGGTGAGTCAAGATAGAGATGCTAGTTTCAAGAGCCTATCCTAGATTGGAGTTCTAACTTAAATTTGAAACTAGGTACCATACTCATACTAGCTCACCTTGGATCCTCACTCGCTCAACCGAGGGTGATCGTCTCAAGGAAACCATAAGCTAGCATGAGCCCTATGGATGCCTAACAATGATGCTCTAGGAGTTTGGAGGGGGGTTTATATTGTTTTTTGAATGAATTTGGGCCCTTGGATCTAGAGAAATCAACTCTCAACTCTAGGATCACTACTTTCGATTACAACCATTTGATTAATCAAATCAATGGCTTGGAATTGTTCTTTCTATCAAATCTAGTGTAAAGGAGTGAAATTTAGGTGCCTTCATTCTCCACCATTGGATCTGGGGGTGATCTGGACCGTCGGTTCAGTGCTGACATCATTTTGGATAAGATAAGCCACTAGTTTTGAAGAAAAGCTGCATTATTGATCTTTGATTGTCAAAAAAAACTTCTTTTATGGAAAAACTCGTGGATCCTCCTTGCTTTAGGCATAAGTGCATCTCCACCCTTGAATATGAGCTCATCTTGATCGTACAACATGGCTCAATCACTTTCGCCATGTGGTGGCCCTTCAACCCTTCAATTTGCTTAAACTAGAAAACTGCGGTGATCCTGAAAACTGGACTTTGTACTCTTTGACCCTCCAAATAGGCTTTGATGAAGATGAAACTTTGTAGGACTATGTTTCCAAAGATCTCCTTCAGGAATATGCAGAAAAAACTCCCATCTGAATCTCCCTTGTACAAGTTTGACTACATTTGGAACCTTGCAAGGTGGCATTAACGTGTCTAGGAAGCTCTGATAACCTTGAAAATTTGTACAAATATGTAGCCATATATGATATTTATACATGCCAAACCATATGGCTAACATAAATTTCTATACAAGAATTTGTAGGGTCAAACTAGAAAAATTACATTTTTACAAAATGAACATAGCATATCAATGTGCTACAAAATCCATTTTCTGCTGAAATTGGGGCTATAGACTGCCTTTGACAATCTTTACAAGTATATGAATTTTCATCTAATTTGGTGATAATGAAATTTTTGCCCTAATTTCCTAACTTTGACCAGCTTTGACCGCTACCTTGGACTTTCTTGATTTCTTTGAAACTTTGTATGTGAGCTTCCTTTGACATCCTTGATGCATCTTGGACTTCTCGGGGAATTCCGGCTACCTTCACCAAATATGTTTTTTGTAGGCCTTCACAAGTGAGAGAGTAGAGAAAATCTCGATGACATTCGCCCCCAGTAAACCTGCGATTCCTCCGAAAGCGCCACTCTAGCATCTGTGAAAAACAAAATGTTCCAGGCATCAAATTCTTTTATAGGCAACATAAGAAACATGGAAGGAAAATTGATTATATGCATGAATCAGTAGTTAACATGACATGAAGCAAAATTTGCATGAAAGAAAGAATTGAAACAGGCAACATGAATATGCATGAACAAATAGGCAACATATATGCAAATGAACAAGCAACATTGGCAACAAGAAAGAAAAAAACAAGCATCAATATGAAGTGGAAGTGGATGTATTGAGTCGTTTTAAGCATCAGTTCCTCTCATCTTGAAGAAAATTTTGTACCTTTTTCATAAAGCAATCTACCTTAAATATGATTATAAACAAAGATTTAGGATTTTCAAGAGACATCTTTCATCTTTAGCTTATTTTAAATCAACTCCTTTCCTACATAAATATGAATATGCTCTTTCTCTAATAACATGCAAGGAAATCTAACTAAACTCCACTAATGCATAAATCTGCCTATATAGCCCGTGATTTATTCTATTATGCCTCTTTATCCTCCTTTGGCTTGCTCTTTTTTTTTTTTTTTATGATGATGATTCGGCAACTTTATGGTTACGATCACTTTTTTGGGGTGGAAGAAAGTGTAAACTTCTTGGTAAGATGTAGCAACTTTTTTTTTTTTAATGACGGGGAAAAATTAAACCCCGATACAAGGTACAACCATTTTTAATGACGGAGAACAGTCGTTTAAACTCCGATACAAGTGCTGTGAGATGGACTAAGGATGTAGAAACATGTAGTAGCAGGAGCTAGGATTTCAACAATTGTGCTTTCGATACAGGATACATATGCATGTTTATATATGAAAGTCTTGTCACCAAAATAAACCTCCAAATCTACATGCCCTATCTTTCCACAATCCTAGATTATAAACAATTTCTTGGTAGATAAGTTACTACTTAAGATAAAATTTTACACAAGTAGAGAAATCATCATTTGCCTTTTTTTTGACTCAAGTGATGTGGATATGCAATGCAATGCAAAGATTGAAAAAAAACATGCATGAAACAAGCATGGAAAAAAAAAATAGAATGAACTTGAAAAAAAACAAAGCAACATGAACTTGAAAATTAATGATGTTTTTATATGTTTTTATTTTTTATTTTTTTTCCTTTTTTTATTTTTATAACATGGATACTCCTGTTTATGAATCGGCCTCATTGTTTTCATCTTCTTCAATGTCCTCATCCAAAATGTACTCGTCATTATCACACTTCTTGAATAACTTTATCCTTTTACCTGCAATCAAAGTTTTTAGTGCAACACCATTTAATTCACAAAGAGCATACGTACCATTGTTGTTGACTTTTGATACAATGTATGGCCCAAACCACCATTGAGTGAGCTTTTTGCGTGCATCATATTGAGAGTCAAATGTACTATCATAAATGAGCACCCAATCTCCTACTTCAATTGGCTTAGGACGCAATCGATGAGTTTTATCAAAATAATGCTTGTCCTTCATTCTAGATTCTCTTAATTTTTCAACAGCATCATCAAGTCTTAATTTACCTTGTTCTAACTATTTAATACGCAAACTCAAAAAATCATCAGTAGACATGTTTTCAGACCAAGGCAAATTTGACCATGCAGAAATATGAGACTGAATTGGAAACAATGGTTTTTGACAATAAATGAGTTCAGCAGGCATATATCCAGTAGTACGTGTGCATGTCATTCTATCTGCCCAAAATGCAAAAGGTAAGAATTTAGGCCATTGTTTGATGTCACCGTTACATGCTTTAGATATGGCTTTCACAATAGGTGGATGCCCTCTCTCTATTTTATCATTGGCCTCTGGGTTATATGCAGTAGTGAGAGACAAACGAATACCGTGATGCTCAAAGAACTCTTTAGCTTCTCTCGCATTTAACTCTCCACGATTGGCAACTACTTTCTCTATGTACCCAAAGCGACTTATGACATCTTCAAGCAAGAATTTGCAAACATTGTAAGTGGTCTTAGATCGTAGTGCACGTCCCTCTACATGATTAGTTAAGTCTTCTCTTGCAAGTACAATGTAACGCATTTTGTCAATACCTTTAGGCATAGTTACAAGATCTACTACCCACTTGTAGTGAATACAAGGTGGATAAGTAGGATGCAATGGATCTCTATGTTTGACTGATGAATGAAGTTGACAAGTAGAACATGTAGAAACATAGCTACTAATGTCAACATACATCCTAGGCCAATAATAGGTACTTCTAATTTTTTCATATGTTCCAAAAAATCCTTTATGACCTGCCCATAATGTCTCATGCATTTCCTTTATTACTTGCAATTGAAGACCTCTCTTTCCTAGGACTCGTTGTGGATTCTTAACCTTATCCTTAGCATGTCTCCAAAGATAACCATTACATAGGAAAAAGTTATAAGCTCATTTCCTAATGTTACGGAATTTATTCGTAGTCCAGCTAGGTAATGGTTGTAGTGTACTGAGATACTTTTCTATGTCTCTCCATTCATCTTCGTACTTAGACTCATGAAATCGCTCATACTCGTATATATGTGGAACATAGTCAATTAAGTTCACATTCTTTATTAGATCATTTTCAAGATCATCATCAAATCTAGCTCTCGATAACATATCAGCAACTGAGTTTGACTTACCTGAAATATGAACTAACTCATGATTTATGAACTTAATATATGAGATCCATCTAAGCATGGCTATATCAGGAGATGAACAATTGGCTATCATTCCAATGAGAGGCAAACAATCAGTCTCAACTTTGACATTTGCACCAATGAAATATTCTTTGTCTGTTTTCAAAGCTGTTACCATACCCCATAGTTCTCGTTTGATCTGTGGATATTTTCGTTGTGTTTCATGTAGAATTTTGGCACCAAACCTAATTGCATATCTATTCCCTTCACTATCATCTTGACTTATGACCCAACCTATACCAATAGGACTAGTATCAACAGTCAATATAATAGGTTTGTTAGCAGAATAGTCTACACGCTTAAGGATGGGAGCTTCAAGCAATAATTTCTTCAATTTACGCATAGCTTGAGTGTGTTTGTCAGTCCAAATAAATTTTTGTTTCTTCCTCAACAAGTCATAAAGACAATCAACAACATGAGCAAAGTGTGGGATCCAAATAACATAAAAGATGCAAGCACCAAGAAATCTACGTACCTCACTCATGTTGTTACATGTTTCAGAAATCTTGCTAATGGCATCAACTTTTTGTGGGTATGGCTTTCGACCATAATGGCCACATAAATGTCCAACAATAAGCACCTCGTTGACACCAAAAACAGATTTCTCTATGGAAAATGTGAGACCTACCTCTTCGAATCGTTGAAATATTCTTTCACAATCAGAGATATGGTCAAGAACAAATTTACAACATCCAGATGAATCTAAAGTAATGTCCTTTACACGTTCCTCACTCCCTTTAATTGGAATATCATCAATGAATGGCATAGTTATATGAGGGATAAAATCATGTAAGACCATATTCATAGCACTCATCATATGAGCCACAGAATTGGTCGCTCCTTGAGGTAAAGTACACATTCGTACTAAGCCTAAAGGAGTTTTCATTGTGGTTATGTCACGACTATCAATTGCTAATTGGAATTGGTCATATCCCGAATATAAATCACCCATTGAATATATAGAATGTCCTGAAAATGATTCAGCAAACTCATCTACAATGGGTCCTGTTCCTACATTCCTTATGGTGACTTTATTGACAGGTTGGAGATCTTGAATAAAACGTAGTTTCCCATTCCTTTTAGGCACAGTGAACCATCTGTTTGAGTAAGGTGCAAAAGATGGCTCTAACATTCTCATGTTTATCTTCTCCTTAAGTAGTTTCATAAGCTCAGGTAAGTGAGCCTTTGGAACAGGTATAGGACGAAGATTCCATGGAATATGTGGAATAGTAAAGATTATCATGGGTGCAACTAGCTTAGGATCTACACAACCAATCTCATGAGGATACATAGTAAAGGCTTTTCCATGGCTCCGTATAACTCTCTCAAATTTATCTCTCTCTGCTGGCAAAAGAAAGTCATTATCTCTACCAATTTTCACATGTTTGATTGTCTCATCCGTGAATTTATGTCCTATGTTTTTCTTATCCCGAAGAATTGGATCATTTTTCACATCAATAATTTTTTCATTACTTCCTTGAGGTAATGGTTGAGCTATGGGTTTGATTTTTTTGTCTACAGTTTTGTACTTTGTTTCAACTAAGGCATCATGTGTTTGGTTAAATTTTGAGCACTCGTCAACATTGATAGCATACTCTTGGATTAGAGCATACTCATCAAGGGAAGAAAGAAGAATAATATGGGAATTAGAATTTTGTTGAAGACATAACTCTAACTCCTCAAGAGTAGAGAAACAATGAGATGTTTCAATCACATGCTCAATGTTCTCATCATGTTCCATGATTTTGTTGTTTTTATAATTTTTTTGGGTTTTTTTGGATAAAAGACTTGGACAATTGACTCTTATGAAGAAAATCTAATCTAGAATGTGGAAAACAAAGTGACAAACTATTGTACATGTTGGTTGGATGCGAGATGTCAAACCAATATCCACTGTTGTCCTGCTCAACAATGGATTCTATCCGAAATTTTGATCATATGTAGCACCAAACATGAATCGAGGTGCACAATCACTACAAACATGCTCATGACCCTGAGTAACAATAGGTTTCTTTCTAATTGACAATCGATTCCTAGGATGATTCACTCCTACCGTCATGACTTGAAGTGATTGCATTCCATCCTTAGACTTAAATCTAGCATAGGTAGACCCATCATCCATGGCTTTAGTTTCCATACGACTCTCACAAATAAAGGGTTGACCTAAGAGAACTTCATAGGAGAAATTATCTTGAATAAAAAAGTGAAACTCTTCTGTGATTCCTCCAATGGATATGGGCACACTAGGACAAGCTCCATACAGGGTACCTACACCATTATCTGCAGTTCTCATACGCCATCCACAATCTTTATCTATGGGCCATCGAAACTTATCATAGACTTCTCTTGAAATCACATTGATTTCAGAGCCGGAATGTACTAATGCATTTATAGTGATAGTGTTCTTATCATTTCCTATTTTAACATGCATCTCTGATGTACCTCTAGACCAAAATGTTCTTTTAAAGTGACTTTCAGGATTGTTTTCATGATTTTCATGGTCAGGTTGAATAGGTCCTAAGAAATTTTTATTAACATTTACTTCATCATCATCAAAGTCCTCTTCATCAGATTCATCAAAGTTTAAGGCTTCATTCATAGCTTGATCTTGATCTAGAGAATCTTGCATCTCAGTATCTAGATTAAGTGGAAACCTCTTCCTTTTAATTAGGCCGATAAAGTTATCTTTAAAAACAGGCTTTGCAATAGAGAAAACTTGTTCTAAAGACATAGTCACTTGACTCTTAAGCAAAATGTCATCTAAAATCTCCATAGGATCTATTTTTCTCTCAATTTCTGAAATCAAGATGGCTTTAGGTTTTCTCTTTGGTTTCTTTTGTTTTTGCTCAGGATCTTGCTTTTGTTCATGTTCTCGTGTTTGGTCTTCAATTTGTTTTGATTGTTCTTGTTTATCTAAAGGCTTTGGTTCTATTTTTCTTTGCTTTGTCTTCTTCCCTTTTTGTTTCTCCTCTTGTTTTTGTTCATTGGGTTGTGATTCTTGTTGTTTATCTTTGGATTGTGATGTTTCTCCCTGCTCTATGATTGTTTCTATTCCCTCTGAGGTTTGTTTTCGTGTCACTCTTCTTTCACTAGGCTTAGCTTCATCTCTTTTTCGTTTTTCTTCTACATTGGATATGTGAGAAATAAGAGATTGATCTTCTATTGGTGATTCCCAAGCCGTTATTCTCCTAATCTCATCTCGTGCTCTTACTAAAGCCTCAATGGAAAAATCACCTTCCTTTGTGGGTTTACTTGATTCCACTTGTTCATCAAGAGCTTCTAGTTTCACTCCTCTAGTTCCTACATCCGTTATGGTTATATTTTCATAGTGTTTTTTCATTCCTCCCTTACCATAATTTCCTTGCAAAGGTAGCCTAGATCGATAGTCACAGATTTTCTTGTCTATGTCTATTACTAGTCGTTGCTCCTTAGCAGCCTTCAATAGTTCACAATCTCTCGAAAAGTGCTCTAACTAATCACACCAAGGACACCTACGAGGGCCACGCACAAAACCATTTTGATTTTGAGGATTTTGATTAACTTGTGGTGGGAAATTTTGAAATTGAGGATTTTGTTGATAAGGTATTGCTTGAACAGGATAATTAGGATTTTGATAAGGCAATTGATGTATTTGAGGAGCTTGGGGAGCAACATGCGGTACTTGAGGTGCAAGAGGAGCTTCCATATTATACAATTGATGATTCTGAAAATTTTGATTTTGAGGATTTTGAAAAGCTATTTGAGAAGCTTGAGGATACATGTTTTGATACATTTGATGATTTTGCACATGAGGATGAGGATTTTGCATTGAAGGATTATGCATTGGAGGAACTTGATATGCTTGAGTAGGAGCTACTTGTGGATTTTGGTTGGTAGCTATAACATGTTGATTAGGCTCTTGAAAAGTCATTGGGTTCATTTGATTTTGGAAAGTTTTGGTGTAATTAGATTGTAAAGCATCTATAGTCTTGGCCAAATTGGATTGTGTAGCAATAAAACTTTCCATTTGCTTAGTGAGAATTTCCACTTGAGATTGTTCAACTACACTTTTATTTGGCTCTACTTTAAAACCTTGAGTAGGCTCCATCATTTGAGGAATAAGAGTAGAGTCAAAAAGCATAGCATGGGATTGTTCTCTAACTTGCTCCTTAGTTTGTGGAAGGCTAGCTTGAGGAAGAGTAGTTTGCTCATAAAGCATGGATTGCCTTTGATGTCTATGGGCTACAACCTCTACTACTTTACGCACTTTTTGCCAATTGTCAGTAAGAACATAGCGCTTATCCGGCTCTTCCAATCGTCGTTCAACTTCCCTACGAGTTTCAGGATGAAGAAGCTTAAGAAAATTGATCACAAGATCAGGTTCCAAAGTTATCTTATCCTCATCAAGAAGTTGTTCATAGCGTCTAATATACTCATTTTGTAAGTGAGTAATAGAGCTACTAGGCTTTGGAGAATTGACCCATCGTAAGAATCCATCTCGATTATGTTGGCTATAATCTTCAAGATAGAATTCTTTGAGCATCTCCTTTCTAAAATCACTCCAAGGAAGACTATCATATTGAGTGACACGGTTTATGATAGAGCTATCAACAATTCGTTCAAAGAATGATATCAAAAGATCTTCGGGAAGACCAGAAATCATAGCTTGCTCTTCAAACAAATCTAAGTAGCTTGTGATGTTGATGCCATTGAATTTTCCCTTCTCTCTCAACATAGAAGAGACTATTCTTTGGCCTTGTTTCTCAACAATAAGGGATTTGAATCCTTCCTCCATCTTATGTGAATAAGCAAGTGATGCACGATGCTCTTGATCTCTCACAAATGCGTTTACTTCACAACGAAGATGTGCACGATACTGTGAGAAATCCAGTGCAACACTCAAGACTGATGATGATGATATGATGAGGATGAAAAATATGAAACAAAGGATATGGATCACAACCTCCCAACCAGATCAAAAGCAAATGCCACGAAGCGTTTCACGTCGGGTTCAAATGTGGAGGTGATCGCAATCCGGGTGGATCGGGTCCGGTCGTGGCACACACAGGGTGTATGAAGCTAATGAATGTTGGATGGTTTAAGGACATGAAAGTGAAATTAATGTTGAGTATGGAGAAGAGAGAGATGTTGAAATGATTATGGGAATGGGAAAGTAGGAGTGCAAGTTAGATTTATGAACATGAATGATAAGAATGAAAGAGAACCATACACACGAATCAAATTTGGAAGGAAGAATGGTCCATTGAAGGAGCTTCTTAAACACTTCCTAATTCTAATTCATATGCATAGTCTTCTTTGGATGATATGTATGCATGACGTGAATAGATGGAATCCTTACACATAAACCAGTTTCGAAAGGAAGAATGGTCCAATATTGGAGCTTCTTATACACTTTCAGAAACTAATCAATATGTATGGGTATGTATGGATTATATGCATGCAAGTGAATTATGATAATAGAGTTTACTCACAAGCTCAAAGAAACATCCTCACTGGTTCAACGCAATACTGCGGAGCCTTCTCACACATAGAAGAAATAGAAGACATGTAAAAATACTTAAGAGACTGAGAGAGGAGACAAGAGACAAGTGACAAGTGACATGAATTAAAAGGATTTGAATTAATATACATGTATAAGATCATCGTGGTACGTCAAGCTATGCAGTCTACTGATCAAAGGTGGTTCCGACCCTCAAACCATGACAGTTCAACGGAATGTCACACGTAAGAAGGTGAGTTCCACTCCAGTGATCCTATGTATGTCTAGGCTCGTAACATCTAACTAAAGAAGTCTAAGACTCATTAAAATCAGCTCTAACTCACTCACACGCTCCACCGAGGGTGAGTCAAGATAAAGATGCTGGTTTCAAGAGCCTATCCTAGATTGGAGTTCTAACTTAAATTTGAAACTAGGTACTATACTCATACTAGCTCACCTTGGATCCTCACTCGCTCAACCGAGGGTGATCGTCTCAAGGAAACCATAAGCTAGCATGAGCCCTATGGATGCCTAACAATGATGCTCTAGGAGTTTGGAGGGGGGTTTATATAGTTTTTTGAATGAATTTGGGCCCTTGGATCTAGAGAAATCAACTCTCAACTCTAGGATCACTACTTTCGATTACAATCATTTGATTAATCAAATCAATGGCTTGGAATTGTTCTTTCTATCAAATCTAGTGTAAAGGAGTGAAATTTAGGCGCCTTCATTCTCGACCATTGGATCTGGGGATGATCTGGACCGTCGGATCAGTGCTGACATCATTTTGGATAAGATAAGCCACTATTTTTGGAGAAAAGCTGCATTATTGATCTTTGATTGTCAAAAAAAACTTCTTTTATGGAAAAACTCGTGGATCCTCCTTGCTTTAGGCATAAGTGCATCTCCACCCTTGAATATGAGCTCATCTTGATCGTACAACATGGCTCAATCAGCTTTCTCCATGTGGTGGCCCTTCAACCCTTCAATTTGCTTAAACTAGAAAACTGCGGTGATCCTGAAAACTGGACTTTGTACTCTTTGACCCTCCAAATAGGCTTTGATGAAGATGAAACTTTGTAGGACTATGTTTCCAAAGATCTCCTTCAGGAATATGCAGAAAAAACTCCCATCTGAATCTTGTACAAGTTTGACTACATTTGGAAGCTTGCAAGGTGGCATTAAGGTGTTTAGGAAGCTCTGATAGCCTTGAAAATTTGTACAAATATGTAGCCATATATGATCTTAATACATGCCAAACCATATGGCTAACATAAATTTCTATACAAGAATTTGTAGGGTCAAACTAGAAAAATTACATTTTTACAAAATGAACATAGCATATCAATGTGCTACAAAATCCATTTTCTGCTGAAATTGGGGCTATAAACTGCCTTTGACAATCTTTACAAGTATATGAATTTTTATCTAATTTGGTGATAATGATTTTTTTGCCCTAATTTCCTAACTTTGACTAGCTTTGACCGCTACCATGGACTTTCTTGATTTCTTTGAAACTTTGTATGTGAGCTTCCTTTGACATCCTTGATGCATCTTGGAATTCTCGTGGAATTCCGGCTACCTTCACCAAATATGTTTTTTGTAGGCCTTCATAAGTGAGAGAGGAGAGAAAATCTCGACGACACCGTATGGTGGCAACGTTTACTTTCTTCAAATTAATGCATACCCTTAACTTGCCATTCTTTTTAGGCACGACCACCAAAGGTGATACCCATTCTGTGTGTTCAATTTCATAAATGAAGCCTGCATCCAACAACTTATCTATCTCCTCCTTAATTTTTGCTGAGTAAACATCATTATATGTGTATGGTCTTTGTTTGGAAGGTTTGGCTTCTGATGTCATAGGGATTCTATGGGCACAAATAGAGGGGTCTAGTCCTTTTAGATCCTTATATGTCCACGCAAAGACGTCCCTATATTCTCTTATGAGCAATATTAACTCTTGTTCTTCCTCCATTGAGACATCTTGTTTTATAAAAGTGCATCGCTCTTCTCCTTCCTCCAAACTATTTTCTTGGTCTGTTCTTTGTTGTCATATGCTATTCCTGGTTCTGCTTCCCATTTCGGCATTTGGATAGCAATCTTCCTCTCTTCTACCTCATATTTCTTGAAGTGGGCAGGCACTTCGAATTGATCTTGAGGCTTGTTTTCTCCTTCTTCTTTTTCTTTATCTAGTCCAAGTTCTTCTCCCGGTGTCATTCATTGATTCAAATCATTATTTATGACACTTACTCTTTGATTTTTGCTTTCTGCCTCAACTTGTTCATGCTCTCATAATCCTCCTTCCATTCTTTCGATGCTCTCATAATCCTCCTTCCATTCTTTTTCAATTACCTCTCCTTCTTCAGGTTCTTGGAGAACAACCAGGTATAAACTTACATCATATCCTTCCTCGTCAATGCATTCATTCATGGTTATTACCTCTTCATTGACACATACATCAAGAGTGGCTAAAATCTCCATCCAACCATGAGGTTCGAAGTCTTCATCTAGGAATATTTGGGGCATATAAGCTAGATCTTGTACAGATCTAACAACTCCCTGCCTTTGCTGCCATCCTTTCTTCCTTTCCTCTTCCCTTTTTGCTGCCTGACATATCCATAGATGAGTGTCTTCATTCATCCATGATTGGTCACTTGCACCTATACTGTGAATCGATTGATTGTCCTTCTCCTTATGAATCAGATTCCATTGTAAGGGGTAACATCTTGATACGTATATGTATGGATATTTATTCTGGTCGTGGTTCCTTCGTGCTGTAAGTACACCGCGTCTTTTCCCCAATCTTGCACTACCTTAAGCTATCTCATGAAAGGTCTTCCAAGTATCATCTCATAATTGCTAGCCTTTTCAAATTGACAGATTGCTAGGGTGTGCTCGAATTCAACCCTGCAGGTAGTAAAGGTTACTTTTTCCAATAATCCCAAGGGTCGTTCAGTGTGTCCGTCTTCCATTTGAATCTTCATGTGTGTTGGTCTTAAAGCTGGTTTTCCTCATTTCTCCCAAATTTCCTTGGTCGCAATTCTTACTCCTGCTCCTGAGTCTAAGATGGCTTTAGTAGTATAACCTCGGTAAGTGATTGGGAGGGATGTGTTTCCTTCATCTCCCTCACTGAAATCTCTAATCTTATCCACTAGGATTTTGATTGTGGTCACTTCATCAGGCATCTCCTTCTCATCTGACTTTGTCTCTAATTGACTGGTTAGCTTCTCCTTCAAATGTGGTTTTACTTTCAGGAGTTCTTCCAATGTCAGAGTACAAGGGATTTTTACCTTTTTAAGAGGTCGTATAATGTCAGATGTTTGGATTGATGGGTTCTGCTTTTTTCTTCTCACCGAGGGAATGCAATATAATTCAGAATTATGTTCATATTCCCCTGTGTAATTTGGCAAAGCCTTCACAATATCATCATCCTTTTTGCTCTTGTCAAGTTGTAATAATCCTTCTGAGTTTAATTCAGGTATTGAGGCTTCAAATTCACCTTCTGCTTCTAACTCTTCAAAGGGTGGTTCAATTCCTTCCGGTTTCTTCCATGTGTCTTCTTGGACTCTTGCCCACAAGTCTTTAGGCCACTCCCCATCGACCTCGGGGACAACGGATCTTTCTCTTTTATCATCGCAGTAATTTCCACCACAGGTCTCGCCTTCTTTTCCTTTCTCGGGATCATTAGGGGTGACACACTCTTGGAATTCTTTCTCAGGAATTCGTGAGTTGGGTAGTCACTGAACAGGTTTTTTTAGAGTATGTTGAGCCACTTTGATTAATTTTTTACATATCTCTAATCTTTCCTTCTCGAGGTCACCTCTAGGATATTCCTTTTTATGTTGTTCAATGGTTACTCCTGCTCTTATTCGTGCCTGGTATGCTTGAATCCACATGGCTAACTCTTCTGGCATAGGGTCAGCTAGAACTGATCCTACCTCTTGTTTTCTACACTTTTCCATCTTATTTTCTCCTTCAAGTTTTTGTTTTTCTTCTTGGCCTTGTTTGTTATTTTCATCCTCCTTCTTTTGTTGTAGTTTCTTTTCCTTCATCCTTTCTCTATGATTCTTCCATCTTTGGATCTGTTTACTTGTAATACTCTTCCCAGACTCTTCTGAGTCTGCAACTACTCGAGGTGTGGGTATATTCAATTCTTTGTCGACCTAATCATTCTCTCTGTTTTTTTCTGGGGTTTCTCTAGCCTTAGCTCTTGTTATTGCTTTTAATGGCACTCTGTACTCCTTATCACTCCCCGATGACTCTATCACTTCTATCACATTGATCTGTACATTCGAGTTAACTTTGTTGGGGTTCTTGGGGCAATCTCTAAAAAGATGTTCTTTACCACAATCACTACAGTATCCTTCCCAAATTCGCTGAGGTGGTGGTGGGTGAGGTAATGTACAATATCTAATAAAATGGTCTCCTCCGCATCTATAGCATGGTCCTCTAGGTGTAGGTGGTCTGTTCATTGGTCAGGAGGGTAAACGTGCTCTGGGAGCTGTGTACATTAACGACACATAATCTTGCTCATATCTGGAAGAGCTATCCAGTCCTTCCATACCATAAGCATATGGCTCGTAAGATTGTCTGTATTCAACTATAGTGCCCTCACATGCGGAATAATTTCCTTGACCATGGTCATAAGATGGATCATACGATTTGTTACTCGCCAAAGGCATGGCTGGGACTATTGCTCTCTCTAGGTTCTCTTCCGGTTGAGCTATTTTTACTGGGACAACATTCTGAGGGTGGGATAGTTGTTGTCCTAACACCGGTTGTGGTTGAGTGTACCCTTGGTAAGCATAAGGTCGTGGTGCTAGTGTTTGTTGCTGATATGTGGGATATCTAAAAGCTTCTCCTCCTTGATCTCTCTGAGGGTATCCATAAGGTCTCATGGGCGGTTGTACCGGTCTTGACTGCCGATTGTAAGGACAATTTTCTGTGCTATGATTTGTGTACCTTTGTTCTATGCTACAATAATGCATAGGGCCCGGGGCGGGTGGTCTATTGTAAGCATAAGCAGGTGGTGGGACTACTCCCCTATTACACAAATGAGAGGGATGATCACCTCCACAGTGCACACATCTTCTAAGCATGGGTACTCTCATAGGATTGTTTGGGTAGTTCCTCTGCCCTTGAACATTCAGTTTCTTTGCCACTAAATCAACTATTTCTTCTACATTGTTCCTAGGGTTTGATGTGCTACTGGTGGTATCTTCACTTTTCACACTAGCTTGAGGTATTTTCAAATCTTCTGCTAGATTATCCTCTAGGTCGATACACTCTTTCATGCATTCTTGCAAATTTTGAACTCTTTTCACATATAGCAATGATCTCAATGATCCATTCACTAATCCTTCCAAAAATAATGACACCATTTTGTTTTGAGTGGGTCGCTCTTCAACAGGGCATCTTTCCACATATTGTTTAAATCTTCTCATTGCCCATCTCACCGATTCTGTAGGAGCTTGTTTAAAACTATGGATTAATGAGGAAGAGTTGTTTTTTATTCTAGACTTGGTGAATTCTTCAATCAATTCTTGATAGAATTGTTCCATGTTTTGAAAGTTATTAGGGGCTAATGGCTGGAACCATGCTAAAGCTGTGTCCGTCAAGCTTAGTCCAAAGGATTCATATTGAATCAAGAAATCTTCCACTTGTTCGTCTCTTATCACTTGCTTGAATTCAACTATGTGGTTGTAAGGTTCGCTAGAGCCATCATAGTGGTTTCTCATGCATTTGGCAACTTGGATCGGTCTTAACCTTCTTCCTGGTTCAGGTGGTCTAGACATTACAGGGAATACTGGTCGTCCTATCGGTATACCCAGTCCTCTTACTACAGGTGGTCTCTCTTGAACAGGGATTCTAATCCTTGGTTCAACTAGTGGATGAGGCCGATAGTTAGGATTATGGCCCGGTGTAGCAAACTGCACATGTGGTCTGACTGGAATGTGCATTTGTTGTGTCTGTCTCGAATGCTAATATGAATTATCTTGATAGGTTCCTTGGGGGTTTTGTGAAGTCTTGGCTTGATCCCTAGGCGGGAATACTGGGATGTTCTGATATTTCAATCCTGCTCTTTCTAACTCCATTAAGGGCCAGTACCTCCTCTGGTTTTTGTCCAAATACGTAATAATGGTGGGGAATTCAGGGTCTTGTAACTCATAGATGGTGGCCTCTTCCCACAATGAAGAGTGTGCTCTCATAAGATGTTCCATTCCGTTGACTAAATAAACATCCATTAGGGAATCATCTTGGGGAACTAGGTCTCCTCTCCACACCCTAATCACAATGGATTTCCCTCTAGGTGTAGACACCTCTTCTTCATGTTTCTCTTCATTAAGGTTGTGGGCATTGCCTTCTTCCCCTTGTTCATTGACGTTTTCAGGATGTTCTGTGACTAAGTACTGAATATCCCTTTTGTCCATGTAGAATCCTCCTGCATACTTAACAGCTGGCCTAGGTACTATGTAAGTGTCTGTAGCTTTCTTCAGCCTTAGCTACTAACCTGTTTAGCCCATCTAGGTAGATGGGTAACTTGTGTTGGTTGGTGTTCACATATTCTAAAGATGTTTGATATTCACCCTCAATAATTGACATCATAACAATTATTGGTACATAATTCTGCATGTCCTTCGAGGCCATAAGAGTTTCTTCCTCAGACTCACTCGAAGTTTTAGAGTAGTGTGAATGACTACTTGGCTACACTTCCCACTGAAGAGATTACACTTCTTCTGCTCCCTAGGGTTCTTTTGGATCTTAGGTTCATTCACTTATAAGCTTCAGTCGAGTTTTGACAACCCCGTAGCTCCCAATGCTCTTTGCTGAGGTTTTGAATTATATGAAATATTTAGTTGACTTTAGAAACTCACACTGAAGTATTTGAAAGTCTCCTCACACTGGCTAAACTCACGATACTCGATACTTGACACACTGGAAAAGTCACGATACTCGATATGCAACAAGTATCGTTAAAAAATTTCACGATACACGATATTGGTCCGGTATCGTGAGCAACTCAATGATACACGACATTCAACAAAGGTCGCAAGAAAAATTTGGCGATACTTGATATTCAGCAGATATTGCGAGAGACAAACTCATGATACACGATGTCAGACAAGTGTCGCAAGAGGATTCTCACGATAGACGATATTCGACAGGTGTCACGACTAAGGCTCCCCGATACTCGATATGATTGAGTTCACGATACTCGATATCTAGTAGCTATCGTGATAAAACATCCACGATATTCGATGTGCCATGGATATCACGAGAGGAAACTCAAGATATCCGATACTTAATAGGTGTCGTGAATAAAGTTCCCAATATTTGTCAGGTATCGCGAGAAGAAACTTTCACGATATACGATATGAGTCAAGTGTCGCGAGTAACGCTCAACGATACCCGATATGGCACAAGTATCACGAAAAATACTCAACGATACACGATATCCAACAATGCTAGGTATCGCGATACTTGACCATAGGAGATCATGACATCCAGATATCACGATACTCAACCGCGGAGAACATGATACTTGGCATTTTTTCAAAAGTTTAGCAAGAGATTTTGAGTTTCAACTTGATTTATGTATTCCTAGAGCTTGTCCCCCCTCTTTCTAATACCTGAACAGCTCACCTCTCTAGTGTCCTCAAGCTCTTTTTTTCAGCTCCACTCCTGCTATTTCAGCTCTGCACAACTCGTTTTCTCGCTCTCACGATATCTGACCGACAGGGATCTCACGATACTTGCATTAGCAGAACTGAAGTGAAAAGCTTGAATTTTTTTTTGGGTTTTTATATTTTTGGGGAAATGTTTAACTCAAAAAAAAATGGAAGAGCTAACTTAAAAACTACCCTATCTTCCTCACCTACTTGCCTACTGCCTCCCTTCTACTCTAAATCACGTCTCTACTCACTTCCCTAGACTATCAACTCACTACACACACTCCAAGAGCGAGAAGTAGTAAGTGCAAATGATAGTGACTTACCAAAGAAGAGAGATTCACAACTCCCCTACTAGCTTCAATGCTAAGAGCTATTTACCATCACACGAATGCCTCGGTTTGATTTGACATTCCCCCGACAACGGTGCCAAAAACATGTGTACCTAAGAACCAACTTAGGGACTTATGGAGAAAAAGACTATACCTTGATCCCCCTCAAGTGCATATAGTGGGGATTCACACTTTATTTATCAATCTGAGGAGTATCAAAACCTAGCCGAGTGTATGAAGACATGCATTCAAATGATGGTCAATGAAAATGAACTCTCACAAAGTGCAAACAAGCATAAATCTATTCCAAACAAGTCTCAGGGTTCAATTATGGTGTCACGACACTTGGAGCAGCAGTCAACAGTACATCACTGCCTCTATTACTGCCATATCCACCTGTTCCACTTCCTTTCTGGGTCTTCCCATTGAACCAACAATTCTGAGTGGTGTGGTTGGTCTTATTGAAGATGCCACAAGGTTGAGCATTCTGACCTTTGTCTTTGTCATGCTTTGGTCCTTTCTTCTTCCCTTTCTACATGCTCTTGCTTGCGAAGCTGTCTTGGGAAATCTCCTCTTCATCTTCTTCCTTCTTCTTGCCTGTCAGCTTCTTGTCCTTCTTATCTGCATTTAGAGCACTAGTTGAATTACCATGATAGAAGTTACCTTGCTTTATGATATTGTTGGCCTCTTGATTGAAGAGTTTTCCAAGAAAGATGTTGACGTCTAGAGTTTTCACATCCATGATGAGATCATAAGCCATGGTGAAAGATTGCCATTGCTTATCACTTTCAATCCCTGATAGCCTCTTCTTCAATCATCTCTCCAATGGATGCTAACTGATCTATAACCTCCTTGACCTTGGTAACAAGCTCTATGATGGTTTGTTTAGGTTTCTTGTTCATTTGGTTGAATTCCTTCCAAAGATGATTCCTTCTTGCTTTGGTACTAGCAGAAAAGAAAGTCTCTAGGGCATCAAAAGTCTCTTGAGATGTCTTGCATCCTCTAATATGTGATAATAGAAAGTCAGAGATAGAAAATCGTATGTATGACCTTGCTTTAGCATCCCTTGTGCACCAAAGTGTGAGGTTATCTATCTCCTCTTGTGTAGGCCCTCCTTTGGATCTTGGAGTAGGCATAGATTCATCACATACTACAATTCCATAAAGATTTCTACCTTGAAAATAGGCCTCCATTTTGATTTTCCAAGCCGCATAATTGTGTCAATAAAGCTTCTCAGTCATTGAGGTAAAGTCATCACCCATCTTGATCTAGCTCTGATATCACTAAAAGAACTTGGGGAAGCTTGTAGGAGGTAGAAAAGTGAGTTGTGAAGCGATGAAGTTCAGTAGCCAATTGGCACAAGACCAGGCCTTGAGCTTATGGAGACTCAAATAGACCTTATAGACATGTGATAAGTTCAATAAAATGCACTATGTACTTTAGAGCATCAAGGAGAAAGAGTCAATACAAAATAGATAGGTTTGCGCATTTACTAGCTCAAAAAACTTAATATCTTTGGATGAGACAATCAACTTCAAATGCTCATAGGGATTAGCATGATTACAATTAGAAAAAATCCTTTTGGAGGAGTGATACACATAGGGTTGAGTGTATAGAATGCACAAGTACAATGAATAAGAAAAATATGCTTTTGGGATAAACCCCAAGACAAAAAAACTAAGATTTATCCCAATGTACTAAACCAAATGCTTTCAACGTTTATACACATAAACTAGACACTAACACATTTCCAAGGACTCCTCTCCCATCCAATTTGGAGCTTTGCACAGAGAACAACAACCTCTGCAATCTTAGTGTTGTTGAAGAAGATGATGTAGAAAAATGGAGCAAAACAATGATGACCACGTGTATGTATATTGCTTCCATGTAACGTACAAGTGATTCGAAGTCTTTATATAGACTCTTGAAGTGCTCCACGACATCTATAAGTGGAGTTTGAACTTAAATGAAGGTGGTAAAGGTCGTTGGAGGGAATCAATTCACTTTCCTATAATCTGGGAAAAGTGAAGATCTAGTTTGATCTACATTAAGGTGATTGATTGATTCATTCATTGCAACTCAACCACCTTAAATTTGTGGAAGTTTAGCTCTCTTTTTCTACTTTTACATGTGTAAAGCTCTAGGCCTTTAGAATGGTAAAAGGTCCATAAAAAGCTTTTTAAAGAATACAATAAATGAGCATAAGTAAAAGTACTCTCCAACGAATATTCTTTCAACGTAATCCAAGCAATAGCTTTTTGATGTAGATCATATCCACCTCAAGCATAGTGTAATCTTGATATTCCAATGCATGCAAAAGCTTTGCATCTGACATAGCCTGAGAATCTTGAACTGCACATGCTGAATCATTCACACATTTTGCATAATCTATGAGCTTATACAACCCATGACATAAAATGCCAAAAGTGATAATGATGTCGCCATTTGACATATCATGAAATGAACATGTGTCATCAACAAATTTCACAACCAAGGCAATCTTGACCAATGTTGAAATTGATAATAGATTTTTATTGATCCCTAGCACAAATAAAGCATCTGACAATGTAAAAGAACTAACATCAATAGTAGTCAAAATGATCTTACCAACTCCCATGATAGGATAAGAGGAGTTAGCACATGCAATAGTATTCCTTGTAGGGGCACGCTCAAGTGAAGTGAAGAAACTATGCTACAAGGTAATATGTTTGGTTTCCCCACTATCAAAGTACCAAACTTCTGAGTCTATTACAAACACACATTGTTCATGAGAAGCTGGTTTATAACTGCAAACAGTAGTAAATCCCATTCTTCTCTGCATAAGATTAGGAAACTTTGCTTTGGGTATAGAGGCCTCTACAACAACCATTCAAACATCTTTCTTCTTTGCCTCTTTTGCAGCCAATTTGTGACAACTCTTTATGAAATGATCATTTCCTTTATAGTATTTGCAAAACAATTTCTACTTTTCTATTTTCTTCTCATCTCTATCATCATTCTTTGATTGTGTAGAATTAGCAGATTTCTGCTTACTAGTAGAAGAGCTCCATTTACCTTTTCCCTTCTGACTAGCCAAGAGAACTTGATCTGCAACATGCATAATGGACCTGCTCTATGTAGATTGATCTTATTGCAATAGAATAGAGATCAAATGTTAAGGCATTTGGATTTCCTTCATCATCAATCGAAGAGTAGAAGCAAAACTCTGATATGAATCTAGAAGACCATTCAAAACAGTCTGCACAAGTGAACTATCAAGAAAGAATTCATCACCAGAAATCAACTGCTCCTTCAAATCTTTTATCTTTGTCCAAAAACTCTCCATGAAATCTCCTGCATTCATGTGCTCACTCTCTAATTGTTTTTGGAGGTAAGCAACACAGGCCTCATTCCTTGCATGGTATAAAGTTGTAAGTGTATCCCAAGCATCTTTTGCTAATTTGCAAGAGCAAATGTGAGGAGTAATGGCACGTTTGACAGACAAGGCTATCAATGCATGTGCCTAAGCATCTCTGCCATCCTAATGATGCCACTCTGTAGTAGGTGCAACACGAACCGCAACATGAACAGGAACTTGAAGAATATCACCATCTTCAATGCAATTTGCATCAGCTTCAATAATTGTATTTGCAGGTGTAATAGGATGTTTTTCAACACCATGCTCAATATTCCACAGTCCTTTTGCAATTAATACATGATGCATCATATAAGCCCATAATGAGTTATTGGTACCATCCAACTTATCCACAAAAACCACCATATAGAATACATCATTGCTTTCAGCCATGGCCACTAGCTAAAGTACCGTGATGTCAAAAATTTATTGTAGCTCAAAAAGTTGAATAGAACTACCTTGTTGTGTTCTGCAAAAGTTATAGTAGACTTTGAGGCACTTATATTGGCGAACCAAAACCTGAGCAAAATCTTCAAAAGGCAATGGAGCGTAGAAAGGAGGGGGAAGGGAGGGCTGAGGGGGCTGAGATGGATAGGGAAGGGAGGGTTAAGGATGGGCTGGGCAGAAGGGTAGAGGTAGGGTGAGGGAGCAAGATTATGGTGGCTGGAGAGGGCCGAAATGATCAAACAGTAGAGCTACAGAGGGTGCATATGGGAAATTGTGAAACATAAGGTAAAACAAATGGAGAATAGACCATGTGGACCATGTGTTTAACTAAAAACATGTGATAAATGCGCTCAAAACATGTGGGTTTTGACCAAAAGGTAGAGAAAAGGTGGGATTTTGCAAAATTCAATGCAAAAAATGAGTCAAAAGGTGCCAAAATACATGAAAATGACCCCAAATTTGAAAACAATTACCATCCAAGGTGCGATCCAAAGTCAAAAGTTGTGAACCATGAAAATTAGAATATATATATATATATATATATATATATATATATATATATATATATATATATATATATATTTTCTAAAATAAAAAAGAAATTTTCCCTTTTTTTTTTGAACATGCACGGTTTGGAAGCTGAAAATAATAAAAAAATATTAAAAAAAATTAAAAAAAAAGATAATTAAAATAAATAAATAAATAAATAATAAATAAAAAAAGGAAGAATAACCAATAATACAAATAAAAAATAAAAAAGGGGGGGCGATGGGGGGAGGGAGGGGGAGAGAGAGAGAGAGAGAGAGAGAGAGAGAGAGAGGGGGGGTTTTGTTTCAATTTTTTTTTGCTTGCCCCCCTTTTTTTTTGGAAAAATAAATTCCATGGGGGTCCCCTTTTTTTTTTGAAAATATCCAAACAAATGAAGAAGAATCCGAAAAAAAATAAAAAAAATGCAAAAAACCAAATAAAATTCTCAAAAAATTCTCTACAGATCTGGGCCAATTTCCTCACTCAAAACCAGAAAGAGCTTTCTTTATTGCTCCAATTTGGCAAGAAAATGACATTTGAAAAGGACAAAAAAAAATGCTAGAAAAATTCCTAAAAATTTCCAAGGATTGCTAAATTTGCTAAAAACTCAAAGAACATGCATGAAAAAAAGATAAAAACTACTAGAACTTAAGCAAAAATGAGATGAGAAGGCTATGTACAACCTAGATAAATTTTGCAAGTTCCAGGTGATCCATGAATCTTTAGTTGTGTTGATGATAGGCCTTGAGCTTTGATATGTTGACTCAGAGAAACTCCTCCATAATCTCCAATTGTGCTACACTTCATTTGTTTTGTCTTTATGTTGGGCGTACTGACCATTTGATAGGGCCATCCTAAATCCTTCAGTAAAACATTATCTCCTCCATACTGCATCTTTTGTATCTCTATTTCAGCAACTTTATAATTTAATATGCAAAATTTCATTTTTACTATTCCACCTTCTTCATCCAATCGAACCCTCTATTTCCAAAGACTTGTAGGTACTCCTTCCACATCCTTGTAAAGCCCTGCACTTACTATCATAAAAATTGACATAGCAGATGATATCCATACCAGTATCCATAACAAACTAGCCCTTGATATAGGATTTGAAGTAGCTTCGTCACTGCTACACTTAAGGGCTTTTATTTTCTTCTCTCTTCTATGGCCTTTGACTGAGACTGTCTCACTCGATCAGTAACGTGAATGATGGCCTCTTTTTCTTCATATGCTTCCTCTCTACTTGATTTTGGAAAAATTCCATATCAGGAGTATGGGTCTTCTGCATGGAGCCAAGCCAACTTATTTTCATCTTCATATAAATTTGCTCCTTCAAATAGATCTGCTTCTGGGTTGTCCAACAATTCTTCTTCCATACAAATACCAATTGTCTGCATCATGCTGGTATTTCTCTGATTGTCTGACCCTTCTTCTAAAATTATCTGCTGCAACTCTTTTCCCTCTTGCTTTACCCACATCTACCTGTGGTAGCCTTAAAACAACAAAATCAAAGTTAATGATGGTACCTTGTATCTTGACTGGGACTCTAGGGACCACTCCCATAGGCTTTACAATGCTTTGGTCTGTCAGTGTTACCGTGAAGTTTGCAGGTTTTGAAGGGTGTAGTCCAATCTTTTTCATGGTATATTCAGGCATCAGTTTAATGCCAAAACCACCATCCACAATAACTCCTTGAAACTCATGACCTTTGATAGAGACTGTTAGCCAAGGGCTCTTATAATCTGTGAGGGGTGCTTCCCCTACACCTTTATTTTTATGCATAACAGTAGCCTTTGCCACTAAACTTGTTGTGGACATTTCATCAATTATCTGCAAGAGTTCTGACCTGAACTTCCCATCCATCTTTATTAAATCAAAAATACTGTCCTCCTTTTTCATGGACTTGAGTAGTCTGGAAGCTTCTGATTCCTTAAGAGCATGGGCTCCAAATGACTTATCAAACTCCTCATGCGCCGTGTTGAATGCATGTCCAATGGCATCACTGGTACCTATGAGATTTTCTTTTTGCCTTGTGTCTGCACATGTGGTGGCTTTGTCTTCAGATGTCTCTTTGTCTTTGTTCAATCCATTAATCCTTGATTCTTGACCTATTTCCACTTGAGCCTTCCCCTTTCTTCTGGCCTGCACTGTAAAAGATTCAATTTCTTCTAGCTGCACCACCTTGGTAGATGGTGATGGCACATTGAATTGATCTACCATTTCTTCTTTGCACACAGAAATCATTTGAATGTGGGGTCCTGATGAGGATGCTTGATTCTTAGGACAACAATTAGTATAGTGGTCTCTAGCCTCTAGGCAATTCCTGCAAGGAGGGGCATTTTCTGGGAGAGTGCACCTACTTTGGTAATGTCCATATTCTCCACATCTGAAACAAATAAATGGCCTCCTAGGCCCATTTCCAAAGTTATTCCTCTATCTAGGGTTATAATTGTTACCTTGATTGGGTGCATCCACCATCACATTTGCTGGTGGTAGGGATCCTCCTTGTGTCCAATATGTTGTTGCAGGCATTCCTCTTGATTGGCATTCTTGGGCCTCATGATCAACTTTCCTACATAGTTGGCAAGTCACACTTAACAGAGGACATTCACTTACTATATGACCTTGCTTACTGCACATGGTACACCAAAGTCCACTCTTGATGCCACCCCCTTTGAGTTCCTGCAACTCCTATCGCAGCTGAGCCAATTCCTCTGCTTGGGCTTCCTCCTCCTTTTGGAGCTTTAATACCTCAATCTCCCTCCTCAACTGAACAACATTATTCTCCTCCTCTTTGTGGGGCTTATTCCTTTTTAAGCCCTCCAACTCTTTCCTTAGCTGGATTACTGGATCCTCCATTTCTGTAGAATAGGGTAGTTGAGAAGAAATTGCTCCATACTGTTGCCTTATCTACTCCAGTTGTGTTTCTTAACAAAAAAAATCATGTGGAGGATCTGGCAACTTAGCCATTAGTGCCTTGGCCCTAGTTAGAAACTCTGGAAACTTTTCACCTAGACCCAGTCTCAAGTTTTCTAATTCCTCTATGATGATCTCTGTAGTATTTCCATGCTGGAATTGATTTTTGAATGCATCTTTCATTAAGTCCCAAGTGGTGAAATGGTTCTCAGCAAACTGGCTGAACCATTTATCTACTAACACTTCTAATGTGGCAGGGAAGAGTATAAAAAAGGCATCCTCTCTTCCCATCAAGCCTCTTGTTTTGCATGGTGCTAAAAACGTCCTAATATGCTTGTCCGGATCTTCTTGAGCTAGGCCTTTGAAAGAAGGAAATTTTATATTTAATCTTAATCATAGGGTTTCCAAGTCTACCTGACCTGCCATGCTCTTTACTGATGAAGTTGACGAAAGTGGGCTGGAGGATCTTCTAACCGCCTTGCTTCTTGTAGCTTTGCAGGTGACCCTCAATGTTTGGGACCGGGTTGCGGTCATGAGTTGTTCATAACCCTCTTAGTATGAGATAATTGATAAGAATATTTACCTCTTAGTCCAATGAAGTAGTACTGTCGACACTTGAACTCTTCTACCCTTTGCACTTGGCTTCTCGTATGCTCAAATCTCCTTGGAGTCCCATCAAGCATGCCAAATTTTGTTGGGGATTCTTGGACAAGAAGGGATTTGAGTTTTTGTAGGAGAAAAGGGAAAGACAATAAGAAAGATACACACTGGAAGCCTCTATCGATTGATTATAAGAAGACAAATACAATGGTGATGCACAATACAATCCAATGCTTCTGTGCAAAATCCCACAGAATACTCAATCACAAAATACCAAATACCCAAGGGTCTAGTTGTTGTCGACCTTCTCTGCACCGGACCTCCACCTTCTCCAAGCTTGCACTTGTGCACACCTTGCACCAAGCTTCCAATAAGGGGGAGGGATGGATACCTTCTATCAACACGTGCACAGCTTTAATGAGACCTTGGGATCCTTGGGGTGAATAGCTTAGCACTTCTTTGCATACTTCCTAGTCACTCTTCATTCACACATTGCACTTCACTTCTCTGTTTCGCACACTGTGTCTCTTGCACTTCTCTCTCTTGCCGAGCTTAGACTATGCTCACCTTGCTTAGTCCAAGAATGGTCCTTGCCTTGATTTGAGTGTGGATTCACGTACGATCCTAGCTGCAAGAGTATCTTGGTGCTCACTTTGATGTCCCAAGATTGTCTCCAAAAGTGGCAGCCAACGAATCCCTGTTTTGTCCTGTAGTGACTTTAGACTGAAACAAAAATTTAATTGGGGGGCCATACTTTCACTTCTACATACGCTACCGCTTCACATACCTTCATATTTTCCTTTTAAGTCTTCATTTGTGCACATAAGAGAGGGTTCACCTGAACCTTCCAAAACACTTTTAAAAACACTTTGAACCTTAGAGAAATTACAGAAATACCTCTGCAACTTGCAACCAACTTTTTGCAATTTTACCCTTTGTGAACCAATTAATTGTGCACTACCTATGCACTTTGACAACTAAACTTTGAACACTTTGACTTTTTCCATGTTGCCTTTGACCTTGATCTTGTTGACTTTGATCAATTTGACTTTTATCTTTTGACTTTGATTGTTGACTTTGATTGTAGTTGACTTGATCATTATGAATTTTATGGGCTCAACACATTCACTTCATGAGTACTTGGAGATGCTTAATATATTGCACTCATGGAGTCTTCAAGGGTAATGAATCTGGATATGATGCATTCTATTTCTTTCTAATTGCAAGGTAATAGAAGGAGGACAACACTACATCGCTATTCATGAAGATCCTTGTATAGACTAAATTAGGGCCCTACAATTGTTTTGGGTATACTTATGTATTTTTAAATTCTCAGTATAAGAGTATAATTGCAAAGTATAAGAGTCTAATTGCAAAGTTTAAGTCGATTCTATAACTGTAGGATAATACTAATTTTCAAAATTGATATAAGGTAGAAAAGAGAACAATTTCATAAATTGGTCTATGGACTAATTTTGCAATTTTATTTGGACTAATTTCACAAGGCAACATAAGAGACCAATGTCACAAATCGGTCTATGGACTAATTTTCCCAAATCAGAACAATTTCTCAAAATTCACCCAAGACCCAAATTCATTCACGCCAAGAGCAAGATCACTTGAAGACTAAGTATGACGACCCACCAGAAGCGACTGAGCAAAAAAAGAGAGTGGAGACAAGAGAGCATAGAAAGAGAAGCGAGACCAGAGTACCAAAAGTGCTAGATTACTAGACTTGATAGAGTACTAGAAAAGTGCAAGTCAGAGTAAGAGTGGAGATAATAGAGTAGTGGTGTAGCTGCCTAGTAGAGGCAACTTATATAATGAAAGGAATTTGAGTACCAAAGACATCCCACAACATAGATCAAAGAGGAGAGAGGATCCTAGAGTCAAGTATGTCACTGTTCTCAAGCTTTAGAAGCTTAGTTTAGGAGATAGATGAGAGTCTTTGGCCTTGTCACAAAGGGTGGACAAGCAGAGTTAGTCCACAAAGGTTGAGTGCTTAGCAAGAGGGTGATGTGTTTTGGGAGTACCTTTGAGGTTGGATCCTTTGGTTGGATTGTGAAGTTACTAGCATCAGGAGCTATGCTTAGTAGCCATTGCTTCCTTTCATCATCATTGTACCACCTATCTTGTATATCTACTATGTTTGATGTTGATTGAGTAATGCTTCTGTGCTTCTCTAGCTCTTAATATTGGCTCTTATTTTGTTTCATTTTGTAATATTCTTATGGCTTGTGCAAAGCATACGCATAGTGCATACTGCACTTAGAAAAAAACCCACCTTGAGTACAAGAGAACAAGAGTTCCCTCTACAAGTCCATATAGTCTAAGTAGGTCCCTACAAAGATTTTTTGGATATACCTGTGTATTCTTAAATTCTCAGTATAAGAGTCTAATTACAGAGTATAAGAGTCTAATTGTAGAGTGTAAGATGAGTCTATAATTGCACAATAAGAATAATTTTCAGAATTGGTCTAAGGCAACAAAGAGACCAATTTCATAAATTGGTCTATGGATTAATTTTGCAATTGATATATGGGCTAATTTCACAAGGCAACAAAAGATATCAATTTCTCAAATTGGTCTATGGACTAATTTTCCCAAATCAGACCAATTTCTCAAATTTTTCAAAGACCCAAATTCATCCAAGGAAAGAGCAAGATCACTTGAAGACAGGTATGAGGACCCACCAGAAGCGATTGAGTAGAAAAGGAGAGTAGAGAACTTGATAGAGTACCAGAAAAGTGCAAGTCAAGGTAAAAGTGGAGGTAATAGAGTAGTGGTATAACTGCTTGGTAGAGCCATCTTATATAAGGAAAGGAATTCGAGTACCAAAGACATCCCATATCATAGATGATAGACGAGATACCTTGTCATGATAGAAAGAAGAGTGAGGATCCTTGAGTTAAGTAATCACTGCTCTCAAGATTCAGTAGCTCAGCCTAGGAGTTAGACAAGAGGCTTTGGCCTTATCATAGAGGGTGGAGAAGCGGAGTGAGTCTACAAGGGCTGAGTGCTTAACAAGAGGATAGTGTGCTTTGAGAGTACCTTTGAGGTTGGATATGTCAAGGGAGCACTAGATTGTGCCTCTTGAATAGACTAGACATGATTTCAGAATTATACTTCTGATTACCAGATCACCCATGTAGGGAAAATAATACAATAATATATAATTGATCTGAAGCAAGATAACTCAGTTACAAGAACTCCCTTCAAGGAGATGAACTAGATACAAGAAATAACTTGATAAGATCTTGTACTACAAGATTACAAAAGGACAAGGTAGGATGTGTAGGATACTAGACTAGATAAGACTAGAACAAAGAACAAGACTAGAATTGGAATTGGAACTTGAAAGTACTTACTTGGACATCATGACTCCTTGAGCTCCTAAGAATGGCATTGACAAGACTGAGAATATATGTGGCCAACCCCTCCTTATATAGGTTTTCAAGGGAAACTGTAGGCCAGTTACGAATTGATGATGTCACCAATGGTCCAAACAAGACCTTCAAGTTTCAGAGTCAAGCAAATAGATAGTCGATCTTGAGGTTTTGGCATGTTCTGAATGTGATGAAAGCATTATTTTCTCTTGATTCTAAACCAAATATGTGATATAGAAATTCACAAGGAATCTAAGTTTTGAGATGGTTTCCTTATCCATGACATCACTTCCTCCTCCTCAAGCGATGAGTTCCATGATGAGTGGCCATGTTCTATAGCTTAGATTGCATTGGATTCTTCCTATCAAATTCACAAACCTTGATTCTTTCTCTTCGAAGATTTTGTATAAGTTCCCAAGTATGATCACTGATGTCATACCCTTTCAAGCTTATAGTGGTATATTGTGGTGTTTCCAAGATCTTTGATGGAGAGGCTTGAGGAAGCACACCTCCTTGATTGAACATGAACACCTCCTTGTCATTTACCTTCTTACTATCTTCATAATATGTATACTCTATATCATTTTTAATGACTTCCCAGGCTTCAAAGATTGGTGGTTTGGATTCTTGAGGAATAATGTCTTGATTATTCAAAACTTCTAGCTCTTGGACTTGGCTTTCTTTGAAAAATTGATTCTCACACTAATCTTCTTGATTGATAGCCTCATCTAAAGTACCTATGTGAGATTTAGAGGGTAAACAATCCTTTATTTCATCTCTGAGACCTTTTTGAAATCGACTAACTAGATAGTCTTCTTGATATGTGGATCCTTGAAAAAAAATTCTGAAGTGTGATGCAAATTTTGCAATTGAGTGATCACCTTGTCATAACCACATTTCACAATCTTGGAGTTTCTTAAATATATCACTCAAAGTAAATTTGATATTTTTGAGTATGGATATGGAGTCCATAGGTCTTGACATGGACTTGATGTGGAAAGCCTTTCCAAAATGGCAAGGAGCACCATATTGTGTCCTATGAGTAGACAAGACAAGATTTCATAATTATACTACTAATTCCCATATCATCGAGGTAGGGAAAATAATACAAGAATATATAACTGACATAAGAAGTCCCACAACCCGAGACTGATAGGTATGCATAAAAAGACTAGAGATGATATAGGAGATCCCACAACCCGGGACCATAGGTATGAAGCAAGATATCTGGATTACAAGAACTCCCATCAAGGTGAGGAACTAGATTTGTTGACAACCCTCTGATCACAATCTCAGAATTTGAGCTCATTTTGGTCTTTGAAAGCACCATCGCAGTGCTTGTGCAAGCAATTTCGTCTTTTTGTGCCAAAGATATATCTAGGTTTTGGTTTGCGAGTATAAGTGTCTCAAAGTCAGCTACATGTTTAACAAAACTTGACAAGGTAGTTTTGTTCAACTTTTTGAGATACAATCATTTTTCTGCATCAGGGTATTTTAGTCAGTGGCCAAGGATGAAAGTAGTGATGTATTCTGTATGTTGGCTATTGAGGATGAGTTGTATGGTAACAATTACCCATTATGGGCTTATATGATGCATCATTTATTGGTTGCAAAAGGATTGTGGAATATTATGCAGGGTGCTCAAAAATGCCCTACTACACCTGTAAACACAATTGCTGAAGGTGATGCAGACAATGTTGAAGATGATGATATTCTTCGGTTCCTGTTCGTGCTGCGATTCTTGCTACATCTACTAAAGAGAAAATTTGTTGGGATGGCAGAGATGCTCAAGCACATGCATTGATACCCTTGTTTGTCAAGCGTGCCATTATTCCTCACATTCACTCTTGTAGAACAACAAAGGATGTTGGGGATACACTTACCACTTTATATTAGGCAAGGAATGAGGCTCGTGTCACTTAACTCCAAAAATAGTTGGGGAGTGAGCACATGAATGAAGGAGATTCTATGGATAGTTTTTTTGACAAAGATCAAAGATTTGAAGGAGCAATGGATTTTTGTTGATGAAATCTTGCGCGATAGTTCACTTGTGTAGACTATTTTGAATGGTCTTCCAGATTCATATTAGAGTTTTGCTTCTACTCTTTGATTGATGATGAAAGGCAATCCAAATGCCTTAACATTTGAGAAGTAAGTCTTTCTTCTATTGCAAGAAGATCACTCTAGGCAGAATGTCCATTATGCATGATGCAGATCAAGCTTTCCTGACTAGTCAGAAGGGCAAAAGTAAATGGAGCTCATCTAGTAGTAAGCATAAATCTACTAATTCTGCACAATCAAAGAAGGATGAAAGAGACAAGAAGAAAATTGAAAAGTATATTTTTTTCTTCAAATAATGTAAAGAAATGATTATGTCATAAAGGGATGTTCAAAATTGGCTACAAAAGAGGCAACGAAAAAAGAGGCTGGAATGGTTGTTGCAGAGGTCTCTACACCCAAAACAGAGTTTGCTAAGCTTGTGCAAAATGAAGAATGGGCACTTACTACTATTTGCAGTTATGATCCATCCTCTCATGTACATTGTATGTCTGCAGTAGACTTAGATGTTTGGTGCTTCGATAGTGGGGCAACCAAACATATTACCTCGTAGAACAACTTCTTCACTTCACTTGAGCGTGCCCCTATGGGAAATACTGTCACATGCACCAAAAACTCCTCGGATCGTGTCATGGGAGTTGGTAAGATCATTTTGGCTACTATTAATAGTAGTTCTTTTACATTGTGAGATGCTTTATTTGTGCTAGGGATCAAGAAAAACATTGTTATCAGTTTCAACATTAGCAAAGATTGGCTTGTTTGTGAAATTTATTGATGACAGATGTACATTTCATGATGTATCAAATGGTGACATCATTATTGCTTCTGACATTTTATGTTGTGGGCTATATAAGCTCATAGATTATGCAAAATCTGTGAATGATTTAGCATGTGCAGTTCAAGATTCTCAAGCTATGTCAGATGCAAAGCTTTGGCATGCACACTTTGGTCATCTGAATTTCGCTAGTTTTCTATGCCTCCAGAAATATGAAATGGTGTCCTCTTTGCCCAAACTGAGGCACATAGTAAACATGTCTGTGAAGGCTACATTTTGGGAAAAATGAAGTATTTGTCCTTCCCAAAAGACATTTCAGTTCGAGCTACTTAGAAATTGCAGCTTGTGCACACTGATGTCTGTGGTCCTATGTAGACATCTTCTTTTGGGAATTATCTTTAGTTCGTGACTTTCATTGATGATTTTCCCACGCATGCATGGGTATATCCATTGAAAGCAAATTCTGAAGTGTTTAAGTGCTTCAAACAATTTCTGGTTTTGGCTGAAAATCTGTTAGCATGTAAAATGGGCACCCTCTGTTCTAATTGAGGGGGGAATATGTCTTTTGACTTTAATGCATTTCTGGTTGAACGTGGGATAAAACATGAGTGAGTTCCATATACACCTCAATAGAATGGAGCTACTAAAAGGAAGAACAGGTCACTCATAGAAATGGCAAGGTGTATGGTCAAGAGACAGACTTTACCACATAGTTTCTGGCTTGAGGTTGTTATATCTGTTGTCATGGACAAAGGAAACTCTCAGATTCCATGTGAATCCTATATCTCATGATTGGTTCATAATTTGGGGAAACTAATGCTTCCATTGCGTCCGGAACGTGCCAAAACCCTAAGATCGATTGTCTTCTTGCTTGATTGTGACATCCAGAGACCATGCTATGAATTGATGATATCATCGATGACATCATCAATTCGTAACCGCCCTAGAACCGCCCTTGGAAAACCTATATAAGGAGGGGTTGGCCACATTCATAATCATTCTTGCCAATACCAGTCTTGGGAGCTCAAGGAGTCGTGACCGCCAAGTAAGTACTCTCCAAGTTCTAGTTCCAGTTCTAGTCTTGTTTCTTGTTCTAGTCCTATCTAGTCTAGTTCTTGGACATCATGTCTTGTCCTCTTGTAATCTCATAGTATGACATCTTGTCGAGTTCTTTCTTGTATCTAGTTCATCTCCCGAAAGGGAGTTCTTGTAATCTAGAGATCTTGTTTCATACTTACGATCCCGGGTTGTGGGATCTCTTGTATCATCTCTAGTCGAGTTATTCATACCTATCAGTCCCGGGTTGTGGGACATCTTGTATCAGTCACGTATTCTTGTATCATTTCCCCTTCGTGGGTGATCTTGTAATCCAAAGTGTATTTCCGAAATCTTGTCTATTGTAGTCAGAGAGCACAATCTAGTGCTCCCTTGACATTTTGGCAAGACTCCCTTCGTCAAGACCAAGAACCATGGAGATTATTCGAGAATAATTTTTTTCTGCACTTAAAGTAATTCAACAACAAGTCCAAGAGATACGAGAGAACCAACAAAGGATTCAACAACAGAGTATTCAAGATGTAATCACAGAACTTCAGAGGCAAATCCAAGAGCTGCAAATCATTGTTAGTCAATCTTCTTCAAGTACCCCCATGACAACTAACATGAAGAAAAGTCCAAAAGTAAGCATGCCTGAGAAATTTGATGGGACGAGATCAAAGTTTCGAGGATTTGTGCAACAAGTGAATCTATTCATAAGGATGCAACCAGATAGGTACCCAGATGATGCTTCTCAAGTAAGACTCATAGGAACTCTATTATGCGGTCCTGCTCTTTCATGGTTTGCACCTATCCTTGAGAAGGACATGGATATTTTGCATGATTTCAAGGCATTTATTCAAGAGTTCACATCCTCATTTGGAGATACCAATTGTTCATGTGTTGCCAAAACAAAGCTAAGGAAGCTACATCAAGGAAATAGGCCTGCATCTACCTATGCATCAGAATTCAGACAAATCATTTGTGACCTCACATGGCATGAGGATTATTTTATCAACCAATTTCGATGGGGCTTACGTGATGATGTTAAGGACCTCATGCTAACCATGCCCAAGGTAAATACTTTGAATGAATTCATGAATCAAGCAATTGAATGTGATAATAGGTTGTTCGAGAGAAAGCAAGAGAAGAAGACTTCTATTAGAGATCGAGAATACGACTTTACTTATATTCCACAACAACATATGCTTGAGGAAACACAACCAGAACCCATGCAATTGGATCACATCATGGTCAGACGACTTACAACAAAGGAAAGACAATATCAAAAGGATAATGGATTATGATTTTATTGTGGAGAGCATGATCATATGGTATTCAAATGCCCTAAGAAAAAGAAACAAGTTGGGATTAGAACTTCCACAATCACCATCCCACATCAGAAGGACCATCATCAGAGTCAAAAGAATAATATAGTTCATCATGAGAATCATACCCTTGATTGTGTACCTCGATATACTACAAACCCTTTCCAATTTCATCATGGATATCCATCATCATCTTGTTCCAGTACCACATATCAAGAACTCTACAAAGACCAAGAGTTATGAAGATTCAAGTCCTAGACGATCTCAGAGTCATATAACCGCTCCTCATGGAACTCGTCGCTTGAGGGGGAAGAGACCTAGTCCTTCATCACCTATCAAGATTGATGATCATGAAGAATTTAAAGTCGAGCATGTCCTAGATTCCAGAATATCCCGAGGAAGATTGGAATACCTTATTCATTGGAAAGGGTATGACATCAGTGATCGTACTTGGGAACCTGTAGAAAACCTTCAGAGAGCACCAATCAAGGTTCGAGAATTCCATAAGAAAAATCCAATGAAGTCGAGACCAGAGAACGTGACCGCTCCTCGTGGAACTCGTCGCTTGAGGGGGAGGTAATGTCATGGACAAAGGAAACTCTCAGATTCCATGTGAATCCTATATCTCATGATTGGTTCAGAATTTGGGGAAACTAATGCTTCCATTGCGTCCAAAATGTGCCAAACCCCTAAGATCGACTGTCTTCTTGCTTGATTCTAACATCTAGAGACCATGCTACGAATTGATGATATCATCGATGACATCATCAATTCGTAACCGCCCTAGAACCGCCCCTGGAAAACCTATATAAAGAGGGATTGGCCACATTCATAGTCATTCTTACAAATACCAGTCTTGGGAGCTCAAGGAGTCGTGACCGCCAAGTAAGTACTCTCCAAGTTCTAGTTCCAGTTCTAGTCTTGTTTCTTGTTCTAGTCCTGTCTAGTCTAGTTCTTGGACATCCTATCTTGTCCTCTTGTAATCTCGTAGTATGAGATCTTGTCGAGTTCTTTCTTGTATACAGTTCATCTCCTGAAAGAGAGTTCATGTAATCTAGAGATCTTGTTTCATACTTACGATCCCGGGTTGTGGGATCTCCTGTATCATCTCTAGTCGAGTTATTCATACCTATCAGTCCCGGGTTGTGGGACATCTTGTATCAGTCACGTATTCTTGTATCATTTCCCCTTCGTGGGTGATCTTGTAATCAGAAGTGTATTTCCAAAATATTATCTATTGTAGTCAGAGAGCACAATCTAGTGCTCCCCTGACATCTGTAGCATATGTTCTTAACAAGTGTCCCACTAAAGCATTGCAGTCTATCCCTCCATATGAGGCTTGGCATGGTTGCAAGCCATTTGTTGCTCACCTCCATGTCTTTGGTTGTCTGACATATGCATTAGTGCCTGAACAACAATGCAAGAAATTGGATGATAAAGTAGTGAAATGTATTTTTGTTGGTTAAAGTTCTAAAAGCAAAGGCTATCGTTTGTATCATCCATAGACTAAATGCAGTTTGGTTAGCTGTGATGTTGTTTTTGTGGAAGAAGCTATTAAGACATTACTTTCATGTACTAAGGAGACATCAGTTAGCTCCAAAGATGTATATGACACCTTGCTACCTCTTTTTATAGGTGGACAATCTAGTACTAGTCCAAATAAGGTAACTTTTTAGCCTTTACAAGTGTCACATGATGATGTAGATAATTCCATTTCTGATGCAGATTTACATGATGCACTTATTGATGAGAGGAGTGATATGAAGGAGGCAAAAACTATGCCTAAATGCTGATGCAAACTTTGCGAGATAGAAAATTAGATGCACCTCTATCATATCATACTCATTCGAGCTCTCATAGTGCTTCTTTTACATCAGATCTATTCTATGGCTTCATCTAGTCTTTGTGATGAAAATGAGTCTATTTTGTTTGATGAAGCACAAAATTCTAAAAATTGGATGGCTACTATGCAATCAGAATATGATGGTATTATGAAAAATGACACTTGGTCTTTATGTGACTTGCCTCTTGGCAAGAAGTCCATTGACACTAAGTGGGTATACAAGCTGAAGCGTAAGCTTGATGGATCAGTTGACATGTATAAGGCTAGGCTGAAGAAAGAGGCATCGATTTTGATGAGACCTTTGCTCCTACATGCCAAATGACTACTCTTCATAGCATCTAGGCACTTGCAGCTCATCATGGTTGGAATCTACATCATTTGGACATTAAAACTGCATTTCTCAATGGTGACTTGCATGAAGAAATGTATGTTTTTCAATCGTATGGTTTTGTGCAGAAATGGCATGAAAACAAAGTGTGAAGGTTGAAAAAGGCATTATATGGTTTGAAGAAGCACCACGTGCTTAGTATGAAAAGATACATGCCTAATTAATTGCACATGGTTTTGAGAACAGTCCAACTGAGAGCTCCTTATATGTTAAGCATGAAAATGATGTGCTTTTGATCATTGGTGGTCTATGTTGATGACATGTTGCTCACTAGTCCTCATGAGAATAATATTTTTGACTTTAAGGCTGATTTTCATCCCTCATTTGAGATATCAGATATGGGACATTTGCATAATTATTTGGGCATTCAATTTATGCAAGTTGATGGTAGAATATCTTTGCATCAAACAAAATATATTGACTTATTATTGTAGCATTTTGGCCTTGAAGACTACAAACCTATTATCACCCCTATGAAGACATGTTTATGACTCAGCCTTCATGATGTTGGAGATGCATTTGATGTTATTCTCTATTAGCAAGCTGTTGCATGCATTGGCGGACAGTTAAGCATTGGCAGGCAGTTAAGCACATCTTTCACTACTTGAGTGGTACCTGACTACTTGGATTGTTTTATCCCAAGGGAGGATCACTACCATTGGATTTATATGCTTTTTTGACTTTGAATGGGGTAGTTTCTATGACACTTATGTGTCCACCAATGGTTTTTTCTTCATGCTTAGTAGCTCAAGCATATCTTGGTTGATCAAGAAGCAGGCTTCTGTGGGCACTTCTAGTTGTGAGGCTAAGTATAGGGCACCTTTCACAACGATTGTTAAGTGTGTGTGGCTCCAATGCCTTATGGCTGAACTAGGTGTTGGTCAATCTTCTGCCACCACCATCTTCATTGATAGTTAGAGTGCATTAGCGATTGGGAGGAAGCCTGTGTTGCATGCTCCCACTAAGCACATTGAGGTGCACTATTATCATGTTAGGGAGAGGTTCTCTGCTGGAGAGATCACATTGGCATACATGCCCACATATGAGAACATTGTAGACCTTTTCACAAAGGCTCTACCTAGGGAGAAGTTTGAAGCTTTTCGCAAAGCTTTGGGATTACTTTCTTTTGTGGATTAGTTCCACATAGCTTGGCACTTCCTATACATGATTTCAAGCTCCTCGTTCACCACATCACTCCTAAGGAAGATTTGTTGATATATTTAGGTAGTGATGTGTGTGAACACACTAGGACCATCGGGGCACTTTTTTCACTCTTTAGGAGGTGTTTTTCCTCTAGCTTGTATATATACCTATAACCCTAATGGGTCACTTATCTTTGTACATTCTCTTGGTAATACATTCAGTATTGTGTGTTTTGCTCCAAGCTTCTTCTTCTTCCTTATGTTGTTCAAGGCTTTTGTAGACCTCAAACTCCAACAGTTCAAGATACTAGACTAGATAAGACTAGAACAAAGAACAAGACCAGAATTGGAATTGGAACTTGAAAGTACTTACTTGAAGATTGCTCCCAAGTCTAGCATTGGCAAGACTAAGCATATATGTGGCCAACCCCTTCTTATATAGGTTTTCAAGGGTTATTCTAGGGTGTTTATGAATTGATGATGCCATTGATGGTGTCATCAATGCCAAAAAAGACCTTTTGGTGTCAGAATCAGGCAAATAGATAGTTGATCATGTGTTTTTGGCATGTTCTAAATGCACTGAAAGCATTCGTTTCTCTGAATTTTGAACCAAGTATCAGATATATAAATTCATATGGAATCTAATGTTTAAGATGGTTTCCTTATCCATGACATCACCTCCTCCTCAAGCGATGGGTTTCATGAGGAGTCCATGTTCTCTAGCTTGGGTTTCGCAGCATTCTTTCTTTGGAATTCACAAACCTTCATTGTTGCCATTAGAAGATTTTCTATAAGTTCCCAAATACAATCATAGATGTCATACCCTTTCCAATGAATAAAGTATTCCAATGTTCCTTGGCAGATTCTTGAGTCTAAGACATGCTCAACCTCGAGTTCTTCATGATCCTCGATCTTGATAGGTGGTGAAGGACTGGGTCTCTCTTAAGCTTCCTTGGGTTCTTCATGTGATAGACCCTTTGAGCTTATAGTGGTATGTTATGGTGTTTCCAAGATCTTTGATGGAGAGCCTTGAGTAAGCACACCTCCTTGATTGAACATGAACTCCTCCTTTTACTTTACCTTCTTATTATCTTCATAATATTGTATAGTCCATATCATTTGTAATAACTTCTTGGGCTTCAAAGATTCTTGATTCAAATTCTTGAGGAATAGTTTCTTGATTATTAAACACTTCTAGCTCTTGGACTTGGCTTTCTTTGAACAATTGATTCTCACAAAATATATGTGGTCAACCCTTCCTTATATGGGATTTCAAGGGCCATTACAAATTGATGATATCATCTATGATGTCATCAACTCAAAACAAGACCTTCGAGTATCAGAATCAGCCAAGTAGACTATTGATCTTTGGGTTTTGGCACATTTTGAATGTGATGGAAGCATTAGTTTCTACAATTTCTGAGCCAAACATGAGATATAGAGATTCATATGGAATCTAAGGTTCAAGATGGTTTCCTTTCCATCAATGAATCATGTGGTTGGATTATGAAGTTACCAACATCAAGAGCTTCCCTTTGTAGCCATTGCTTCCTTTCATAATCATTGCACTACCTATCTTGTATACCTTTTATGCATGATGTTGATTGAGTAATGCTTTTGTGCTTCTGTGACTCTTAATCTTGGATCGTATTTTGTCTCATTTCATAGTATTCTTATGGTTTGTGCAAATCATACACATAATGCATATTGCAATGAGAAAAAGAATCCACCTTGAGCACAAGCGAAAACGAATTCCCTCTACAGTTGTATAGAAGGAAGATTACTCATCCAAGAGTCTACAGAATGACTCAAATGCTACCATGACTCTATAGGCTTTTCAGATGCTATTACTCAAGCTCTCTCAAAGCTCTATCAACTTTCTATGGAGGTGTTGATCATTTAAGAAGTTGACACTATGTTGAAAACTTTGATAATCTAGTTTTCGATCTACTCTTATTGTAGTTTTTAGCCAAGATATGAGCACAAGTGCACTAGAGATCTTTTTGAGGTGACATGGGTAATGCATTAGTTACTAATATTAAGATTGATACAGAATATTTCATTGGGGCCAACATAGTAGTTGAGAGTAATTGTTTATCATTGTTAGGAATAATTTCTAATGGCTCATCTCCTGACATTATGATGTTTAGTTGAGTATCATATATTAAATTTATTAATCTAGCTTTAGTTTATATATTTGGAAAATCAAATAATATTGTTGATATGCCATCATGAGAAAATTATGACAACAATCTTGAAAATGAAAAAGAGATGGATATAAATTTAATAAACTTTGAACAATATGTTTTTTAGTATGGAAAATATAAATATGACAAATGTGAAGGAAATTGGACATATATAGAGAAGTATTTGAGTATATTAGAACCATCTCCTAATTGGTCAACAAACAGACAAAAAAATAATATAAAACAAATCAAGATCTTATAATTTCTTTATGAGAGATGAATTTATTTGGAGAAATACTAAAAGGAAAATTAGGATGCCTCAAATGATAGTTGGGAAATGAGATACTCAAATGAAAATTATGAAAGGTATGCATGATACATTATGAATAATGCATAAAGGGTTTATTGCAACATATGAAAAGATTAGAGAACACTAACATAGAGACCCATTGCATCCTACCTATCCTCCTTGTATTCATTACACATGGCTAGTAGACCTTGTAACTATGCCCAAAGGAATATGCAAGATGTGATATATATTACTTGCAAGAGAAGATCTCACAAACCATATAGAATGCCAAAAGATACATTCCAAAACTATAAATAATGTATGAAAGTTCTTACTTGAACTTGTTATTTTCTGATTTGGTTACATTAAGAAAGCAGTTGCTGACACTGAAGAACGAGATGTGAGAGGAGCTAAGGAATTCTTTGAACATCATGGAATTTTTACAAATTTATGCTTATAACCCTAACGCTAATGGAAAAATAGAACAATGTCACTCACGTATTGTGAAGGTGATCTCTAAATCTTGGAGATATTAAAAAACCACATAAGTTTTAACTTTTGCATTACGGGTTGACATGATGATATACAATAGAACCACAAGATGTATGCCTATTGAACTAATGTATTATCAAAAACGAAAATTTCCTATTAAATCTCAGATAAGTACAACTTTTTCTTGGAATGATAATTTTTCTATTGATGAATAGTTGGATTTACCTATCAAACAATTAGAACAAGTGAGAAATATGCTTCGTGGTGCTATTTCAATATTTTAAGAGTGAAGACTCAAAAATAAAATTTATCTGATAATTCACATAGGTTAAGTCCAATACCCATACATGAAGATAATTGGGTTCTGATCTATGATAACAACTTTGATTCATAGTATGATGCAAGAGACCAACTAACTTGTAGATGGTTTGATCTTTGTATTGTTTTGAAAGTGCATGCAAATGGAACATATGCTATAAGTAGATGACCCCATTGAGAAATTGGAATGCATTAAAAAGAGTAAGTTTATTGAAAAGAAGAAATGAAGAAGAATGCTTGATGGATGAGAATATGTTTGAAGATGAAGAAATTTGATCAAATGATTTCAATTTCTTTATGTTTTCTTTTTCTTTTTCATTGCATTTTAATACCTTAGAATCATTCACATTGGATAATCTGGTAGGAATGCATCTTTTTGTAAGTTTTGTTTAGAATGATTGTAAATACATATCAAGACATGGACAGGGAAATTTGCATTGGAAGTTCAAAGAACTAGAATTGATTTGTTTTATTTAAATAAGATTATGAATTTTGATGAAGTATTTATAGTTGAAGACTAGCTAGTTCCCACTTTTGTATAGATCCTCTATGTTGAATAGGTGTTATGAGTTTCCTCTACACAAAAAAAAGTTGTGAATACTATAACAATTATGAATAGAAATTTATACTTTCTTCCACCCAAAGAAAAAGAAGAAGATAAAATTATGAAGCGGTACATCAATGATTGCTATTTGAAGAAAATACAACATGAAGAAGTTGGGCGTGAGCTTCAAATCACTTTCAAATTAAAGATTAAATACATGTAAAATGAGGTGGATCTATGCATCAATGGAATCAATTGTATTTCCTAGATTATGTGTATAGATGCATTACATGCAAATATTTATATAAAGTGGTGGTTGAGTTTGGAAGAATGAAAGAGAAAAATGTTGGAGTTAGACGTCTGTGGAAGCATGCAAATAACACAAGGAAGAAGAAGAAGCTTGAGCACAACACACAATATCGAATGTATTACCACTAGAATGTACAAAGATAAGTAGCCTGTTAGGGCAATAGGTGTATATACAAGCCGGGGGAAAAAAACCTCCTAAAGAGGGAAAAAAGTGCCCCGACTGTCTTAGAGTATTCACACACATCACTACCTAAATATATCAACAAACCCCCTTTGAGAGTGATGCGGTGAACAAGGAGGTGGCACTCATGTATAAGGAAGTGTCAAGCTATGTGGAATCAATCCACAAAAGGAAGTAAGCCCAAAGCTTTGTGAAAAGCTTCAAACTTCTCCCTAAGTAGAGCCTTTGTAAAAAGGTCTGCAATGTTCTCCTACGTGGCTACATATGCCAAGCTGATCTCCCCAGCAGAGAACCTCTCCCTGACATAATGATAATGCACTTCAATGTGCTTAGTGCGAGCATGGAACATAGGGTTCCTCGCAACTACCAATGCACTTTGAGTGTCAGTAAAGATGGTGGTGGCAGAAGACTGACCAACACCCAAGCAGCCATAGGGCGTCTGAGCCACACACACTCAATAGTCGTTGTGAAAGCTACCCTATACTTAGCCTCACAACTGCAAGTGACCATGTCATATTATGTTGGTGGGAACGCTCTCTTATGTTGATGTGGAAAAAGTTCCACTTGGCATCATGCAATGTATTATTCACATGCATTGAGAGACTGATAGAGAGGGTGAGCGCGAGAAATGAAGAGGGGCATGTTGCTCGGCGGTTGGGTGGAAAATACTATGTCGAGTCTCTGTGTGTGAGCCTGCTGGGTGAGCTTGTCAGAAGGTTGGCACTCTGACATTTGTATCAGAGCCTGAGAGTCTGAGACGGCCTAGCGCGCTCGATCAAAGGGTCGATGGGAATGGTTGGCCTTTTGTTGAAGGTGGCGCGCGAGCTGTCTGTGTCGGATTACGTTTTACTGATTTGTTGTGCGCTCGTTGTGTTCATCTATCGCGCATTACATTTCCACTTTTTTGAGCAATTGCGTGGAGGCTTCCGAGGCCAGCGTGTGCAGCTTGTCTACAACTCTGCCTCCTCATTAGCTTCCCAAATTCTGCCACAATGCTGCATTCTCAATGGAAGGCCACCACAGTTTGACTATCATAGTCTTCGTCGCCGATCTTTCGTGCAGAGGAGGTTCCTTCAGAATGAGAGATACTCCATTTGAGAAGGCCTTGCCAGTCTGGCCCGCTTCCAGCCATCTAAGCATGTATGACATTTTCGGAGTACTAGTTTGCTTTGGTCGCAGATAAAAAAAAAAATTAAAAGAAGCTGTAACAAAAGAAATAAATTATGTAAGGCCACCTGAGGAAAGGTCGAAGGTTATGCATGATTCCTGCTCGCATCAGCAGAATATTTCTGTTATAGATCTGAGATCCCAGATAGTGAAAGAAATATACCAGGCGGGGTAGAGCTGTTTCTCATGGGTAGGAAAAGATAAAAATTAAGCACACACATCCATGATTTGCTGAAAAAGCTCATACCGGACTCCAAGATTGAGCCCGTCGGCCAAGTTAATGACTCACTTTTGCACGCATCATATCACTAGAAAAAAAAAGCTTCCCAAATGTCTCTGCTATCATCACAGCTTGGATATCATCGGGCAACAGAACTTTCATATTTGGCTCCACAACTGATCTGTCGCAAACTACAAGGAATTCATGAAGGTAGCACATTTGGTAATGGGGTGTTCAAATCGTATCATTCTCATATCCAAATCATACAGAAAGAAATGTAGCGTAGTTCAGTATGTATCTTTGCTGTGGATTACTCTCCTGAAGATGATGCTTCATATGAGAGATTGAAAGTTGGAAGCCCAGTCATGATCACAGAGGCACAACCTTTTCTGAAAACTGCAGAGCCTATGCCTATGATGCGTCCCAATAGAGGAGTTGTCATGTTTGGAGATGTTGGAAGGATAATAAGCAGAAAGCGAAAACATGTATGGGCAGTTAGAGTTAAGGCAGGTGCATTTCTTCTTGACCTGCACTGTTTTAAACCTATAGAGGAGCAGAGCTAAGGTTTATTTACAAAACAGGCCTGGTATTGCAGCTTCTGAAGGGAGAAATGTTAACAATTGGCCCGACAAACCACCCATATACATCATCGAAGAGATGCTTAAGCTTGCATATGTAGTGGGAATAGTCAGCAGGTATATTATTAGTGTCGGGGCATTCTGATTCGGACATGGCTGGAGATCTTGACATTCGAAAATCTACTAGTGGCTATATATTCACATTGGCTGGTGGAATTTAGTAGTCACTTTCTCCTTCGCGACCTGCTATTGGCACTGTTGTTTATTTTCCACATACTTCGGGTTATAATGGAAGTTCTATATCTGAATGAGCTCTTCTCAATTGCTATGGTCAAATCCATTATCTAGATGAGTTCCTCTATTTTACATTTGGATGATGTACTTAATCTCCAGCAAGGATTCTTGTTCATCAGAGATGTCTGGTATGCGCTGGTCGATGTGAAAAAATCTCACTTTGGAGAGTAGTGAGATGAATGCCATGTTCACATTCCAGAACTCACATTCTTCATGAAACTGGCTATAAGCCAAAGTCTGCAGCAGGTTGATGCCTATTTAGATGTAAACAACATAAGGTTGCTCGTTCAGTCATGGGCAAGTTTTGGCAGTCTTCAAGTTTTGAAGGAAGACCATGCTGCCCAGCCTAGGTGCAACCTGTAAAAGAGAACAACAAATGATATGTTTAAATAGTACATAAAGTGAAAGTACGAAGGTGACTGTAGCCTCCTTCAACTCTGTTTGCGTATTCCCACATGGTGAAGATGCACATTGAGGATAGATTTTATCTCTTGAAAGCTACAGAGACAACTAACTCTCTCTCTCTCTCTCTCTCTCTCTCTCTCTAGCGGGCTTGGTCATAAATAAACTTCAGCGCAAGAAAAAGAAAATGCAGGGTATGCCCTCTGCAACAAAGGTCAATGACACTTGAGAGAGAGAGCATCCAAGCCCCTAATCTCCAGGCCATCCTCAAAGTTTTAGCTTCGAATGCTATTTCTAAGGAGTGAGGTGCCCCCACTGAGGATCGAACTCAGCGAAGAAGATGAGAAGCGAATCATGACGACTCATGTGTGGCTCAATGAGTTCAAGGCTTCATCAAGATTGAATGAGGGAAGCATTTCTTGTTGATATATTTAGGTAGTGATGTGTGTGAACACCCTAGGACTGTCAGGGCACTTTTTCCCTCTTTAGGAGGTTTTTTTTCCCGGCTTGTATATACGCCTATTGCCTCATTTCGGCCTCCGAATGCACTATCGTAGCGCTTGTGCAGGCTATTTCGTCTTTTAGTGCCAAAGGTATATACTTGTTTCGATTCACCGGTATAAGCGTCTCGAAGTCTGCTACAGGTTTAGCAGAATTCGTCTCGGCAGTTCCATTCAACTTTTTGAGATACAATCAATTTTCTACATCAAGGTATTTTAGTCACCAGCCATGGTTGAAAGCAGCGATGTATTCCGTATGTTGGTTGTTGAGGATAAGTCAGATGGTACCAACTACCCATTATGGGCTTATATGATGCGACATGTATTGGTTGCAAAAGGACTGTGGAACATTATGCACGGTGTTGAAAGACATCCTGCTACATCTGCGACTACAGGTATTGCAAATACAGGTGTTAAAGCTGACAGAGATGGTGTCAAAGATGATATTCTGTAGATTCCTGTTTGTGCTTCTATTTCTATTGCACCTATTGCAGAGCAAATTCGTTGGGATGGCAGAGATGCTCAAGCATATGCATTGATAGCTTTGTCCGTCAAACGTGCTATTATTCCTCATATTCGCTCTTGCAGAACAGCAAAGGATGCTTGTGATACACTTACCACATTATACCAGGCTAGGAATGAGGCTCGTGTTGCTTACCTCTGAAAACAGTTGGAGAGTGAGCACATGAATGAAGGTGATTCTATGGACAGTTTTCTAACAAAGATCAAAGGCTTGAAGGAACAGTTGATTTCTGCTGACGAGACCAGATAGCTCACTTGTGTAGACCGTTCTGAATGGTCTTCCTTATTCATATCAGAGTTTTACTTCTACTCTTCGATTGATGATGAAAGGCAATCCAAATGCCTTGTCATTTAAAGAGTTAGTCTTTGTTCTGTTACAGGAAGATCAGTCCAGGCAGAATAGGTCCATTATGCGTGTTGCAGATCAAGCTTTTTTTGCTAGTCAGAAGGGCAAAGGAAAATGGAGCTCTTCTACTAGTAAGCAGAAATCTGCAAATGCTGCACATTTGAAGAACCAAGATAAAGATGAGAAGAAATCAGAAAAGAAGAAATTGTTGCGAAGTACTGTAAAGGGAATAATCATATTATAAAGATTTGTCCAAAACTGGCTGCAAAAGAGGCAAAGAAAAAGGAGGCTGGAATGGTTGTTGCAGAAGACTCCACCAAAAATAGAGTATGCTAATCTTGTGCAGGAAGAAGAATGGGCGTTTACTACGGTTTGTAGTTTTGATCCATCTTTTCATGAGCAGTGCATATCTCCAATGGACTCAGATGTTTGGTACTTTGACAGTGGGGCGACCAAATATATTACCTCGCAGCGCAATTTCTTCTCTTCACTCGAGCCTTCCCCTACAGGGGATACTGTCACATGCGCCAACAACTCCTCTTATCCTGTTATGGGAGTTGGTAAGATCATTCTGACTACTGCTGATGTTAGTTCTTTCACCTTGTCAGATGCTTTATTTGTGCCAGGGATCAAGAAGAATCTGTTATCACTTTCTGCATTAGCCAAGATTGGCTTGGTTGTGAAATTTGTTGATGACAGATGTACAATTTATGATTTGTTAAATGGCGATGTTATTATTGCTTTTGGCATTTTATGTCGTGGGCTGTATAAGCTCATAGACTATGAAAGATCTGTGAATGATTCGACATGTGCAGTTCATGATTCTCAGGCTATGTCAGATGCAAAGCTTTGGCATGCACGCTTTGGTCATCTGAATTTTGCTAGTTTGCTACGCTTACAGAAATCTGATATGATGTATTCTTTGCCCAAGCTTGAGGCACTTGGAAAACATGTATGTGAAGGCTGTATTTTGGGCAAAATGCAGTGTCTCTCCTTTCCAATAGATGGTTCAGTTTGGGCTACACAAAAATTACAGCTTGTACATAGTGATGTCTGTGGTCCTATGCAGACACCTTCTTTTGAAAACTATCTTTACTTCGTGACTTTCATTGATGATTTTTCCAGACATGCATGGGTATATCCATTGAAGGCAAAGTCCGAAGTGTTTTTGTGCTTCAAACAGTTTTTGGTTTTGGCTGAAAATCTGTCAGCATGTAAAATGGGCATCGTCTGTTCTGATCGAGGGGGGGGAATATATGTCTTCTGATTTTAATGCATTTCTGGCTGAACGTGGGATAAAACGCCAGTGTACAGTGCCGTATACACCTCAACAGAATGGAGTTGTTGAATAGAAGAACATATCACTCATGGAGATGGCAAGGTGTATGGTCAAGAGTCAGGCTTTACTACATAGTTTTTGGCTTGAGGCTGTCATGTGTGCAGCATATGTACTTAACAGGTATCCCACTAAAGCACTGCAATCTATCACTCCATATGAAGCTTGGCATGATCGCAAGCCATCTGTTGCTGATCTGCAGGTTTTTGGTTGTTTGGCATATGCACTAGTGCCTGAACAACATCGTAGAAAATTGGATGATAAGGCAGTAAAATGTATTTTTGTTGGGTACAATTCTGAAAGTAAAGGCTATCGTCTGTATCATCCACATACTAAATGCATTCTGGTTAGCCGTGATGTTTTTGTGGAAGATGCTATTCAACCATTGCTTTCATGTATTGAGGAGACATCTGTTAGCTCCAAAGACATGTATGATACTTTGATGCCTCTTTTTACAGGTGGACAGTCTACTGCTGGTCCTAATGAGGCAGCTTTGCATTTTTGAATGATGACTTGCATGAAGAAGTGTATGTTTTTCAACCCCGTGGTTTTGTGCAGAAAGGGCATGAAAACCAGGTGTGTAGGTTAAAGAAGGCATATGGTTTAAAGCAAGCACAACAAAATATATTGACACATTATTGCAGCGTTTTGGCCTTGAAGACTGTAAGCCTATTGCCACTCCTATGGAGACAGGTTTATGATTGAGTCTTCATGATGTTGGAGATGCATTTCATGCAGTCCTCTATCAGCAGGCTGTTGGATGCTTGATTTAGTTATGCATTACTCGGTCAGATATTCAGTTTGCTGTCTCATAGATGAGCAGGTTTATGCATTGCCCAAGTATCAAGCATTGGCAGGTGATTAAGCGCATCTTTCGCTACTTGAGTGGTACTCGACTACTTGGGTTGTTTTATCCCAAGGGGGATCACTACCGCGAGATTTGCATGCTTTTTTTGACTCAGACTAGGCTGGTTGCTATGACACTCGTGTGTCCACTAGTGGCTTTTGCTTCATGCTTGGTAGCTCATGTATATCTTGGTTGAGCAAGAAGCAGCCTACTGTGGCCACTTCTAGTTGTGAGGCTGAGTATAGGGCAGCTTTCACAGCTACTGTTGAGTGTATGTGGCTCAGACGCCTTATGGCTGATTTGGGTGTTGGTCAGTCCTCTGCCACCACCATCTTCATTGACAGTCAGAGCACATTGGCAGTTGCGAGAAACCCTGTGTTCCATGCTCACACTAAGCACATTGAGATGCATTATCATTATGTCAGGGAGAGGTTCTCTGCTGGGGAGATCAACTTGGCATATATGCCCACGCAGGAGAACATTGAAGGCCTTTTCACGAATGCTTTGCCTAGGGAGAACTTTGAAGCTTTCCACAAAGCTTTGGGCTTACTTCCTTTCGTGGAGTGATTTCCACATAGCTTAGCACTTCCTTATACATGAGTGCCAACTCTTTGTTCACCGCATCACTCCCAGGGGGGATTTGTTGATATATTTAGGTAGTGATGTGTGTGAACACTCTAGGACCGCTAGGGTACTTTTTTCCCTCTTTAGGAGGTTTTTTTCCCCGGCTTGTATATACGCCTTTTGCCCTAATGGGCTACTTATCTTTGTACATTCTCTAGTAATACATTCAGTCTTGTGTGTTGTGCTCCAAGCTTCTTCTTCTTCCTTGTGCTGCTCGCGTGCTTCCGCAGACGTCTAACTCCAACATTTCTGAATCCTTCTTCACCTTCTTTTGACTTTCTAGATATTTACATAACTTTTATGCATGTTCATTCGTAAGAGGCTACCGCAAAGCATTTAAAAGGTGTTATACTTTTGTCTACTTTGTTCATTCAGTCTTGTGTGTTGTGCTCCAAGCTTCTTCTTCTTCCTTGTGCTGTTCGCGTGCTTCCGCAGACGTCTAACTCCAACATTTCTGAATCCTTCTTCACATTCTTTTGACTTTCTAGATATTTACATAACTTTTATGCATGTTCATTCGTAAGAGGCTACCGCAAAGCATTTAAAAGGTGTTATACTTTTGTCTACTTTGTTTAATAAGAAGACACATGCATGTGTGGTTGAGCATGCAAAGTATGTATGTATTTGATGATTTGGAGGAAATACAAGGTTATGCAACACAAATTGTGTTGCTAACATTTTATGTTTTTGCTTATGGTTAATTTTTTTTAGGATTCCATTTCCTGAGGAAATGTTGTCAAAATTTTTCTTATCGCATGATATTATATACGCACTTGCCTTTAGGTAAGAATGTTATGGCATGGGAACATGCCTATTTGCAAACATCAATAAGATCTAGGCATGCTTGTAAGCATGTATTTGATGGACTTAGGACCATCATAGTGGTATACATAAGGAAACTTCAGTAGTAATAGGATCCCTACACATAGTCCTTATGGATTTAGACCATAGGATTGCTAAGGGAAGGAGCTACACCTTCACTATTAGTAATGTGCACAAGCAATCCTATAGGTTTTAGAAGGTTGAATGTAGGTACCGGAGATATATATATATATATGATAATCTCCAAAGTAGTGAAGATTCACTTATCTTCAAAAGAGTCTCACAGTATGATTAGGAGACTATGGGGTATTATGAGGAATACCCAAAGAGTGACTAGTTTCACTCACGCACATCACTTGATTAAGTAGTGAAGCATTTTTGCTACACTATTAAGGAAACCAAATAGATGGGATCACAGAGATGGGTTTCATGAGATAGCATCGACGGGTGCTTATGTGATTTGAGTGATGGTTAGGAAGGCCACATGCATGGCACTAGCTCTATGGTATAGAGCATAGATCCCTTAGCCAGGAATAGTTGGGGTACCCAATACATGTATGTATATTGGGATCTACAGAGAGGTACTTAGACTTAGTCTTAGTACCTAGGAACAAGTTGGTTTGGAATAGAAAGGGATATCCATTGTCATATATTGACTAGAACCAAACTAACTAGTTCGAGGACATGGGACTCATTTGAGTCCATTGACATGATTTTAGGATATGGGATTCATTAGAGTCCACTTATATATTCCATCATATATATGTGGAATATATATTCTGTTTAGTGTAGGTATGACACTGTGAATTGGAAGAAGTTTTCACTGGTATGGGACGGTGGAAATGACTTCCCTTTGAGCACTCTTCTTCTATGGCCAGGGAGAAAAGGACTCATCATTCATGGCGTCATGTCTCACGAGATCAGAGGAGAGCTCTTATCAGACATCTCCTTAGGATTGGAGTTATCCTTCATAGTTTAGGGAAGATTTATTCTTCTAGTAGAGAATGTGATAGGTGATTTTATCACCATTAGTATCACATACTCATTTTCAGTTTTTCAGAAAGGATAATTCCATTAGTTTGATTGGATCGTATAGATCCATGCATAGAGTATGGTTGACATAGATAGTTCTTTACTATGGATACACATGTGTTTACAGTATCATGTCACATCATTGTTGACCATTTTAGCAGAGGGCTTTGCCCCTTGTTAGGAATTTATTTTCTCCACTCTTCACTACATACACCTTCATTAGTTAGGGAAGATTCGTTCTCCATCTTCATAGGAATATATGTAATGAGGGATTATGAATTAGCTATGGAAGAGAGGACTAAATAAATTCATGAGTTTCTCTTTTAAGGAAAAGAGAAAGTGGGAATCAGCTCAGAGATCCATGAGAAATCTCACTTTAGTTCAGTGGTTTCACTTTAGCTCCTGCCCTTTGAGAGAGAAAGAAGGAAACGAAAACATGATTTCTTCATAGGAGAAGAATAGAGTATGTTTTCCTTTAGATAGAAGAGGTGTTTGGGAAACATCTTTTAGTCTTTATTTCAGAAGAAATTCATTTACTCTACTTTTCAGTGTAATTTTCCTTCACATGGGAGTCTCTTTCTCCACTAGTTTTGAAGGAAAACATGGAGAACTTATTTACATGTTCTCAGTTATGAGTAGAGTAAATGGATTCAATAGAATCTCTTTCAATGGGAAAGGGAAAGTGGAATATGTTCCATTGCTAGAGCTCTTTTCCTTAGAAGAGATTGAATATATATATATATATATATATATATATATATATATATATATATATATATATATATATATATATATATAGAGAGAGAGAGAGAGAGAGAGAGAGAGAGAGAGAGAGAGAGAGTTTTACTTTCTCACTTTTAGGTTGTCTAGATAGAAGTGGTACTCTTCTATCAAAGACAAGAGGGAGATCAGTTAATCATGATGGTTAGATTGAGTCTCACTTGTAAACTCTAGAGAGAAGCAATTATGGTATTTTCAGTGATGATCCTTGACTAGATGAGATAATCTAGTTATTGATATTAATTAGACTAGGAGTAGATTGGCGATACTTCTCTTTTCAGTTTCCAGGAGATAGAGATATATCTAAACCTATTAGCATAAAAAACTCTTCGTTGGTGTTACATCATGAGTATGATGAGTAAACATCAGTTAGGAGGATGGGTACTAAGGGATTATTTGAATCTCAAAGGGAATGTTTTTTTGCATTCATATGGAAAACTACAGGGAAGAGAAATATTAGACTTTGCACTAGTGCCTATAATAAATGCTCTTCCAAGAGAACTTAGTCCAAAGGTAAGTGATGAAAAACCACATACTTCTTGGTTGGTGAAATGTAGAGATTGCATTTTTACTACCAAGAAATTCTTATACATGAGCTAGATGATGGATTTGCATAGTTCACAAGGTAGTTAGGTTAAACTATGACTTGTGAGTACACTCAAGATTAGGAAGACCTCTAGTGTTATGAGTGCAATCTATCATTTAGTCTTGGATGGGTTTGGAGTCTTTTGTTATGGGACTTTGTTCTATATTTCATAGGATTCTATGGTTTATTATCTCCACTATGGTACGGTCAAGCTTATAAGTTCGGCAATTTACACTTGCTTCTCATACTATTACTCCATAGAGGATACATCATATGGACTTAGGTCATTTGGATGATGTTGTATGTTATGGGAGTGATTTGGAAATTGAGTGTATATGGGAGATAATAGGCACCACTTAGACGGTTTCCCACCTTTGAGATGATCTCATATGAAGCTTCTTAAGGGGAAGGATATGGGGAAACAACACACACAGAGATGACCATGTATATAGAGTACATGGGGTTCAAGGGAGTCCGAGCACTTTCTTCTACCATTACGCACATTTTATCTATATTTTTCGAGGACGAAAATGCTCTTAAGGGGAAGGAATTGTCATATTATGTTAGTGGGAACCCTCTCTTATGTTGATGTGGAAAGAAGTTCCACTTGGCATCATGTAATGTATCATTCACATGCATTGGGAGACTGATAGAGAGGGTGAGTGCGAGAAATGGAGAGGGGCATATTGCTCGGTGGTTGGGTGGAAAATACTATGTCGAGTCTCTGTGTGTGAGCCTGCTGGGTGAGCTTGTCAGAAGGTTGGCACTCTGACAGACCACAGTAGGCTGTTTCTTGCTGCCTTAAAATCAGCAATATGCATGTTATGAGGACCAGTGACACCATGTCATCAACATACACCACAATGATCAGAAGCACATCATTAGCATGCTAACATATAAGGTGCTTTCAGTTGGACTGTTCTCAAAAGTATGTGCTATCAGATAGGCATGTATCTTTTCATACCAAGCACGTGGTGCTTACGTTAAACCATATAATGCCTTCTTTAACCTGCACACTTGGTTTTCATGCCCTTTTCGACACAAAGCCATGGGGTTGAAAAACATACACTTCTTCATGCAAGTCACCAATCAGAAATGTTGTTTTAATGTCCAATTGATGTACATTCCAACCATGATGAGCTACAAGTGCACATATGCTACGAACGGTAGTCATTCGGTAAGTAGGAGCAAAGGTTTCATTAAAATCAATGCCTATTTCCTCTGCATAACCCTTTGCAACAAGCCTAGCTTTATACGCATCAACTGTTCCATCAGGTTTATGATTCAACTTGTATATCCACTTAGTGCCAATGGCTTTCTTATCAGGAGGCAAGTCACATAAAGACAAGGTACCATTTTTCATGATAGCATCATATTCAGATTGCATTGCAGCCATCCAATGTTCATAATTTTGTGCTTCATCAAACGAAATAGGTTCAATCTCATCATAGAGACTAGAGGCATCCATAGCATAGCAATCTGATGCAAAAGAGGCACTATGAGAGCCTGATCGAGTACAATATGACAGAGGTGCATCTAATTTGCTATCACGCAAGGTCTGCACCAGCCATTTTGGCATAGTTTTTGCCTGCTCAATATCAACTCTCTCATCAACAAGTGCATCATGTAAATTTGCATAAAAAATGGAATGATCTGCATCATCACATGAAACGTGCAAAGGCTGAGAGGTTGCCTCATTAGGACCAACACTAGATTGTCCACCTCTAAAAAGAGGCAACAAAGTATCATACATGTCTTTGGAGCTAACAGATGTCTCCTTAGTACATGAAAGCAATGGCTGAATAGCATCTTTCACAAAAACAACATCACAGCTAACCAGAATGCATTTAGTCTATGGATGATATAGACGATATCCTTTTCTTTCAGAACTGTACCCAACAAAAATACATTTTACTGCTTTATCATCCAATTTTCTGCAATGTTGTTCAGGCACTAATGCATATGCTAAAGAACCAAAAACACACAGATGAGCAACAGATGACTTGCGACCATGCCAAGACTCATATGGATTGATAGATTGCAGCGCTTTAGTGGGAAACCTATTAAGTACATATGCTGCACACATGATAGTCTCAAGCCACAAACTATGTGGTAAAGCGTGACTCTTGACCATAGACCTCGCCATCTCCATGACTGAACTATTCTTCCGTTTAGCAACTCCATTCTGTTGAATATATACATCATCGTACATTGATGTCTTATCCCATGTTCAACCAGAAATGCATTGATGTCAGAAGACATATACCCCCCTCCCCCCAATCAGAATGGAGGGTGCCCATTTTACATGCTAACAGATTTTCAGCCAAAACCAGAAATTGTTTGAAGCACATAAATATTTTGGAATTTTTCTTCAATGGATATACGCATGCATGCGTGGGAAAATCATCAATGAAAGTCATGAAGTAAAGATAGTTCCCTAAAGAAGGCTACATAGGACCATACACATCATTATGTACAAGTTGCAATTTCAGAGTAGCCCGAACTGAACCATGTTTTGGAAAGGAAGAATGCTGCATTTTGCCCAAAATACAGCCTTCACAAACATTTGTTCCGGGTGCCTCAAGTTTGGGCAAAGAGGACACCACTTCAGATTTCTACAGGCGTAGAAAACTAGCAAAATTTAGATGACCAAAGCATGCATGCCAAAGCTTTGCATCTGACATAGACTGAGAATCATGTACTGCACATGCCGAATCATTTACAGATCTTTCATAGTCTATGAGCTTATACAGCCCACGACACAAAATGCCAGAAGCAATAATGACATCACCATTTGATAGATCATGAACTGTGCATCTGTCATCAACAAATTTCACAACCAAGTCAATCTTGGCTAATGCAGAAACTGATGACAGATTTTTCTTGATCCTTGGTACAAACAAAGCATCTGACAAAGTGAAAGAACTACCATCAACAATAGTCAAAATGATCTTACCATCTCCCATAACAGGATAAGAGGATTTGTTGGCACATGTAACAGTATTCCCTATAGGGGCAGGCTTGAGTGAAGAGAAGAAACTATCCTGCAAGGTAATATGTTTGGTCGCCCCACTATCAAATTACCAAACATCTGAGTCTACTGTAGACATGCACTACTCATGAGAAGATGGATCAAAACTGCAAACAATAGTAAACACCCATTCTTCTTCCTGCATAAGATTAGCAGATTCTGTTTTCGATGTACTATAACAATCATTCTAGCCTCTTTGTTCTTTGCCTCTTTAGTAGCTAGTTTTGGACAGCTCTTAATGACACGACCATTTGCTTTACAGTATTTGCAAAACAACTTCTGCTTTTCTGTTTTCTTCTCATCTTTGCCCCCCTTCTTCGAATGTGCAACATTTGTAGATTTCTGCTTACTAGTAGAAGAGATCCATTTTCCTTTGCCCTTATGACTAGCCAGGAAAGCTTGATTTGCAACATGCATAATAAACCTGTTCTACCTAGATTGGACTTCCTAAAATGTTAAGGCATTTGGATTGCCTTTCATCATCAAACAAAGAGTAGAAGCAAACTCTGATATGAGTTGGGAAGACCGTTCAGAACAGTCTCCACAAGTGAACTGTCAAGAAGGACTTCATTTGCAGAAATCAATTGTTCCTTCAAATCCTTGATTTTTGTCAGAAAACTGTCCATAGAATCACCTTCATTTATGTGCTCACTCTCCAACTGTTTTTGGAAATAAGCAACACGAGCCTCATTCTAGCCTGGTACAATGTGGTAAGTGTATCCCAAGCATCCTTAGCTGTTCTACAAGAGCGAATGTGAGGAATAATGACACGTTTGACAGACAAAGCTATCAATGCATGTGCCTGAGCATCTCTACCATCCAAATGAATTGGCTCTATAGTAGGTGCAACAAAAATAGCAGCACGAATAGAATCTGCAGAATATCACCATCTTTGACACCTTCTGCATTAGCTTTAGTACCTACAGTTGTAACAATTGCAAGTGTGATAGGATGTTTTTCAACACCTTGCACAACGTTCCACATTCCTTTTGCAACCAATACATGTCGCATCATATAAGCCCACAACGGGTAGTTGGTACCATTGAACTTATCCTCAACAACCAACATACAGAATACATCACTCCTTTTAGCCATGGTCGGTGAGTAAAATACCTTGATGCGAAAATTGACTGTATCTCAAAAAGTTGAACAAAATTGCCCAGACAAATTCTACAAAACCTGTAGTAGACTTCAAGATGCTTATACTAGCGAACCAAAACTGGTATATACCTTTGGCACAAAAAGATGAAATAGCTTGCACAAGCACTACGATAATGCGTTCGGAGGCCGAAACGAGCTAAGATCACGATTTCGGCACCACAGAGCAAAGATGTTTTGATCTCTGAAACACCTTGAGTATGCTCATCAAAATTCGTGCGATTTTGAGTGTGCAACCAGAGAGGTGTTGATGACGCCCTAGGTGAAGCGACGACCTTCTCTGATACTAATTGTTGGAGTTAGACGTCTGTGGAAGCACGCGAAAAACACAAAGAAGAAGAAGAAGAAGCTTGGAGCACAACACACAATACTGAATGTATTACCACTAGAATGTACAAAGATAAGTAGCCCATTAGGGCAATAGGTGTATATACAAGCCGAGGGAAGAAAACCTCCTAAAGAGGGAAAAAAGTACCGTGCCGGTCCTAGAGTGTTCACACACATCACTACCTAAATATATCAACAAAAAATTGTTTCTTGAAGGCTTCAATACATTTATAAGTTGTAGTTTGAACTTACTTTATAAGTAGTTTTTGAGCAAAAGAGTCTATACTTTTAGCTTAGACAATTTGAAAATAAAAATGCTATAAATTCACTTGCTCTTTGCACATTAAAAAACTTCCAAAATAAATGATATTTGATATGGTTTTAAATTGGACCATCAAGGATTATGTGCATGTTTAATAGGGGTAAGATCAAATGGATCAAGGTTGTGAGAAATGGATGAACATTGAACAAATGTAAAAATCATCAAAGGGAAGCTATGTCTGAAATTTGCACAAAAAAAAAATACTTCTTGAAGGATTCTTGGATGTACAAAGTTATAAAAATGATCAAACCTTACAAAGTGCTTCATGGAAAATTCATATTGATGTGAAATTTTATAGAGAACATGGTTCCATTATCCTCTAAACTTATACACGTTTTTGCAAAAAATCTAAAAATTCAAAGTGAAGATTGTCAAATTCAAAGATGATCAAATCTTGGAACTTATTTTTTATCCCCCACAAGAAAAACTGATTTGTTTTATATAAATAGGAGTATTTTACATGACAATCATTTCTAGATGAACTCCTAGTTTCTACTTTTTGCATTTTGCTAGTACAAGCTTTTCTAGTTGAAGTCCTATTTTTCACTTTTCCATTTTTCTAGATCCTCTGATCTAAATAAAAGTTAAGAATTTCCTCTACAAACGAAGAAGGTGCCAATCTTATAAACATTATGACAAGAAGTTTATAGTTCTTGCATCTAAACAAAAAAAAATAGAAGATAAAATTATGAAGGGGTATATCAATTGTTAGTGTTTGAAGAAAAGAAAACATGAAGGAATTAATTGTAATCTTGAAATTACTTTCAATTTAAAGATTGAATACAAGAAAAATGAGGAAGATCTATGACTCAATGGAATTATTTGTATTTCTTAGATTATGTATTTAAATGAATTAGATGCAAATATTTCTATAAAGTGATGGTTGAGTTTGAAATAATGGAAGAGAAAGATTGTTACTTGAAGGCCTATAAATCTTTATATAAATTGATGGTTGAGTTTGAAACATTTATAGCTGCACTTTGAACTTTCTTTCCAAGTACTTTGTTGAACGAAAGAGTTCATAGTTTGAAAGTACGAAGAAAACTCATTTACTCTTTGCATACTTAAAATACTCCAAAAACAAAAGAAGTACCATACTATATTAATTTACGCATTGAGGATGACGTGTAGATTGAGTAGGGGTGAATGTCAAAGGGATTGTCTCTCATTCAACCTCTTCAAAGTTAAACCCTAATTGGTGACAAATGGTTCAAGGTTGCCAAAAATTGGCCAAAGTTCGAAGAAATACAAGACTCTCAAAGGAAAGCTATGTTTGAAATTTGAGATAAAACAAAATATTTTCGGAATGGTTCTTGGATGGTCAAGGTTAGTAAAAATGATAAAAACCTACAAAGTGCTTCACGAAAAATTCAAATTAATGTGAAATTTTGTCGGCAACATGGTTCAATCATCTTCTACACTTGAACACATATTTGCAAAAATATGAGAAGTCATAGTAGAGATATGCCAAAGTCAAAGGTGATTGAAACTTGGAATTGGGATTTTACATGTACCCTAGGGAAAAACTTTGGTCAAAGTGTAGAGAGGGTCAAGGAGTGTGTGTATGAGGGAAAAAATAGGAGACATCACTATGAACAAAGTGCAATTTTTGAGTAGCTCGAACTGAAGGATCTCTTGGAAATGAGGAACGCTGCATTTTGCCCAAAATATAGCATTCACAAACATATTTTCCAGGTGCCTTAAGTTTGGGCAAAGAGGACACCATTTTAGATTTTTGCAAGCATAACAAACTAGCAAAATTCAGATGGCCAAAGCATGCATGCCAACCTGCAAGTGAATAGCCTTTTGTTTCTTGTTATAATCAGATTGTGATCAATCAGAGGGCACTACACCACCTCCTATCCATGCAACGACTTCACATGTGTCCTCTGATAGGAATTATGATGAATTTTACTATGAAGAGCATATTATATGTTGGTGTAACTCTTGCTGTGGCACGTATTGAAGACCACGATTTGAGTGTATTGAACATGAGGCAGAGTATGGTACTTTTTGAGCATGCACCACCACCTGGTCAACGTGATAATGCTTGGGTATTATTTTTTCTATAAATTAATGTCATTATTTTATTTAAAAACCATATACAAAATCAAATTCCTGTTGATATACAAGAATACTTGCTCGATGACGATGATGATGATAATAATTCTCATAATGTTAATATACCTCGTACATGTCATGGACTTGCTGCTCATCAATTACAAGGAGAGGTTTCTAGAAATCCTCTACCTCCTGGTTTAGAGACTGAAACGGTTGGAGATTATCCATTTCTAGCTTGTTATTGTTCTCTAGTACAAACATATGGTAGAAGAAGATATGGAGGATGGAATAGAGGACCACTTCCTTTAGATGGAGGGGTTTTCAACTTTTTCGGTAATCACTATATGATTGCTCCATCCAGTATTACTAATGTTTCGTGGTCTCTTTATTGTAGAGGATTTATATGTGCCTCCAAACTCTGAAGTCACTCTTGTGTCATTTTGTGGTTCTATATATGGATGTGGAGATTTGCATCGACTTGCACGTTATGTTCAAAGCATAAGTACTTAAGGAATATGTTCAAATGCAACTAATAAATAGTAGTCGGGGGTTACATAATAGTTCAAGGACTAATTGCACATTTGAGCAGCGTGGAAATAGTCATGAATCACCGTACATGAGTAGAGATGTATCAAGCTACATAGTTTTCAATGCTATTACTACATTACATGCTGATGATGAATTATTAGTGAATTATGGACAGCGTAGACCTCCAAGAGCACCTTTTAGCTAGAGACGGAATGAAAATTTTCTATCCATATTTAATAACTTATATATTTAATTTTATGTTTGAAGTTTACTTTTTATTCATTTATCAAATACTAATGATATTTATTCATGTGTTTAGATAGAAGATAAAGGACAAGATTTGTGCGACAATGATGAAGATGATCGCATGACATATTTGATTGAGAATTCCTATTTCAATCATATGGCTAAAAGGCTGAATTAGAGTTTCTAAATTAGGGTTTTTAAAACCCCAATATCAAAATTTCCAAATTAGGATTTTTGAAATAGGATTTCTGAATTAGATTATTAATAATAGGGGTTTTTGAATTACGATATATATATATATATATATATATATATATATATATATATATATATATATATATATATATATATATATATATATATATATATATATATATATATATATATATATATATATATATATATATATATATATACATACATACATACACACACACATATGTATATATGTATATATATATATATATATATATATATATATATATATATATATATATATATATATATATATATATATATATATATATATATATATATACATATATATATATATATATATATATATATATATATATATATATATATATATATATATATATATATATATATATATATATATATATATATATATATATATATATATATATATATATATATATATATATAGGGTTTATATATGTAGATATATTTTTAAATTAGGGTTTATACAATTCTAATATCAAAATTGATGTTTTCGAATTAGGATTTTTTAAATAGGATTTTTGAATTGGAATATTTATAATAGGGTTTTTGAGTTAGAATATATATATATATATATATATATATATATATATATATATATATATATATATATATATATATATATATATATATATATATATATATATATATATATATATATATATATATATATATATATAGGGTTTATATATGTAGGTACATTTCTAAATTAGGGTTTATAAAATTCTAATATCAAAATTGGTGTTTCCAAATTAGGATTTTTTAAATAGGATTTTTGAATTAGAATATTTATAATAGGGTTTTTGAGTTAGAATGAATATATATATATATATATATATATATATATGGATATATAAGTATATATATATATATATATATATATATATATATATATATATATATATATATATATATATATATATATATATATATATATATATATATATATATATATATATATATATATATATATATATATATATATGTGTGTGTGTGTGTGTGTGTGTGTATGTATGTATATATATGTATGTATATGTGTTGTTATAAAATGAGATATATATACTATAATTTATATATAAATAATATATATATATATATATATATATATATATATATATATATATATATATATATATATATATATATATATATATATATATATATATATATATATATATATATATATATATGCATGTGTGTGTATGTATGTGTATCTATATGTGCCTGTGCATGTGTGTGTATGTATGTGTATCTATATGTGTGTATGCATGTGTTGTGTGTGTGTGCATGTGTATGTGTATATATGTATGCAAACATGATTATGTGAGTCTATGTGTGTGTACATATGATTATGTATGTGTACGTGTATGTGAGTATGTGTATGTGTCTATGTGTGTATTCATTATATGTGTGTAACTGCATGCATGTGTATGTGTGTGTAAAAATGTGCATGTATGTGTGTGTATGTATAAACATGCATGTATGTGTATATGTGTGTAAATGTGCATGTATGATGTATATGTGTGTGTATGCGTGTATTTGTACCTCTAGCCTCACTCTTTTTTCTCGCTCTCTCATATACACACATACACACACACACACACACACACACACACACACACACACACACACATATATATATATATATATATATATATATATATATATATATATATATATATATATATATATATATATATATATTTATATATAAGCAATGTGTACTGTCCATTATCGTGAGGATGAGCCATAAGTGTCCCCATCTCTTTTAGACACCACTTATGTGATCATCCTATCCCAAACTCTGTCTCAGGTGAAGTAAGTATGTATTTTTTATTCCTCTCATCATGCTCACTAAAAAAAGAAAAATATATATGTAAATAATACATAAGATATTTATTTCAATTTATATGTAAAATTTATACTTAGTTCCACTGTAAGTGGACAAGGCACAAGGAAGAGTTGCATAATGCTCGCATTCTTCTCCTGAAATTGAATCCATTCCCTATGTACACAATGTTCCCCTCTGGCTCTATATCGCACTCTAGCCCTAAGGTGCCTATGCATATCCTCATAGGCACCTGTGCTCTGCTATCATGATATGGAGGTGGTATAGGTGTCCTGAAAATAGATAGATAAAAATAAATAAAAATATGTGTTATAATACCATTAAAAGAATTTGTGGAAAAAAAAACATACCTATGAGTAGGTAGCTGTCTTCCTGCATGTGGAGCTATAGAAGAGCCCTCCTCTGATCGCTGGGTAAGCATCTAGATCGTATAATCCAACTCATCATCAACCATCTCTAAGTACTCATGCATGATGATCCCTAGAGTATCAGGTGGAACTCTTGCTCTCATAAGACTTTTTATGAGAGTGAGTTTCACCTTTCTCTCTCTAATAGGATCCATAATACCTTTACATATAAAACAAAATGGGTTAGAAATCAATATATAGGTGTACATATGTATGTGTGTATATGTGTATGTAGGTGTATATGTGAGTGTGTGTATGCATGTAAGCATGTATGTATGCATATGCATGTGCATTATGTATGCAAATGTATGCATGTGTGTGTATGCATGTAAGTATGTATGTATGCATATGCATATGCATTATGTATGCATATGTATGCATGTATGTGTATGTGTGTGCATGTGTCTCTATGTGTGTGTATGCATATATATATATGTGTATGTTGTATGTGTGTGTCTATGTATGTGTGTAAGTGTGTGTATACCAAAGATAATTCCCAAAAGAAGATGTCTGCATAGGACCACAAACATCAGTATGTACAAGCTGCAATTTCTGAGTAGCCCGAACTGAACCATCTTTTGGAAAGGACCAACGCTGCATTTTGCCCAAAATACAGCCTTCACAAACATGGTTTCCAGGTGCCTCAAGTTTGGGCAAAGAGGACACCATTTCAGATTTATGTAGGCATAACACACTAGCAAAATTCAGATGACCAAAGTGTGCATGCCAAAGCTTTGTATCTGACATAGCTTGAGAATCATTTATTGCACATGCCAAATGATTTACAGATCTTTCATAGTCTATGAGCTTATACAACCCACGACATAAACTGCCAGAAGCAATAATCACGTCGCCATTTAATAGATCATGAACTATACACATGTCATCAACAAATTTCACAACAAAGCCAATCTTGGCTAATGCAGAAACTGATAACAGGTTCTTCTTGATCCCTAACACAAATAAAACATCTGACAAAGTGAAAGAACTACCATCTGCAATAGTCAAAATGATCTTACCAACTCCCATAACAGGATAAGAGGAGTTGTTGGCACATGTAATAGTATTCCCTGTAGGGGCAGGCTCGAGTGAAGAGAAGAAACTGCGGTGCGAGGTAATGTGTTTGGTCACCCCACTGTCAAAATACCAAAAATCCGAGTCTACTGCAGACATGCACTGCTCATGAGAAGATGGGTCAAAACTGCAGACAGTAGTAAATGCCCATTCTTCTTCCTGCACCAGATTAGCACACTCTGTTTTTGGTGTAGAGGCCTCTGCAACAACCATTCCAGCCTCTTTCTTCTTTGCCTCTTTACCAGCCAGTTTTGGACAGTTCTTTATGATATGATCATTCCCTTTATAGTACTTGCAAAATAGTTTCTGCTTTTTTTATTTTAGCTCATCTTTATCTTGGTTCTTCAAATGTGCAGAATTAGCAGATTTCTGCTTACTAGTCGAAGAGCTCCATTTTCCTTTGCCCTTCTAACTAGCCAAGAAAGCTTGATCTGCAACTCGCATAATGGACCTGTTCTGCCTGGACTGATCTTCCTGCAACAGAACAGAGACTAACTCATCAAATGATAAGGCATTTGGATTGACTTTCATCATCAACCGAAGAGTGGAAGCAAAACTCTGATATGAATCAGGAAGACCATTCAGAACGGTCTGCATAAGTGAGCTATCTGGTATAACCTCATCAGTAGAAATCAACTGTTCCTTCAAGTCTTTGATCTTCGTTAGGAAACTGTCCATAGAATCACCTTCATTCATGTGCTCACTCTCCAACTATTTTCGGAGGTAAGCAACACGAGCCTCATTCTTAGCTTGATACAATGTGGTAAGTGTATCGCAAGCATCCTTAGCTGTTCTACAAGAGCAAATGAGAGGAATAATGGCACGTTTGATAGACAAAGCTATCAATGCATGTGCCTGGGCATCTCTGCCATCCCAGCGAATCTGCTCTGCAATAAGTGCAGCAGAAACCGCAGCACGAACATGAATATGCAGAATATCATCATCTTCGATACCTTCTGCATCAGCTTCAGTACCTGCAGTTGTAACAGTTGTAGGTGTGATAGGATGTTTTTCGACACCCTGCACAATGTTCCATAGTCCTTTTGCAACCAACACATGTCGCATCATATAAGCCCATAACGGGTAGTTGGTACCATCCAACTTATCCTCAACAACCAACATACGGAATACATCACTGCATTCAGCCATGGCCGGTGACTAAAATACCTTGATGCAGAAAATTGACTGTATCTCAAAAAGTTGAACACAACTGCCTAGACAAATTTTGCTATACCTGTAGTAGACTTCGAGACACTTATACTGGCGAACAAAAACTGGTAAATACCTTTGGCACAAAAAGATGAAATAGCTTGCACAAGCACTGCGATAGTGCATTCGGAGGCCGAAACGAGCTCAGATCGCGATTTCAACACCACAGAGCGAAGCATATGCATTATGTATGCATGTATGTGTATGTGTGTGTATGTCTCTTTACATGTGTGTGTGTATGCATATATATGTGTGTATGTGTGTGTGTCTTTCTCTACGTGTGGCTGTGTGTTGTGCATGTGTGTGTTTCTATGTGTATGTGTGTGTGTCTATGTGTATATGTGTGCATGCATATGTATGTGTGTGTATGCGTGTGTGTATCTGTGTGTGTATGTGTGTATCTACCTTGCTTCAAAAGATGTGTGTGTGCTAGTATCATGTCGATCTCTCTTTCTCTCTCTCTCTCTCTCTCACTAAGTCTCTCTCTCTCTCTCTTGCATCCTAATCATCCTAATCCCATCACAAATGTGCCAGGAGAAATCATTTTTTTTTTCAACATTCTAGAGCGTCGCTTATGCGATGCTCTCGAATACCAGGACATCGTGTATGTGACGCTACAATGTCGCAAGCAGTTTGTCAACATCATTAAAAACATTGCTGACTAGCGATGCTCTTTGCAACACATATTTTTAGCATCACATAAGCGATGCTATGCATTGCTTATGCGATGATACATCTTAAAAAAAAATAAAAAATAGGCTCATCACTTATGTCACATAAGCGACGAGACCGGCTTTTTTTTCATTGGGGGGCATTGCTATGCCCCCTATTTCTAGTAGTGTAAGTACAAAGTACCGCCACATATGAGAGTACCAAGTATGTGGTAACATGGGGAAAAAACCTCTAGCTAGAACTAGAGTAAAAAGTTCCCATGTATAGGGAAAAGGTTCACATCAAGGCTACTTGAGGAACACATAAGTGTAACAAGCCTCCCTGGAGTGAATGATGTGAACACATATAGGGAGTGAAAGATCAACCCCCACAAGATAATAAGCCTAAAGCTTTGCGAAAAGCTTCAAACTTTTCCCGTGGAAGAGCTTTGGGTGAATATGTCTGCCACATTATCTTGTGTAGGCACATATACCAAATGAATATCTCTTGCATGAAGGCGCTCTCTCACATAGTGATAATGCGCCTCAATATGTTTGGTATGTGCATGAAACATTGGATTTTGTGCAATAGCCAATGCACTTTGACTATCAGTGAGAATATGCATAGCAACATCAATCTCCATGCAAAGATCCATCAATAGGCGTCTCAGCCATATACATTTCATTGTAGCTATGAAAATTTCCCTTTACTCAGCTTCACAACTTGATGTCGCCATTGTAGGTTGCTTCTTACTCAACCAAGATATGCATGATTCTCCAAGGAAAAAGAAATTACCACTAGTGGAAACGTGAGTATCATAACAAACAACCCAATCACTATCTGTAAAAGCATACAAGCATGGCTGAATATCTTTGCCATAAAAGAGACCTAAGCTCGAAGTGCCTCTGAGATATATAAACACACGTTTTACCATTTGCCAATGCTTAGTGCTAGGGCTATGCATGAACCGGCTCAACTGGGAAACTGTATACTATATATCCCACCTTGTGTTGCATGCCTATATAAGACATCCCAAAGCTTGCTGATAAAGAGAAGTGTCGAATGCATCACTGGAATCCTCAACTGAGAATCTAAATCCTATCTCAATTGGTGTGAAAACTGGCTTGCAATCCTCAAAGTCAAAACGTTGAAGTAGTTTTTCAAGATACTTTGCTTGATGCATAACAATTCCCCCCTCAATGGATACAAATTGGATGCCAAGATAGTAGCTCAAAGGACCAAGATAAGTGACATCAAAAGTATGCTGCAAATCAGCCATAGGAATGTCAAGTTTTGCATCACATGACCCAGTCACGAGTATGTCAAAAGAACAAGCATTGTAAGATTAGCCCCATTTTTGCATACATAGAGTGTGCTTTCAATTGGACTACATGTGAAGCCAAGAGCAATCAAGTGCTTATGGATTTTGTCATACCATGCATATGGAGCTTGCTTGAGACCATACAATGCTTTATGCAAGCGACAAACCATATGCTCTTTCCCTTTCATAGCAAATCCAAGGGGTTGTTTCACATAGACCTCCTCTTGCAAATCACCATTCAAGAAGGCTGTTTTTATTTCCAACTGATGCACTTTCCAACCTCGATGGGCAGCAAATGCAACCACAATATGAATGATAGTTATGCATGAAGTAGGTGCAAAAGTTTCCTCATAGTCAGTGCCATATTATTGCGTATATCCTTTGGCAACCAATCTAGCTTTGTAGTGATGAATGCCACCATTAGACTTTCTCTTAATCTTGTAAACCCACTTTGTACCAATGGCATTCTTTCCTTTTGGCAATTCACATAACTCCCTAGTACCATTCCTATGTATGGAATCCATTTCTGATTGCATAGTGCTCATCCAATGTGGATCCTCACTTGCATCTTCAAAAGTAGGTCGCTCCTCATTACATGCTGTAGCAATAAGAGAATAATCCACAAAATTACTTGATGCATGGCGAATGCTTGATCTTGTTCTAGCAAGTAACGGTGCACTCGATTTGCTATCTTGCAAAGTTTGTTTCAGCCATTTTGGCATAGCTTGTGCACTCTTGATAGACATGCATTCATTATGTAATACATCATCAATATGTACATTTTGCATGCGCTAAATTTCATGCTCATTTTCAGCCACATTTTGATCGCAAATTTTTAGCCATATGTGGCTGGAAATTTCCAGTAGTTTCGACATTTTTTGGCTAAAAAATTTCAACCATGTTTGGCTAGAAATTCTCTACATTTTCAGATCTATTTTGCTCAAATTTTTAGCCCTTTGAGCCTTAGTTGGATGGTCTGCATGGCCATAGTCAAGTGCACCATTTTGGAACAAAGGCATGAGTGTATCGAACACATCTTGAGAGCTAACTCTTGGGTGTTTTTTGCATTCAAGTAGAGGGAAAACTGAATTTTCAGCAAATACCACATCTCGACTCACAATAATTGTGTTTTGTCAATGGATGCTACAAACGATATCCCTTAGTTTCAACGCTATAACCAACAAATATACATTTCTTTGCCTTTTCATCAAGTTTGTGATGTTGTTGTGATGGCACAAGAGCATATGCCAAACAACCAAACATACACATATGACTAACCATAGGCATATGACCATTCCAAGCCTCATAAGGAGTGATGACTCTCAATGCTTTTGTAGGGCATCGATTCAACACATAGTTTGCACACATGACTGCTTCCATCCAAAACTTATCAGGAAGGTGCTTTCCTTTAGCCATACATCATGCCATTTCAAGTAGAGTTCTATTGTTACACTCCACCACACCATTTTGAAGAGGTGTATATGGAACCGTACACTAGTGTGAAATACCTCTTTCACGAAGAAAAGCACTAAACTGATGTGACATGTATTCACCACCACGATCCGTGCATAGAGTCAAAAGCTTTTGTGAAGAAAAAATTTCAGCCATAGCTAAAAATGCTTTGATGCAAGAAAATACCTCATTCTTTGGTTTCATAGGATACACCCATGTATGGAGAGCATCATCATCAATGAAGGTAACAAAATATACAGGCTTCCCAAAAGATGGAGTCTTGACGGGACCACATACATCACTATGAACAAGTTGTAATTTTCTTGTACAGTGTGTATGACTATCTTTTGGAAAAGAAGCACGGTGCATCTTTTCAAGAATACAAATTTCACATGCATGTTTTTCAATGGACTCAAGTGTTGGCAAACCAATAACTATGTCCTTTTTTGCAAGTAAAGCAAACTATTGAAGTTCAAGTGCTCCATTTCAGCCATGGAAGAATTATGAGCAACCAAGGCATTTGAGGCAGCCCTCTTGTATGTATCCATGCGATACAAACCATTTAATAATGTACCATACATCACGATAACATTGCCATTGCTAAAATCATGAACCATACAATTATCATCAATAAAGTGTACATGAAGTCAAGCTTTAGCAATCAACGAAATTGAAATTAAGTTCTTCTCCAATGATAGGATAAGAGGCATTGTTTTCTGACACCACATGTCCTCCTTTGGGTGCATCTTTCAAAGATGCAAGAAATCTTTTGCATGATGTTATGTGCTTTGAAGCACCACTATCAAAGAACCAATCCGAATCAACCTCACTCACAACCATACATTAAGAATGCAAAGATGCATCATAATGACATGTAACAAACAACACATGCCCAAAAATCTTGAGCCATGTTAGCTTCATCATTCTTTGCATTTGCTGAAGCAATAAACATGCTAGATTCCTTCTTCTTTTCATTGCATTTAATAAGCTTTCTACACTCATCAATAGTATGACTAGCCTTCCGGCAATATTTGCATCTCTTCTTCTTTTGCAAATCACCATCATTAGAGGAATGAGTGGAAGAGCAAGGTTGAGGCTTTGGTTTTGATGAACCCAAAGCTGAACCATACTTGCTTTTCCCCTTTTGTGAGATAGCAAGTGCTTATGTTCCCTCAATCAAACCACTCCTATTCACTCTAGATTGCTCTTCTTGCAAAAGAAGAGAAACAACCTCATCAAATGCATACATATTAGGATTCCCTTTTGCAACCAAACATAGTGTAGCAGCAAAGCTTTGAAAAGATTTCGATAATCCTTTCAACAATGTAGAAATGAGTGATGCATCCGGAATAATCTCGTCTATGTTTGCCAATTTCTCTTTCAAGTCCTTGATGCGTGTCACATACACATCCACCGAGTCGTTTTCAGCCATACATACATCCTCAAGTTGCTTCCTCAAGTATGCAACATGTGCTTCCTTACACATGACATACAAAGAAGCAAGAGTGTCCCATGCCTATCTTGATGTAAAACATGATCTAATGTGTGGAACTATATGACGCTTCACAGAAAGCGCAATCAATGCATGAACTTGAGCATCTTTTCCATCCTATCTAAGCTGTCTTGTGTAGGTGGAGAAGGAGAAACCACTGTACTTGAAGAAGAAGCTTCACCTGTGACAGTAGACTGTGAAGTAGAAGCACCTGTAGGTCTTCGACCTACATCTTCCACTATGTTCCAAAGTTGTTTGGCGACAAGAACATGCTTCATCATGTAAGAACACATTGGATAATTGGTCCCATCAAGATTATCTTCACCTTGAAGAATGCCAAACAAGCCACTGTTGTTTGCCATTTCACTAAGAAACAAGAATGTGACAAAATCTTTACTTCGACGAAAGCTGAAATGAATATTGGAATTTCAGCTCACAAACCATCACTTTGATGGCAATTCTGACTGCACAAATGGGTTTGAAATGGGGGTAAAACCCTAGGGTGTATGTTGGAAATGTTTCTTGGCTTCTCAAATTCACTCTTCTATGCTCCAAAGTCGATTTGCGCTGTCAATAGTGCACAGGTGCCATGACGTGAAAAACTGAAACGTGAGAAGGAGCTGAACCTGCTCTGATACCATTGTTGGGTGTGTGTAGAAGTGCGAGAGACACACAAGAAGCACACACAAGGAGCACAAACACAGGAAGACACACGAAGAAGACAGATGGCTGGAATAGCTCTCTCTATTGACAATGAACTCAACTGAAGTAACAACTGAATAATATCCCTAAGTACAAAGTACCACCTCATATGAGAGTATCAAGTATGTGGTAACATGGGGCAAAAACCTATAGCTAGCACTAGAGTAAAAGGTACCCATGTATAGGGAAAAGGTTCACATCAAAGCTACTCGAGGAACACACGTGTAACACTGTAGGCCCACACATAGTGATATATGCTCACTGTTTTGAGTTTTCTCTGGAACTATCTAGACACTAAAAATGACACCTTATAAACTTAAGTTAGATTTTGATAGATATCTCACAAGCTTTGAATCATTGGAAATGTATGTTCCAACTATGATAAATATCCACTTCAGGGTAGGATACTTGTATGCAACACACTTTGCCTATGTGTAGTGATATAGGTTCACAAACTTGGCAATTTCTCACAATTCACTCACTAGAAAAACTTGAGATTTTGCAACAATTTGGGGCACTATATGAGAGCCCAAATGATTCTTGAAATCAACACAAATGATTATAGTGACAGAGCAAACAACGCTCTACAAAAAATAGAAATATGAAAGCATAATTATGCCTCTAGATAGAGAGGAGAAAAATCATGCAAAAATCAGATAAGCAAGGAGTCTACTTTTTGGATTTTAGTAATTTGCTAAAATAAGAGGGACACTTGTGGAACTCATACAACACAAGAAAAGAAAGCAAATGATGATTATCTATAAGTTTTACTTTTCCTAGAATTTAGCTAACCACCCACAGTGTAGGTGCATTTTTTGGTGGCTAATTGAAAAGATTTGAATTTGGTCGATTTTGATGTAGGTTCTAACTTGATTTCAAGAATTTTGGTCCTCCTCTCTGATTGGTGCACTTGAAAATTTCCTGGATGAGTGGTTTTGTAATTTTGAGATGATTTTCAACAATAATTTCAAGTCTTTTACAATGCATCCATGATTACTCTTTCGTCATGAGGATGGGTTGCTTAAAAATGTTGATATTTTGGGGTCTCCTTTTAGGTTTTTCCTTGCTCTAATGTTTGGTCTTCATTTCCTTATTTTGGTTTCTCTTCCTCCTCTTTCTTGTGCAACAACCTGGAATACTACTCATAACTTAAAAATCAATTCCGTGGGAATCATTTGATCCTTTCAACCTCTAGAAAGACTCTTTTACCTCTTATACTTCATCTTTCAAAAATCTTCCCAAGATCCAATATAATCCTCCTTGGGATTCTTTTCTTTAAGAGGTGCAATGTCTTTTTTTTTATATAAAGGAAGTTTGGCATTAGCCTAGTCTCCCGGACTTGAATTAAATAAAAGAGAAAAGTACAAGAGAAGGGGACTAGTGCCCACGGGACCCCCCAAATCCCACAAAGCAGGGGAAGCTTTTACAGAGCTTAGATGGCATTACAAAGAAGGTTAATCACCCTCTCATCACCCTCATGAGGGGCCCACTTGGGTTTAAGCTTGTTAACTCATTGATATCTTGTGAAAAGAAGACATTGCACCTCTTAAAGAAGAATCGGTAATTAACTCATTGATATCTTGTGAAAAGAAGACATTGCACCTCTGGCGAGAGGTGCAATGTCTTCTTTTCACAAGATATCAATGAGTTAATTACCGATTCTTCTTTAAGAGGTGCAATGTCTTCTTTTCACAAGATATCAATGAGTTAACTACCGATTATTGGAGAGTCATGATGCAAAATTCACTACTCTAGAAATTTTATAGTAGATCCAATTACAATCACTTGGAGAATCTTGTTCCAAGTCTTATTATTTTCTATTGAGGAGGCGATAGTGATAAAAGAATTTAGTCTTTATCTTGGGATCTCTTTTCTCTATCTAGAAAGCATAACAACTTACCCTAGGGATATTCTAGATATCTCCCTATCCACTCAAGTCTAAGAATTTCCTAATGCTTTTCATTTTCTAATCGAGAATCTAATCAACAGTCTTTTTGGTTGTACCAACCACAAGACTAAGTATCATTGTCTTTGGTTTGGGGTTTACTTGGGAACTACTTAAGATCGGCTTGTTTCTATTTCTTTAATCGTATTTTACTTAGTGATTTTTCTTGTCCTTCAAAGATCTCAACCCTTGAAGCGAGTTATAAAAAACATTGATTACTGATGTTAACTTGATTGTTGCTAATGTAGATGATTGCTATTACTTCCAAGTGGTACTTTAGTCTAGAAATATGATCAACAGCATGGTTGCTTTTACTTTTACTCTTTTCCTAACTATTATAGGTAGGGTGGACTTATTCCTTTTAACATACAAAAAATGCATGCACTTATAATTCTCACCTTTATAACAATTTGAGAGATAGAAAGATAATCTAATCCACAACTCAAGGTGTTTCCTAAGCCTCACTAGTAAATTAGAGAATGTTACATAAGATAAAAATGTGAAGATACACTTCCATTCTACATTTCCAAGTGTTACCATGCCAAAAGATAGTCGAAAAAGCCACCAAATCCATCTCTGAAAGTGTCAAATCATAGTAGTTGACCATTGTTTCACTACCCAAAAAATTCAACTATGCTCTAATTTTGTTAATATTTAAGAGATTGGAAACTTCAAAATAAACTCTCAACAAGTTAAAAGATCTTGAAATTGGCCCGTTGACCAAAAAGAAACACGTGTCCAAAGTTGATTGAGTACTAGGCACGCACTGGCTAGAAATGATGACTAATGTGCTACTTTGGAGGTTACCCAAATGAACTTGGGAGATAGTTTCCACGAAATTAAGTTATATGCATGCTATATAATCTTTGAAGAACACGAATAACCCAAAAAAAAGTAATTATAACATTAGGTACCTTGGAATGAAGGAAGAAGATCCATTTTTACGCATTTGACCTAGTCCAAAAGAGGTAATCTTGGAAGATTGGCTCTTCCCTTTATCACTAAATTTGTTCCTCTCCTAATTCTCTTTGCTTTATTTGATCTCTCCTTTCTTTTTGGAACCTTGGAGAAGGGGGTTCTTTAGTCGCAACTTCCTTAAACTCTTCAACAACTTGTGTATGAAATGATACGACACATCCTTTTCCATGCCTATCACCATACCCATCTTCAACTTTTCTTTTCATGGTAAGTGACATCAAGTATTCTTTCCTTCTCCCTATGTCTCTCACTTTCTCCATAGCTCTTTCATAAGGTACCTTGTGGTTTCTATGGCCAATATCGATATCTTCAAAGCTACTGTTTGATGTGGAACACATCATCACAAATCACCAAAGATTATTTGGATCCTATATTGACACCATGGACTGAAAATGATCTCACAAAAACTTTGTACATCCATTAAGATTCCCTTCTCTTCAAATGATTAAAAATAATCTCATATATGTGCACATGCAAATAAAGTGGCCTATGGGCTACCATAGAAGAGATGTAATGGGAAAACTAAACAAATATAAGTGCATTTGAAATGCATAAAAAGTGAATTTGAAGTTGGGTGCAACTAATGAGGGAGGAAAAGAGAGTGAAGGCATCGTATGGTAAACATGGAATGGAATGGAAGGATATTATCCCATATGCAAGAGTAAAAGGTAGAAAAAGAGTTATAAGAAAAGCATGAGACTATTACATTTTCAATCTACAAAAGAGAAGCTCTCTCATGGGTGCTTCATGAGTGCTACTAGCGTCTATCTCTCTACTTGCAATGAGCTTATACCTGTGCATGAAGCATTTGTGTGTTCTCCATTTGAACTATAATTTGAGAGGTGTTTGCATGTATGGTCCTCTTGGAAAGCCATCATAAATAGGTTGTATAGATCTTTCCCATTCTTCTTCCTCTTTCTTAAGATGAAACACGTGTGAAAACAATAAGAAAGAATCTTGATGAAAAATGGTAGATGGAGATAACCTCGACTTGGAAATAATGATGACAGTAGAGTTTTTCTACGTGAGAGGCATTTTATAGCTCCATAATCAAGAGAAAATGTGGTAAAGAAGATGATGAGTCCTTCAAGGTGTCCATAAGATCCCTCACTCTAATACTTATGTAAGAAAGTGCTAGCACACACACACACACACACAATAGAATGATGTATGACTCTCCACCAAACCCATTATTATATAGATCTTTGGACTAAAGTTGACCTCTAGGGTTAACTAGAATCCATATATGCATTTGCAACCTCCACCACTACTTTAGCATCTTTAAGAATACTCTAAATAGATTGGACTTGTGTTAGGTGTTTGCATGTATGGTCCTCTTGGAAAGCCATCATATGTAGATTGTATAGATCTGTCCCATTATTCTGTATTTTGCTTAACAAGACGTGTGAAGACCATAAAAAAGAATCTCAATGAAAAATGACAAATGGAGACAACCTAGGCTTGGTAATGATGACAACAATAGACCTTTTCTATGTGAGACACATTTCATAGCTCCATAATTAAGAGAAGTATGGTGAATAAGATGATGAGTCCTTCAAGGTGTCCATAAAAGCTCTCACTCTGATACTTATGTAAGAAACTACTAGCACACACACAAGAGAATGATGTATGACTCTCCACCCAACCCATCATTATATAGAGTTTTGGATTAATGATGACTCTAGAGTTAACTAGAGTCCATAATATATGCATTTGCAATCTCCACCACTACTTTAGCACCTTCTAGTAGAATTTAAGTAGAGTCGAGTTGGGTTAAGTTTTTGCATGTATGGTTCTCTTAGGGAGCCTTCATACACAGGTTCTATAGATTGTCCCATTTTTTTGCCTTTTGCTTAAGACGAGACATGTGTGAAAACCATAAAAAAGAATCTCGAACAAAAAATGGTAGATGGAGAAAAACTCGAATTGGAAATGATGGCAATAGAATTTTTCTACGTGAGAGGCATTCAATAGCTCCATAATCAAGATAAATGTGGTGAAGAAGATGATGTATCCTTCAAGGTGTTCATAAGAGCTCTCACTCTGATAGTTATATATGAAATTGATAGCACACACACAAGCAAAAGATGGATGACTCTCCACCCAACCTATCATTGTATAGATTTTTGGACTAAGAAGGAGCTCTAGAGTTAATTCGAGTCCATATATACATTTGCACACTCCACCACTACTTTTGCACCTTCCACACTCTAACTAGATTCTTGTTGTGTCATGTGTACTCACCACCCTAAGTTAAGTCCCCATGTACGCAAATTAAGCCAAGTGGATGCTTCAATGAGGCTCTAAAGAGTCTTTTGGCAAAATAATCTCCCCAAGGCACTCATTGGAATTGAAGCCAAGACCTCTACCTTTCCATTATTGAGATTTGACCACTAGGAAAAGTGTTTAATTTGTCTACTACTATAGAGCCTTAATCTTACTCTAACTTGAAATTTGTCAAGCTAATTTATAGAAATATGCCACTTCTACAGGTGTCAAAGTAGGTTTTGCAAGGACTCAAGGAGAATTGCTCAAGTGTTGCCTATGAGGAATATGAAGGGGAGCACTATGTTTTTGTTCTATGATCTAAGGGGGAGGATGAGATGATGGAAATGGTATTTCCAATAGCGCCAATCCACAAAATCTTCAAAGTTTTGAAAATTTGCACCCCATGCATATATATTAATAATCATCTCACCCAGTTCTTCTTTGGTAGGAGGTCCTAATGTGGAGCATCTAGGTAGCTTTTCCTTAGGTTTTAGTGCACTCATTGTGAGATCTAAATCATCTCGACATCAATTCATTTTTTAATTGCAATTCATGTTGGAGCTCATATGAAAAATGTTTGTCCATATTTTCCCATTTTGTAGGCCATCTAGGAATATTGCCACAAGATTTTCCAAATATGGAAACTTTGTGTTATTCTATTTATAATAGAGTTTGTCCTAGTATTCCCACCATGGCATCTTTGTCACGGACCAATATACCAAGTGATATCTATTCTGCTTTCATTTTGTATCCTAGCTAACAAGTACAATGAGAGTGGATTAGAAAGTAAATGATCTGAGTCATTGTATGTCTTTAAATTTGTAAATAACCAATATACCAAGTGATATCTATTGTGCTTTCATTTTTTATCCTAGCTAACAAGTACAATGAGAGTGGATTACAAATTAAATGATCATAGTCATTGGCATCATCCAATTTGTAAATGATCGACACCTTCAAAAAATTTGAAGAGCTTTGACAACACTCCAATCATTCCCCAAAATCCTAGATGAGAGAGGTAACTCCAATAGAACCTCCATAGATCAGCATAATAGTACTCTCAAAGTTGAGAAATTTTCAATAGCATTATGGTTATTCCTCACACCCTTAGATGAGTAGAATAACTCTAAAGAACCTCCATAGATTGGCACAATAGCATTTGAAACCTAGCAAAGTTTTGCAATACTCTAGTCGTTCCCCAAACTTCTGAATGCGAAACTTTCCTTCAACAAAAACTCCATGCAATAGCAACACAACATCATTATTCTCTTTCTAATGTCTTCTAGTTAGATAGGAAGAGAATGCCTCCGCTCAATATTCATTAGCCCTGAGCACTCTAAGACACAATTTTTCAAGCATGTCGAAGTACTAATGAAGAGAATGCTTACAGGTAGTGGGTTTATATAGCGCTCTGTGGGAGGGTTTGGTTTGGTAAAAATAGCAAGGATGAGAGAAATTTAGGCACCTAACTTGAAGATCATTGGATCTAGATGAGGTGGAGATAGGATAAGGTGATGTGGACAAGATATTTATAAAGGATCAATGCAAAAGCACCAATAATTCATAAAAGAATAGGCACCTTCATTGTTGGCCCTATAGATGTGGAAAATTTTCATTGTCCACATCTGACCATCCTCCTTTTCCCTTGTGTCAACCAAGTCATCCCTTCAATTGGACCTTTGAATATGGATCTTAATGTGGAAAACCTGATTTCAAAGGAATTTGAACCACCTAATATGATCTGGTGATGGAAAAAATTGGTATGCACACTGGGAAAATATTAAAGGTGATTTATAGCCCAATGGGAATTTTTAGGAATTTTCGAGAAAAATGGCTAATCTAAAAGATGTAGAATGATCAAAAGTTAGCCCAATAAACTATATAGAAGAGGCAAAAGAAAGTGGATAGATTTTCCCACATATAAATTAACGATACTTTTCATGCTGAATTTTTGCCAAATATGGTCTGCATGTATGTGCATTTTGTTGATATATTTAGGTAGTGATGTGTGTGAACACTCTAGGACCGTCGGGGCACTTTTTTCCCTCTTTAGGAGGTTTTTTCCCCCGGCTTGTATATACGCGTATTGCCCTAATGGGCTACTTATCTTTGTACATTCTCTGGTAATACATTCAGTATTGCGTGTTGTGCTCCAAGCTTCTTCTTCTTCTTCCTTGTGTTGTTCGGCTGCTTCCACAGATATCTAACTCCAACAATTGGTATCAGAGCAGGTCGCCACTTCATCTAGGACGTCGTCGACAGCTCTCCGCTTGCAGTCTCAAAATCGCACAAATTTTAGTGAGCATACTCGGTGTGTTTCCAAGATCAAAACACCCTCATTTTGTAGTGCCAAAATCATGATCTGAGCTTGTTTCGGCCTCCAAACGCACTATTGTAGTGCTTGTGTAGGCTATTCATCTTTTTGTGCCAAAGATATATACCTATTTCGGTTTGCCAGTATAAGCATCTCGAAGTCTGTTACAGGTTTAGCAGAACTCGTCTGGGTAGTTCCATTCAAATTTTTGAGATACAATCAATGGCTGAAAGCAGTGATGTATTTCGTATGTTGGTTGTTGCGGATAAGTTAGTAACTGGCCATGGCTGAAAGCAGTGATGTATTTCGTATGTTGGTTGTTGCGGATAAGTTAGATGGTACCAACTACCCGTTGTGGGCTTATATGATGCGACATGTATTGGTTGCAAAAGGGCTGTGGAACATTGTGTAGGGTGTTGAAAAACGTCCTATCACACCTGCAACTATTACAAGTGCAAGTACTGAAGCTCATGTAGAAGGTGTCGAACATGATGATATTCTGCATATTCCTGTTCATGCTGCGGTTTCTAGTGCACCTATTGCAGAGAAAATTCGTTGGGATGGCAGAGATGCCCAGGCACATGCATTGATAGCTTTGTCTGTCAAACATGCCATTATTCCTCACATTCGCTCTTGCCGAACAACTAAGGATGCTTGGGATACACTTACCACATTGTACCAAGCTAGGAATGAGGTTCGTGTTGCTTACCTTTGAAAACAGTTGGAGAGTGAGCACATGAATGAAGGTGATTCTATGGAAAGTTTTCTAACAAAGATCAAAGACTTGAAGGAACAATTGATTTTTGCTAATGAGGTTATACCAGATAGCTCACTTGTGCAGACCGTTTTGAATGGTCTTCCTGATTCATACCAGAGTTTTGCTTCTACTCTTTGGTTGATGATGAAAGGCAATCCAAATGCCTTGTCATTTGAGGAGTTAGTCTCTGTTCTATTGGAGGAAGATCAATCCACGCAGAATAGGTCCATTATGCGAGTTGCAGATCAAGCTTTCCTGGCTAGTTAGAAGGGCAAAGAAAAATGGAGCTCTTCAACTAATAAGCAAAAATATGCTAGTTCTACACAATTGAAGAGGGAAGAAAAAGATGAAAAGAAATCAGAAAAAGCAAAAATTGTTTTGCAAGTACTGTAAAGGAAATGATCATATCATAAAGAACTGTCCAAAAATGGCTGCTAAGAGGCAAAGAAGAAAGAGGCTGGAATGGTTGTTGTAGCGACCTCTACAGCAAAAACAGAGTCTGCTAATCTTGTGCAAGAAGAAGAATGGGCGTTTACTACTGTTTGCAGTTTTGACCCATCTTCTCATGAACTGTGCATGTCTGTAGTAGACTCAGATGTTTGGTACTTTGATATTGGGGTGACCAAACATATTACCTCGTAGTGTAATTTCTTCTCTTCACTCCAGCCTACCCCTACAGGGAATACTATTACATGCACCAACAACTCCTCTTATCCTGTTATGGGAGTTGGTACGATCATTTTGACTACTGCTGATGGTAGTTCTTTCACTTTGTCAGATGCTTTGTTTGTGTGAGGGATCAAGAAAAATCTGTTATCAGTTTCTACATTAGCCAAGATTGGCTTGGTTGTGAAATTTGTTGATGACAGATGTACAGTTCATGATCTGTTAAATGGCGACATGATTATTGCTTTTGGCATTTTATGTCATGGGCTGTATAAGCTCATAGACTATGAAAGATCTGTAAATGATTCGGCATGTGTAGTACATGATTCTAAGGCTATGTAAGATGCAAAGCTTTGGCATGCACGCTTTGGTCATCTGAATTTTGCTAGTTTGTTACGCCTGTAGAAATCTGAAATGGTGTCCTCTTTGCCCAAACTTAAGGCACTTGGAAAACATGTTTGTGAAGGTTGTATTTTAGGCAAAATGCACCATTCGTCCTTTCCAAAAGATGGTTCAGTTCTGGCTACTCAGAAATTATAGCTTGTACATAGTGATGTTTGTGGTCCTATGCAGACACCTTCTTTTGGGAATTATCTTTACTTCGTGAATTTCATCGATGATTTTGCTAGGCATGCATGGGTATATCCATTGAAGGCAAAGTTTGAAGTGTTCATGTGCTTCAAACAAGGTTTTGGCTGAAAATCTATCATCATGTAAACTGGGCACCCTCCATTCTGATTGGGGGGGAATATATGTCTTCTGATTTTTAATGCGTTTCTGGTTGAACATGGGATAAAACACCAATGTACACTGCCGTATACACCTCAACAGAATGGACTTGCTGAACGGAAGAACAGGTCACTCATGGAGATGGCAAGGTGTATGGTCAAGAGTCTGGCTTTAGCACATAGTTTCTGGCTTGAGGTTGTCATGTGCGTAGCATATGTACTTAACAGGTGTCCCACTAAAGAGCTACAGTCTATCATTCCATATAAGGCTTGGCATGACCGCAAGCCATCTGTTGCTCATCTGCATGTTTTTGGTTGTTTGGCATATGCATTAGTGTCCAAATAACATCACAAGAAATTGGATGATAAAGTAGTAAAATGTATTTTTGTTGGGTATAGTTATGAAAGTAAAGACTATTGTCTATATCATCCACATACTAAACACATTCTGGTTAGCCGTGATGTTGTTTTTGTGGAAGGTGATATTCAGCCATTTCTTTCATGTACTAAGGAGACATCTGTTAGCTCCAAAGCCATGTATGATACTCTGCTGCCTCTTTTTACAAGTGGAGAGTCTAGTGCTAGTCCTAATGAGGCAACTTCTTAGCCTTTGCAAATTTCATTTGATGATGCAGATCATTCCATTTCTGATGTAGATCTACATGATGCACTTATTGATGAGAGAGGTGATATTGAGCAGGTAAGAACTATGCCAAAATGGCTGGTGCAGACCTTGCATGATAGCGAATTAGATGCACCTCTATCATATCGTACTTGATCAGGTCTCATAGTGCCTCCTTTGCATCAAATTGCTATGCTATGGCTGCATCTAGTCTCTATGATGAGACTGAGCTTGTTTTGTTTGATGAAGCAAAAAATTCAAAAAATTGGATGGCTGCTATGCAATCTGAATATGATGCAATAATGAAGAATGGTATTTGGTCTTTATGTGACTTGCCTCTTGGTAAGAAGGCCATTGGCACTAGGTGGGTTTACAAGCTAAAGCGTAACCATGATGGAACAGTTGATAGGTATAAGGCTAGGCTTGTTGCAAAGGGTTATGCATAGGAAAGAGGCATTGATTTTGATGAGACCTTTGCACCTACATGCCGTATGACTAGTGTTCGGAGCATCTGTGCACTTGCGGCCCATCATGGTTGGAATGTACATCAGTTGGAAATTAAAAGTGCATTTCTGAATGGTGACTTGCATGAAGAAGTGTATGTTTTTCAGCCCCATGGCTTTGTGCAAATAGGGCATGAAAACCAGGTGTGCAGGTTAAAGAAGGCATTATATGGTTTAAAGCAAGCACCACGTGCTTAGTATGAGAAGATACATGCCTATTTGATTGCACATGGTTTTGAGAACAATCCAACTGAGAGCACCTTATATGTTAAGCATGCTAATGATGTGCTTCTGATCATTGTTGTCTATGTTGATGAAATGCTACTCACTGGTCCTATTGAGAAGCATATTGCTGATTTTAAGGCTGATTTGCATGCCTCAATTGTGATGTCTGATTTGGGGCATTTGCATCACTATTTGGGCATTCAATTTATGTATGTTCATGGTGGAATGGCTTTGTGTCAAACAAAATATATTGACACATTATTGCAGTGTTTTGGCCTTGAAGACTGTAAACCTATTACCACTCCTATGGAGATAGGTTTACGACTGAGTCTTCACGATGCTGGAGATGCATTTGATGCTGTTCTCTCTTAGCAGGTTGTTGGATGCTTGATTTACTTATTACTCGGCCAGATATTCAGTTTGCTGTCTCACAAATGAGCAGGTTTATGCATTGCCCAGGAGTGAAGCATTGGTAGGAGGCTAAGTGCATCTTTCGCTACTTGAGTGGTACTTGGCTACTTGGGTTGTTTTATCCCAAGGGGGGATCATTACCACTAGATTTGCATGCTTTTCCTGACTTTGGTTGGGCTGGTTGGTATGACACTCATGTGTCCACTAGTGGCTTTTGCTTCATGCTTGGTAGCTCATGTATATCTTGGTTGAGCAAGAAGCAGCCTACTGTGGCCACTTCCAGTTGTGAGGCTGAGTATAGGGCAGCTTTCACAGTGATTGTTGAGTGTGTGTGGCTCAAATGCCTATGGCTGATTTGGGTGTTGGTCAGTCTTCTGCCACCACCATCTTCACTGATCGTCAGAGCGCATTGGCGGTTGCGAGGAACCTTATGTTCTATGCTCGCACTAAGCACATTGAGGTGCATTATCATTATGTAAGGGAGAGGTTCTCTACTCGGGAGATTAGCTTGGTATATGTGCCCATGTAGGAGAACATTGCAGACCTTTTCATGAAGGCTCTGCCTGGGGAGAAGTTTCAAGCTTTCCGCAAAGCTTTGGGCTTGCTTCCTTTTGTGGAGTGATTTCCACATAGCTTGGCACTTCCTTATACATGAGTGCCACCTCTTTGTTCACCGCATCACTTCCAAGGGGGATTTGTTGATATATTTAGGTAGTGATGTATATACCCCTATTGCCCTAACGGGCTACTTATCTTTGTACATTCTCTAGTAATACATTCAGTATTGCATGTTGTGCTCCAAGCTTCTTCTTCTTCCTTGTGCTGTTCGCATGCTTCCACAGACATCTATCTCCAACACATTTATAGGACAAGTCTTCTCCTCCCTCCCTCTCCCTTCTTCTCCATGTGTGGAGCTCATAGGATGGCTCCATTTTTGTATCTCCGTTTATCCCACACACTATGCGATTTTGAGCTCACCTACAAAAAGGTGCCTCCCCATCTCTTCTTCACAAAGCAAGCAAGCTCTCTCATGAGAGAGCTCCTCCCTCTCTTTTGCACAAGCAAGAAGAGGATGGAATTTTAAAAACCATCTCTATCCTTCTCCTATTTCAATGAGTTCTCGTTAAGGAAGGATTTTTCATTTGCATTGTTGTGTGAGACATGTTGATATATTTAGGTACTGATGTGTGAACAGACTAGGACCACCGGGGCACTTTTTTTCCCTCTTTAGAAGGTTGTTTTCCCTTGGTTTGTATATACACCTATATCCCTAATGGGTTACTTATCTTTGTACATTCTAGTGGTAATACATTCAGTATTGTGTGTTGTGCTCCAAGCTTCTTCTTCTTCCTTGTGCTATTCGTGTGCTTCTGCAGACATCTAACTCCAACAATTGGTATCAGAGTAGGTTCTCACTTCATCTAGGGCATTTTCGACACCCCTCTGATCATAGTCTCACAATCATACAAAATTTGGTGAGCATACTCAAGCTAATTAGGAGATCAAAATAGCTTTGCTATGTGGTGCCGAAATTGCAATCTGAGCTCGTTTCATCCTCCGAATGCACTATCATAGTGCCTGTGTAGGCTATATTATCTTTTTGTGCCAAAGATATATACAGGTTTTATTTCTTCCTTGTGGTGCTCGCATGCTTCTGCAGACCTCAAACTCCAACAATTGGCATTAGAGTAGGCCCTCACTTCATCTAGGGCGTCATCAACACCCCTCTAGTCATAGTCTTAGAATTGCATGGAAATTAGTGAGCATACTCAGGGCGATTAGGAGTTTAAAACAATTGTGATATCTGGTATCAAAATGAGGATCTGAGCTTGTTCCAACCTCCGAATGCACTATCACAATGCCTATGTAGGCAATTTCATCTTTTTTTGCCAAAGCTATATAGAAGTTTTGTTTTGCCTATATAAGTGCCTCGAAGTCTACCAAAAGTTTACTAGGAATTGACATGGTAGTTATATTCAATGTTTTGAGGTATAATCATTTTTCTACATCAGGGTATTTTAGTTAGTGGCCATGGCTGAAAGTAGTGATATATTTTATATGTTGGATGTTGAGGATAAGTTGGAGGGTAACAATTACCCATTATGGGCTTATATGATGCCTCATGCATTGGTTGCAAAAGGAATGTGGAAGATTGTGTTGGGTGTAGAAAAACTTCCTATTACAACTAGTGGACACACGAGTCTCACAGCAACCAGCCCAATTAGAGTTAGAAAAAGCATGCAAATCTGGCGGTAGTGATCTCCCCTTCGGATAAAACAATCCAAGTAGCCCACTACCACTCAAGTAGAGAAAAATGTGCTTAACCGCATGCCAATGCTTGACACCTAGGCAATGCATAAATGTGCTCATTTATGAGACAACAAACTCAATATCTGATTGCATAATGCATTATCAAACATTCCACAACTTGCTAATAGAGAACAACATCAAATGCATATCCAACATCATGAAGACTTAGTTATGGCAACAGGTTTGTAGTCCTCAAGGCCAAAATGCCGCAATAATGTGTCAATATATTTTGTTTCATACAAATCTATTTTTCCATCAACTTGCATAAACTCAATGCCTAAATAATGATGCGAATGCCCCAAATATGACACCTCAAATGAGGCATGCAAATCAGCCTTAAAATCAGCAATATGCTTGTCATTAGGACCAGTGGCAACATGTCCTCAACATAGACAACAATGATCAGAAGCACATCATGTGCACGCTTAATATATAAGGTGCTCTTAGTTGGACTGTTCTCAAAACCATGTGCAATCAAGTAGGCATGTATCTTTCCATACCAAGTATATGGTGCTTGCTTCAAACCATATAATGCCTTTTTCAACCTACACACTTTGTTTTCATGCCCTTTCTACACAAAACCATGGGGCTGAAAAACATACACTTCTTCATGCAAGTCACCATTAATAAATTTAGTTTTAATGTCGAGCTGATGTATGTTCCAACCATGATGAGCTGCAAGTGCATAGATGCTATGAACAATAGTCAGTCAGCATGTAGGAGAAAAGTCTTATCAAAATCAATGCCTCTTTCTTGAGCATAAAATTTCGTAACAAGCCTAGGCTCATACCTATCAACTATTCCATCAGGCTTATGCTTCAGCTTGTATACCCACTTAGTGTGAATGGAATTCTTGTCAAGAGACAAATCACATAAAGACCAGGTAGCATTTTTCATAATAGCATCATATTTTGATTGCATAATTGCCATCCAATTTTTTGAATTTTGTGCTTCATCAAACAAAATAGGATCATACTCATCATAAAGACTAGAGGCAACTATAGCATTGCAATCCGATGCAAAACAAACACTATGAGAGCTATGATAGAGGTGCATCTAATTTACTATCTCACAAAATATGCACCAACCATTTAGGCATATTTTTTGCCTCGTCTATGTCATAACTCTCATCAACAAGTGCACCATATAAATCTGCATAAAAAAATGGAACTATCTACATCATCTTGTGGAACATGCAAAGGCTGAGAAATTGCCTCATTTGGACCAACACTAGACTGTCCACCTGTAAAAAGACGTAGCAAAGTGTCATACACATCTTTGGAGCTAACTGATGTTTCCTTAGCACATGAAATTAATGGTTGAATTGCATCTTCCCAAAAACAACATCATGGCTAACCAAAATGTGTTTAGTCTATGGATGATACAAACAATAACCTTTGCTTTCAAAATTATACCCAACAAAAGTACATTTCACTGCTTTATCATATGGGTGTAAAGGTGTCTACAACAACCATTCTAGCCTCTTTTTCTTTGCCTCTTTTGCAGTGACTTTTGGACAAATCTTTATGACATGATCATTTCCTTTTTAGTAGTCGCAAAATGATTTCTGCGTTTTTGTTTTCTTCTTGTCTTTTTCATCCTTCTTTGATTGGGTAGAATTAGTAGATTTGAGCTTACTAGTAGATGAGCTCCATTTACCTTTGCCCTTCTGAGTAGCCAGGAAAGCTTGATCTTCTTGCAATAGACTAGAGAGTAACTCCTCAAATGTTAAGGCATTTGGATTGCCTTTCATCATAAAACGAAGAGAAGAAGCAAAACTCCAATATGAATCTAGAAGACCATTCAGAACAATTTGCACAAGTGAATTGTCTAGCAATAATTCATCATAAAAAAGTCAACTGCTCTTTCAAATCTTTGTTTTTTGTTAAAAAACAGTCCATGGAATCTCCTTCATTCATGTGCTCACTCTCCAACAATTTTTGAAGGTAAGCAACATGAGCCTCATTCCTTGCCTAGTATAAAGTGGTGAGTGTATCCTAAGCATCCTTCACTATTTTGCAGGAGTGAATGTGAGGAATAATGGCATGTTTGACAAACAAGGCTATCAATGCATGTGCTTGATCATATCTACCATCCCAATGAAGTTGCTTTGCAATAGGTGTAGTAGGAACTACAACATGAACATGAACGTGAATAACATCATCTTCAATGCCATCTACATCACCTTCAGTAGCTATATTTGCAGTTGTAGTAGGACATTCTTCAACACCCTGCACAATATTCCGTAGTCCTTTTGCAACCAATACATGATGCATCATATATGCCCATAATGGATAATTGGTACCATTTGACTTATCTTCAACAACCAACATATGCAATACATCATTACTTTCAGCCATGGCCATTGACTAAGATACCATGATGCAGAAAAATGACTATATCATAAAAAGTTGAACAAAACTACCCTAGTGAGTTCTGCTAAACCTATTGTAGACTTCAAGGTGCTTATATTGGTGAACCAAAATCTATATATAATTTTGGCACAAAAAGACAAAATTTAGTGCACAAGCACTATAATAGTGCATTCAGAGGTTGAAACAATCTCAATTCACGATCTCAACACCACTTAACGAAGCCATTTTGAATTCCTAATCACCTTGAGTATGGTCATCAATTTTTGTGTGATTCTAAGACTATGACCGGAGGGGCATCAATGATGACCTAGATGAAGCAACGACCTACTCTGATACCAATTGTTGGAGTTTGAGTTTTGGGGAAGCACGCGAATAGGACGAGGAAGAAGAAGAAACTTGGAGCACAACACACAATACTAAATGTATTACCAAGAGAATGTACAAACACGAGTAACCCATTAGGGTTATAGGCACACCAAAATTTGTCAACAAAACGTTCTTGGAATAAGTCCAAGTCTTAGAATATAGTTATATTTATGTTTGCACTAAGAAGAAACTTATCTTTATGATTTTTTATACTTTTATTCCACTTTTTTTCTTACCCTTTTAGTTAGAGTGGACTAATTCTTCTTAATGTGTTCAATGTAACTTTAACAGAAGCAGCCTATGTCATGAAGGTGTATCTATGGATGATGATGAAATAACTAGTGAATTGTGCATCTCTATGTGCATGTGCACCCATCCATGTCCATCCCCTTGATTCACTTATTTCCTAGCCCAAATACCATGTTCAAGGCAAGAAATTGTGTGCCTCATCATCTAAAAGAACAAACACATTATTCAAGGTAGTTTTTTCTCACCCCCTTGTGTATAGATACATCGAGATGGTTCCTAATTGGTGAAGTGATGTACAAAAATAAGATGCGCTTATAATTTGTGCATTTAAGATCATTCTATGTCATAGAAACTAATGTAAAATACAAATTGGGACACCTATCAAGCCTCACTAGTAAATTTTAGAGTGTTATACAGGCCAAAGTATGTAAGTCCATTCTGAGTTTGGAAGTGTTAATATTTCAAGAGGTAATCAACATAGCCATCAAATCCGTCTCTAAAAGTGTCAAAAATTGACTACTCAACCTTGTTTTGGTGTGTAAAAAATTCAAATCAACTAAGTCGAGTGATATTTATGTCATTGGAAAGCCTACAAGATGAGCTTTCAAAAACCCTAAAAATAATCATAATCGGACATATGCGCAAAGTCGACCGACTACTAGGCAATCATGAGATAGAAACAATGTTTGCATGATTCACTTTTGAGGCTTCTCAAATGAATTTGGGAGCTAGTTTCCTCATATTTGATGAATGTACCTACTATCTAGACTCGAAAGAGCACATTTAAGCCAAAAATATTGAATTTGGATATCTTATAATATCTTAGAAACATGAACAAGCCATGTGGCATGATATGCACTCGTCTCTAGTATGCACTTTTAATGCATATTTTAAATGCTCTTTTAATGCATGAAATAAAGCATATCTATACGTAAAATAGAGATCCATAAGCATGCTTATACATGATTCTTATACCATGAATCAAACGAGAAAAGCAAGATGATAGTTCGTTGAGGCATTTGATGAGGACCATTCACTTGCTTGCATCTTTTTCACTCTTTCAATCTCCTTTTCATCCGCACTTTGATGCTTTGGGAAGAACCATCCTTCTTCTTGCTCCTTGAAGTAAAGTGAAAATCCCTTTAATCTCCTTCTTTTGTGGCATTACATTACACGTTTCTCCAATCTTATCTCCTCTATCTCTCTCTTTCTCATAATTCTAAACAAGCTTGAATTTTGTATAGGAAAATGATTGCAAGACAAAGCATTGAAGACTTGAAAAAGAGGAAGGATGGAAGAGTGCATCCTTCATAAGTTTTCTCACCTCTCTCCATTCAAGATTGGAACATGGAAGGTTCTTGAATCTCTTTGTTGCAAGCAAAAGGTTCAACTCTCCCATCATATAGAATGAAAGAGTAACATAGTTACCTTAAATATGGGCAAAGAGTGGCTTTTTGCTCTATGCCTTGAGTTCCAAATGATAGATAAGAGGGACTCAAAAGAGCATAACATGCTCTCGGGTCTCACTAAATTCAGATAAGAAGAGTGTGCTTGAAAAATAGGTAAATTCTGAAATAGAGGTAAAATTGAATATATTTATATATCTCTTATTTATTTTAATAGCAGAGAGAACCATCAATAGGGAGAGAGGGATTGTGTAGCTATGACAAGAAGCTTTATGGGCTTAGAGAGGTGGACTATGCAAACTTTGAAAAGAAGTTGTGTGGGCTTAGACAAATGGACTGAGAGATATGTAAGAGCATAAATTAGTAGAAAATGATGCACAACATTCTTAAAGAGACGATGGATCTCTTCTCCATCATCTTCCCCTTGAATCCCAAGAACTCCATAGATTCAATGTTGAAGAAGATGATGTACCCTACAAAGTCTCCATGGGAGCTTCAAGAAGATGATGAGCCACCAAGATCTCCATGGAAGCTTGATCTGATACGAATCTTATGAGAATCCAATCTCCATGCTCGAGAGAATGACCTATGAATATCCACCCAAACTACTATTATATAGTTTATGGGATCAACCATGAACTCTAAAATAACTAGATTTCACATATACATGCACAATCTCCACCACTGCTTTTACACATTCCATTGGAGTATACTAGTGGTAGGTGTAGTTTCCATTTGAGTTAAGTCTCTCTAAGCTCAAGTTAACTCACATGAACTTGAGTGGAAGCTTCTAGAATTCTCTAGAAATATTTTGGAAAAACTCTCTCCCTATGCTTCCAAAGAGGGTTGAGCCCAAAAACTCCTCCTTCCCATCCTCGAGGCTTAACCACTAGGCTTAATATAATGCTTACCTCATCAGCCTTGTCAAATGAAGTGCATGATGCATGTTCTGTCTCTAGAAGATCACTTTTATGTATCACCACGATGAGTTAGGATGAGCATGAGATATGTGATACAAGTACCATGTGTGGGTTAATTTTTCCTTTAGAAAGTAAATGAAAAGGTATATCCATCAAGAACAACTAAGATGTGTTCTTGTCTAGTAACTCATCAGCACATGAATTGTTCTTCATGGGAATCTATGTACTTGATTGCTTACTGTTAATCGTGAATTAACGAAATGATTAATACATAGCTGACTCTAATCTTTCATTCATTCTAATGTTCATGCAAATGGAAAGTTTTGGGGTGAATGAACAAAATCACTGAAATATCATAATAGTGCTTGCACAAGAAGAGAAAAAAAAACATATTATTTCTTTTTGGAGTTATGCCAGAACTACATTTCATATTTATACGTGCATTGTAATGTTGAAGAAAATTCACCATCTTTGAGTTGAATGAAGATGCAGATGCATAAATTCTGGCATTTTTAGTGAAACAGAAAATATATTGACACACTGCATAGAATGGGAGTCAAAATAGAGCCAACCAAGAGACCCAAATATCCAATCACAATATATTACAGAGTAATATAATGGAGAGCGGAAATTTAAAACTTTCTTATTGATACCAATTAAAAAGAGGATGTCATTTTCTTTCATAGAAAATCTTTGATAGTGATGTAGGAGAGTATAGATGGCGAATACAAGACACATGTAATCCATACATAGACCACCAATGGTTTAATATTGGATTCATAGAAGATTCTTAGCAACCATAAAATGCACAATTGGTTTTTCTAAAGGAAGTTTGGTGGAAGGATTACTCTCTCAAAAATGCCTGAATTAATTGAAGGTGCAAGTGAAGGCGGGTGTAGTACTAGGGGAATCCCTTGTATTTTGCAAAGTAATGATAAGCTGCCCAGCACGGCTGGGATTATAGAGCTTGAAAGCACACTAGGGTAGAGATTGGGAAGAGACGGTCCAAAAGCCTAATCAAGAACTAGTTTGATTGGCCCGAAGACCGAAAATGAGTTTCAGAAGCTCGAAGGCCAAATACATGAAGGGGATGACAGATTTATTGACTTTGTTTGTATCTGTTTCCAAATATATCATATTTATTAAACTGAGACTGTTCAGAAAACAATGTTACCATAAAATGCATTCATGTCTGTATGTATGTATGTCTATAATTCAACCATTTGAGCATCATAATTGTATGACCATATAACCATTTAGGATCCTTGATGGTTGATTTTACCATGCCTTCACCATGCTCGTACAGAAGAATGTGTGTTTCTCTTTAATGCGTTATGTGCTCATCGAAGAGGAAAATTATCAGTATATATTATCAAATTTATGATTTTCTTTTAGAAATTTTTTTATTTTTAATTTTTTTGGTTTACTTGTAATTCTTAGGATTGGCCCTATAATGGACGTGTCAACTCTTTAACATATATATGATTTAAAATAACAAGATTTATTTAGAGTATCGAGTCCGCATGAGAAAAGCTCATATATATATATATATATATATATATATATATATATATATATATATATATATATATATATATATATATATATATATATATATATATATATATATATACCTAAATTCTTCAATGGGCATTCATTTTCAAGGAATATGGATGTGCTTCCATCACATATCTTTATGCCCTTTTTTGTTTTATAATTTTGTAATGTTGATCCTTCCATAAATTATGTCACATGTGAAAATGAAGGCAAAAAAAAAGAAAGAAGAAAAGATCGAACTTGACTTGATACGGATCACAAGGTGAGTATTGAGAAGTCATCCATCGAAGTGGCATTCAAAGAACAGATTTTACCAAAAAGAGAGGAAGAGATTCATGTTGTTTCTTCATTCGCACTCGTTGTACTAAAAGTCGACCATTTTTACGAACATAATGAATTAAGCCTAATCTTATCTCCACAAGTACAACCTCCGAGTACATGTCCCATAGCTCAAGTGGTTTGGCTTTGGTCTTTTCAGGTGGAGGTCTAGAGTTTAATCCTTAGGTTGGACATGTAGGGCTTTAGTCAAGTTTAAATCAGTTTTTATCCATGTTATTTAGTCTAACCCGTACTTTTTGGGATATGGGGGTCCTATGGGTATTGTTTCCATTCACTTGTATAGTTGTAATTTCAAAATTAAAGCTTGGGGGATTAGGCACCTACTGAACCTCCATTTTAAACAAGTACAATCTTGGAAACTTCATTGAATTTATACATCTGAACTTCTTTAGGAGTTCAAACCACGGAGGAAGCACATTGAAATGTATAACTAGGTGATACCGAATTAGAAAAGAGTTATCAACATTAGAAAGTATTACATATATGGTATGAAAAAACAGACATCTCTCTTTTGTTAATATAAAGGAAGTTCTTCCTTAGCCTACTCTCCCGGACTTGTATTAAATAAAAGGAAAAGAAAAGTACAAGTGAAGCAGGCTAGTGTCCATGGGACCCCCCAAGTCCCACAAAGAAAGGGCTAGAGCCTCTTGGCACTTTGAATGTTCCAAGATTCCACATTTCGGATGCCATGTATCAGAAACCATGACACTGGCCGCCCACTTCCAATCTTCACTGATTCTTATGAGCCTTTTGACTTTATTCTAACTCTTCCATAGGGAGCACACAAGATTCGATCCTTTCGAGAAAACCACGATCGAGTCAAGTCTCCCCATTGCATCAATCCTTAATCATCCATTTTGCTGCAAGTTTGTTGGCCATGCACCCAATGTCCAGAATACCAATTCCCCCACTATCCCTTTGGCTAGTGCAGATGGACCATTTGATTTTACTCACACCCTCCTGTTGTGGTCTCCCGTCCAAAGGAGGTTTCTGCAAATACTTTCTAGTTTGGATAGCTCTTGCCATTTCGCTCTCCAACAAGAGAGGAAGTAAATGGTCGATGAAGGGAGGAATGTGTTAATAACCATTGCATGAACCACGAGATTGATTTGCATACCTCTCCAATATTTTAGCTTGCTTTTGAGTCTAGCCAGGACCTAGTTTCACCACTGCTCCAATGAGATACCAAAGCCCAAGGGAATCCCAAGAAGCTGGAAAATGTGGCCTTAGGGAATGTTTTGGCAGCCAAAAGAGAAGGTCAGGTTGGATCTTGACAATAGCTCTGAAAGTGGTCTTTGAGTGGTTGATTGTGGATCTAGAGGCTTTGCAAAACATATCCAGGCACCTCCAAAATGTCTCAAGGTTGGTACAATCGTTGTGGACAAACGCATTCATATCGTCAGTGAAAAGTCTCATGGTGATCTGGCCATGGTTATAGGGCAACAAGAGGCCCTTGGTATTACCAACTTCCACTTGTTGTTCCACCAACTGGCTAAGCCCTTTCGTGGCAATGGAAAGATAAGGGGAGCCAATGGGCACCCTTGTCTAATCAATTGTTTTAATTTGATCACCTTCGATAGTTGGCCATTAACATTAATTTGAGTCAACACGTTTCCCAAGGGGGTCGAGATCATCTTGGTGAATTTCTAGCTGCAAGTGAGATCTTTAAGTGATTGCAAAATATAGTCCCATTCCAACCTATCATAAGCTTTGTCAAAGTCGATCTTGAGGAAAACCACATCTTGTCTTGACTCATCTGCGAAGTCGAGATCTTCCCAAATATCAATAATGGCTTCCAATATAGACTTGCCTTTGACGAAACCTTTTTGGTCCTCGCTTAGCCAAACTCTCAGATGGTCGAAAATTCTATTGGCAATGACTTTAACAATGATCTTTTATCCCGTTTGAAGCATCGTAATTGGATGCCTGTTCTCAATTTTGTTATTTTCCCCTTTTTTGTTGATTAACTTGATGATGTTGTTGTTGAGGCAAGTCGGAAGTGGACCAAACTTGAGTGCCTCTTGCCAGACCAATCGAAGAGGGGTGGCCAGCACCAACTTGAAGGACTTAAAGAACTCATTAGTGAGCCCATCTAGCCTCGGGTTTTTCCGACTGGGAAGGGCATCAATGACTTCAATGATTTCTATTTTCGAGATAAGGGCATCAAGTAGAGATCGAAGGTTGTGTGGGATCCTATGAGAGGATACCCTAGAGATGGTCACCATGCAGTCCTATCTATGAGGGAGAGGGGAGTCGAGATTCCCAAGAGTCTCGTAAAATGTTCTTCAATGATTCTGAAGAACATTTTACGAGAGATGGCCATCATGTAGTCTTATTTATGAGGGGAGAGGGGAGTCAAGATCCCTAAGAGTCTCGTAAAATGTTCTTTAGTGATTCTTCTTCTATATTGCATACATCGTCATTAGAGTCTATCAATAAGGGGATTGATTCTCTCTTTTGTTTCCTTTTATGAATGTTGCACATCTCTTTGGTGGGCTTGTTAGCTTTGCCATCCCACCACTCCTTAAAGAATATTTGCAAATTTTTCCTTTGTATTTCTTCCTCGTATCTCAGTAGCGATTTGATTCGGAGCATGCATGAAACCAAGGAGCCTTATGGGTTTTGGTGAGAGGCTCGAATGAGATAATGATGGGGTAGTGATCAAAGATGGCAAGGTCAGTGCATTGCAAGAGGGAGGGATGGCCCCATTGAGGAATAATGCTATGAGCAATGTAGCTTCTATCCAGTCTAGCTTTCCACAAGTCCTCCCCCGCTTAGAGATTTGACCACAAAAAGGCATTCAATTCTTTGAATTTGACCAAATCCAAGTGGATTTTGGTTTTATCTCAATTTTCTTTCTCATGACCCTCGATGGCTTGACCCTTGTCCGCAAATTAGCACGTTGTGGGGGAGCGAGTCCAAGGAGGTCCAAGTGTCCAGTCTCTCTAACTCCCCGTTCGGGGCATACATAGAAACTAACGTGAATTGAAATGCGGCATGAAAGGAAATGGAAATCCATCGATGGCTCTGACCTTCAATGGAGCTCAAGCTTTTCAAACCAGAATTGATTTATACCAATTATGGTCCCACTAGACCCCCGGGGGTGCGAAGTTGAAATCCAAACATGGGTCAGGGAAACATGTCTAAGGAATTTTTTAAGGTCTACTCCATCAATTTTAGTCTCTTGAATATAGACAAATTCAGAGTTTAAGCTAATGTCACGAAGTCATTGACCAATGATGGTCACTGGGGTCAGAGAGCCCCTAGCATTCAATGAGATGATGATCATTGCCATAATTTACCCTCTTTGTAGGAAGGGGCCTTATCCTTCCTCCTCTTGGATTTGTTTTTCTTTTTCACTGGGAATGGATCTTGACTTAGTAATTTGTTCTTGTGGGGCCTTTTCCAGGGTAAATCAGCAGGCTATTTTCCCTTGTAAGAGGCCTCCTGTTGAAATGAGTGAGAAACCATTTCTGGAATAGTTGATCCAATGATGGAACTTTCACTATCCATATTGTCTTCATTACTAGTGGTAAAGCCATCTTCTTTGCTTGTAGTGTAGCCCTCTTGATTGGTTTCTTTGTTGTTAGAGATCTCTAGGGCTTTTTCATTGGTGTCCATCTCAAACTGGTTCCTACCTAGGAAATCAAGCTCATTAATCTCCTTTTCCAGATTGCAATACATGTCTTTTTTTGGGGGGGTATCTGGAATATGGTTTCTCTCAGAAGTCTCCCTAGGACTTCTTTTCCTTCTTCTTCTGACTTCCATGAACCCATCTGAGTCGGTTTCTGGGTTTTGGGAGCCCTTAACTTCCTCTTCGTTCACTGGGTGATTTAGTGTCCCATTGTTGTCTTGCGTTTTTCTGGATGCTTCTTGATTTTGTTTGCTTTCTTGTCTCAGTGGACAATCTTTAATCCTGTGGCCTTGTTGGCCACAACAAAAACACGTGTTAGGTAGGTTTTTGTAATTAACATCTTGTTACTAGACCTCCCCTTTGCTCAGGTCCACTTTGATATTTGATGGAAGCGGTGTGCTAAGGTCAGCCTTGTTGGAAGATCTCTCCTCCAAATGCACAACAAAAAGCTTGGACCCTTCCCAAGACCTATCTGCCTTCAAACCACTACTCACTACAACTCAAATATCTCCCAATTCCCAAAAGAAATCCAAAAACCCTTGTTGCCATAGAAACTAGATAGTAAGAGCTTTCCAATGAGCTATCAATCACTGCATTTGGACACATTTAGACCTATCAATGGAGTCACACAAGATAGCCGAGTTTTCCTAGCACGTTTTGAGATAGAATAGCAGACAAAGAAATAGCTATATCTCACAGTACAAGAAGATTTTTACCAACACTCTTTTTGGAATAGAGTCCTTGCTTTATACGCTTTCCAGAAAGTACAAGAACTCTTAGAATGGAGCTTCCTACAAAGACAAATTGATGTCCTAATAGGCTGCTATAGAAATGGAGCACACTTTGGAAAGGGTAGGAGAGATATACAAGAGAATAAGAGCATCTATGAGAGCCTATGGCTCCATGGCACATATATATGCAGGACCCTAACTTCCTAGCATCCACACACACCTTGAATGAGCTTCAATGGTCTTTATATAGCCATGAGAGCCTTCTATGAATCTTCATATGTCCTCCATGTCTCTTCACATGCCCTCCTTGTCTCTTCACTTGCCTTGTGACTTTGTCTCTTCATTGGAGTAGCTTTTGGTGGTCCAATGCCTCCTTTTGGATAAGTTTGCACCTTCAATTTAATTCTTTGACTTCCTAAGGTTCAAAATCCTTCAACTGGAGTTATTTTATGAAAAACAAAACTTGAGCTTGCCCTAGAAATGCATATCTTTTAACACTCCCCCTCAAGCTCAAGTTCCTTTTTCATTTGAAGTTGGTTCCTTGAGTTGTATGGCTTGCTTCAGCTTAGCAAGCTTTCCAGCATCCAAGAACTTTGTTAGTAGATTAGCTACTTGGTCCTTTGTACTTACATGATGAATATCCACTTCCTTTTCAAGCACCTTCTTCTTTATGAAGTGATAGTGGGCTTCGATGTGTTTGCACTTTGCATGAAACATAGGATTGTTTGCAAGATAGATGCTTGATATATTATCTCCAAACAAAGGAACTGATCTAACCTACACATTTAAGTCTTTCATTATCTTTTTCATCCACATTAGCTCACAAGTAGCTTGGGCCAAGGCTCTATATTCAGCTTCAATCGAAGATAAAGCAATTGTGGTTGCTTCTTTGAACTCCATGATACACAATTGTTTCCTAGCATGATCACATAACCTGTGGTGCTTCTTCTATCATCTTTGGAGCTGGCCCAATCAACAATCTCATATCCTTTGAGATCTAATGATCCTCCATAAGCATAGAAAAGTCCTTGATTTATTGTACCTTTGATGTACCTGAGTATCCTCTTTGTTGCATTCAAATGATCATTAGTAGAAGCATGGATATATTGAGAAAGAACTCCTACACTAAATGCCAAATCAGGTCTACTTATGGTTCCATATATAAGTGAGCCTATTAGGCTCCTATAGGTATGAATTTCCTCAAGTTCTTCTCCTTGGGTGGAGCTAAGTTTGGTGTTTACATCCATTGGTTGCTTTAGTGGTTTGCATTCACTCATTCCAAAGCTGTACAATACATCCAACAAATATTTTCTTTGCATCAAGTAGAGACCATCATTTTTGTACATAACCTCAATGCCCAAGAAGTATTTGAGGATTCCAAGATCTGATATCTTGAATTCCTTCCCAAGCTTTGCCTTAATTTCTTTGGTACCTACATCATTATCACCTGTAATGATAAGATCATCAACATATATGCATATGTATATAGAATCTCCCTCAACCCTTTTGATGTAGAGTGAAGGATCCGAATCACTTGCAACATAACCACACTTCATTAGGTACTCAACCAATCTCTGATTCCATGCTCTATGTGCTTGCTTGAGTCCATAGAAAGCCTTTTTTAGTTTACATACAAAATCATGCTTCTTTTCATCTTCATAACCTATGGGTTGATACATATAAACCACTTCTTCCAAATTTCCATTAAGAAAAGCATTTTTAATGTGCAATTGATACATTCTCCATCTTTTAGAAGCTGCCACTAAAATCAAAGTCCTAATTGTATTCTTATTTGCAACAGGACTAAAAGTTTCTTCATAATCAAGCCCATATGTTTGTGTGTAGCCCTTAGCTACTTACCTTGCTTTGTACCTTGCTAAAGATCCATCTGAATTCCTTTTGACTTTGTACACCCATTTTTTTGTGACTACCTTCACGCCTTTTTCTCTAGGTACCAATTCCCAAGTTTGGTTTTCCTTGGGAGCTTGAATCTCCTCATCCATAGCATCTCTCCATTCCTTGTGTTGGCTAGCTTCCTCATAGCTTGACGGTTCCTTATCTTTGATAAGCTGTGTCATATAAGCATAATGACTTGCAATAAAGCTATCATAAGTGAGCTTTTGAATAGGATGTTTTACCCTTTCTGACCTCCTTTCACTACCTGTGATTGGATATTTCTTCAATGTCCATTTCTTTTGCACTTCAGGTGTTACAACTTCTTCAAATTCATCTTCATCTTCACTTGAATGAAAATCTCTTACCAAGTTACCTCCATTACCTCTATTGTGGGTACATTCTCATGTATGCTCTAACTCCTTTTGCTTGCCCTTCCATGATGCTCTAACTCAATGTAGTGCTAACTTGGAATTGCTCTTCATGTACCTGACCTGCATGTACAAAGTCTTCTTCCTACAAATCATTCACACCTCCATACCAAGGTTTTAACTAATCAAACATAACATCCCTTGACACTCTAAGATTTTTAGTGACCGGATTATAACACCTATACCCCTTTTGCTCATTTGAGTAGCCAATAAAAATGCATTTTAAGCCCTAGCATCAAGTTTACCTTCTCTAACTTCCTGTGGGACATGAACATAGCATATGCAACCAAAAATCCTTAAATAAGAAAAATTTAGTTTCTTTTGATAGTATACCTCATTTGGAGTAAGATCATGAACTCCTGAAGTTGGTGTTCTCTTCATAATATATGCTGCTATGGTTGCTACATCAACCCAATATGATTGGAGAAACATACTTGCTTGACTTGAAAGGAAACCTAGTTTGCTTCCCAAATTGACAAGCTTCACATACGTCATGAAGATGTGATGTTGAGAAGTTTGGAAACCCTTTGACCAACAACTTTTTCCATGTTCTTTAGCTTTTCAATGTTTACATGTCCTATCCTTTTATGCCACAAATCCAAATATGCAATTCTTCTATTTCTAGAAGTGATGAACGTTACCTTGTTGGGGCTTTGCTTGATATTGAGAGTAAACATCCTTTGATGCTTCTCTCCTTTTGCCACAAGCTGAAATCCATTCTTTGGATCCTCTATGAAGCAACCTTTGCTATTGTACTTCACTTGGTATCCTTTATCTACCATTTGACCAACAGAAATGAGATTATTTGTAATAGAAGGGACATATAATACCTCAGAAAGTGTCTTGCTATTCTTGCCATCCTGAAACTTGACATCACCAATGTGTTTGATCTCATGCTCGGTGTTGTCACCTGTCTCTACACATCCTCTTTGCTTTGGAGCCTATAAATTGCAAAACATCTCCTCCCTACAAGACATATGATTACTACATCCACTATCTATGTACCAAGTATCATCCTTCTCATGTTTACTATCTCCATATGCATGATTCATGGCAAGAACTTGATCACTAGACTCACTTGAAGCATAGTTACCTTGAGCATTGTTCCTCCTTTGGTAGCATTCATTTGCCCAATGTCCTAGCATCCCACAAATGAAGCATCCAATTCCTCTTGATCCTCTTCCTCTTCCTCTATTGTTTTTGCCTCTACCTCTTCCATTTGAAGATGAGCCTTCATTTGACTCCTCTTGGTTGTCACTTTTCTTGCTTTGGCTTTTCCTTCCTCTTCCTCTACCTCTTGATGCTTTGCCTCTTCCTCTACTTTCATATAGCATTTGACCTTGGGCACCTTTGCCCTTGCTTCCACCTTGCAATATTTCTTCATTAACCATTAAAGTTTTCAATTGATCTAAATCAGGCATGTTCTCCCTAGCATACAATGAGGATATGAAGTTCCTCTACTTGTCATCATCTTTAAGACCATTAAGTACAAATGCAACCATGTCATCATCATCATTTGAATGTCCTATGGCTGCCAATGAATCTCTAATACCTTTGGCTTTAATTATGTAATCATGTATGGATTGGTTACCTCCTTTCTTCAAGTTGTTGAGCTCATTTTTGAGTTGTACCTTCTTTGCCTTTGTGTTTGTGGTGAACATCTTCTCTAAATATTCCTACATTTCCTTGGCGATCTCCATGCTTTGAATGTGACCTATCATTGTGTTGCTTACATGCTGAGATATCATAAACATAACCCTTCTATTTCTTACTTCCCATTCTCTAATTGCTCTCCGTTCTTAGTCGGTAGGGTTAGTTGGATCCACAGCAATTGGTTCGACATCTCCTCCATTGATTATGCCTCCTAGATCCTTGCTCATGATGAAGTTTGTCATCCTAGACTTCCAAGGTTGAAAGTTGTCTTTGTCCAACTTCTCAATCTGGTTGGATACCTCTCCCATCCTCTTGAATCACCTAAAATTGAAATATGGTGTGGGATTACCTCCTTTGTTGAAATTGAATTCCCTTTGTGTGATGAAGATGAAGCTTCCCCTTGGTTCCAAGTTTGCAACCTCCTTCAAGATTTGAAAAGGCTTCAATGGTTGATTACTTGGCTTGGCCTCCTTCTTTGCACTCTCCTTGATGTCCACAAGGATCTCTGATACCACTGTTGGAAATCTCTCCTCCTGCACAACAAAAAGCTTGGACCCTTCCCAAGACCTATCTACCTTCAGACTAGTACTCACTAAAACTACAATATTTCACAATTCCCTGATGCAATTCAAAAACCCTTTTATCCAAAGAAACTCGAGAGTAAGAGCTTTCCAATGCGCTATCAATCACTGCATTTGGACACCTGTAGACTTTTCAACTGAGTCACACAAGACAGCCCAGTTTTCCTAGCATGTTTTGGGAGAGAATAGGAGACAAAGAAATAGCTATATCTCGCAGTACAAGAAGATTTTTACAAAAATTCTTTTTGGAATAGAATCTTTGCTTTATAAGCTTTTGAGAGACTACAAGAAGGCTCAAAATGGAGCTTCCTACAAAGATAAATTGAAGTCATAACAGGTTGTTATAGAAATGGAGCACCCTTTGAAAAGGGTAGGAGAGATATACAAGAGAATAAGAGCATCCATGAGAGCCTATGGCTCAATGGCACATATATATATGCAGCACCTGAACTTCCTAGCATCCACACACACCTTGAATGAGCTTGGATGGTCTTTGTATAGTCATGAGGGCCTTCTATGACTCTTTATATGTCCTCCATGTCTCTTCACATGCCCTCCTTGTCTCTTCACTTGCCTTGTGACTTTGTCTCTTCATTGGAGTGGCTTTTGGCAGTCCATTGCCTCCTTTTGGATAAGGTTGCACCTTCAACTTTACGTTTTGACTTTCCTAAGGTTCAAAAACCTTCAAATGGAGTTATTTTATGAAAAACAAAACTTGAGCTTGCCCTAGAAATGCATATCTTTTAACAAGCCTCGACATAGATTTGAGGGTGCCACCGAATGTTGAACGAGTTCCTTGCACCTTCATAAATAGATCAGGTAAAAGCATGTTAATGTGAAAAATTTTTAGGAGTATTTATTGCTTTTAATCCCGTCACTTTTTATCTATTTCAAAAGCGTTTTAAATAGTGAAAAAAATAAATTCATAAAATTTAAATTTGGTAGACATACGATCACTACTCATGTGGCGGCTTAGTGGGTATCATGGCTGAAACATCGATAGTGAATGTAATTATTCCTCATGTACTCCACAAGGTGATGAGTCTATGGAGTCTACACTAGTGGAGCACAAAAGGTCCGCACGACTTCTTCAGTCACGAGAGAAAGCTACCATCAATGAAGCTGTTCCATTAGATGACAAAGGTGAAACACAATCTCTGGGAACGAGTATGAGCAGGTATGGGGACTAACATCCATGCATGCAACATTTAGGTGCTCGCATGGCTAGGAGTAATTTCTATGGTTCTAATGTAAGAGCCACTATTTTCAGCAGAGGAGAGGCATCGTCTGTTAAGACTCCATCATTGAAGCGAAAGAAATGGACTAGGTAAGCTCCAAATCTGATATCAATCGGTGTGTCTAACGCTGTGTGATTTAATAGGCTATTTTTACAGGCAGTTAAATGGCAAGTAGCACCTAGTTCTCCAAGAAGCAGACAGCAGTTGCATTGTCATCACTAGAAGCTGAATTTGTGGCCTTAGCTTTCACAGCAAAAGAAGGCCTCTAGATCCAAACGGTCATGCAAGGTCTCTTACCGGCTACAGAGAAAACAAAACATGTTGATTTAAAGTTTCATTTTAGGTGTGATCTTTTAGAGTAGAAAAAACTTCATCTCGCATATGTATCAACTCATCTTATGTGGGTTGATATGCTTACAAAGCCTGTGTGGGCAGATAAGTTCATCCTCTATAGGAAACAAAGAAATTTGCAAGATGACAGAAGAAGCCAAGCCATTTGCACCCAATTACAAGGTGGCATACCTACTCGGTCACACTTGAACGAAGGCACTGTACCTGATATAGAGGATCTTTTGAAAGAATAGTACTAGTGTTCAACCTCTTACATCATTGTACTTTGTAATGGTTACTATCCGCACGTGTGGCATCATCCAAATCTATTGGCTATCATCATAGTTTGTGATCAGCCTATTTTGTATCGATGTTATTAAAATATTTTGTTGTCTCTACCTCGTATTATATACCTTGTACATATTTGATAGCTCAATTGAGTCATTGATTGTAATGATGTAAACAATTCTTCTTTTGGTATTATATGGGCAAAATGGCGTTTGTCCATAACTTAAGCACCAATTTGGAAATAATTTGAAGTCTTAATGCCATCATAAACATTAGGAATGCATTTGTATGAATTTTACAATCGTTCCTCTCATGATGCCTTTTCACAATGATATGATTTGGATAGTAGTAAATAGTTTCAAAGTGAGGAAACTGATTTCACTATTTAGTTCTATTGTTCACCTTCTTACAGTACCTATTTGTAATGGTTACTATCCACACATGACATTGTCCAAATCAATTAGCTCTCATAGGATTTTGTATTTAGCCTATTTATCCTATTCTGTACAATTTTCGATAGACTAATAGTGTGATTGATTGTAAGTTGTAATGATTTTTGGTTTATATGTCAGATAAAGAACAAAGTTCCATCCATAGTTGCCGCAAAAAGACAGTCTTACATCCTTAGCAAGTCAATGTCAAGCTGCAACACAAGCTGAGCACAAAGATGCCCAAAAAGAAAAAAACTAAATAAAGTATTATTTTCAACTCAAACTAATCCTATTTCAACTCAAACATGTCCTATTTCAACTCAAACTGATCTTATTGCAATAGCACTTGAGTAGAAAGTATCAGTTTCAACTCAAACTAATTCTGTACTAGTGTTTGCCCCAAAAGGCAATCAATAGCCTAAACAAATACTAGGCAAGTCAAAAAAACAAAAGAGGTTGGATCATGTGATAATGGAACCAGAATTTATTGAGATAGAAAGGGACCCTCCAAAGATTCAATGTGGCCTAACAGAGGAGGAGATACATGAATTGAAACCTATTCACAAGGATTTACAACCTAGGGCTCTGATTCTGGAAGTTGAACTATTTATGAATATCCGAAGTAAGCAGGCCTTTCCTGACAGTAACGCTTTTCTTCAATGGTGCCTTGAACATTTCAATGTCTGGATTTGGAGTGCCTATGATCTAGACGAGGTCAACAAATGTATTGATACAATCTTCCAGATGTTCAGGAGGAAATTTATGGATATTGGGGGGAGGGATCGGTGTTTTTGGAATTTTTCAATCCATTTCAAGAAACTGGCTCATTTCTAGAACAACAATGTGGATTATGGGCCCGCAAATACATTGATAATTGATACTACTGCTTAGAGGTTATTTTACAACATTAGAAGATGTTGTCTAATGTTACCAAAGATGACAATGAGTGAAAGACTTAACTATCTATCAGGAACTCTTTGTGACCAAATTTGGAAATGGTTAATAGCCCCAAATTGTATTGAGTATGCAAATATTATTTTTAGATTAATTCCTCTTGATGAAGAGAGTTTGTCTACATATCATGGAATACATGTAGACCATAATCGAGATTACAGACATAATCAAGATTACAGACAAAAACACTGAGTAATGCCAACTCTAGGGTGGCTATGAATGGTTCTATTTTTGAACCTTTCAATCTTTATAGATCTATTAGACAAGGTTGTCCCCTTACTCCTCTTCTGTTTGCTATTTCTAGTGATGCTCTCGGATGGTTAGTCAAAGATAAAATTGAACAAGGAATTATTAGAGGTATTTCTATGCCTGGATGAAAGTTAAAGAGGGTTATACCTTAGCTCTAGTGTTTGCTTCTAATCTCTGGTTTTTGTCACAGGACTCATTATGGATTGGATGGGTGAATGCTGAAGAAGCTTCTCCTTTGCCTGTTAAGATGAATAAGTGCAGGAAAAAAGGCTTTAACTCATGGAATAGCCTTATGTGTGGGCAAGATATTGTGGATCCTTTCTTCATTAATGACATTGTTGATTTATCTCTTGGTTGTAAACAGGTGCTTATGGATTAGAGGGAGCTCCTCCTAAAAGCCATGGAGAAGTGCAACCACTACAAATATTATGGAAAGCACACATGGAGAGCAAAAATATTATGGAACATGTGGGTTGGAAGAAATAAAAGATGCTTTGGAGATGGTAGTAGGAATCAAATTTACAACGGTTGGAAAGAAATGAAGTTTGCTGGAGAGGCCTACCTTTCTAGTATCTCTGATACCAAGAGTGGAGAGTCACTCTCTCTAAGATGTATTGTCCCAAGAGGGCCTGCCCCCTGCAGAACTGTACAATATTTCCTAAATTTAATTTAATCTCCGTTTTCCATCAAAACAAAAAAATGAATATTAATATAGTAGAGTTACAAACTATGCTATGGACAAACCCTCACCAAATATAGATAAGCACTCCACGTTTTTTTTTTGTAAGACAACAAAAAGATTAGATTAATGATGGTATGTGTAAGTGTAGAGAGGGTAGGATCCCACACAAGGGTCCCATATTATAATAAATACTCAGCAAATACTGCTCCAGCAGGGGACATACATCTAGGCAGGATACAAATTAGAGAGATACAAAGGTTCCTGATACAAAAGCTCATGTACGTGAGAAAATCATGTCAAATCTGGAACTAGAGTACAACTTAAGTAATGAATCTCTCCACTGGTTGGGGGAGGTGTTATATAGATGTTTAGACAATTGAAAATCCTTAGGAGGGGGTGTCTTGATAGCAAGAAGACACCTCGCTGCAATGTCTTTGAACCCTCTACAACTCTTGAATTTCTGCAACATGTATCTGGCAACATCAGCAAGGTGAACAGGCCAATGGGAAGTGCATTGAAGAAGCCTCTCCTGCAGCACCTTTTTGTGCATCAGTAATACTTGAAGACACACAAGAGATGACTTAGTGATATCCATTATGGCAGAGTCCTGAATGACCCACCATTGACAGTGAGGTCATTCCAGCTAGAGTATCCCTTCTTGCAACACTTGTGCTCTTTGATTCCCATTTTGCAACTGTTCTATAGAGATAGCCATCCAATCCAGATCCTGAAGAGAAAAGTCAGAATGAGTAAAGTACTTCTCATTAGGGCAACATGCCTTTTTAACATCCATCCACCCCTTCCATAATCTACAACAAAGGGAACTGCCTACAACAACAAAAGAGTGAGGAGACACAATAATATCCCATAAAGAATGTTCTTGCCAGGATTTATAGTTTTCTAGATAAAAATGTTTAGTGTTTCTTTTTATGAGGTTAGCCCATATGTCAGAAGAATCCAGGGATCTAGCTATGCATTTAGCAGCTTTATTAGGGAGGCAGTAGATGTTCCACTTGATTGAACTTCTCAGCACAAAAATGGTTACTGAAGAAACTAGTTTATAATTATCTAGTCAAATCATGTACTACATAGTGCTAGAAAAAAAGTAAGGTGGTGGTCTTGTTTCTAACAGACTGTAGACATTTTCTTCTAGTCTCTCATAAAATAAACCCACCACATAATATGTTCCTAAAGCTATCAGGTTGTTCCACGCATCCATTACATTCTTCGAACTGAATTGTTTTCCTTGTGTACACTTTAATAAATAGAAATATGCACCTTCACCATTGTCCTCTTTTACATTGACTGCAAAGTTGTCATCCACTGCAAATGCATATGATAGGTATTTTTCATCACCTTCAAATGTAAAATTGGAAAAGGATGAGTCTTCTGCTTCATCTGACTCACTAATAGGAGTCAAAGTATGGTATGCCCAATTTTGAACATGGCATTTGTTGATGCATCTTTTCCACTGACCATGGATACAATGAAAGCAATAACATGTTAGTTCTGTGACACCAATGCAATGTCCACCTAACCTTGAATAGCCACGAATCGAATGTAAGGATCCAACTTGAGATATCCCCTTAGAATCCCAAGCCTTCTCCCTGTTCACTTCATCAATCTTCACTTCCGAGAAGACTCCTGTGACATCTCTCCCTTTTGACTCCGACAAATGTCCTTCACAACATCTGCACCACAGTTCAGCATTTCACCTTCAGGTTTAAGCTATTCATGGGTTAGCGCCCTTTTCACAACTACACCTAAACCATCATGTTCTCCCTTCCCGTGCCCTGACTCAAAGAAGTTCCATATCATAGTCATGCCTGTTAGCCTTGGATATCTTCCTACGAAGTAAAATGGGCGTTTAGCTTTAAATTGAGAAGGTGCACCATCTTACCATACCCAATGTTGGCTTAATTCAAGACTTATCTCTCTCAACCATTGCCAATGTAATTGGAAACAATTTTGCACAAAAAGGGTGTCATGCTTCTTGTCATCGAATATGAAGAAGTGGATTACCTTTTTAGGAATACCCTCCGAACAAAAATATGTGATATGCACAAAAATAGTTACCTATACAGCCCACCAATGCATAGATTGTATTTCATTTTGCTCACAAAATTTATAGTTTTTTGCAAAATCAACCACTCAAACCACAACATTGCCTAGGAATTCAGAGACACACATCTTAAACTGGTTTGCTTGCCATAAATAAATGAAATTGTGCTTGATAAATTTCTTTAGAGTTTTCTTAAATAATCTTGTTACAAATTTAGGACTCATCTCCACTTTATCAATTCTTTGCTTTTATGAACTTGTCCTTCATACATTGACTCGACATCTTCAAATATCTTTACAGGAATATGATATTCCTCAATGCTATTCTCTCTTGAACACCACTTAAAATGTCCTAGTTTGCAATCAAAGCACTCACCCATCACACATTTGTACTGGTGGAATGTGGTATCATTTTGACGTGGACATAGAATACTCTCTATAATGCTGCTAATCGATTGAAATGCAGTTGCTGAAGCATTGCACCTTGATGTCTTCCCCACTTGACAAATAGAACAATCACATTTACAAAGATAGCTATGCACAACCTTAAGGTATGACATTTGAATGTGATAAATGCAGCAACATGTGACTTTGTCTTTCAATCTCTTAACAAAATATGGCTTCAATGATTCGAACTTTTGAAGCTGGATATCATTGGATGCAATTGTGTGAAGCATCTAAATAGCTCCATCTACATTACATAAACAAGTGGTTATTAGTAGTCATTAATTAGCTAGTTAATAGTTTGCTATTACTAAGTAGTTGGTGCTTAGTTGTTACAAGGTGTTAGATTGTTACTAGTTAGTTCTCACTAATTAGCTATTACTAATTAGCTTGTTAGTAATTAGCTATTATTAATTAGTTGGCTCTTGGTTAGCTATTTGTAATTAGCTATTATTAAGTAGCTGGTTCTTAATTAGTTCTCAGTAATTAGCTATTACTGAGAACAATTAGCTTGTTAGCAATTAGCTATTACTAAGTAGCTGATTCTTGGTTAGATGTTTGTAATTAGCTATTACTAATTAGCTTGTTACTAATGAGATATTACTAAGTAGCTAGTTCTTGGTTAGCTGTTTGTAATTAGCTTGTTACTAATTAGCTTGTTACTAATTAGCTTGTTACTAATTAGCTTGTTATTAATTAGGTATTACCAATTAGCTTGTTACTAATTAGCTATACTAAGTAGCTGGTTCTTGGTTAGCTGTTTGTAATTAGCTATTAGTAATTAGCTTGTTACTAATTAGTTGTTACTAATTAGCTTGCTATTAGTTACCTTGGTACTAATTATCTTGTTACTCATTATCTTGTTACTAATTAGCTATTACTAATTAGCTTGTTAGTAATTAGTTATTACTAAGTAGCTTGTTCTTGGCTAGTTGTTTGTAATTAGCTATTACTAATTAGCTTGTTACTAATTAGCTATTACTAATTAGCTTGTTACTAATTAGCTTGTTACTAACTAGCTTGTTACTCATTAGCTTGTTACAAATTAGTAATTACTAGTTAGCTTGTTACTAAAATAGCTATTACTAATTAGCCTTTTACTAATTAGCTATTAGCTTGTTAGTAATTAGCTATTACTAAGTAGCTTGTTCTTGGTTAGTTGTTTGTAATTAGTTATTACTAATTAGTGTTAACTAGTAGAGTTAAAATGCTCAAATGTTAAACGCCTGGTTCTAACTATCAGAATGGCATTTAACCAGTCTCAGTGGGTTCTTGGGAGTGGTAGGGGTCTGTTAGAGAGAGGCCCTATACTTAGTTCCCAAATCTTAGCCACGTCAAAGACACGTAATGTCACGTCTTAGCTCAATTACTCAGGTACCGCACACACTCAGGTATTCTACTGTTACACACTACCTTGTGGTGCCGCTCAAAACAATAGAATACTTCAACTTTACCGAATATATGTATATACTCCTAATCCACAGTATTGCGACAATCCAAACACGATTCAATCTCAATACACTATACCGCTGCATTGATTTATTCACCAAATTTCATACATGACAACTCGACACATTACTAGCAATTCCAGGCCTGTAGCCTTTCACCAAATACTCTGCACTTGACTGAACAGCGTGAACGAACAAATCACATTAGTAGCAAAGAACGAACCACAGAGCAAATCAGTTACTCCGATCGTATACAGTAACAACGCAAGACGGGAACACAGATGAATCACCAAGTTAACGTGACTACGAACACGCACATCAAGCGCGGATGGATACAGAACGCAAGATCCTTCTCAGATATTGGACACAGAAATAATTACTCAGATAACTACTCAAATGCTGGAGAAACAACAGTAACACAGTAATAACTACTCAGATATCAAAAGAACAACAACACAGTGAAATCGGATACACCCAGACGAACAGTCTGGTGATTTTGAAAATCGCGCTCGCGCTCTCTTCGCGTATCTTTTCATTGCTTGAAATAGGAATTTTACAATTGAAGCGTAACCTCTTTTCGCGTGTGTGATTACACGTTTTTCGTTTTACATTTGCCAATCTGGCGGCCAACTAACACTCGCACGCACGGTGGACTTCGAACCCGCATGTGAGAACTTTACTGTTCGGCTACTATGCCTTCTAAGTACATATTTCGGGCTAGTCTAAAAGTTTGGGTAATTTTCTTTTTGAGTGTTTATAACATCTGTACTAAAATCGAGGGCTCTACTAACTGTGCATCTGTCCTAACCGAGCTTAAGGCGATCGCTTCGGTAAGCAAAATTTCGGCCTCCGTTTGCAAAAAGGCTTCCTGCAAATAAAATTCATTTGATAGGGCTGCATCCCTTGAAACCTTTATCTTGCCCAATTGTTTCTGCATGTCAATTACTCTTTCTTTTTGATTGATCAGTTGATTATCTATCCTTTCGATCTGTAGGTTCTGAAACTCTATGGTTTTGTAGTAAGCATCTCTTTCTCTTCGAGCATTCGCTAAGTCCTTCTGATATTTAGCTTCCCTGTTCAATTGGTATTTAAGTATATTATTGACATTGTCTAAAGATGCTTTTGTCATACGTAGTTGTTCTTCTGCCTGCTTAGTTTCCCTCTGCTGCTCTTGGCTCTTCTGTACTGCTTCCTGCAGCTGGATTCTTGTTTCTTCCAACAAATTGCCTAGTGCTATTCTGGCATCCTCCTTATCCTGCATATCTAACTTCAATTGCCTGATTTCCGCTGTGTTTCGTTTAATAATTGGTCCTTTGCGGCGAGCTGTTCCAGTGCTGTATCTCTTTGTTTGACAAGTGTTTGTTGTTCTGCCAGCTGAGCTTGAAGCTAGAGAATCTGTGCCTGGAGCTGGTGGTTTTCGGCCTTGACTATGTCAACCTCCTCCTGTAATGGTGTAATATCCGCTTCCAAGACATCCACCTTATGTTGCAATTCGTTGTGAATATTGTCTGTGACTTCTCTTATCTCGACTGGTAGTTGCTTATTTTGTTGTGTTTCAGCGTTGTCGGCTGCAGATTCCACTACCTTAAGCAGCCTTTCAAAAGCTTCTTGTTCGTCGGCTTGTTGTTCCTGCTCGGTTTGTTGCTGAGAAGCTTCTTCGGTAGAAATGGGTTCTGTTTCCGTCTGTTTCTCTTGTTCCTGTTGCTCAGATGAAGAAGAATGCGCCGCTGAATCATGTTGTATGGATGTGGCGGTGTCCTGGAAGGTGTCCTCTTCTTGCCCTTCGGCTTCTTTATCTTGTCCGGCTGACTTCTGTGCTTCACTTTCGGAAGAGCTAATTCTGATTCGTTTTCTTCGGAAAAGCTGGTTGATCTCCTCTTCATCTTCTTCTTCATCGTCTTCTAATGGTTTCACAGATTCTTCGTGTTGCAGAATGGGACCTCTAAGTGGTGGTTGTGCTGCCAGAATTGCCAAAAAGAGAAAGGAAATGATATGTGGCAATCTGGACCTAGGAGTGGCTCCCTTGTTCACCTATTTAACTATGGCTACGCATTCTTTGTGGATTCGTTGGAAGAAGTAAGAGGCAAAGTTTACGGGTTCATGGGCGGCTAGATCGATGGCGGAGTAAAAGAGGCAGGATATGCCGTAAGTGCGTTTTTGCAGGTTTAGGATGGGGACTAAGAACTGGAGTGCGGTTTTTTCGGGTTCAGGGCGGCATAGAATGGCATACTCGTTGGATGAGTATCGGGGAAAAAGCTCTATCATGCAAGCTAATGGTATGCTTGGGCCATTTTCGCGGCCTTGCGGTGTGAGTCGGAACGACTCAGCAAAGGCTTGGAATGTAATTACGGTTCGAGAGGGCAACGATGGGAAGACCCATCTTCGCTCGGTGGTTGGTGATTGAGCGATGGCAGGTATAATCTGCGCAAAGAAGGGGTGGGCTTCCACTAAATGCCAAGGCAATTCAGCGAAGTTGGCCAGCCCACGGGTGCCCAAGAACTCTCCTACGTCAGTAGGGAGTCCGTCACGGAAAGCAGCATAGTTCGTTAATGCTTCCATGGCGCGACAGAGATAGCAGGCTTAAGCGCAAGCACCTAGGGAGTTTCAAAACATACAAGCATGCAAACACAATAGCGATTTTCGACGAAACAGAAAGGTTTAAATAGATACGCCACGGTGGAGGGTAAGGGGTGATGATTATCATCGTGCGGTATTGGAATGATACTTCTTTCAATTTGGTGTGCATGCGCGAGTAGCTGGTAAGGGCAGGGCGGCTTATAACATAAATAGGTTTCAAAACGCGGATATTTACAGTACTTGTAAATCTAGAAAGAAAAGAAAAGTAAAGAAAAGTGAGTGCCAAACGACGTGGCCCACCGAAAAAATGTTTCAGTGCGGGTGAGCTGCATGTTGGTATGGTCGCAGCTTCGAACCGTTGATTACTTTCGGAAGAGGGTCTCTGGTCAACGTAGTCAACCGAAAAGTTGATGGGTCCACTTGTTCTGAAATCCGGTAAGGGCCATACCATCTTATTTTGAATTTACCAGCAGACCGATTCGACTTTGCATTGTAAAAAAGAACAAGTTGTCCCACCGTAAAAACTGGAGTTTTCAAGTGTCGATCATGCGTCCGAGCCTGTCTTAGTTGTACTTCCTGTATAGTTAACAAGCTGTGCCATCGTTGTTCGTCTAACTTTCTGAGTGTATCCAACCGAAATGACAATGAGTCTTTCGGTAGCAGTTTTTGAGCGATTGCTACTCGTAAACTTGGTATAACAATTTCCATTGGTGCTATTGCTTCTAATCCGTAAGCTAGTTTGAAAGGTGTCAATCCTGTTGTTACCTTGTATGTAGTCCGGTATGCCCATAACACTGCAGGTAGCAGTTGATCCCATCTTTCCGGTGCTTCCATGATCAATTTCCGAAGCATATTCAGCAGGGATTTGTTGTACTTTCGGCCAAATCATTAGCACGAGGATAATAAGGAGAACTAAACTTATTTGTGACTTGGAAAGACTGTGTAAGTGCCTTCATTAAATTGTTTATAAAATGAGTACCTTGATCTGAAATAAGTTCTAGTGGTAAACCAAAACATGGAAAGACATCGGTTAGCAGACACTTTGCTACCACAACAGCTGTAGTAGACCGTAAAGCCCAAGCTTCTGCCCATTTGGTTGCATAGTCTGTACAGGTCAATATGTAACGATTGTTACTGAAGACTGCTGGAGGTGTAATTGGACCGATAAAATCAAGACCCCACTTCTGGAAAGGTTCCAATGGTAAGATGGGTTGCAGAGGAAAAAGATGAGGTTGCAGGGGCTGTCCAGATCTTTGAAAGGTATCACATTGTTTGATAAACTGTGATACATCTCTGTACATAGTTGGCCACCAGAGACAACTCTACAGGATTTTCCGGTGTGTTAAGTCTGCTGCAAAATGGCCACCAGAAGGAATTGAGTGAGCCAAAGTAATAACTGAGTTAACTTCATGCGGTGGAATACATCGAAGTAAAATCTCGGTATGATCTACATAGTATAGTTCTCCAGCAATTAACCAAAATCGGTGGCTAAAGACTGCAATTTTCCTGCGTACTGCCGTAGAATTCTGAGATGGAAGGCAACCATCAGTGAGAAAGGTCAGGATCTGATCATAATAGGTAGATGGTGTAGGTAAGTCTGTAATATTCATCATTCGTTGGCTCAGAGCTATAAATCGCTAGAGTCGTGTCATCTATACCTACTGGAGCTTCACCGGAATCTAAGCGAGATAGAAAATCTGCTAAGGCATGTGAACTGCCTGGCCGATGAATGACTTCATAGTCAAATTCCTGTAAAAGTAGAACCCATCGTGCTAACCGACCACCTAGATGTTGTTGCCGAACCAGATAAACAAGTGCAGCATGATTTACATGAAATGTGAATTTACGGCCCAACAAGTAATGTCTGAATTTCTTGACAAAATATACTAGCCCTAGACATTCTCTTTCAGTCACAGAGTAATTCTTCTCTACAGGTGCAAGTCTCCTGCTAGCATAACAAACAGGTCGGAACCACTTATCTGTTTGTTGCATCAGAATACTGCCAATGGCAATATCTGAAGCGTCGACGAAAACATGAAACGGGTTATCCCAGTCCGGAGGTTGTAAGATGGGAACTGTGTTAATAAATTCTTTAAACGATCAAATGCTATCTGGCATTCTTGGGTCCATTGAAATTGTCGAGGGGTTTTGGTGATTAGCTTGTTTAGTGGTATTGCCAAATGAGCAAGCCATCGTAAGTGTCGTCCATGCCATCTTACTTGTCCCATAAAGCGCATTACTTCTTTCGGGGTAGTGGGTACCGGAGCTTCTAATACTGCTGAAATTTTATCTGGATCCACCTGTACACCTTGTGCAGATACAATGTGACCAAGTAGCTTGCCACATGAAACTGCAAACACAGATTTGTTTGGATTCAAACAGAGTTTGTATTCTCTACATTTCTGAAAGCAGCATTGTAAATGGAACAGGTGTGCTATCATCTTACCAAAAATTGAAAAATCGTCAAGGTAAACTTGCATAAAAGAGGTGAGATAACGAGAAAATATTTCCTGCATACATCTTTGAAATGTACTTGGGGCATTTCTTAATCCAAACCACATAACAGTACAAGCAAATACACCCCAGTTGGTAATGAATGCAGTTTTTGGTATATCCTGTTCAGCCATTCTAACTTGATTATATCCACTGTACCCATCTAAGAATGAATACATTTCATGTCCTGCTACTCTATCAAGCATTGTGTCAAGAAAAGGGATCGGAAAAGGATCAGGCACTGTAGCTGCGTTCAATTTCCGGTAATCTACACATATTCGCAATTGCTTATTCTTCTTAGGGATAATGACAATTGGTGAGATCCATTCAGCATGCTCTACTGGTACGATGAATCCGACTTTAAGTAGCCTATCAAGTTCTGCCTTTACCTGTGATGCATAGTTTGGATTCATCCGGTAGCTGGGTTGTTTGTTTGGTTTGGCTTCCGGCTTCAACGTAACTTTGTGCTGATAGATGTGTGGGTCCAATCCTTTCATATCTTTGTAATCCCATGCAAAGACATCGGAGAATTCTCGGAGTAGCTGGATTAAGCCTGCTTGAAATGTTTCCGGTAGGTTTTGCATTATTTTCACAGGACGCGGATGATCTTTATCGCCTAAATTATAAGTGATCAACTGATCTTCTGGGACATAAAATTGTCGAGGCTTCTCTGTGTCGTCTGCTGGCTTAAAAAGTTATTGTAGTTGAGCATCATTTATATCAGCAGTATCTTCCTTCTTATCTTCTTCTGTTACAGTCATTACCGTGCAAACTGCAGGATTCCAGTTATCTACAACAGATTGTAGATCAACAGTTCCTAAGGAGATCAAGTCAATGTTATTTTTCAGAAACTCTTCTTCTTCATCATCTGATAATCCATCTAGCATATGGACTGGTTCAGCGAAATACGGTCTAGCGTGTAATTCGCAAGGTTGTATAGCATCTAGTTTTACCACATATTTACGATTTGCATCCTTAAAAGTGAGCTCTTGTGCAGACCAGTCCTGTATTACCTTCGCATGCTTCAGCCAAGGTCGACCGAAAAGAAGGTTGTAATCCAGAGTGGATTCCGGTAGTTCTAGTATGACAAAGGTCATCTTGAATGCCGTACCTTGTAAAGTGATTGGTACATTTCGTACGAGCCCAATGGGATGGACTCTTGATTGGTCGGCCATTCTGACAAGAAACTGAACTGGTTCGATTTCGGTCCACCCTAACCTTTTACATAGTGCAGCAGTAGCAATGTTGACTCCAGCTCCTCCATCAATTAGTACCTGTGTGATTTTATGATTCTTATACCATACCATAATTAAAGGAACTGAATGATCGACCGTAGAATCCGGTTCCGGTTGTACTGTCGCTGTTGCCGGAATGCAAGAAGGCACAGGACTGAACTGTTGTTGACATTGTTGTCGAACTCCCGGTACTAGTGCCAGTAATTGGCCCAAAGGAAGAGTGATGGATGCTTTAGATAAGATTTCCCAGGCCTTTTGTGATTGGATGGTTTCCACAGATTTTGAAGATGATGTGTTTGCTGCTGCTGATATACCTGTTGCTGATGATGTGCCTGCTGCTGATGAGGTGCCTACTGCTGATGATGTGCCTGCTGCTGAATTGGAATCCTGTTGTTGTGTTCCTTCTTTGGTTAACGGAATCTGGGTTACCGGAATAGGATCTGGGAAGACTGGTGGTTCTGTTGTGGTCCATTGACTAGCCTTGTTGTACATTCTTTGTTGTTCGCGTATTCCTGGTTCAAATATTTCTGCTGCTGGCTGCAGCTGTTTGTCGGAACGGGTCTGAACTGTAGCGGCTTGTGTTTCCACCGGTGTGATTTGTACCATGTTAGCCATTGGATTCTGACGTTCTTTCTTCCTCTGATCATACTCAGCTGCATCCTTACAAAATCTTCTAATGTGACCGAATTCACCACAGAAATGACAGCGCGGTGGTGGTAGATTGGGATTTTCTGGTGGCGGTCCGGTCTGCCAGTGGTTTGCATTATAGTTGTTATTCCTCTGTCCTCTGTAATTTCGATATCCTTGTTGGTTGTTTCTCATTTGCGGAGGCACATAGTGATTGGCTCGTTGCCCTGGTTCCTGTATAATTGCGTTGACAGTCGCTGCTCCCTGTGCTTTAGCGTTGTATGCGTAGTTTTCGGTGGTGTGTCCGGTAGTGTTGCAGATAGCATAGAATATCTGATTAAGTGCACAAGTGGCACTAGTATGGCCTGAATTCTTGCATGTGATGCAGTATACTTGTCTGGTCATATCTTCGACGACATTTCTATTTGTTTTTAACCACTCTAGATCTTCTGTAAATCCTCCAACCTTGTTTTCCAGCTGTAGAGCCATTGCGATTACTGCATCTAGTGTCATTGCTCCTACACAACGTATGATCATAATCTGTTTAAGTTGTGGAGTCAAGCCATTGATGAACCACTGAGTGATAACGTCATCCGGTAGGTTGGCGTGTGCTGGTGGTAACTTCCTTAGATGCGTCCTAAATAAGGTAGCGTACTCCTGTACAGTTTGATTTACCTTTTGTCTGTTGTTTTGCAGATAATCAAAGATTTCGGCTGGATTCTTCTTTAGCCTGAATCGCTGCAAAAAGGCATCTCGTACCACTTCATAGGTGCCAAAGTGATTAATATCATATTCTGTAAGCCATCTAGCTGCTTCATTGACGAGTGTAGATTGGAAGACAATAGCCTTATACGCCGGATCCGGTGGATGGTTGAGAACTGCGTAACTTATCTCGAATGTGCGTACATGAGCATCCGGATCATCTCCTGGGAATCCACCAAATTTAGTGTACGTCACTCTTGTCGGAGGCAGCCTAGGTGGACATAACTGTTGTTGCTGCTGCCCGTTCATGGTGAGTGTGTTGTGACTATCTTCTGTATCTCGGGGCTGAATTTCTGAACTATCAGAATCTGTATCGTCGGACTCTGCACTTTCCGGTGCGATGATCTTGTTTAGTATGCTTCGAATCTCAGTTTCGAACAACTTCCCTTCCTTCTTGATGTCAAGTGAAGGGCGGCTTACTCCAAATAGTGGGGACTGGGCTGAAGATTCACCCAAAAATGATAACTCGTTATCGGAGAACTGTAAATTCTCAGTGACTTGTTTCGAAATGTCACCGGAGGATATCGACTGTTTACCAAAGCAAAGTATTCTGTCGTCTTTACTGCTGTCTTTGACTAAGGCGTTCCTATTCATCAACAAATTTGAATCTTTACTCAATGTTGTCAAATTAACTTCGAGCTGCGTTTTAGTGGATTTTGGAGTTACTATATTTTCGACAGACTGTGCCGAAATAGTACCAGAATTTGCCAGAAATGCAGTATGTTCTACCGGAATCTGACCGGAATTACTAAAAACGTTCTTTGCTGTCTTATCCACTGGTTTGGGACTTCCCGCGCTTCTGCCTCTTGGAGGCATCCTTAGCAGGTTAGATACCCACGTTTGTCTATCCTTAGGATACGTTTCGCCGGATCGAGTAACCGGCATATACTACGCGTACTATTCTTCCCTTTGATCGTTCAAAAAATTTTGGGATCTTAACTTATGAGTAATCAACGAACATTTTCGATGCAACTTTTCTATAGGTAATCGACAATCTTAAGGCCTCTTTCCTACAGATAGTACTTTCGTCAGGTAACTGACAATCTTGATGCCACCTTCCCACAGACGGCGCCAATGTTAACTAGTAGAGTTAAAATGCTCAAATGTTAAATGCCTGGTTCTACTATCAGAATGGCGTTTAACCAGTCTCAGTGGGTTCTTGGGAGTGGTAGGGGTCTGTTAGATAGAGGCCCTATACTTACTTCCCAAATCTTAGCCACGTCAGAGACACATAATGTCACGTCTTAGCTCAATTACTCAGGTACCGCACACACTCAGGCATTCTACTGTTACACACTACCTTGTGGTGCCGCTCAGAACAATAGAATACTTCAACTTTACTGAATATATGTATATACTCATAATCCACAGTATTGCGACAATCCAAACACGATTCAATCTCAATACACTATACCGCTGCACAGATTTATTCACCAAATTTCATACATGACAACTCGACACATTACTAGCAATTCCAGGCCTGTAGCCTTTCACCAAATACTCTGCACTTGACACTGAACAGCATGAACGAACAAATCACATCAGTAGCAAAGAACGAACCACAGCGAATCATTTACTCCGATCGTATACAGTAACAACGCAAGACGGGCACACAGATGAATCACCAAGTTAACGTGACTACGAACACGCACATCAAGCGCGGATGGATACAAAACGCAAGATCCTGCTCAGATATTGGACACAGAAATAATTACGCAGATAACTACTCAAATGCTGGAGAAACAACAGTAACACAGTAATAACTACTCAGATATCAAAAGAACAACAACACAATGAAATCGGACACACCCAGACGAACAGTCTGGTGATTTTGAAAATCACGCTCGCGCTCTCTTCGCGTATCTTTTCATTGCTTTAAATAGGAATTTTACAATTGAAGCGTAACCGCTTTTCGCGTGTGTGATTACACGTTTTCGTTTTACATTTGCCAATCGGGCGGCCAACTAACATTAGCTTGTTACTAATTAGCTATTACTAATTAGCTTGTTACTAATTAGCTTGTTACTAACTAACTTGTTACTCATTACCTTGTTACTAATTAGCTATTACTAATTAGCTTGTTACTAATTAGCTTGTTAGTAACTAGCTTGTTACTCATTAGCTTGTTACTAATTAGCTATTACTAATTATCTTGTTAGTAATTAGCTATTACTAAGTAGGTGGTTCTTGGTTAGCTATTTGTAATTAGCTTTTACTAATTATCTTGTTACTAATTAGCTTGTTACTCATTAGCTTGTTACTAATTAGCTTGTTAGTAATTAGCTATTACTAAGTAGTTGGTTCTCGATTAGCTATTTGTAATTAGCTATTACTAACTAGCTTTTATTAATTAGCTATTACTAAATAGCTTGTTATTAATTAACTTGTAAGTAATTAGCTATTACTAAGTAGTTGGTTATTGGTTAGTTGTTTGTGATTAGCTATTACTAATTAGCTTGTTACTAATTAGCTATTAGTAAGCAGTTGGTTCTTGGTTAGCTATTTGTTTTTAGATATTGCCAATTAGCTCATTACTAATTAGCTATTACTAAGTAGCTTGTTACTAATTAGCTATTACTAAGTAGCTAGTTCTTGGATAGTCATTTGTAATTAGCTATTACTAATTAGCTTGCTACTAATAACCTATTATTAAGTAGCTAGTTCTTAGTTAGTTCTCAATAATTAGCGACTACTATTTAGCTCGTTAACAATTAGTTATTATTAAGTAGCTAGTCATTGGTTAATTGTTTGTAATTAATTATTACTAATAATCTATTACTAATTAGCTTGTTACTAATTAGCTATTACTAAGTAGCTAGTTCTTAGTTAGTCGTTAGTAATTATCTACTACTTATTAGCTTGTTAGTAATTAAACATTACTAAGCAGCTAGTTCTTCGTTAGTTGTTTGTAATTAGCTATTACTAATTAGCTTCTACTAATTAGCTATTACTAAGTAGCTGGTTCTTAGTTAGTTGTTTGTAATCAGCTATTACTAATTAGCTTGTTACTAGTTACCACTTTACTAAGTAGTTGGTTCTTAGTTGTTAGTAATTAGCTATTACTATTTAGCTTGTTAAGAGTTTATTATTATTATTAAGTAACTACTTTTTAGTTAGTTGTTGGTAATTAGTTATTACTAATTATCTTGTTACCAATTAGCTATTACTAAGTAGTTGGTTCTTGGATGGTTATTAGTAATTAACTATTAGTAATTGGCTATTACTTAAGAGGCAGTTTCTTGGTTAGTTGTTTGTAATAAGCTATTTCTAAATAGCTTGTTACTAGTTAGCTATTACTATTAGCTTGTTACTAGTTAGCTATTACTATTAGATTGTTACTATAAGTTACTTGTTATTGGTTCTTGTATAATTAGCTAAAAACGTGAACTCATGATTGAAAATAGAATTACCTGAGATACATCAAGAAGGTGAATAGGATGCTCCAAATATTGATATCTCCCAAGTGGCTTCCTGCTTATATCCTTCTTATTTGGTGAGACCCTACTCTCTGTTGTCCAAAATGTGATAATCAGATGCTTGAACTCTTGTGTGATACATGTGGTACGTGTTGCCCTACCGATTGCCTTCAAAAAACTATGATAAGACTCAACTGTACTTAACCGTCCAATCATATCATAGACGACTTTCCTGCTTACTCCCAATACCCTAGAAAGTCTTGAAATATTTATTTGATTTGTTGATGAATATGCATCACTATTTAGAGCCATCATCAATGTTGATCTCTTCAACACAAGGTCATTAGAATTCTTTTTCATACTTTGCAGTGTATTCCGAAGATTGATGAAAAGGGCACATGTTACATGATCTTTGTTATTGTTTATCGCATCAAACCGTTTCCCAATACATGGACTCTGAAACATCCTATTTAGTGCCTCGATTTTATCTTCACAACATAAGTGTCTAGTTTGATTTTTAAAATACTTGATGATCTTATCCACAATGCCATCAAAGTTTCTTGAACTCTAATTACCATTACCCTCCACATTAGTGCCCTACCTTGATGTTATTGTGTCTCTATATTTGTGTTTCTTTTCCTTCCCATAACATCTTAATGCTTACTGATCACTATCCACTACTGGTATTGTATTAACTTCCATCAGTTCACTTGTCTGAGATTGCCCTGCATCAACACACTACAAATGATGAAGAAAACATTAATTCAATAACATCTACCACTCATCAAACCACTTTATTATATTGACTTTACATTGAGTATACTCATCTGATATCATTATGTGCTCCATCACTTACATATGTAGACTTGTTATACCACTTTTAAACCTACAACAATCATCCAAAACCTTAGATGTTAGATACAATGAATGAACAATATGAAACTAAATGGACATTGTTAGGCATACTTTTAAACATGCAACAATCAACCACAATCTGAGATGTTACTCATATGCAACTTCCTTTTTTTTAGAGAACAGGGAAAAAGTAGATTAATGAGGGAATTGTACAAAATGTGCAGGGGCCAAGAGCCCACACATCACCATAAAATCAATGCCATCAGTCTTTACAATGAGAAGTTGCACCATCTCAGCAGACCCAATGTTGGCTTAAGTCAAGGTTTAGCTCTCTCAACCATTGCCGATGTAATTGGAAACACTATTGCACAAACAAGGTTTCATGCTTCTTATCATCAAATATGAAGAAGTGGATTACCTTTTTAGGAATGATCTCCAAACCAAAATATGTGATATGCACAAAAATAGTTATCTGTACAAACTCAGGATGCAGCACGTAGAAAAAATACGTATAGTGATGGAGTCCCTCTCACTGTTCCCACTCAACATGCAGCACATAGTAAAACTCACAGCTGAGAAGAGGTATTGCGACGTACTCTCCAACATGCAACATGTAGAAAAATAGTTATCAATATTCCCCACTCAGGATGCAACATGCAAAAAAAATGCCTATAGTGATGGAGTCCCTCTCACTGTTCCCCACTCAACATGTAGCACGCAAAAAAACTCCAAGGCGTGATGAGGTACTGCAGCATACCCTCCAACATGCAGCACATAGAAAAACCCACGTCATGAATGCTCCACGCAGGGAGTTGGAAAAGCATTCCTACTCTGCAACCCATAGAAATCGCATCAAGCTTTGTAATGTCTTTTCTGTCCCAAGGATACATGCTGGTGGTGGCTTCCAAAGTCTGTTTATAGCTCTTAACAGAGTCGATTTTCCACTTCAACTTGGGCTAATAATATCCAATACAAAGCTTATAGGTCAACCCTATTTTTGGCAGCGTGAAATTTAGGGAACCTGAAGTGCTATGAGCAGAAGCAAATGCTAGAAACGATTCTTTAGAGTTGATTAAAGCCTCCAATTTTGTGTTGTGCACGTATGCCTTCCATTGCCCATCAAGGCAATCATTGAAAGATTCAATCATGACTCGTTACAATAGCAGAGGATCAACAAAACAGCAGCCAAGAAAACTTCTACCTTGCATGCTTCATAACGAATGTATGGCTGCCAAAGACAACAATTAGCTACACAGAAAAACTCCCATGTGAGATGAGGTACTGCGGGAGACTCTCGAACCTGCAACAAGCAAAAAAACCCACATCATGAATGCTCCACGCTCCATCATGCGTATTGCCGCCTACTCTCGCCCCACCACCTCGCTTTTACCCCTCTTTCAATAACCATTGCACAATGTTGAGCTAAGAAGGATCAGGTTTTTCCAACTAATTAACTATGCCCTGGACATCACTTTTTTGTAAACATTAACATGCTTTCACCTGACCACCAAAATCCTTCCCCAAAGCCAACGGCTTACCGATTGGAGATACGATGTCCCACACGAAGTTATATATGAAGTACAACAGATTAGTGAGCTCCACCTAGAGCGGGTAGAGGAGAGATTTTGATTTATCTGCAATAAAATTGGGGGACCATTTAAACAGGCATAGGGTCGCCCACCCAAGTTTCAAAGTTGCGACACTGAGGGCTTGGAATGCCATATCTTCATTCTCAAAGACTAGCAACATATGACTAGCCGGTAGGAACTGACACTTGCAAACAATCAACCCACAAGGGAACCATTCTTTTCAAAGACACTAGCACATGGTTTCGAGCGGAGGCCTAGGGCCAAACACTTGTCCAACAAGACATACTTTCTTGAGCTCTTCTTGTTTTGATAGAATTTTTAGTCTACTAAGAGAGACCAAGGGAGGCTCAACACCCTCACAGGTCCAATGAGCGACACAAGACCCCCCCTCCAAAATAGGGGCCAGGTTACCAATCATCCCCTCGGTCGGGGTCAGGTTTCTTATCACAAGGGAGAGGGCCACCAATGCCATGATAGGGGGCCCCGAATCGCACTCCAAAGAGAACTTCCACTATCCAAGAGAAAACCTTTTAATCTAACACAATGGATTAAAACCGAAAGTGGGCGGTGAAAACCAAGCATGTTAGCTAATGAGCAAATGCTCGAGCGTGTCTGTGGTGTGAGAGGCCAACCTGTCTGTCGCTCCTATTCGTCTGTTGCATGATAGACATGGAGGTACGATCGTTTTTTGCTGATGGCTATTCACTGCAACAATGGAACTCTCCTTGATTCAATGCTGCTCTACTCTGACGATTCACTGCTACAATGTTACTCTTTGATGACTTCAATGATGTCACCGCTCTGATGCAACAACATCACTTCCGTTAACAGACATCTCTCTTGAATTGTTTTGCAAAGGGAGCTTTTAATTATAAACAAGAAAAAAAATTACAAGAGAGTTACAAAAAAGGTTTAATACTTTTTCATCCCCTTGAGAGGGGACCCATTTGTTTATCAACTAGTTGTTTTTTAAATCATGAATCCTTCTATCTAAATGACCTTTTTTAAATCATGAATCCTTCTATCTAAATGACCTAAGGGTTGAAGGCGATTTCTTACAATCATGAATCCTTCTATCTAAATGACCACACTAAATTTTGGATCCACACTAACATGGTTGCACACACTAACAGTGCTTGCACAATAAGAAAAAAAGATTTAAACATATTATTTTTTTTGAAGTTATGCCAGAACTACATTTCATATCTATCTGTGCATTGTAATTTTGAAGATAATTCACCATCTTTGAGCTGAACGAAGTTGCACCATGTTTGGTTCTTTACCATCTTTGAAGTGGAAATTTCTGCATCTGCATCAAACGTTACATAGTATTATGGCACTTCAATTATTTCAGAAAGATGAGACATGTCTTCTTTCGATTGATAATACTTCATTTGCAGATGCATAGCTTTTGGCATTGAAACAGAAAATATATCGACACACTGCACACAACAGCAAGTCAAAATAGAGCCAACCAAGAGACCCAAATATCCAATCACAATATATTACACAATAAAATACTGGAGAGTGGAAATTTAAAACTTTCTTATTGATACTAATTGCAAAGATGATGTCATTTACTTTCACAAAAAATCTTTGATAGTGGGGTAGAAGAGTATAGATGGGGAATACAAGACACATGTAAGCCATAAATAGACCACCAATGGTTTAATATTGGAGTCATATAAGATTCCTATCAACCATAAAATGCACAATTGGTTTTTCTAAAGGAAGTTTGTTGGAAGGATTACTCTCTCAAAAATGCCTGAATTAATTAAAGGTGCAAGTGAAGGGTGTAGTACTAGGGGAATCTCTTGTATTTTGCAAAGTAGGGATAAGCTGCCCAGCACGGCTGGGATTATAGAGCTTGAAAGCACACTAAGGTAGAGCTTGGGAAGGGACGGTCCAAAAGCCTAACGAAGAGACTAGTTTGATTGGCCCGAAGGCCAAAAATGAGTTTGAGAGGCTCGAAGGCCAAATACATGAAGGGGATGACAGATTTACTGACTTTGTTTGTATTTGTTTCCAAATCTATCATATTTATTAAACTGAGACTGTGCGGAAAGCAATGTTACCATAAAATGTAGACATTAAGATCATATACTAAGATGTATGTATGCATGCATTCGTGTGTGTATTTATGTATGTCTGTTTACATTTGAACCATTGAGCATCATATTTGTATGATCATTTAACCATTTAGGGTCCCTTGATGGTTGATTTTACCATATGGTCACCATGCTCGTACATAAGAATGTTCGTTTCTCTTTAATGCATTATGTGCTCATCGAAGAGGAAAATTATCAGTATATATTATCTAATTTATGATTTTGTTTTAGAAAATTTTTTATTTTTATTTTTTTGGTTTACTTGTAATACTAGTATTTTAATTTTAATTTTTATTTTTATTTTCTGGTTTATTTTTAACTTTTTTGGCTTTTTGGACGTGCCAACTCTTTGACATACATATGATTTAAAATAACAAGATTTATTTAGAGTGTCGAATCCGCATGAGAAAAGCTCAGATTTATATATATATACACACACACACACACACACACATATATATATATATATATATATATATATATATATATATATATATATATATATATATATATATATATATATATATATATATATATATATACACTTACATTCTTTCAATGGACATTGATTTTCAAGGAATATGGATGTGCTTCCATCACATATCGTTATGCCCTTTTTTTGTTTTATAATTATGTAATGTTTATGCTGTCATAAATTATGTCACATGTGAAAATGAAGGCACAAAAAAAGAAAGAAGAAAAGATTGAGCTTAACTTGGTACGGATCACAAGGTGAGTATTGAGAAGTCATCCATCGAAGTGGCCATTCAAAGAACAGATTTTACCAAAAAAGAGAGGAAGAGATTCATGTTGTTTCTTCCTTTGCACTCTTTGTACTAAAAGTCAACCATTTTTAGGATCATAGTGAATTAAGACTAATCTTATCTCCACAAGTACAACCTTCGAGTCCACGTCCCATAGCTCAAGTGGTTTGGCTTTGGTCTTTTGAGGTGGAGGTCTAGATTTTAATCCTTAGGTTGGACATGTAAGGCTCTAGAAAAGTTTCCCTACTTTTTGGGATATGGAGGGTCCTATGGGTACTATTTCCATTCACTTGTATAGTTGTAATTTCAAAGTTAAAGCCTGAGGGATTAGGCACCTATCGAGCCTCCATTTAAGAAAAGTACAATCTTGGAAACTTCATTGAATTTATACATCTGAACTTCTTTAGCAGGTAAAACAACGGAGGAAGGACATTGAAATGTATAATAGGTGCTACCATATTAGAAAAGACTTATCAACATTAGAAATTATTACATATATGGTATGAAAAAAGAGACATCTCTCTTGATTTCTTTTGCAGAGGGAGATTTTAATTATAAACAAGAAAAAAAATGCAAAGAGAGTTACAAAAAAGGTTTAAGACTTTTTCATCCCCTTGATCGGGGACCCATTTGTTTATCAACTCGTTGTTTTTTAGAATGAACACCCTGTGGTGCCTGGAGGGGGTGAAAGAGATTTCTTACAATCATGAATCCTTCTACCTAGACGAACTAAGGATTCCTCAATCAACCACTCCAACCACTCTGTCGAAGGCTTGCCCAAGCTGACCGCCTTTACTAATGAATTATTGTAAAAAAAAGACATATTTAAGCTTCACTATGGTTAAGCCTAAAACTCTGATTCAAGAAGTCAACCCACCCCCTTCTCGCATATTTCCACATCGGGAACAAAAAAGTCCTAACATGCTATGTGGAAATCTACTACTTCTTTGTGGAAATACAAAGACATGTTTAACTCAGAAATTTCGTAGTCTACTACTCTTCATGCTATTTTGTTTCATTTCCATGCATGCAAAAGTACTTCTCCTTTTTCTTGTACAAACAGGTTTGCCTTGAATGTCATGGGATAGAGTGCCCGGGTTCAAGTCTCAATCAATGGAGATTTCAAATTTCATGTACTCTCAAAAAGAAAGTACCACTTTTTGCATTGGGGATTCATTTAGGACACCATTTTGGTGGATAAGATGTGGCAAACTAGTAAATGATTTAGACGAGAGAGATGGAATATGGCAATTTACAAATTTCTGAAAGACCTCCTTTATGAGAAGTGGAGAATGACATGCCTGGGACTCACCTCCCAACCTATTTATAGCCCTTGCCTAGTCACCATCTAGAGTTCTCTCTAAGGTCCCTCTACTCATCTGGCCATCATGAGTAGGTACCTCGTATGAACTATCTGGCTTTTGGCCTTGGCTATCCCCCGAGCAAGGAACTTCTCGTTCATCCAAGGATGTACATCTCTCGAATATAACACTCTCTCCCCCTTCTAAAGATCATTGTCCTCAATGATATAGAAGGAGCTATAAACTTGGGAATCAGAATCTATGATTCCAAATAATAAGACTAGAGTGTACTAGATGTGTGAAATATTAGATGCTCAAAAAGCAGACAAATACTCTCTGTGCTTCCTATCTAGCATTTCCACCAATAAATAGTAGTTCTTGCCTTGGGCATACTATAGGAATCCCTCTAAGGCCCAATGCATCCATATGTGTGCAACGTAAGTACTTGGAATATCCTCATACTGCCTATGCCTAGACCTTGACCACTGACTTGTGATGGCTTGTCACATGTAGAGACCTCGGGAGCTTGCCCTTCTCTCCCTGAAATACCCAGTGATAGCTTATCATATGGTATAATCATGCAAAATCACTTACTCGACTAGAGTAAGGAAAAAAAAATACTATGCCCATCCAAAACAATATGAATATGTTCCAAATGTCTGTGTAAAAATACTAAAGATAAATGGAAATCTTTTCCAAATAATGCTTAATCTCTAAGCTCGAGTAGATCTACTTGATTTACTCACTGTAATGGAAATGAAACTCAAGAAAGTCTCATCATGATCCAAACTGTGAATCTAACATGACAATTTGTCGAAGATGTAGACTATGGACCAAGATGTCAATCTATCAATGATCCAAACTATGGACCAAGATTTCAATCTGTCTTATATAATAATCCAAACTATGGATCAAAATATCTTCCATAAAGAAAATAATAAATCCCAATCCATTCTCTGGAATTAAGTCCATCATGCCAAATGAAGACGTGCTAAGAAAGTATAGTAACTAGTGGAACTACGACCGCTTTCTCAATAATAACATGCAAGATGTTCCACGTGGATGAAACTTGCTTTATCTCTAACTACCATCTCATCATTACTTTGATCAAATCATTCCTAACTAGGAACGAGGTGTATCTAGTAAACTACTATAATACTCCGGCACCCCCATATATAATGAGGACCATAATATGAGTCCACTAAATACCAGGATCAATGGTAAGTAGATGTGTGCACACTCATAGCCCACTAGGCTAAGCATCTATCTCACCTCATGCACACTATGTATGAACCATGGCCTATCCTCATGCATATCAAACAAAGTAGTACATACTCTATGAATTTCTTCTCAATGGAATTGCCTATTCATAGTTCTTATGTGCAAACCTTGCTTTTCCGCTTTTAGGCTACTTGCCTGCGGACTTGCCTTGTTTGCAATCACATACAGAGTGACTATCTCAACTGCCCCTCTACTGTCTAATAATAAGAACATCATATGAATGAACTCCAAATCATATCAAAAATACAATCTCAAAGACTTCTCTCCCATACCATCCATCCTACACCTAGGTAGAATACAAAGTTTGATGTCCCATACCACCAAACTATATACCCCACATAGATGTGCGTACGAGAGTAAAGTCAAACACTTCTCTCCAAAACAATAAGAATAAGTCGGTGAGTACTCACAGCCATAAATAATTTAATAAAATCATGAAGTGTTCCTGAAGTGTTTCCTTCCCTCGATGGAAAGAACAGAGTCATTCCTATGACTATCACTCATATATATCTCTAACATCAAACTCATCTTGAGTTGAGAAATGAGAAACTATATAATAAATCAACTCAACTAGAGTTGTGATGGATGCTGCTTGCATCAGATATCAACTCATGTGACTTGAATCAAATATTGGCTCACAATGAATTGGAATTTATACAGCTTGTATGAATCCAATTATATGAAATGAGAACAACTAGCAAAGTTCTCATGTTCTTGCTCTCATGGCACTATATATATTCTTCAAAATTTTGATAGAGTCTCCTCTATCCTATTGAGAATTGTCACAAAAAACCCATGATCAATCAATAAGTTTCTAGGGCATAGCTAGCCCATGGTGATCACACCATCTCAAAAAAAGTATCATAAAAACCTGTGGAAAATATTTTCCTTTCCGCAACATCTCCTGCATAAACAATTTCCAATAGTAGCATATTAAAGCTTAATTTTAACTATTTTTTACTCACGAAAAATCTTTGAAATTTTCCAAACTTTTGTAGACTTTTGTAAGCTTTCATTAGGCACAAAAATCACTTGATTTTGATATTTTCTCACAGTTCTATAACCTTTTTACTCAAAGGGTCGAACACTTGACGACCAACTCTGAAAATCTATAGGGTCATCTTCTTGAAGCCCTTAGACTCGAAGGGTCGAACACTTGACGACCAACTCTGAAAATCTATAGGGTCATCTTCTTGAAGCCCTTAGACTGATCAAACAAACTCCAAATTTCATTTTCTTTGTGCCCAAATCTAGATGACCTTATCTAGTTTTGTCTCACAAAATTTAATATCAAAATTAAATCAATTACTTATTCAAATCTATCATTCTATCTCTACTACATATTCACCTAGGTGCACTTAAAACCAATGCTGCTACACTTTTAAAATATCTTCTAACTTTGAAGATAAATTCCAAAATCTTTGAGTTTTGGATATATCATAGTGTCTATACTGAAGTAGCGCCTCCAAGAAAAAGTTTTGAAATTGAATCTTCCAATAGGAAATAATCAATTATTCATGAGCCACATATATGAATCTTTTGGCAAATCCTCGCAAGCAATTGTTCTCAGAAGAATAGGCCATTTGACCTACCAAATGATGTCCAATATCTTTCACATTTTCAAACCACATAGGCACTACTACCTACATTCATTGATATAACTTTCATAGCATTTGGACATTTGAGGCTTTCACAATGCCCAAATTACTAAGCCTCTATACCTGCAATATTTTAAAACTTTGCACAAGCTAACTTTTACTCTTTTCTATATATCTACTAAATGGAGAATCATTTAATTTTAAAATTTACACACCATCTGCAGGTGTTTAGCTAAGGTTAGAAACAAATATAATCAATTTTTAGTAAATGAGCTAAGAGAACCAATGAGCTCTAGGTGACATGGTCTCTAGTCATTTCATAAATTCCAGAGGCTACACTTTCCTGTGCTGAACTCTTTTGACCTATCAAATGGTCTTAAAAAATAATGAAACGTGGTATGCATAAAGTGCATCTATCAAATCGTTCATGTCCAACAAAAAGCATTCAATTTGGATCTCCCAAGGAAGAGAAATGTGTTGGAGATAGACCTCTACAGAAGCACGTGAATAGCACAAGGAAGGAGAAGAAGCTTGGAGCACAACACACAATACTGAATGTATTACTAGAGAATGTACAAAGATCAGTAGCCCATTAGGGCAATAGGCGTATATACAAGCCGGGGGAAAAAACCTCCTAAAGAGGGAAAAAAGTGCCCCGGCGGTCCTAGAGTGTTCACACACATCACTACCTAAATATATCAACAAATCCCCCCTAGGAGTGATGCGGTGAACAAGTACCTGGCACTCATGTACAAGGAAGTGCCAAACTATGTGGAAATCGCTCCACAAAAGGAAGTAAGCCCAAAGCTTTGTGGAAAGCTTCAAAATTCTCCCTAGGCAAAGCCTTCGTGAAAAGGTCTGCAATGTTCTCCTGCGTGGGCACATATGCCAAGCTGATCTCCCCAGCAGAGAACCTCTCCCTGACATAATGATAATGCACCTTAGTGTGCTTAGTGCGAGCATTGAACACAGGGTTCCTCGCAACTGCCAATGCGCTCTGACTGTTAGTGAAGATGGTGGTGGCAGAAGACTGACCAACACCCAAATCAGCCATAAGGCATCTGAGCCACACACACTCATCAGTCGCTGTGAAAGTTGCCCTATATTCAGCCTCACAACTGGAAGTGGCCATAGTAGGCTGCTTCTTGCTCAACCAAGATATACATGAGCTACCAAGCATGATGCAAAAGCCACTAGTGGACACACGAGTGTCATAGCAACCAGCCCAATCAAAGTAAGAAAAAGCATGAAAAAGTACCCGAGTACCACTCAAATAGTGAAAGATATGCTTAACTGCCTACCAATGCTTGACTCCTGGGCATGCATAAATGTGCTCATCTGTGAGACAGCAAACTGAATATCGGGCCGAATAATGCATAAGTAAATCAAGCATCCAACAGCCTGCTGATAGAGAACAACATCAAATGCATCTCCAACATCATGAAGACTCAATCGTAAACCTGTCTCCATAGGAGTGGCAATTGGCTTACAGTCTTCAAGGCCAAAACGCTGCAATAATGTGTCAATATATTCTGTTTGACAGAAAGCCATTCCACCATCAACGTGCATAAACTGAATGCCCAAATAATGATGCAAATGCCCCAAATTAGACATCTCAAATGAGGCATGCAAATCAGCCTTAAAATCAGCAATATGACTCTCATGAGGACTAGTGAGCAGCGTGTCATCAACATAAACCACAATGTCAGAAGTACATCATTAGCACACTTAACATATAAGGTGCTTTCAGTTGGACTGTTATGAAAACCATGTGCAATCAGATAGGCATATATCTTTTCATACCAAGCACATGGTGCTTGCTTTAAACCATATAATGCCTTCTTTAACCTGCACACCTAGTTTTCATGCCCTTTTTGCACAAAGCCACGAGGCTGAAAAACATACACTTCTTCATGCAAGTCACCATTCCGAAATGCTCTTTTAATGTCCAACTGATGTACATTCCAACCATGATGAGTTGCAAGTGCACAGATGCTCTGAACAGTAGTCATACGGCATGTAGGTGCAAAGGTCTCATAAAAATCAATGCCTCTTTCCTATGCATAACCTTTGCACCAAGCCTAGCCTTATACCTATCAACTGTACCATCTCGCTTATGCTTCAGCTTGTATACCCACTTAGTGCCAATGGCATTCTTGGCTGGAGGCAAGTCACATAAAGACCAAGTACCATTCTTCATTATAGCATCATATTTAGATTGCATAGCAGCCATCCAATTTTTTGAATTTTGTGCTTCATCAAACAAAAGAGGCTCATTCTCATCACAGAGACTAGATGCAGCCATAGCATAGCAATCTGATGCAAAAGAGGCACTATGAGAGCCTAAACGAGTATGATATGATAGAGGTGCCTCTAATTTGCTGTCACGCAAGGTCTACACTAGCCATTTTGGCATAGTTCTTGCCTGCTCAATATCAGCTCTCTCATCAATAAGTGCATCATGTAGATCTGCATCAGAAGGAATGATCTACATCATCACATAAAACCTGCAAAGACTGAGAAGTTGCCTCATTGGGACCAGCACTAGATTGTCCACCTCTGCAAAGAGGCAGCAAAGTATCATACATGTCTTTGGAGCTAACAGATGTCTCCTTAGTACATGAAAGCAATGGCTGAATAGCATCTTCCACAAAAACAACATCACGGCTAACCAGAATGTGTTTAGTCTATGGATATTACAGATGATAACCTTTACTTTTAGAACTGTACCCAACAAAAATACATTTTACTGCTTTATGATCCAATTTTCTGCGATGTTGTTGGCACTAATGCATATGCCAAACAACCAAAAACACGCAGATGAGCAACAGATGGCTTGCGACCATGCCAAGCCTCATATGGAGTGATAGATTGCAGTGCCTTAGTGGGACATCTACTCAGTACATATGTTGCACACATGACAGCCTCAAGCCAGAAACTATGTGGTAAAGCCTGACTCTTGACCATACACCTCGCCATCTCCATGAGTGACCTGTTCTTTCATTCAGCAACTCCATTCTGTTGAGGTGTATACGGCACTGTACACTGGTGTTTTATCCCACGTTCAGCCAGAAATGCATTAAAATCAGAAGACATATATTACCCCCCAACGGAGGGTGCTGACTTTACATGCTGACAGATTTTCAACCAAAAGTAAAAATTGTTTGAAGCACATGAACACTTCGAACTTTGCCTTCAATGGATATACCCATGCATGCCTGGAAAAATCATCGATGAAAGTCACGAAGTAAAGATAGTTCCCAAAAGAAGATGTATGCATAGGACCACAGACATCACTATGTACAAGCTGCAATTTCTGAGTAGCCCGAACTGAACCATCTTTTGGAAAGCACCAACGCTGCATTTTGCCCAAAATACAGCCTTCAAAAACATGTTTTTCAGGTGCCTCAAGTTTGGGCAAAGAGGACACCATTTCAGATTTCTGTAGGCGTAGCAAACTAGCAAAATTCAGATGAACAAAGTGTGCATGCTAAAGCTTTGCATCTGACATAGCTTGAGAATCATTTACTGCACATGCCAAATCATTTATAGATCTTTCATAGTCTATGAGCTATAGCCCACGACATAAAATGCCAGAAGCAATAATCACGTCGCCATTTGATAGATCATGAACTATACACATGTCATCAACTAATTTCACAACCAAGCCAATCTTGGCTAATGCAGAAACTGATAACAGGTTCTTCCTGATCCCTGGCACAAATAAAGCATCTGACAAAGTGAAAGAACTACCATCTGCAGTAGTCAAAATGATCTTACCAACTCCCATAACAAGATAAGAGGAGTTGTTGGTGCATGTAACAATATTCCCTATAGGGACAAGCTCAAGTGAAGAGAAGAAATTGTGCTGCGAGGTAATATATTTGGTCGCCCCATTGTCAAAATACCAAACATCTGAGTCTACTACAGGCATGCACTGCTCATGAGAAGATGGGTGAAAACTGCAAACAGTAGTAAACACCCATTCTTCTTCTTGCACAAGATTAGCAGACTCTGTTTTTGGTGTAGAGGCCTCTGCAACAACCATTCCAGCCTCTTTCTTCTTTGCCTCTTTAGCAGCGAGTTTTGTACAGTTCTTTATGATATGATCATTCCCTTTACAATACTTGCAAAACAGTTTCTACTTTTCTGATTCTTTATCATCTTTATCTTGGTTCTTCAAATGTGCAGAATTAGTAGATTTTTGCTTACTAGTTGAACAGCTCCATTTTCCTTTGCCCTTCGGACTAGCCAGGAAAGCTTGATCTACAACTCGCATAATGGACTTGTTCTGCTTGGACTGATCTTCCTGCAATAGAACAGAGACTAACTCCTCAAATGATAAGGCATTTGGATTGCCTTTCATCATCAACCGAAGAGTGGAAGCAAAACTCTAATATGAATCAGGAAGATCATTCAGAACGGTCTGCACAAGTGAGCTATCTAGTATAATCTCATCAGCAGAAATCAACTGTTCCTTCAAGTCTTTGATCTTCGTTAGGAAACTCTCCATAGAATCATCTTCATTCATGTGCTCACTCTCCAATTGCTTTTGAAGGTAAGCAACACGAGCCTCATTCCTAGCTTAGTACAATGTGGTAAGTGTATCCCAAGCGTCCTTAGCTATTCTGCAAGAGCGAATGTGAGGAATAATGGCATGTTTGACAAACAAAGCTATCAATGCATATGTCTAGGCATCTCTGCCATCCCAGCGAATCTGCTCTGCAGTAGGTGCAGTAGAAACTGCAACACGAACACGAATATGTAGAATATCATCATCTTTGATACCTTCTGCATCAGCTTCAGTACCTGCAGTTGTAACAGTTGCAGGTGTGATAGGACATTTTTTGACACCCTGCACAATGTTCCATGGTCCTTTTGCAACCAACACATGTCGCATCATATAAGCCCATAATGGGTAGTTGGTACCATCCAACTTATTCTCAACAGCCAACATACGGACTACATCATTGCATTTAGCCATGGCCGGTGACTAAAATACCTTGATGCAGAAAATTCGTTGTATCTCAAAAAGTTGAACAGAACTGCCTAGACAAATTCTGCTAGACCTGTAGCAGACTTCGAGATGCTTATACTGGTGAACAAAAACTGGTATATACCTTTGGCACAAAAAGATGAAATAGCCTGCACAAGCGCTGTGATAGTGCGTTCGAAGGCCGAAACGAGCTCAGATCACGATTTCGATACCACAGAGCAAAGCGGTTTTGATTTCAGAAACACGTTGAGTATGCTCACCAAAATTTGTGCGATTCTGAGACTACAACCGAAGGAGTGTCGACAGTGCCCTAGATGAAGTGATGACCTGCTTTGATACCAATTGTTGGAGATAGACGTCTACGGAAGCACACAAACAGCACAAGGAAGGAGGAGAAGCTTGGAGCATAACATACAATACTCAATGTATTACTAGAGAATGTACAAAAATTAGTAGCCCATTAGGGAAATAGGCGTACATACAAGTCGGGGGAAAAACCTCCTAAAGAGGGAAAAAAGTACCCCGGCGGTCCTAGAGTGTTCACATCACTACCTAAATATATCAACAAAATGCCCTTTCTAACAGGCCTATGTCTCTTGTTTCATGCCTCTATCCCTACTAGGAACACTTCTAGTACAGAGGTCATTTCAACTTTTTAAAAGTATTCAAATTACTTTAAAATTGGTCAGCTTAAAGGTAAGGCTATGATCTACTTGCCATCCAAATTTCAATAAATTTGGGCATTCCCTCAAAGAGTAACATCCACATCTCTATGCGGTTGCTACCTCACTAACTATCTGCTCAATTATTTTTTTTAAATCTAAAAAAAAAATGACAAGACATGTTAATCCTTATGATTAGACATAATCAATAATTATCTTGGATGGATTATGAAATGGAGACATATTCATGCAGATAATGATCGTCTAGATCAATGCAATTCAATTAACCATCCAAATAGTTTCGTTGAAGAAAAAACTACTCTTTACATAGTATCCACCTTTAAGTGAAAGTGAATATCTATGGATGTCATTCTATTCATTGTGCTTTCTTGCACATTCATTAACCTCATAAAAGAAAATGATCTACAAGAATTTAATACTTCTATTGATGATCATACCCACAGCACGAACTTGTGCCAACTAGAGGTAAAAGAGAATAAAGAAAAAAAGGTTGCAGATGAAGAGGATACCATTTATCAGAGGTTAGTTTGGTAGATGGGTCGTCCAAAGTTGCACCATGATGTGCTCGAGATCAAAGACTCTCGTGGTTTTTCTTGGTCAAACTTCTAGTTTGGTGTTGAGCTTCAAAAAGCTAGAATGAGAAAGGCTTACATCTCTCAAAATATCAAAGATCACCTAGGGCTTCCACACTCTCCCAAAGCATGGATATTGACATGGGAGATCACTTCCCGAATATCACTTCCTTTTAGGCCTCTGCCAAGGGTATGAAGGCTTCTTGGCTCCATGTAGATCCTTCGGAGTTTGCACTCCCTTGCATCCATCTAGAAACCATTTCATCATGGCCCCAAGCCTTCTAAGCTCACTCAACCCCGATTAAGATTTGTATCAATGCTATCAAACATACCCAGTTAAACCTATGTAGAACACAAAAAGGAGATCTAGATAATTAGGAAAGAAAGATGGGAGAAACTATATAGAAGTCTTATTTGTCTAGAAATCAAGATTAACAAAGGTAAAACCCACCTATAGAGGGTCCTTTTCAAGATCACGAGCAAACTCAGATGCAAACAAGAGACTAAGAGAAAGAAGCTTCAACTATGTTTTGAAGATTGGTGTATGCAAGGCAAATAAACCTTCCAAAAAAATGTGCAACCTATTGAAAAAGAAGTATCTCAAATACTTTCTTCTCAGCATGATAAAAAATAATAGATATGAATGTATTTTGGAGGAGATAACTACTATTTCATTGTGAATCATTTCTCAAAGCTGGTCGGGGTGTCTTCTACAATATTTCCTCACATACATAAATGCATGGACCTTATCTCCAAAGTCAGATCCAAAACAATTCCATTAGACATTGTTTATAGGCTCCATAACCTATTGTCCAACATCAAAATAAAGGATGTCATCGATGCCCTTCGTGAAGGAAAAATCTTGGGCCTTGATTGAATAAGTAATGAGCTCTTCCAAGCCTTTGAAGATGATCTTATGGGTCAATTCTCTTGTCTCGGATGGAAGCTCTCAATTTTGGATCCCATACCACATGTATCAACAAATGTATTATAAAGCTGACTCATAACAAAGAGAACAAGAATATAAGAGAAAGTGTATAGCCCATCTGCATGATCTAGATAAGTTACAAGGTCATTGCCACATCCTTAGAAAACCACATTTCAAACCACCTTCGATTGTGGATCCATGATGACTAGATATATCTCATCAAAGGGATATCTATCCTTGATATTGTCATTCATGTTTGGGAAGGCCTCCAATTTGCTAAAGAATTTTCTCAAAACCTTCTCTTTATTAAGATTGAATTCTATAAATCCTATGACAAAATTGAACGGGATTTCATGCTTCAATCCCTCAAGGACTTGGGCTTTATCAAGATGATATATATTCTTTTGGGGAATGTCTCATCTAGGATAAATATTGATGGATAGATCTCTTCCCCTATCATTCTCAAGCACTCTATCAAAATGGAATTCTCACTAGCCCTCTTGTTGTTTATGATTGATGTGGATGGCCTCAAGTGTTTAATTTAAAACCAAATGCACCTAGCCCATATTAGAGGGATATCTCTACCTTAATACTAGGACCATATCATTTTCATGCTTTTTGTTCATGAGATCGATGTTTTTCTTCAAAACAAGATTGGATGCATGTCCCTCTTCTAGCAATGTATTGGTGTCTTTTAAATTCACCCAAGTCCAAAATAAACCACTCAAGGGTGCTTTTAGGGTTCTCTCACAACCCCCACCATAGTTTTGTAGGGAAGGATTCTACAAGCAACTCTCCACATGTCGAGTTTTGTGCATGTAAGGCATCCCTATGGGATTTGGTGTTTGTTAGAGTTTGAGGTCTATGGAAGCATGCGAACAGCACAAGGAAGAAGAAGAAGAAGAAGCTTGAAGCACAACACACAATACTGAATGTATTACCACTAGAATGTACAAAGATAAGTGACCCATTAGGGCAATAGGCGTATACACAAGCCAAGGGAAAAAACCTTCTAAAGAGGGAAAAAAGTGCCCTGATGGGCCTAGTGTGTTCACACACATCACTAACAAAATATATCAAGAAATCGCCCCCTATGAGTGATGTGGTGAACAAGGAGCTGGCACTCATGTACAAGGAAGTGCCAAGCTATGTGGAATCAATCCACAAAAGCCAAAGCTTTGCAAAAATCTTCAAGCTTCTCCCTAGGCAAAGCCTTCGTAAAAAGGTTTGCAATGTTCTCTTGTGTGGGCACATATGCCAAGCTGATCTCTCCAATAGAGAACCTCTCCCCGACATAATGATAATGCACCTCAATATGCTTAGTGTGAGCATGGAACACAGGGTTCCTTGCAATTGACAATGCGCTCTAATTGTCAATGAAGATAGTGGTGGCAAAAGACTGACCAACACCCAAATCAGCCATAAGACGTCTGAGCCACACACACTCAACAGTCACTGTGAAAAATGCCCTATACTGAGCCTCACAATTGGAAGTGGCCACAGTAGGTTGCATCTTGCTCAACCATGATATACATGAGCTACTAATCATGAAGCAAAAGCCACTAGTGGACACATGAGTGTCATAGCAGCCAACCTAGTTAGAGTAAAAAAAAAGCATGTAAATATGGTGGTAGTGATCCCCCCTTGGGATAAAACAACCCAACTATCCAGGTACCACTCAAGGAGCAAAAGATGCGCTTAACCGCCTACCAATGCTTGACAATGCATAAACCTGCTCATGTATGAGATAGCAAAGTGAATATCGAGCCGAGTAATGCATAAGTAAATCAAGCATCCAACAACTTGTTGGTAGAGAATAGCATCAAATGCATCTCCAGCATAGTGAAGACTCAATCCTAAACCTATCTCCATAGGAGTGGCAATAGGTTTGCAGTCTTCAAGACCAAAACATTGCAATAATTTATCAATATATTTCATTTGACACAAAGCTATTCCACCATCGACTTGCAAAAACCAAATGCCCAAATAATGATGCAAATGCCCCAAATCAGACATCTCAATGAGCTTAACATATAAGGTTCTCTCAATTGGACTATTCTCAAAACCATGTGCAACCAAATAGGCATGTATCTTTTCATACGAAGCAATGTGGTGCTTGCTTTAACCATATAATGCCTTGATCAACCTCCACACTTGGTTTTCATGCCCTTTCTGCAAAAAGCCATGAAGTTGAAAAACATGCACTTCTTCATGCAAGTCACCATTTAGAAATGTAGTTTTAATGACCAACTGATGTACATTCCAACCATGATGAGCTGTCAGTGCACACATGCTATGAACAGTAGTCATTTGGCATGTAGGTGCAAAGGTCTCATCAAAATCAATGCCTCTTTCTTGCACATAACCCTTTGCAACAAGCCTAGCCTTATACCTGTCAACTATTCCATCATGCTTAGGCTTCAACTTGTATACCCACTTAGTGCCAATGTCCTTCTTGCCAGGAGGGAAGTCACATAAAGGCCAAGTACCATTTTTCATGATAGTATCATATTTTAATTGCATAGCAGCCACCCAATTTTCAGAATTTTGAGCTTTATTAAATGAAGCAGGCTCATTCTCATCAAACAGACTAGAGGCAGCCATAGCATAGAAATTTGATGCAAAAGAGGCACTATGATAGCCTAACCAAGTATGATATGCCAAAGGCACATGTAATTTGTTGTCAGGAAAAGTATGCACCAATCATTTTGGCATAGTTTTTACCTCCTCAATATCAGCTTTCTCATCAACACGTGCATCATGTAAATCCGCATCAGAAATGGAATGATCTACATCATCACATGAAACCTGCAAATGCTGAGAAGTTGCCTCATTAGGACCAGCACTAGATTGTCCACTTGTAAAAAAAAGGCAGCAAAGTATCACAGACATGTCTTTGGAGCTAACAGATGTCTCCTTAGTACATGAAAGTACTGGCTGAATAACATCTTCCACAACAAAACATCGCGTCTAACCAGAATGCATTTAGTGTGTGGATGATACAGATGATTGCCTTTGCTTTCAGAACTGTACCCAACAAAAATACATTTCACTACTTTATCATCCAATTTCTTGCATTGTTGTTCAGGCAATAATGCCTATGCCAAACAACCAGAAACATGCAAGTGAGAAATAGATGGCTTGCGACCATGCCAAGGCTCATATGGAGTGATAGACTACAATGCTCTAGTTAAGTACATATGCTGCACACAAAATAGCCTCAAGCCAGAAACTATGTGGTAAAACCTGACTCTTGACCATACACCTTTCCATCTCCATGAGTGACCTATTCTTCCATTCAGCAACTCCATTTTGTTGAGGTATATCTAGCACTGTACATTGATGTTTTATCCCATGTTCATCCAGAAATGCATTAAAGTCAGGAGACATATATCCACCCCCCATCAGAATAGAGGGTGCACATTTTACATGCTGAGAGATTTTCAACCAAAACCAAAATCTGTTTGAAGCACATAAACACTTTAGACTTTGCTTTCAATGGATATACCCATGCATGCCTGGAAAAATCATCAATGAAATTCACGAAGCAAAGATAGTTTCCAAAAGAGAGTGTGTGCAGAGGACCACAGACATGAACAAGCTACAATTTCTGACTATCTTGAATTGAAACATCTTTTGGAAAGGAGGAATGTTGCATTTTGCCCAAAATATAGCCTTCGCAAACATGTTTATCGGGTGCCTCAAGTTTGGGCAAAGAGGACACAATTTCATATTTCTATAGGCGTAGCAAACTAGGAAAACTCAAATGACCAACGCATGCATGCCAAAGCTTTGCATCTGACATAGCCTAAGAATCATGTAGTGCACATGCTAAATCATTCATAGATTTTTTATAGTTTATGAGCTTATACAACCCATGACATAAAATGCTAGAAGCAATTAACTTAGTTTAGTTTCAAGTCTACTAAAGACTGCTCGCCAAAAATGACTTGTAAATCGAGCATCTATATCAGAACCTATGTCTACTGGAAGTCCATAGAGTCTATAAAGTTGATTTACAAATATTTTTGCAAGTTCTGGAGTCGTATAAGTTGTCTTGACTGGAATAAACTGAGAAAGTTTAGTCAATCAATCAACTACAACCCAGATTGAATCAAAGCCTTTCTGAGTGCAGGGTAATCTAGAAATGAAATCCATGGAAATACTTTCCCACTTTCCTTTGGGAATTTCCAAAGGATACATCAATCCTCCAACTTTAAGTCCTTCAAACTTATTGACTTGTCATTGATGGCACATGGATACATAGTTTTGCACATCTCAATGTAAACGAGGCCAATAAAAATGTCGTTTAACTAACTCATAGGTTCAGTTAATACCAGGATGTCCTGCACTTGGAGCATCATGGCATTGGAAAAGTACTTGATTTCGTATGTCCGACATACTTGGGACACAAACCTTACCTCTATAAAGGAAATATTCATCTTGGAGAGAATAGTATTTAAACTTTCTCTCAGCAGTATTTGCTTCATTTTGTTGAGCTTGTTCAGTTGCTTTCCATGCTTGACTGTAGCTTGGATCTTCCTTATAGATTCCTTTCAAAGTTGAAATAAATTTACTTTTAATTTTTACAAAAATTAGGTTGTTCACCATAGGCATTCGAGTTAAGGCATCTGCCACTGCATTGAACTTTCCTTTTTTGTACCTTAGTTTATAATCAAACTCTTGTAACTATTCGGCCCATCTTGCTTTTCTACCTCTCAAATCTGGTTGGTTTGCAAACCACTTAATGCTCTCTTGATCAAAGACTATGGTTAACTTTGATCCATATAGGTAATGGCACCATTTCTTTAGAGCATTCATAATAGCCAACATCTCTCACTCATAGGTAGAGTAGTTTTGTTGAGCAGGACTTAGCTTTCTACTCTCGAAAACTATTGGTCAACCATCTTGGCTTAGTAGTGCCCCTACCACAAATGAACTTGCATCTGTTTCTAATTAGAAAGGCTTATTGAGATCTATGATTTGTAGAAGCGGGGCCAAAGCTAGAGCAAGTTTAAGTTCTTGAAAACTCAATTTATCTTTTGATGCTTCCCTTTGAGTTGGCCTGTCAAAGGTAGTGCTATTTTGGAATACCCAACCAGAAACTTCTTATAATATCTTAGCCAATTTGAGAAAAAATTATAATTCTCGAACAGTCTTGGGCTCAGGCCAGTTAAGAATCGCTTGGACTTTATTTGGGTCAACTTTGATTCCGTCCGCGGAAATGATATGGACTAAATACTTACTTTTGGGGTAAAGAATTCACATTTTGACTCTTTACCATAAAGTTGATTATCGTGAAGTAACTCAAAGATTTTCTTCAAGTGCTTTGGAAGATTGTCATGATCAGAACTGTAGATCAGTATATCATTGAGAAAATCAACTACAAATTTTCCCAAGTATAGCTTAAGCACTTGATTCATTAAAGTCATAAATGTTGCGGGTGCATTTGTCAATCCGAACGGCATCACGAAAGACTCATATTGACCATACTTAGTTCAAAAGGTTGTCTTGGGAATATCATCCTCTTTGATTCTTACCTGATGATAATCTTGGCACAAATGAATCTTTGAAAAGACTTTAGCTCCCTTTAGGTTGTCAAAAAGATCTTCAACCAATGGCATGGGATACTTATTCTTGACACCACCACGTGCTTGAGAGATGAATAGCTCTCTCCAGGGGACTGCCTTCTTGGCAAGTGGATACTAACCATCCAAGTTTCAGCCATGTAACTACATGTGCGTCGTGTCCCAGTTAACCAGAGTTAACTCAAGTGGATGCTTCTAGAAGGCTCTAGAGCTCTTTGGGCAAAACACTCTTCCCATGTACCTCATGGGGATTGAACCCAAGACCTCCTCCTTCACATCCTTGAGTCTTAACCACTAGCTAAGTGGATCACTTGGTTAGAAGAGTAAATGAGCTTATTAAGTCTAGACTCGAGATCTTTGGTCATATATACGAGAGACCAAACGGTGTCCGATTTCAGATTCGTCTAAACCAGCTGGACCCTTAGATCATAGGCTTACTTTTTTACATTCTTCCCCCTTGGAAAATATTTCCATCCTCAAAAATAGAGCTATATATAGTTTAGGCAACCCCCGAGCCTCATGTTCTAAAACTGGAAGAACATGTTCATGTTCTAAAACTGGAAGAACATGTCTCATCTCTATGGTGGCATCCCTGTCCAAATGATTCAAAACATTGTCTTGCTTTGCACTTTGATAAACTAGTCAAAGTACAAAGTAGTGAATGAAATATAAGGGTGGATCTAAAAACATCCATGGTCAATTCATAGTTTCTCGATGTGCGATCTAGGCACAAACATGTGAACTGGATGGATTCAAATTACTAATCCATTTCTGGATATAACTGGTGCATGGACTCGCAAGACTTTGAGAACTCTTGATTCACTTGAATTTGTTTTGGAGAACTTGAAGTTTGGTTGTCCCAAACATCTAACTTAGATGTTTGTACAATGGTTTACTCTGATCCAACAACTACTTGAGTTTTTCACCCGACTAGAGGACTACTTTGTCCTAATGAGTTTAAAAATCCTATGTAAATTGTAGGAGAAAGTTTACCATTTTCTTTGAGTCAAACATACTATAACTTGACCAATTCAAATTCAAAATGAAAGTTGTCCAATCTTAGTATACTTTTCTCAAAGACTTGAGTTAGAAGTTCTTGGGAATTATCAATCTACTGAGCAATTCCTAGCTTCTCTATTCTAGAGTATACTGGACTCTAGGAAATCATTTATGCTATAACTTGAAGCAATCTCAAACAAATAAGTCCACTTAGACTTATTATCTTTTGAAGATTGAAAAGGTTCTTGTACATAACATCTATCTAGGATGTTCAATTTAGTTATCTAGTTCTAACCGGCTAACCCTAGTCTTTTGCAAAAGGAATTAGATACCATATCGGAGCCAATTCCAAAAGATTTGGAAAGCGGAAAGAAATAACTAAAACTCTATACAACTAATTCAAACTTCAAAGATACGTAAACTTGCTATGAGTCAAAGCCTAAATGACTCATGACTTTAACTTCTCAAAGATCTGTTTCAACGGGGTATTGAAGCATTTTTTTATCTTTAAGAGAAATAATCCGGATTCTCAAAAAGATTCAAAGAAAATCAAAAACATCATGATACTAGTGTGGTAACCAACATCAGTGTGTCAACCCACTGAGGTTCTATTGATGAGTTTTATATTCAAATAATGCTTCACTTGAGACTAAGTTCAAGTCATATTCAGTCTTTCTGACTCCTTAGTACTAAGAATGCAATTCTTATGCATTTCTTTGAGTCAAAAGCATGAATTTACCAGGTTACACTAGGAACTTGGTGCTTGATTTAGTCAATCAAATCCTTGGTTGAAAAGATCAACTCAAAGTCAAAATCCAACTTTTTTAGAAATTTATGAAATATTTCTTAATCAACAACACTTCAACTTGAAGTGTAGCAAGAAGATCTTGGAAGTTACTTACTTCATATCTTTTGTTTCCTTGATCTTGAAGTTATCTTAAAATATATTAAGATACTACTTTTATCCTCCTTGAATTTAAACTCCTTTGAAGTTTTAATTCCCTTGAGGATCAAACCTAACTTCAAGATTCAATCTAGGACTAAAAGATAATTATCATCCCACGGTCTGATGTCCCATACTATCTTTTTTCTACATCAATCTAAGTATGAAATCTAGTGTCCCCTATTTTATATTCACATTAATATGTGGGTGATACTTAACCTAAAGTCTAAACATATCCTGATAGAGTACCTTTTCTCTTCAATTGAAGTTTCAGGCATTACCTCTAACTTGATATTCTAGGTTTTAATCCCTTCACATGATCCTTTCATGATCTTGTGCTTTCCTTTGGGAACTTAAAAACCTCTTGATAGAATATCTATTCCTATTTTGCTCGGGTTTTCCAATGAAAACTGTTAAACGAGAGGAAAGATCTTGAAGATAGGATGTTGAGAGTAGAGCAGGACCTTGGACGTTTGTCCAACGTCCCGATAGAAGTCGCAAAACTTCATCAATCTTTTGACGGAGTTCAAAGTCATCTTAGGGCTATTCTAGACTTACTCCAGAAGCCCAAGGAGGTAGGTAAGGCTACTCTTGGTAGCCATACCGACATGATAGCAACCTTACCGATGTCTGTTTTGATGGAGAAGGATCCATCTATATCCATCTCCCAAACATACTTATTTCCCCTGATTGGTAGCATGAGTCATCTTAGTTTGATGACTCCTACTGCTCCACTTTTTGCTAATATGTAGGGGCAAGCAGTAGGTCAAAGTCGTCCCGTAGATCTTTCCTTAGGAAAAGATCTACATCCACCTTACTTCTTGGGAGAAGATAAGGATAGGAATAAGGACGTTGTTTCGACGTTCTTAGAAAAGTGGCATGATGTCCACTAGCTTAAGAACACCCCCGAGCCTGTGAGAGTGGTAGAGGCCAGTTTATCGTTGGTCCCTAAGGCTTATATGTGGTGGATCAGTCTCTCTGAAACTCATAATAGAGAGAATCATAAAAAACCTTCAACCTGGGTTGAGTTCACGCGTCTCTTTAAGAAAGAGTTTCTCTTGGAGAATGAGGAGGAATGTAATTGGGAGGCATGGGATAGACTTCAACAGAAAGAAAGACCATTATCGGTTTACATTTCCGAATACCGAGATGTTATTCTTAAATTGAAAAACCTAGATGACTTCCATGGGCTTCATGGTTTTGTCAGAGGACTTAATCAGCAAATCCATAATGAGGTGAAGAGACATGCATCTAAATCACTTGATGAACCGATTAAGGTTGGACAAATTTATGAGGATAATTCCCGTTTAGATGTCCAGTAAGATAGTGGTTATTCCCAAAAGAATAACACTAAGCACAAGTGCAAAGGGACCAAGATCGTTTGAACGTATGTCTAAAAAACCTTGTATTTTTAGACATGCGCTTTCTCAAGAAGATCATGCTAGAGCACAAAAGAAAAATTTATGTTTTAAATGCCTCAAGCCAGGACGTCGTAGTAGGGCATGTCCAGTTGGAAGAGATAATAAGGCCTCTTTGACTGACAAAGGTAAGGGGAAACAACAGATTCATTTGATCCAAACTTTGAACTTGGATGAAAATTCAAGCGCAAAGAAGGTTCAGATCATGCACTATGATAGTACCCGTAAGTGTCAAGTCTCCAAAAACATGCGCTAACCTCAAGAATTTGGTCCACATGATTTGGTCAAATTGCATGGGTGAGTCAAGGATCATACCATCCCGATTATGGTGGACGATTCGGCCACGCATATTTTTATTAATTATGCACTTGTAAAGAAATTGTCTCTTACTCAGAGTCCCTCTCCTCACAGATATGTTGTTTCTATGATGCATGGGCAGGACACTCGCATTTGGGATACCGTGATTTCAAATTTGGAACTAAAAATCCAAGATTATAAAGGTAGATTGGACTTCCAAATTATGAACATGGAGCGGGTAGATTTGGTTCTAGGGAGAGAGTGGCTTTGGAGTCTTGGACCTTCATTATCCAGATGATACTATATAAAAACTTTGGAATTCCATTGTGACGGGGTGTTGTATGAGATCAAGGGCGAGCAAAATGCTCCAAGCACCCCTTTGATTTCACACACAGAATTGAAGAAACTTGTAAGCAAGGAAGCTAGGATCCAAGCTTTTTTGGTCCTTAGCACTAATGTAATAGATTCTGATAATATAAATCAAGTTTCTTATGTCTTGTCTTGCCACCCTCTCGTGGAGACATTGATCATGCAACCCATTTGTTTCCGAGAACCAAGCCAAAATCTCAAAACCCTTACTGCCTCCCCTATGTCCAAAATCTAGAAGTCAAGAAACAGATTAAAGACTATCTAAGATAAAGGATTTATTCGGCCAAGCCAGTCTCTTGGGCTGCACCCATCCTCCTTGTACAAAAGAAAGATGGAACTTTAAGGTTGTGTGTGGACTATAGAGCGTTAAACAATCTTACTATAACGAAGCAGAATTAATGCAAGAGAACCAAAGTATGTTCACCAAGATTAACGAAGCTATGTACAGTAACGCATGCGTGTACAGAGGTTCGAAGATCAAATCTGGTTCGATGTTATCTCTTTATTCTTTTTTCTGTGTGCTGTAGCAGAGTCTGAGATTGCAGCTCACGAGCATGGATGGAACAAAGCTATCTTCTTCAGCACATCATGGGTTCAAGCCCCGTCGGCCATCGGCATTCTCTTTTGCTCATGATGAGAGAGCTTTCAACAACGCTTGACTGAAATATGATTAGACTGAAAAAACAGATCACAAACAAAGCCTTGAATTATGGTTAAATGATAACATTCGTTGCTACATGTCACGGAGTCGTCTTTTATAGGTCACGGGTTCGAACGCTTAGTCACAGCAACAGAGTACCTTTTATTTTTGTTGTTGTCGACTTCTACAGCCCGCAAACATGATTGCACAATAATCTTCAAGATTAAAACTCATGTAGGCGCTTTGCTCTATTGGATAAGAAAATGCAATCTCCAAAAATAGATCTCGAGCTCGATTCCTATATGAATGATTAGAGTGAGAGCTCTTTATTTTGGTAATATCTTCTATTGAAGATTGCAACAACGCCACAAAAAGGAATTCGATGAAATTCCTGCACACCCGCGAGAAGAAGACGCCGCCCTCACGGAATTTGACGAAGAAGATGCAATGAAGGCGTTAGTGTAGCTCTGATACCAATGCAACAATGTAGCCACAGGAATAGCTCATGAATGAATGACTCTCCTCCCAACCGTATGCCTCTATATATAGCTCTCTCCAGGCATCTCCTCCCAACCATATGCCTCTATATATAGCTCTCTCCAAGGTCTGCCTTCTTGGGCAGGTGGATTCTAATCATCCAAGTTCAGCCATGTAATTACATGTGCGCCAAGTGTCCTAGTTAGCCAGAGTTAACTCAAGTGGATGCTTCTAGAAGGTTCTAGAGCTCTTTGGGCAAAACACTCTCCCCATGTGCCCCATGAGGTTTGAACCCAAGACCTCGTCCTTCACACCCTTGAGTTTTAATCACTAGGCGAAGTGGATTACTTGATTACAAGAGTAAATCACCTACCACTAAGTCTACACTTGAGATCTTTCGTCACATATACGAATGACCAAACAATGCTCGATATCAGATCCGTCTGAACCGGTCAGACCCTTAGATCATAGACTTACTTTATTAGAGATCCATTTACCTTTGCCCTTCTGACTAGCTGGGAAAGCTTGATCTACAACATGCATAATGGATTTGTTCTATGTAGACTGACCTTATTGCAATAGAATAGAGACTAACTCCTCAAATGTTAAGGCATTTGTATTGCCCTTCATAATCAAACAAAGAGTAGAAGCAAAAATCTAATATGAATTGGGAAGAGCAGTAGAATAGTCTACACAAGTGAGCTATCAAGCAAGACTTCATCAATAGAAATCTATTGTTCTTCCAAATTTTTTATCTTTGTCAAAAAATTGCCCATGGAATCACCTTCATTCATGTCCTCACTCTCCAATAGTTTTCCGAGGTAAGCAAAACTAGCCCCTTCCTTGCTTGGTTTAAAGTGGTAAGTGTATCCAAAGCATCCTTAGCTACTCTGCAAGAGTGAATGTGAGGAATAATGACACATTTGATAGACATGGCTTTTAATGCATGTGCTTGAGCATATGTGCCATCCCAACGAATTTGCTTGATAGTAGATGGAGAAAAAACTGTCGCATGAATAGGAATCTACAAAATATCACCATCTTCGACACCATTTGCATCAACTTCAGTACCTGTATTTGTAGGTGTAATAGGACATTTTTCAACACTCTATACAATATTCCACAGTCCTTTTGTGACCAATACATTAATCCCATAATGGGTAATTTGTACCATCCAACTCATCCTCAATAGCCAACATACGGAATACATCACTACTTTCAACCATGGCCACTGATTAAAATACCTTAATGCAGAAAATTGAATGTATCTCAAAAAGTTGAACCGAACTACCCTATTAAGTTTTGTTCAACCTACAATAGACTTTGAGACGCTTATACTGGCAAACAAAATTTGTATATATCTTTGGCACAAAAAAATAAAATAGCTTGCACAAGCAGTGTGATAGTGCATTCGTAGGCCAAAACGAGCTCAGATCATGATTAGGGCACCACAAAGCGAAGACATTTTGATCTCCTAATCACCCTGAGTATGCACACAAAATTTTGTGTGATTCTAAGATCGTGACTAGAGGGGTGTTGATGACACCCTAGATGAAGCAGTGACCTACTCTGATACCAATTGCTGGAGTTTGAGGTCCACGAAAGCATGCAAATAGTATAAGGAAGAAGAAGTTTGGAGCACCACACAATACTGAATGTATTACCAGGGGATGCCTTGGCTATCACACTCTTGGCTGAATGGAGGATCAAATCCTCGAGTAATGATAAGGAATCTTGCAAAAGACTTATTTTTAGAGCGTCAACCACCTCAATCTGTTCTTGTCCCCTTCTTTTTTGATCCCTAAGACTCAGATTTGATTTTCTCTCTATAGAAAACTTGGAATAATTTGAAACCTCAATGCTCAATCAATATTGATTGGAAGTGGGATGTTGGCACCTAAACGCATAATTCCATCTAGATCCCCATTACTAGAATCAAGGAGATTGGGAAAGATAATATCCAAGAATCTAAGAAGCTTTGCTCTAGAGTTTTTCATAAGTGAAGTCATCTTTGGAATCAAGATGGAAGACATTGAATCAATTTTGAGGACATTGGCCCTAACCTCCAAATCGACTAGAAACATTGGTGCCTGTTAAGGCATAAAATCAACACCATAAATGTGGTGGATGATCCTTTGTTTCTTGATTGCAATTTCCCTCATGCAAAACGGATTGAATTAGAACAATGCAAACCAGTTAGAGAACATAATGAGTCTCAAGAGAAATCTAGATATTCATTATTTTCTTAGCAAAAAATGATGCACTAATTTTTCTTGGATAAGATGGGGATACAAGTTCAATGAGTTGTGGCACCCACCAAATGAGAACAAAAAAGTGCTCCTCATGTGCTGAATTCTCCATGGAGGCATTTGAACAAACGTTAAAGCCAATAGGATCTGCAGTGCCCCTTTGCACTGCAAAAGATGTCTTAGTGGTAGAGAAGACATTGGTCACATTTTCTTCTCTTTCTCTAAGAGTAACAAGATTTAGAAGAGTAAAAAAATCCCTCTTTTTGGATCATTCAGTCAATTGGAAGCAAGTGCTACTCAGTGAAACTATCGGGTGTATGTGGCTCTCTTGATTGCCATAAGAAGCAAAACTCTCTAGAAAATCTAGAAGGAAAGATGTGCAACAAAATTTGATGAACCTCACAAGGAATGTTCTCTAGAAATATCCCCATATTTTCTAGGTAGAAGACTTAGGAGCTATAAGATCCCCCCCCCCCTTTTCTTTAAAGATCATTGTGCCTTGTTGACAATAAAAATCTTACGAGTAAGTGGATCCCACATGTAGGGGATGAATAGATCAACAAACTTCTTTCAAATTCTCTCCAATTCTCTTCTAATTCTCCCCTTTTTAATTTAACAATTTTTTTTCCAACAAAAATATAGCCTCTAAAATGGTCTATTTTGGCGGGACTGGCTTAGGATTATGATAAGGAATATTTTATATACCTTTTCATTTATCCAACCTCAAGGTCGAATGAAAATCTTGTCATCTTTGCTACCATCTTTGTCACATAGAGGTTTATCCATTTAATGTGCAATGCTCACAACACATCCTCTCCTCATAATGGGGGCCATAAAATCGAGAGTAGGATCTCATCCGGGTGGAGCATGGACCATGTCTAGCACCCCATCCTCAGTGTCCACCTATATTGAACTGCCCCTTGGTCCAATATCAAATCTTCAAAGATGTATTGAGGTAGATCCTCCATAAGAATTTTTAGGAAGATATCCACTTAATTCTTCTTTGTTGAGTGGTAGAGCGTTTCCACTACCCCAAGCAAGTGCTTTACTCAAGTTCGACAATAGTCTAGTCTCTCAAACTTTAATTAATAAAGAAAACAATTGTACGAGCGAATGAGCTTAGAAATTCAAATTTGCAGTATGATTCAAGATAACTGCTTGCTGAGCCAATGAGGAGTCCATCGTTGGCATGAGCCCATCATCCATCGCTGGAGTGAGTCCGTCATTCATCAGTGGAGTGAGTCCTTCCTCCATCGCTGGAGTGTTTCTGTAGCTGGGACGTTCAGCTTTGTCCTTTGTGACTACGCCTTTCATGTCCCCCAAAACTTAGTTTCGTGACAAACACCAAATGGTTTTTCAAACAAAGCAGCCCTTCGTCCATAGCCATCGTCCGTCACCTCTACATCATACGCTCACTTGTGTCCATCGCGACATACAAGGCACAGTCCTCCAGCATTTGCAGGTCCATCGCCTCCTTTCTCCATCGCGGTTTGGAGTTTGTCGCGAGTTCAAGTTCAGCGTCCATCTCACTCTCAGTCGAGTAGTTCCCTGTCAATCGTGAGGTCCATTCAATTTTCTTTGGGTGGCGGGACTTCACTTCTTGGGTCATCCAACGGAGACTAGGGGCACATGCAACATAGATCTGGTGAACTCCGGTCGTCGGAATTACAGGCACATGCATAACGGTCACCCAACTTTCGATGACCGGAATTAAGGGCACATGTCAACCCAACTATTTCAGCTATACCTATTAACTTGGGTAACTTAAAATTCTATAGACCAAATAAATCAAAGCATAAGGTAAACATAACAAACTTTCAACAATGCTTGGATATCAGTTTAACGCCTCAAATTTGTGAATGGAAATGTAAACGTCAAAATTAAACCCCATGTCTTTTCGGCAGCCTAAAAAAAATCATGGTTATTAATGTGCCTATGAGTTTCATTGTGTTTATATGTGTGTGACTTTAGTAAAATCACCATTTGCGTTTCAAGGATAAGAATGCGATACTCCATCAATCGGTCATATCTAGTAGGTCAAGCTAAAGGGTTACATTCACTAAACATAAGCCATATAATGCTAATAATAACAAAAATATATGATTCCATATATTGATTGCAATATCACTTAAATTCAAAAGTTTAATTATTGTTTTCCAAGACTTTGAAATGACGAGACGTTTGTGTACTAATTGATAACTAAGTATGTAATAGAGAAAATTATGTATTATTTGAAATTAAAATGGTAGACGTTTCTTAACCTCATAACAAGCAAAACATATGTTTTAAACACAAAATCATATGTTTTAAACGCAATATCTATCGCTTATAATTTTAGGAGGTAATAAGACAACCTACGAATCTATTTTCATAAGAAATATATACCGAAAATGCTATGCATATCCGTTCGATTAATCTTCTTAATCTTTCGACTATGAATGTACATGTCTGCTATGATACATTATATGTATACATCATTATAAAAAAATGAATGAAAGATTTGTAGTCTTGTACTGCACCTTGCATCATCACCCATGATTGTGATCGTAATTGTGCATGTGCATGATTGTGATCGTAATTGTGCATGTGTGCTATGATAGATACATGACTGGGCTTTCTAGACAACGTAGATAAAAAATATATTTTTTGGCCATTGGGTGACCCGAACGGCGCCAGTCCGTTCGGGTCACCCAATGGTTAACCTTCCATGTCAGATTACAAAGTTACACGTCTATTGACAAGGTGGCATAAAGTGCATGCTTTACCATACTTCGGGTGGTCGGAGGCAGCATGTGCCCCCCCCGTATGAGAGCCTTTGCCTCGTTGGATGCCCATCGCTTGGTTTCAGGAGGCCTAACTAAGTCAGAGAAAAAGGCATCATAAAATTGGAATTACTTGTTTTCATAAGTTCCACAGAAACCAACAAAGTCAAAGCTCATGGACCTAGAAATAATTAGATTTTGTGTCTCAACCTGAAAATCGAGATGTTTCTTTTGTGTGTGTGAGTGATCCACCTTGTGCACTCTATGTGGAGTTTTAAGCTCGTTGGACGCCCAATGTTGAACCCACTTCCCTTGGTCTGTTGCGATGGCCTCTCGCCTCCGCCTTTGATGACCATGACCAGCCAGCCATTCATCCATCGCAACACCATGGTAGTGGCTCTGCTAAATTGTTGCGGAAATGTGGTATACTTCTTTTCTCTGATACCACTCCTTGACGACGCGACGAAGGCTGAGCCTTGCGGAAACCGCCACGCCCAAGAAGAGCTAAGCTAGAGTGATTTAGAACACCTCTGTAATCAATCAATAGCTTAGCAAAGTCTAGCGCTCAACATATAAGACTGCGCTCTAAATTCACTGAAGAATTTCATCGAAACTTCTCTAGACTGTCACTGGACTGACACCGTAATCGTACCGGAATTGTACCGGAATGAACTTCAAATCCTTTTATAATTACTTCAAGTAAACATACATGAAGTAAGGAAGTGACGCAAAAGCTTCCTTAACTTACTGAACACTTTCTGAAATTTAAGGAAAAACTCAACTAGTTCAGACAACCTCTTTCCGGTCACACTTTGTACTGTGTATAGATATCTTTTTCACCGGAAACCTTGATCAACTGAAAGTAGAGATGTCTAGCTACAGAATGAGCTATCTCTCACACAAAACTTTGCATTACTCTGCGAGATCTACGTCGTTCTTCTACCGAAAATTACTCGTTTACTGTAAGAACTATAACTGACCGAAAATGCGTTTACTGAGAAAACGTTAACTGTTGACTAACTTTAACTGTAACATAAACATACTCTGTTTCTACCACATATAAATAGTATGCACGAACATCCACATGAACATGTGTTTTCTATTAGAGAAGATGTGTACAAGTGAGCTTGGCCTCTTCTTGCTCAAGCTACAGAAACTCTCCTATACTGAGTAGTTTCTTATTACCATCTTTCTCTCAGATGAATACCCGATATCTCAAGCTTCTGTTATTCATCTATACATACGCGATCTCTGGCGTCTTCTTCTACATACGCGATCTATGGCGTCTTCTGCGTCTCTGCACATCTGCTATATCTCTATTCTCTATATCTCTCTTCACACACACTTTTTTTCTCTTCTATATGTGCTCTTATTTATACTGCACGCTCTTCTTAAGCACGTTCTTGTTCGCACTTCCCTTCTGTTATTCCTTTGCACGTTCTCTCTATGTACAGTTTGATTCGGCGTACCGTATTCTGATCCTGGGAGATTCTGTACTGTACATAACGGTCGTGGATTTGTCCTTCCACTAAGGCTTTTGATTTTCTCTGATTCTGCTTCCTTCTTTTTCTCCTTTTATGTCTGTTTGTCAAATTCGTGAGTGTTTCTTCAACAGCTCCCCCTCAAACACTAATTTGACATCTTCTGATCTCTCATATATCTTTCTTTCTTTTATACCTGCCATTTCTTTGAATCTGTTTGTCTTCGTTCCATCCAAACTCTTTGTTAGCATATCTGCAATCTGATCCTTTGTCGGAGTGTATACAATTTCTAACTCCTTCTCCATTACCTTTTCCCTCAGGAAATCATATTGAATTTCTATGTGCTTTGTTCTTGCATGAAATACTGGGTTTGCTACAAGATATAATGAACTCATATTATCTCCATGTATGATAGGTATACCTTGATCAATTCCCATGCTTTTGAACAAGGTCTTCATCCATATTACTTCTTTTGCTGTTTCTACAAGTCCTTTGTATTCGGCTTCTGTTGACGATAAAGCCACTGTGTGTTGCTTCTTCGAACACCAGCTTACCAGCTTATCTCCTAGGTATATCATATACCCGTGTGTTGACCTTCTGTCATCTTGACTTCCAGCCCAGTCTGAGTCACTGTATGCTTTGAGTTTTATGTCGGACGTAAAAGGATAATATAATCCTTCTTTTATAGTTCTTTTAATATATCTAAGAACTCTCTGTCCTGCAACCCAATGTTGATCTGTCGGACAATGCATAAACTGTGAGAGAACTCCCACTGCATAACTAAGATCCGGTCTTGTTAGTGTAGCATAAATTAAACTTCCTACTAATGACTGATATTTCTTCATATCTTTAAACTCTGCTCCACTGTATTTGCTGAGTTTATGGTTTACTTCAAGCGGTGTTGAAGCCTCTCTGCAATTTTCCATATTAAACTTCTTCAATAAGTTTAGGAGATACCCTTCTTGTGTCACATATACACCATGATTTGTGTATGTGATTTCCATTCCTAGAAAGTATGACAACTTTCCTAGGTCACTGATCTTGAACTCTCTTTCGAGTAGTTTCTTTACTTCTGTAATCCCTTCATCTGATGTTCCTGTGATTATTAAGTCGTCTACATAAATACAAATGTAGATCATACCTTCTTCTGTTCTCTTTATGAGTAGACTTGCGTCTGCCTTCGAACTTTGGTATCCAAGTTTGTTTAGATATTTCACAAGTCTGTAATTCCAAGCTCTTGGAGCTTGCTTCACCCCATAAAGTGCTTTTCTTAACCTGCAAACAAAGTTTGGGTATCTGGAACTTTCGAACCCTTCAGGTTGTTCCATGTACACTTCATCAGAGATGTATCCATTTAGAAATACGTTCTTTATATCTAGCTGACTTAGCTTCCATCCTTTTGATGCAGCTACAACGATTACTGTTCTTATGGTTGACATCCTTGCCACCGGACTAAACGTCTCGTCATAATCTATGCCATGCGTCTGGGCATAGCCTTTGACCACCAACCTTGCTTTGTGTCTGGCTATCCTTCCATCAGCAAATTTCTTTATTTTGAAAACCCATTTATTTCCGATTACTTTCTTACCATTTGGTTTCGGAACAAGTTCCCATGTCTTGTTCTCCTCCAGTGCGCTGATTTCTTCTTCCATTGCTTCTTCCCATTGTTTCTTGCCTTTTGCTTCATTATAGCTCTGTGGTTCTTCATCATCTTTGACCATATATGCATAGTCTTTCTGAGTTATGTATGACGTATCATACGAGTACCTTTCTGGTTGTCTTCTATTCCTGTTTGACCTTCTTGGTTCAAACTCTTCATGTGTATCTGAATACACGTCTTCATCTTCGTTTCTCATACCTGATCCGTTCCTGGACGTACTTGCCTGCATATGATTTTCATCTCTGTTTACCTAAACAATTGATTTCCCTTTCTCTCTTCTTTTTATTTCTTCTTCGAATTCTTCAGTCGTATGACTTTGATCTGCATACCAGCTTTTCTGTTCATCAAACGTAACATCTCTGGACACAGTAAATTGTTTGGTTAGAGGATTCCATAACCTGTATCCCATCTGCTTTTCATCATATCCGATGAACACATATTTCTCTGCTTTCGGTTCAAGCTTATGTCTGAGTTGAGACGGTACATAAGCATACGCTACTGATCCAAACACTTTGCAGTGATCAAGTGTTGGCTTCTTTCCCCACGAAGCTTCATAAGGGGTCATTCTTTCCAATGCTGTACATGGTAATCTGTTTACCAAGTATGTAGCTGTGTTTACAGCTTCATCCCAAAGATAATTTGGACAATCCTTTTCGTTTAGCATAGCTCGTGCGAACTCGACTAGAACTCGGTTCCTTCTTTCTGCTACTCCATTTTGTTGTGGTGTATATCTGCAGGTTATTTCTCTTTTAATACCTGCATTCCAAAGATAGTCATTGAATTCTCGGGAGAAGTAGTCTCCCCCTCCATTAGACCTTAGTCTTTTAAGTTTTCGTCCGGTAAGTCTTTCAGCATATGCATGAAAATGCCTGAAAGCTCCAAATACTTCTGATTTTTCTTTCAAAACATAAAGAGTTATCCACCTTGTTGCATCATCAATGAATAGAACATAGTACCTTGATCCGCTGATTGAACCTTCTTTCGTTGGCCCCCATACATCTGTATGAATAAGCTCGAGTACTTCATCATGTTTGAATCCTTTCTTCTGGAAAGGTAACCTGTGGGCTTTTCCCAACTGACATGCTTCACACTTGTGAATCATATGTTGATTCTGTATATTTGGTAATCCCAATACTGACTGATTCGTTATCATAGCTTTAATTCCTTTTTCATTGAAATGACCCAATCTCTTATGCCATAAATCAAGTTCTGTAATTACCTTTTCTCCATGTGTGAGCAACGCTTGGCCAATGTTCCCTTGTACTCTTAAAGTAAAGAGTCTTCCTTCTTTCTTTCCAGAAACGATCTGGTTATATCCGTTCTCGGGATCTTCTACAAATACACCTTTATTTGTAAATCTGACCTGAAAACCTTTCTCAACTATCTTCCCACGCTAATCAAATTTTTCAGTATTGTTGGAACATACAAAACATTGGTTAGCAAATCTGCTCCACTCTTGCATTTCGCTTTTCCAATTGAGTGTACGCTATGTCTCGTATTGTCACCCGTTTGAACAGTGTGACTAGAACTACCTTTCTCTAGTTCTGATATTAGTTCTATATTTCCTGACAAATGATTAGAGCATCCAGAATCAATGTAAAATACCTTTAGATCTTCATTTTCTGATGTACTGATAGAGTTCATCATCAATGATGTATGACTTTCATTCTGCGTGTCGTTTGCGTAGTTGTTGTAGGTGGTGTTGTAGGATTGATTCTGTCCCCAACTTCTCACTCCACCTCTACCATAGCCTCCTCTTTGATTTTGTCTTCCTCTTTGATATCTTCCGCTTCTGCCTCTACTATTACTGTTCTGATTTTGATTTGATCCTTGTTGATTGTGCCAACAGTCATGAGCCAGATGATTACTTAGTCCACAAATCCAGCAAGCTTTCTTGTTGGTATTCTGGCTACTTCTTCCTCTTCCAAAACCTCTTGCTCTTCCTCTGCCAGTGCCTTTTCCTCTTGCGTAATAGGCCTGAGAACTCGACTCTTCTTCGTCTTTTGACTTACCTTTGTCTTTCTTTTTGTTCTTCATGTACATTGCAGAGCTTTGTCCTTGGCACAAAGTGATTTAAAGAAAGTTCAGTTGATAATACGAAGGGTTTCCACCTTTCATCTCCTCTCAAACCTGTGAGCACTTGCGCTATCAATCTATGATCTTCGACTTCTTCATTTATGGATCCAAGACTATCTGCTAGATCCTTCATTTTAGTGACGTAGTCACTTATGCTTTGACTCGACTTCTTTTTGAATGTCGTAAATTCGGACCATAAGCTAGCCTTCCTGGCTTTCGTAGTATTTTGGAAATGATCTTCCAATGCACTCCATATGTCCTCTGCTTTCTCCAGACCTCTAATATGCGGTAGTAGATGGTCTGTTACGGTATTATAGATGTAAGCTCTTGCCGTTGCATCTTTCTTCTGCCATAGCTTCAAGGCTTCTAACTCTTCTTTTTCCGGTTGACTATCATCTTCGAAAGTCGGCTTCTTTTCTTCTCCGGTCACGTACATCATTAAGTCCTTACTCATAAGTAAGGCTTCCATGCGCATTACCCATGCGGGATAATTATCTCTGTCCAACTTATCAATAGTAACGTGGTCTGCCATGATCTTCTTGTTTCTGTTACTTCCGGTGAGCTTTTGAGAATCCCTCCGCTCTTCAGAATCTTTCTCGTTCTGGTTCCACTCGTTGTGGTTAACCGGCTCTTGTTTCCAATAATGGTGAATACTTTGGGCTCTGATTAGATATGCCTAGCTCTGGCTTTGACTAGGTACGCCTAGCTCTGGCTCTGACTAGATACGCCTAGCTCTGATACCACTGTTGCGGAAATGTGGTATACTTCTTTTCTCTGATACCACTCCTTGACGACGCGAGGAAGGCTGAGCCTTGCAAAAACCGCCACGCCCAAGAAGAGCTAAGCTAGAGTGATTTAGAACACCTCTGTAATCAATCAATAGCTTAGCAAAGTCTAGCGCTCAACATATAAGACTGCGCTCTAAATTCACTGAAGAATTTCATCGAAACTTCTCCAGACTGTCACTGGACTGACACCGTAATCGTACCGGAATGAACTTCAAATCCTTTTATAATTACTTCAAGTAAACATACATGAAGTAAGGAAGTGACGCAAAAGCTTCCTTAACTTACTGAACACTTTCTGAAATTTAAGGAAAAACTCAACTAGTTCAGACAGCCTCTTTTCGGTCACACTTTGTACTGTGTATAGATATCTTTTTCACCGGAAACCTTGATCAACTGAAAGTAGAGATGTCTAGCTACAGAATGAGCTATCTCTCACACAAAACTTCGCATTACTCTGCGAGATCTACGTCGTTCTTCTACCGGAAATTACTCGTTTACTCTAAGAACTATAACTGACCGAAAATGCGTTTACTGAGAAAACGTTAACTGTTGACTAACTTTAACTATAACATAAACATACTCTGTTTCTACCACATATAAATAGTACGCACGAACATCCACATGAACATGTGTTTTCTATTAGAGAAGATGTGTACAAGTGAGCTTGGCCTCTTCTTGCTCAAGCTACAGAAACTCTCCTATACTCAGTAGTTTCTTATTACCATCTTTCTCTCAGATGAATACCCGATATCTCAGGCTTCTGTTATTCATCTATACATACGCGATCTCTGGCGTCTTCTTCTACATACGCGATCTATGGCGTCTTCTGCGTCTCTACACATCTGCTATATCTCTATTCTCTATATCTCTCTTCACACACACTTTTTTCTCTTCTATATGTGCTCTTATTTTTAATGCACGCTCTTCTTAAGCACGTTCTTGTTCGCACTTCCCTTCTGTTATTCCTTTGCACGTTCTCTCTATGTACAGTTTGATTCCGCGTACCGTATTCTGATCCTGGGAGATTCTGTACTGTACATAACGGTCGTGGATTTGTCCTTCCACTAAGGCTTTTGATTTTCTCTGATTCTGCTTCCTTCTTTTTCTCCTTTTATGTCTGTTTGTCAAATTCGTGAGTGTTTCTTCAACATAAATAACTTGTGTTGCAACCTTGAAAAGCAGATCAACGAGTTCAACTTTCCATGAGGGAATTTTTATGAAGAAGATACCAAAGGTAAAACCTTGGAGACTGCCACAAACAAAGAAGATAACCAAGAGGTTAACCAAGAGGGCTATACCACTAGTAAAGAGGAGGGTTTCACAACTAGCAATGAAGCTCCATCATTGGATCAACACTCCCGAAAAAATGCTAAATTCATTCCCATAGAAGGTGGCTCATAAGGGGAAACAACCATTGGAAATGCCATGGAAGAGCCCTCTTAAGGGTAAATTTTGTGGAAAGAATCTCTCATGTTTGAGGAAAAAGGACAAACCCAAGAAGAAAAAAGACAAGGCCCCTCTCTGCAAAGAGGGTAACCATCGATAATGATTATCATATCATTTAGTGACAAGGGGTTGATTGACCCTTCAAGAGCGGCTATTATTGGACAGTGGTTTCGCGATAATAGCCTAAACCTAGATTTCATATGTATTCATGAGAATAAAATCGATGGAGAGGACTTTCAAAAATGACTCAAACGCATCTCTTCAACCCATTTCTACGTTACCACTTCTCACCCTAGGGGGGCTGGTGGCACAGCTATTGGAATAAATAACTTTTGGTTTTGCAAACTTGTCAACTCTTGCAAGGATTAGATTCATCGTTGGATAGTTGCCTCCTTTGGAGGCCCCTTCTAGTTCACTGTGGTCTCCATGTATGCCCCAAATAGGAAGTTAGAGAGGATTGCCACTTGGGTCTCTTTGGACTTACTTTCCCACAATGTGATGCTTTGCAGGGACTTCAACATGGTGGAAGACCCTTTGGATAGGTGGGACAATAGGGGGTGTACCATTGATGGTCAGGAGATAGATATCTCGGACAAAATCAAGCTCCACCTAGACCTAGTGGAGATTAAAGATAGGAATGGCTTCTCTTGGTTGAACCTCCAATCTAGGGATGAATTGAGGAAAGCGATACTCAATAGAAGTTATATGACACAGAACATTATCCATCAGTGGGGCCAGCTTGACATCTTGCAATGCACTGACCTCGCCATATCGGACAGACCACTACCCTATTATTCTCACTTTCAAGCCAATTTCCAAATTCAAAAAAGCACCTTGGTTTCATGCTTGCCCGACATCTTTCTCCCTTCCCTCTATCCATTAGGAGATTACCTTTGTATGGAACTCGGCTTTCACCAATGGTGCCTCACCGGCCAAATGTTGGAGAGCTACGATTGAGAAAACTTTTCAAATTTTGGTCAAGATCCACAAGATGGTGCACAATGTGCAGTGGAGGCAAAGAGAGAAGCTCCATCGGAGGCTCTAGCACCTTGAGGAGCAAGTGAACAAAAGGAACTACCAATAGTAGACGGGCCTACAAAAAATCAGAGGCATGTTGAGATACGAGGAAGAAATTCAAAGGAAAAACCTAGAAGTATACTTTAAAGATTGGTGGGTGGGCAAGGCTAACAATCCAACTAAAGAGATGTGTGGCATCCTCAAGAGGAAGCAAACTAGAGACTCTATTCCCTTCTTGATAGGTAGCAATGGGATCGAATGCAAAAGGGAAGAAGAAAATGGTGTTATTATTTTTTACCATTTTAGTCAGCTCCTAGGGGTTTTGATGCCTCTTTCTCCCCATAGGAGGGATTGCATGGCGACCATCTCGAGAGTCTCTCCCTCAAGAATACTGCATAACTTGAAGTCTCTCCTTGACGCACCCATTTCAAAAAATGAGATTCTCGAAGTTATCAATACGCTCCCCAATGGGAAAAGCCCAGGTCCTGACGGCTTCACAAATGAATTTTTTAAAGTCTTTCAGATAGGTGGTGGCCACCCCATTGCACTTTTTTTGGCAAGAGGCTTTAGCTTTTGGTGCCCTTCACGAATGCCCAAACAATGGTTTGATCAAGCTTATTCATAAAAAAGGTTACAAGAATAAGATTGAAAATTGGCACCCGATCATGATGCTGCAAATAGGGTACAAGATTATATGAAAGTAATTGCCCATAGAATTTCTTATCACTTGAAGAGGTGACTTAGTGAGGACCAAAAAGGATTCATCAAGGGTACATCAATACTAGAAGCTATTATTGATATTTGGGAAGGTCTTGATTTTGCTAAAGAGTCTGAGCAAGACATAGTATTCCTTAAAATTGACTTTGACAAAGCCTACGATAGGCTAGAATGGGACTTTGCTCTCCAATCCCTTAAAGACCTACACTATAGTCCAAAATTCATTAAGTTGATGGCTACTTTGCTAGGGAATGCATCAATGCAAATAAATATCAACGGCTAGTGATCAAAGGTTATCATATTAAAATGATATTAAGCAAGGATGCCCATTGGCCCCTCTTCTCTTTGCCATCTCCAAGGACAGGCTCAGCCATCACGTGCAACATCACTTGGAATTGGACCATATTAAAGGTCTCTCTTTACCTCTCAACCATGGTCAGATGATCATGAGACTTTTTGCAGATGACATGAACGCATTTTTGCATAATGATTCGACCAACATTAAAGCCTTCTCGGGATGTCTTGACACTTTCTTTGAGGTGTCTAATTCCAAAATCCACCACTCCAAAACTGCTTTCCCAGCCATCATTAGTCCCCCACCCCAACTATTGATTGATCATGGTTGCCAAATTATCCCCAAGGGTCAGGTCTTGCATCTACTCAGTATTTTGATGGGATTTGGTGTCTCGATGGAGCACCGATGGAATTGGGTCCTTTACAAACTAGAAAAAAATCTAGCATATTGGAAGGGCATGCAAATCAATCTCCCAGGCCGTGCCATGGTACTTAATACCTTCCTCATCTCCTCGACCATTTACTTTCTCTCTAGTTTGAGACCAAAAGATCAAGAGCTTAGTAAAATGGAAAGAATCTATAGAAACTTTCTTTGGACGAGGGACCACAATAGAAGAGGGGTTCCCAAAATTAAATGGTCTTCCTGCATCAGCCAAAAGGATTGTGGGGGATTGAGCATTATGGATATTGAAGGCGTGGTAGAAAAGTTGACAGCAAAATGGATCAGCAAGGCTTGGTGCAACTGTGACACCTCTTGGGCCAAGCTCATTTTTAGGAACAAGAACATGATTATGTTGGTTGGCCTCCTTAGTTGGAAGTACTTGGACCTCCTTATCCTTTTATTCTCCCCAATTCCGGTTTCCCCTAAAGGCTCGAATCTTGTGCGCTCGCTGTGCAAGAGTTAGAACAAGTTCAAACAGTTTGTTAGCGTCAGAGAAGATTGGAAATGGGTAGCTAGTATCAAACAAAATGACTCAATATGGTTCCCAATTTTGGGCATCACCTCCAAAATGCTAAGAGGCTCTGAAACAAGGGTTTTAGATAGTGGAAACATCTTTGGAAATAAGAAATTGGCCAATGAATTAGATTTGAGGACATAGACCCTAAAATAAGAATGAATTACGAAGAATGGACTCTTTTGTGGAGTAGATGCATCGCTTGGGAACATTCAAAAACCCGACTCCTCATTGGGGGTAGATCCGCCATACCATGAGGGTCTTATGTGGCACAATGGCAATTTCTTGTCCAAAATTCCTAGAATCAAGGTGAACACAGACTATCATATCATGCTTAATAAGAAGTGGTGCCTAACGTGGACAAAGTTGCATTGGGATTTGAAGTTCATGTCTATCTGGCACCCCCTCATCGAGATCAAAAACTTGGTTCTCATGTGGCAAATTCTCCACTATGGTATCTGGACTAACCTAAAGGCTAAGAAAATTTTTGGGGCTCCACCATGGTGCAAGCGATGACGCCGCAGCATTGAAGATCTAGGCCACATCTTCTTGGCTTGCCCCAAGTCACTTCTGCTCTAGCGGACCCTTGGGAATATTTTGAGACTACAGACACAAATCACCTGGAAGCAAGTGCTGCTTGGCCAAGTGATCGGCTTCTCAACGGCACTATGGAACACTATAAGAGGGGAAACCCTCTAGAAAAATTGGAGGGAGTAGTGTGCCCAAAATTTTGGACACCCTCCTAAAGAGTTGTCAACTGAGAAGTCTCTATTCGTCCTTGGCAAAAGAATCTCCAACTGCAAGTAGCCTCCACCTTTTAGGCATCATAAAGTGTTTCTCATGGAGATGAACAAGCTTAAATCCAAGTGGGCCCTGCATGAGGGGGATGGCAAGGTCGTTAACCTCCTTTATAACACTCTCTAAACCTGCAATTTTTGCCCCTACTTTGTGGGATTCAAGGGGTCCCAAGGGCACTAGTCCCATTCACTTGTAACTTGTTCTTTCTTTTCCTTTAATTAAAGTCCGGGAGAGTAGGCCAAGGCTGAACTTACTTTTGAAAAAAAAAATGAATGGGGCTTAGCACCCATGGGACACCCCCAAATCCCACAAAGCAGGGTAAGATCAAACAAATTTAAAGAGCTCTACAAAGACGGTAGACAACCTCTCATCACCTTCATGTGGGACCCACTTCCTTTTAATATTATTATTCTCTAGGAAAAACACTCTATGATGTCTGAAAGGCAGGGGTTTCTTACAATTGAAAATTATTTTGCCTATTAGGAAAAGAGACTTTTCTAATGACCATTCTTTGGGAGGGCTTCCAAAATTGGCAGCACACCTCTCCTTCTAGATCTTCCAAAGGGTCTCATCTCTAATCCCATTCCACAAAGATGAGGAACACCCGATTGCTTCACCCAACAATGATTGCTTCCAGAGCATTTTTCCCTGAAAGTGCAAGATCTCAAGGGTATGCCATATTGACATTGACTTGGGGCACGAGAAGAATATGTGCCCTAAGTCCTCGTTGCCACGAAAGCATCTTTTGCACCATGGGGATAACCTGCAAATTTTGCTACCCTTTGCATTGGTCCAAATACCCGATGGAGGATTTTCCACATAAGCACCGACTTTTTTATCGTTAGGCTACTTCTTGCTCAACCAAGATATGCATGAACTATTAAGAATGAAGCAAAAACCACTGGTGGACACACAAGTGTCATAGCAATTAGCCCAATCTAAGTCAGAAAAAGCATGTAAATTTGGCAATAATGATCCCCCTCTTGGGATAAGAAAATCCAAGTAGCTAGGTACAACTCAAGTAGTGAAAGATTTGCTTAATCACTTATCAATGCTTCACACATGGTCAATGCATATGCTTTCTCATTTGTTAGATAAAAAATTGAATATCATTCCAGGTTATGCACAAGTAAATCAAGCATCCAATAGATTGCCAATGGAGAACAACATAAGATGCATTTCTAACATCATGAAGACTCAATCGTAAACTTGTCTCCATGGGAGTGGAAATAGGTTTGCAATCTTCAAGGCCAAAACATTGCAATAATGTGAAAATGTATTTTGTTTGGAACAAAGTTGTTCCCCCATCAACATGCATAAATTGAATGCCCAAATAATGATGCGAATGCCCCAAATCTAATACCTCAAAGAGAGGCATGCAAATCATCCTTAAATTCAGCAATATGCTTCTCATTAGGAGCAATGATCAGCATATCATCGGCATATACAACAATGATGAGAAGTTCACCATCTGCATGCTTAATGTACAAGTACGCATGTATCTTTTCATAGAAAACATGTGGTGCTTACTTAAATCCATAAGATGCCTTTTTCAACCTGCACACATTGTTTTCATTCCCTTTTTGCACAAAAGCATGGAGCTGAAATACATAAATATCTTCATGTAAATCACCATACAGAACTGGAGTTTTAGTGTCCAATTGATGTACATTCCAATTATCATGAGTTGCATGTGCATATAAAAAACAAACAAAGAAAATAAATAAATCCCCTAAAGGAGTTCTAATGTTGGATTTAAAAAATGATTCTAAAAAGATTTTGTATGATACCTTGCTAGATATTTAAAGATAGAATGTCCTTATAAAGATTGTTTTCTATTGCCAAATCTAATTTCAAAGACAACTTCATTCGTTTAGTCAAGAGAAAGAGATTTCCATTACTGCAAGATATTAAGATGTAGGAGAGGATAGAGTTAACTCAATCAATGAATGAATCTCTTGTTTTAGATGAAATCGATGAAGGAGAGGACAAGGAATAAAAGGGTGACAAAAACTTTTTAGGACCAATTCTTCTTATGAATAAATTTAAAGGAACAAAAAAAACCACTTTGGTAAAAGACTTTAGGCAAGAGGAACACCTAAAATGAAATTTAAACCTAAGGATGAGAAAAATTCATGTTTAGCCCAAGCATTCAATGGTCAAGATAGGAAATGTCAAAACTTCTGATGGGAATAGAAATCTGTTGGGCAGGGTTCTTTATGTACCTACTATTACCAAGAATTTGATGAGTGTTGGACAGATAGTGGAAAAAGGTTTGCAGGTTAGGTTCAACAAATTTGGAGCCTTTGTGGAGGATCCCCAACATGGATTGAATAGAATTGCCAAGGGAGAAAAAATAGGTAGATTATTTACATTTGAGCTTGAGGACATGAGAAACATTGCACTTTATAATTACAAGGATCAAACACTGTCTGAGCTTGAGAGTTGGCATAAATGATTAGGACATATTGGTGAGAGAACCTTGAAGCAGATATGTAGAGATCAATGTGTGCTTGGGATAACTAATGTATCCAAGCAACACATGATCTATAAATGTGGTGCTTATCAGTTTGGTAAATCACATAGGTTACCCTTTACATAGAAAGGCTATATGCATGAGAGCTATTTGGAACTTGTCCACACAAATGTGTGGGGACCAAGCAAGGACCCTTCAATTTCAGGCTCAAGGTATTATGCGTCATTCATTAATGACTTCAGTAGATCGAATATCTTGTAGTTTATGAAACATAAAGATGAAGTGTTCAGTTGCTTCAAGAAGTATGTTGCACTTGTGGAAAATCAAACACAAAGAAGTCTAAAGAGGATAAGGTCAGATGGAGGAGGTGAGTACTTCTCCAATGAATTTGATGAATGTTTGCAGGATAGAGGTATCAACAAGGAGATTACTACAAGGTATAACCTTGAGCAAAATGGGGTAGCAGAGAGGAGAAACAGGTTGATTGTGGAAGTAGCTAGATCAATGCTTAATGAAAAGAAATTGCCTAATTATTTGTTGGTAGAAAGTGTATTTATAGCCACTTATCTCATTAATAGGTTGAAATCCAAATCACTTGATGGGATGACCCCATATGAAGCATGGGATGGTAGGAGGCCATCACTTGATTATTGTACATTATTTGGATGTGTTGCTTATGTGCATGTTCCATCTCAAATCAGAAGTAAGCAAGACCCTAAGGTAGAGAAGTGCATCTTCATAGGGTATAATTTAAATTAGAAAGAATATAGGTTTTATAATCCATCCAACAAAGGATTTATGGTCAGTAGAGATGTAGTGTTTGATGAGAATGATTCCTGGTTTGAAAGTGAATGTCAGAAAATCAAATTGCGATATGACTTGGAAGAGGAGTTTCCAAGCCTCTCCAAGGAGAAGCCAAGTCAAATTGAAGATATAAAATCAGATGATGAGGACACCATCAACTTAGAAGAGTTCAAAGCATGGAAATCAAATGGCAAGGCCAAGATGAAGAGGTTGGAAGACTTACCTCGATCATCCAACCAAGCTCTAAGGAGATCACAAAGGGAGAGTAAGAAGTGAATTAGATATGGGTATGATACTTCATTAATTACTAAGCATTCCATTTACCTTGATAAAGATTTATCACTTGAGGAACCTTTTTCATATGAAGAAGCAAGTACCAAGGCGGAATGGAAGGAAGCTATGGATGAAGAAATAGAAGCGCTCCAAGAGAATGATACTTGGGAACTAGTACCCAAGAAGGCATCAATGAAGGTAATTGGTTCTAGATGGATTCAAAAAATCAAGAGGAACTCAAATGGATCCATAAACATGTATAAAGCTAGACTTGTGGCTAAGGGTTTTGCACAAACCCAAGGATTTGATTATGAAGAGACATTTTCACCTTTGGCTAAAATGCCAACCATCATAGTATTGGTAAGTGTGACTCCATCTAGGAATTGGAATATGTATCAATTGGATGTGAAAAATACTTTTCTCAATGGTTGGATTTCAGAGGAGGTTTACATGGCCCAACCTCTTGGCTATGAAGACCCAAGCAAGGTAAATTATGTGTGCAAATTGAACAAAGCTCTTTATGGTTTGAAGTAGGCACCTAGGGCATGGAACCGTAGGTTAACTACCTAGCTTCAAGATCAAGGATTCATAATGAGCAAGGCAGATTCTTCTCTGTTTGTCAAGAGAAGCAACTAGAAATTGATATACTTATGTGTGTATGTTGATAACATCATACTTACAGGTAGTGATGCCAATGGCATCAAAAAAGTCAAGAACCTAATGATGCAAGAGTTCAAAATCAGTGACCTAGGGCCTCTAAAGTACTTTCTTGGACTTGAGTTAGTCTATTCTAATTCTGGACTTTATATCACTCAAAGGAAATATGTGTAGGACATGTTGAAGAAGTTCCACTTGGAAAATGCAAAGGTAGCTAGCACCCCTATGGAGGTAAATCATAAATTAAGTGCTCATGAAGGTGATTTTCTTGAAGAGATTGTAGGATATCAAAGCATAGTTGGAAGTCTAAACTATGCAACCTTGACAAGGATTGACATAGCTTATGGAGTAAGCATTCTAAGTCAATTCATGCATAAACCTAGAGCACCTCACTTGGAAGCTGCTAAAAGGATTTTGAAGTATCTCAAGGGTACTCAAAATCAAGGTCTATACTTTCCATACACATCAGATTTGGACATTAAGCTATACTCAGGTGCAGATTGGGCACATTGTAAGGATGATAGAAGGAGTAATTTTGGATATCTTTCTTTTGCAGGTGATAATCCCATTTCATGGTCTTCCAAGAAGCAACCTACTATTGCTCTATCCTCAACTGAGTCTCAATATAGGGGATTAGCCAATGCTACACAAGAAGCCATATGGATTAGATTGCTCTATTCAGATTTGGGACTTCACACTCACTCACCTATGGTCTTTGGTGACAATACAAGTTCTTTGCATCTTGCAAAAAATCCTATTTACCATGCAAGAACTAAGCATATAGATGTACACTATCACTATGTTAGAGAGAAGCTATTGAGCAAGAAAATTCAATTGGCATATGTATCTACAAGCATGCAATGTGCAGATTTTTTAACCAAAGCACTTGATGGTACTAAACTATGTAGGTTCAAATCTATGATTGGATTGTAGGAAATTCAAGAAGACTCATGAAGAAATGCAAGCCAAGATGTTTGGATTGAGAGGGAGCTGTTGGTGCAAGTACATAAGCCTTCACACTTGGCTAGGCATGGAAGGAAGAATGTACAATCACTTCATAAAGCATGTGAACTTTGGCTTGTAATATTTGATCATTTATCATTTGTAAATGGATTAAACTCTTGAGGAATCTTTTAATGATCTCGTGAAGGTAGGAAGGAAGATGAGTTATGAATTTCTCATGAGATAATTTCTCCTCATTTAGAGGAAGTACTTTTAGGTGAAGCCCTATTTGAATTTCAAATTCAAATTTGAAGAAAGTCAGTATAAAAGGGAGTTGTAAACTCGTGGTCTATATGGCCTCTTCTTGGAGCTCACTTTCTAATCTTTTGTAGAGGTTGAGGAGCATATACTATAGTGCACTCATTCCAATATCATTTGGCATCATCATAGTGCCAATGATCTTGTAAAGTTATGTGCTATAATACATATACATCATTGAGTATCTCTATCTACCTCTCTGCCATGTCTACTCATAATAGTGAACTTTGCATCGCCATATCTCGGTGATCTCCCCACAATTTTTCATGTTCAATAGCTTGTTGGATCTACCTCAAGGTCTAATTTAATCTTTCAAAATTTGAAAGCATTTAGTTCAGCCAATTTGGAGAAATCGCATCAAAGTGCTCTCTGGTCATTCTCTACTCACTCCCTAAAAAGTCGGGGTTAAACATCCAAATGCTAAATAAATTTCTCAATGTGTGGTTTATCATTTTTAGTAATTCCATTTGTAATAATTATCTATCTAAGCTAATTAGATACCCTCAAAAGGATTTTGATCAATTGCTATTGTACTGTAAGCATTGAGCAAAAGATCCAGCACGTGTCAAGACCAAAATAGCAAGTTTTTGATCACTAGCTATTTGTGAAGTTATCTGTTTTGATCTAATTGTTTGAAGCATTACCTCCAAAGTACATAGGTACTTATTTGGTGTCATTTTCAAGCTAAGAGGGCCTACTACAGAACCTTGAAGTTAAATAGGGCAAGTACAAAGCAGGTTTTGGCAGTATGACCTCACTTCCTTGAGGTATCCATCCATCTCTTCCAACATTTTGGAAAGCATAGATAAGATACCCAACACGGATGGGACTACATAGATTGAAAGCACACTAGGATAGAGCTTGGGAAGGGATGGCCCAAAAGCCTAATGATGAGACTAGTTTGATTGGCCCAAATGCCAAATACATGAAGGGGATGATGGATTTATTAACTTTTTTTGTATCTACCTGATCATCATCGCTTTCCAACCTCTCGCCAAAGTCATTAAGGCCCCTTGGTTTCACGCCTGCCCTGCCTCCTTCTTTCTCCCCTCATCCATCAAGAATTTGTTGAAGTGTGGAAGGAGGCGTTCGCCCCGCGCTTGCCCCTAGCCAAGTGCTGGAGATGTACACTGAATAAGTCGCAAAAGATCATGATCAGAACCAAGAAGATGCTCGAGACTTTCGGTGGACACATAGAGAAGCTCTTTATCATAGACTCTGGACAGTTGAGGAGGAGGTGAACAAAGGAAAAGCTCAAGCCCAAAGAGGTCTATGAAAAATCAGAGCGCTGCTGAGATACGAGGAAGAAATACAAAGGAAAAATTTGCAAATATTCTTTAAGGAGTGGTGGGCTAGCAAAGCCGACAAACCCACCAAAGAGATGTGCCACATCCTTAAAAGAAACAAAACAGAGATTCAATCCCCCTACTGATAGAATCAAATGAAGATGTATGCAATACGATAGAAGAAAACTTAGAAATCATTGAGGAGCACTTTATGAGACTCTTGGGGATCTCGACCCCCATCTGCCACCATAGACGCGACTGCATGTCAGCCATATCTAGGGTATCCTCTCATAGGATCCCAAACAACCTCCTTTCCCTGCTTGATGCCCCTATCTTGAAAGAGGAAATCATTGAAGTCATTGATGCCCTCCCTAGGGGTAAAAGCCCGAGGCTGGATGGGCTCACTAAGGAGTTCTTTAAGTCCTTCAAGTTGGTGGTTGCCACCCTTCTTCGTCTAGTCTAGCAACAGGCAGATATAAGATCATTGCCAAAGTCATAGCCAATAGAATTTCCATCCATCTGAGAGCTTAGTTAAGTGAGGAACAAAAAGGTTTATTCAAAGGCAGGTCTATTTTGGAAGCCATTATTGACATTTGGGAAGGTCTCGACTTCACGAATGAGTCAAGTCAAGATGTGGTTTTCCTCAAGATGGACTTTGACAAAGCTTACAACTGTTTGGAATGGGACTACATTTTGCAATATCTTAAAGACCTTGGAAAATTTCACCAAGATGATCTCGACCCTTATGGGAAATGCGTGAACGAAAGTTAATGTTAATGGCCAACTGTTGAAGGTGATCAAACTAAGAAGATTGATTAGACAAGGGTGCTCGTTGGCTCCCCTTCTCTTTGCCATTGCCATGGAAGAGCTTACCCAGCTGGTGGCTCAACAGGTGGAAGCAGGCAATATCAAAGGCCTCTGATTCCCTCGTGACCATGGCCAGATCACCATGAGATTGTTTGCCAATGATATGAACACATTTGTCCACAACAATGGTACCATCCTGGAGACGTTTTGGAGGTGCCTGAATAACTTCTAGGAAGTTGCTGGATCCAAAATCAACCACTCTAAGAACACTTTTAGAGCTATTGTCAGGATCCAACCTGACCTTCTCTTTGATCATGATTTTCAACTCGTTCCAATGGCCAAATTGTCTGGCTCCTTGGGATTCCCTTCGGTTTTGGTATCTTGATGGAGCAGCAGTGGAACTGGGTCCTGGCCAGACTCGAAAGCAAGCTAAACTACTGGAGAGGTATGCAAATCAATCTTGCTGGTTGCGCAATTGTTATCAACACGCTCCTCATTTCTTCTACCATTTACTTCCTCTCTTGTTGGAGGCCGAAAGAGCTAGAAGTGTCCAAACCAGAAAGAATTTGCCGAAACTTCCTTGGATGGGCTACCACAATAGGAGAGGAGTGCCCAAAATCAAGTGGTCCATTTGCTCCATCCCAAGAGATAGTGGAGGCCTTCGCATTCTAGACATTGAGCGCATGGCTAACAAACTCACGGAAAAATGGATGATTAAGGCATGGTGCAATGGGGAGACCTCATGGGCCAAGTTGATCTTTAGAAACAAGAACACGTTGACTTTTGTGGGATTCCCGAATTGGAAGAATCTTGATATCTTAACCCTCTTCTTTTCCTCAATCCCGGTCTTCCTGAAAGGCTCAGATCTTGTGTGCTCCCTATGGAAGAGTTAAAATAAAGTCAAAAGCTTCACAACAGTGTGCGAAGATTGGAAGTGGGTGGCTGGTATGAGACAAAACGACTCTATTTGGTTTCCGATCCATGGCATCCCGATCATGAAAACTTGGAACATTCAAAATGCCAAGAGGCTATGGAATAAAGGCTTCAGAAAATGGAAACATCTCTGGAAACAAGACACCAACCAATGGATCAACTTCGAGGATATTGCCCCTGGTGTCAACATCACCTATGAAGAATGGAATACTCTACAAAGCAGACGTCTTGCCCGGGATTGCTCTAAAGTTCACCTTCTCATGGGGCACGACACATCGAGCCCGTTTGGTCTCAAATGGCATAATGGTAATTACCTAACAAAAATCTTGAACATCAAAGAAACCATTGATCACTAGGTTAACCTCAACAAGAAGTGGTGCCTGTCATGGAGGCAGCTGCGGTGGGACATGAAGTTCATGGCTATATTGCACCCTCTCATAGAAATCAAAAAGTCTGTTCTCTTATGGCAAATTCTTCATCATGGTATCTCGACCAACCTCAAGGCTAGCAAAATATGTGGGGTGCCTCCCTGGTGCAAGCGCTGCTACTGGTCCATCGAAGATGTTTCTCATATCTTCTTTACTTGTTCCAATTTCAACAGGCTCTGATAGATTGTCGAAAAGAAAATTAGACTTTAGAAACATATCAGTTGGAAACAAGCTCTGTTGGGAGAAGCGATTGGATGCTCCGCTAATCTCTGAAACGCTATCAGAGGAGAGGTCCTATGGAAGATTTGGCAGTAAAGATGCACTTATAACTTTGGCAACACCCCAAAGAGTGGTCGATTAAGAAATAATTGTTCCTCCTTAGTAAAAGAATCGCTAACTACAAGAAATCCCCCCTCCCCCCTTCAAACATCATCAAGTGCTCTTTTTGATCAACAACAAGGTTAAACCCAATTGGGCCCCTCACGAGGGTGACGAGAGGGTGTATTAACCTTCTTTTTAATGCCATCTAATCTTTGTAAGATCTTCCCCCACTTTGTGGGACTTGGGGGGTCCAGGGGGCACTAGTCCCCTTCACTTGTACTTTTCTTTTCCTTTATTTAATACAAGTATGAGAGAGTGGGCTTTTCTTTTCCTTTATTTAATACAAGTATGAGAGAGTGGGCTAAGGCCAAACTTCCTTTTATTAAAAAAAAGAACTCTATCATATTTATTAAATTGAAAACTTTTCGGAAAACAATGTGACCATAAAATATAGGCATTAAGATCATGTATTAAGATGTATGTATGCATGCATTCATGTGTGTATGTATGTATGTCTATATTTGAGCCATTTAACCATCATACTTGTATGACCTCTTCTCTTTAATCCATTATGTGCTCATCGAAGAGGAAGATGATGGGTATATAGTATCAAATTTATGATTTCCTTTTAGTTTTTTATTTTAAAACTGTTTTAACTTTTTTCGCTTTAATTGTAATTCTTAGGATTGGCCCTCTAATGGACGTGCCAACTCCTTAACATACATATGCTTTAGAATAAGAAGATTTATTTAGAGTGTCAATAATGAATTCCTAGAAAACTAATGTCCGCTTTTAATTCCTTTTTCTTTATTAATTAATTAATTGGTAAGACAATATCGAAAAACAAATAAAACAATAAAATGTTCAAATCTTTGTTCTCTCTCTCTCTTTATCTTTCTCTCTTGCTCTCTATCTTCTTCTCTATCTCTCTCTCTCCCTCTCTCTCTCTCTCTCTCTCCCCTCTCCCTCTCCCTCTCCCTCTCTCTCTCTCTCTCTCTCTCTCTCTCTCGGTAACTCCCTGATCTGCTATGCACCTCTTCTACAAAAGCTCTGTCTCTCTCTCTCTCTCTCTCTCTCTCTCTCTCTCCCCCATCTCTCTCTCTCTCTTTGAAACCTTCTCTACGCAATCATCTACTTTTTTTTCTTTTTGCTTCTCTCTTCTCTATAGCACTCAACATCTATTTCATTTCCGTGGAATAACAAAAATAAAGAAAAACAAACAATTTTCTTATTAGAGCATGAGAGAGGAGAATAGAGAGATGATGGACTCTCTTTCTCTCCCTCTCTCTCGCTCTCTATTGGCATCCGAGCTAGAGATGGAGAGTTGAGAGTTGATGATCATTGAGAGCCAAAACGAAACTAAAGTAATAAAAAAGCATGAGTAACGACAAAGAAAAGAAAGAAGAAGAGTACCTGAAAAAAATTCTTCGGAAAAACTAATGGAGGCTAGGAATCTTTTTATGGTTTTGCCCAAGATTAGTTTTCTAGAAAATTAAGAATCCTCTAATTTTTCCATTCTATGTTTAGAAGATCTTCTTTTTCCTTTGTTTTTAATCTTGGAAACTCCGATTTTACTTTTCTATTTTTGGTTTTTCTTTTTATTTTTTATTTTTCCCTTTTTTCATTTTTTATTTTTCTATTTTTATTTATTTCACTTCTCTTACTTTTAATTAAGGTTTTATTCCTTTTTGCACTTATCTCCAAAATATTAATTAAAGTAAGGTTTAGTGATGGGAAAATTGGGTTCCTAAAGTTCCTAATTCGGGTTTTTATTTGAGACAACCTAGGATTATGTATGGTTAGGATTAGTAACTCATAATCAATGAATAAATATATACATTAAGGGTTTAAAATCCTAGGTCTCTAAGGATTATGAGTTTTTGTGAAGAGTTAAGAGTTAGGTTTCAAGGTTATCAAGCTAGGGTTTCAAGGATTAATGTAAATGTTTTCAATGGGCTAAAGCTACCAATCAATTAGGGTGCTAAGGGGTGAAATTCCCTAGGGTTTTTTACTTAAATAGGGTTATATATACATGGGTTTTTCTATTCTCGTTTGAGCATACAAATGGGGTTTCTAATCGTTTTAGTTTAAAATGCAACTAGGGTTTGGGGTTTTAAGGCGTTTATGGACTTTATACAAGTAGACATACAAGATTAATGTACAAAATCATCACACAATCAATCAAACAATTTATCAACACAACTCTTCTCTTCTTCCTACAAAGAACTTATCAGATCACGATGAGCATAAAAATAAAAAGTTTTGAAAAAAATACTACACAGAATCCCAGGGAATTGCATCCCAACATCCACCCCCAGTAAACATGCACATCGTCTCGATGGACCAACTTGAAAATCCAATAGAAGCATATCAAGTTTCTTTTGGATTTTTTTTTTTGTTTTTCTTTTCAAATATTGAAACATGATCTTTTTATGCACATGCAAGTTCTAAGTAAAAATAAAGATGATTTTAAAGTATGTAACGCCTATCAAAAAAACTTGTTGAGTAAGCCTACTACCTTTAAAAATAAGTCAAACTGCACGTATAGAAATTACTAAGACTTTCTAGAAACAATCTTTCCTATCGACTTGTTTCAATGTCAGTCATCATTTTATATAAATGTTCTCATTTTTGGTTCTTATACACCTATCGAGACATACACCTAGCTCCAATATTGCATAGCTCCACCTTGTATAGCCCGCATATAAATCTCAAAAGTGGCTTTGAGGCCACACCTAAGTCATGAATACTTTTTTTATCTTCTTCTTTTCTTTTTCCTTTTCTTTTTCTTTTTCTTTTTTTTTTCTTTTCCTTTTCTTGTCCTTTTTCTTTTTCTTTTTCTTTTTCTTTTTCTCTTTCTCTTTCTCTTTCTTTGTCTCTTTGCAACAATCATTAATGTACTTCTTTTTTATTTATTCATTATACTTTGCAACTTTTTTGTTAAAGGCGAAAGGCTTGACCCCTAATCAAAGCTAAGGATCTAGATACATGAACTAGAAGGAGTCCAGATTTCTCTTACTAAGTGTTCTCAGAACTTCACATAGCCTACCTATATAAAATAAGTCCATCTTTCTACTAAGAGCTTCAAGTAAGAGTGTCCTAGCTAGGTCTTCATAATGGCTATAGGGTATTTGATCCTATACTCTCAGGTGCACACATCCCTACTAGCATCTCTAATCACTTTTTATCACAATTTAAAACCTTATTCTATTTGCTGAGAAAATCATGAAATGCATGAAAATAAAATATATAGAATAAAACTAAAAATGGACAAATCGAATAAAGTACATTAACCTGATTGAATGTTCTTCAGTTGCATTAGCATCCTCATCATCTTTTAGTCGTTCTTTATCAATCTCATAGTCTTCACCATTCTCTTCTTAAATAATTTTACTCTCTTCCCTACAGTCAAATAAGTAAAGGAGTACTTTCAAACTCGCGAAGCTCATACGTTCCATTATTAAATACACACATTACTACAAATGGCCCAAACCATCTTTTTGTCAGTTTCTTCTTAGCATCATACTGAGTATCGAATGTACTATCATACATCAATACCCAGTCATATATCTCAATCTTATATGGTCTAAGTCGATGAGTTTTCTCAAAGTGAATTTTATCTTTCAACCTAATTGCTTTATCTTTTCTACTGCTTCTTTTAATTTCTCTTTTCCATGTTCTAATTGTTTAATCCTCAGTGATAAAATTTCTTCTCTCATCATTCCATCATTTCATGGGAGCATCATCCAAGTCAATAACTGATAGTACGTTAATTCAGTAGGCATAAAACCTGTGGACTGAGTGCACATTAACCCTATCCTTCCATAATGCGAATGGAAGATATCTAGGCTGTTGATTTATGTTAGCATTGTAGGCCTTAGATATCACCTTCATGATAGAAGGGTGACGTCTCTCAATCTTTCCATTAGCCTCAAGGTTATAGGTAGTAGTGAGAGACAAATGAATTCCATGATGATCAAAGAAATCTTGTGCCTCTCTCACATCTGATTCTCCATGATCCGCAACCACTTTCTCAACCTATCCAAGTCTAGAGATCACTTCTTCTAAATGGCATTTGCATACATTATAAGTAGTCTTCATGTGAAGAGCTTGACCTTCCACATGGTTGATCATCCTCTTTGGCAAGTAAAATATATCTCATTTTATCGATTCCCTTGGGCATGGTTATAAGGTCGACCACCTACTTGTAATGGATACAAGGAGGGTAAGTAAGATGTAATGGGTCTCTATGTCTAATTGAAGAATGCACTTGGCATGTGGCATAAAAGCTCATGAAATCTCTCACACTCACATATATCCCTAACCACCAGTAGGCTTCCCTAATCTTTTCATACATCGCATAAAATCCTTTGTGACCTTCCTATAGTGGTCAATACCCATTATGGATTCTTCACCTTGCCTTTAGCATGTTTCCAAATAAGTCCATCCTTTAAGAGGAGGTTGAAAGACTTTTTTCTAATGGATCTATACTTATTTGTAGACCAGTGTAAGGAAGGTTTTAGTGAGCTCAAAGAGTTTCCTATGTCTCTCCATTCTTCATCACACTCATTCTCACATAATTTCTTGTAAACATACACTAAAGGATCATATTTCATCATGTTTGTTTCTCCTTCTACATCATCATCATCATTATGATAATCATCATTATGATAATCATCATCATGATAATCATCATCATGATAATCATCATCAATGTCAGCAACTCTATTGAACTTTTAGTTATGTGAAAAAAAGTTGGATTAATAAACTTCACATATTAGATCCACCTAAACATTGCAATATCAAGAGAAAAATTATTTGCTATCATAACTATCACTGGAAGACAGTCAGTCTCTACAACTACATTCACTCTAATGAAATATTCTTTATCAGATTTTATAGTAGTCACCAATCCCCATAGCTCTCTCTTTATCTTTGGATACTTTTTGTGAGTGACATGTAATATCTTTGCACCAAAACAAACTATGTGTCTTTGCCCCTCATCATCATCTTGATCTATGACCCAGCCAATACCAATAGGACTTGCATCAGCAATTAAAATGATAGGCTTTTTACCCAAAAAATCAACACGCTTCATAATCAGTATTGGAGTTCCCTTCTCGAAATCGCAAGTCCCTTATCTTCTCTGTTAATAGCACCCTAGATTTCTTTCCTCAGCATTCCCGCCATGGGCCTTCATAGCTACTACCATGCACATGTAAGCCATTTTGTTTTCTAAATCCTCCTTATTCTTTTCTTTTTTGGGATTTCCTTCCCCACATGTATGCATCACATGAAGTTCACCTCCTTTTATTTCCGTACAATCCTTAGCTGCGAAATTGATGCTGATCCTTCCTTATCTTCATGACATGAGAGATATGTTCAATTATATGTATGAAAAGCCATGATGAGGGAAGTCTTTCCTTCCTTGGTATCAATGTGAATTTCCTCTCCTTATAAGGACTAAGATTTCCTCTACATAGTCTACCAAGCTCCTTCTCACTCTAGAAGCCCCCTAGTTCCTCCATTCATGCTTGATGCTATGAATTTTAATACACAAGAAAAGTGCTGTTAGCTTCCATTGCGACTTCAATCACAACTTTCGAGGAAAAAACAATGAAGCTAAGAAAGCTATCCATATAATGTTCTCATTGAAGTCCATACTGTACGATGAATCTATGACCCTCTATCCAACCCCTCTAAACTTGTGTGACATTTGGACACACCACCATCATTCTTTGTATCTAAATTTAGAAGGCTTTTGAAAATCCAAAAAACATGTGCCGATGCACATCCATGCAGTAGCCCTACACATGCATACTCTAAGTGGATAAGAAAACATCATGGTACAATAAAAAGGGATAACGCGCATCTGATGACGAGGTTTAGGCACTCAAAATTCTAACTCAAGAATTCAAAATACATTTTCAATTCTAAAACATGTGCTCTTTTCAACTTAAAATATGCATAGCTTAAATGCAATATAACTTTAATGGTGTAAAAAAACTCGCGATCAAAGTAGGTTTTCTAATGGAAATGGTTTTCTCAACTCCATGCTTTTGTCTGCATCTTCATCATCTTTTCCCAATCATTTTGTGTATTCATAGAAACTAAACAAATAATGAGAGACCCCAAATCAAAATGACATTATATGTATATGCAATCCATGAAAAAATTTCAAAAAAGTCAATCTGTAATAAAACATGAACACACAACTCAAAAGTAGTTGGCTTCTATATGATCCATTCAACTCAAGATCTTCAATTGGCTCGAGATCAAGACTTGTTCTCAAAAGCTCATAAGAAAAATTAGTAGCATCATATTCAATAAACATACTTGGAAGAAGTTCATTATTGACTAGGGTTCTCCCTTCAAACCCTTATCCTTTGATACATACTCACCAAGAAAGCTATGCTTGTAAAGAAACCACCTTTGAGTGGCATCAATCAAAGAAGCATTCTTAAAGGAATTAGATATGTGGACAAGCCACTTCATTTGCTTGCCCATCCCTTCAAGGCTTGATGGACATACATTCCTCTTGGAAAATTTGGAAATCCATGATTCAATTATATGAGCATAGTTGCCTTTACTCACAATTGTCTCAAATGCATCATATGAAGATAATCTGTACAAATCAAAAGCACAAATATATAGCATTTTGATTTTTAATGTGCTTAACACATCTTCAAAAAGTCCGTTTATGCATGCATTTTGATCTATTTCATGCTTGGAATAATTTAGAGAAATTTCTTATGATTTGCATCATTTTGAATTAGACTTTTTTCTTCATTGGAAGAGAAGTTTTGAATAGATTCATTAGAGCCCCCCATGTGTTTGTCATGCTCAAAAGACAATACATGATTGTTTTTATCATCCAATCCGTCGCCATTCTTTTCTACTTGAGTGCCAAAAATTATAGAATGTGCTTCTTCCTCTAATCCATCCAAAAACTCATCATCTTTGTTTCTCTCCAAATTCATTTGTCCATTACCGTGAAGAGAATCAATATCATCACAATCAAGAAAGTATCGATTCCGAATCATTGAATTCTTGCTTCTCCAAGTAAGATTCATTACAATCTGTGCATTCGTCCATATCCTCATGATCCATTTCAAGACTATATGTATGGTTTGATATCATATTAATTATTGTATTTGACACTGTCATATGATTCTTTTTTTATATCAGTTACTTCCTACTCATTCTCTTCAAAGGATGTGCTCACATCACACTCTTGGTACATTTCTAGAGTCATTCACTCTTGCTTAAATACTTCGTCATGTGTGAGAATATCGACATATACATTTGAATCAACTCGATCTTCATTCATCTCATAGTATTCGTAGCGAGCTTCATCATTGAAGTCATTTGATTCACTCTTTTCATGTTTGGTGTTATTAGCTAATGTGTTTACGTAACACTTTTTGTACGTTTCAATGAACATCACATTTTTCCCCTCATGTTGAAACTCTTCATCACATGGACGTAACTCTCATAGTCATCATTCTCATTCGAATGTATCTCTTCATCGAGTGTGACATCACTTGCATTCATATCATTACTCTGACATCTAGTCAAAAGCTTATCCTCTTCCTTATGACTAGAATCATTCTCTTGTATTTCTCAAAGTCCATGAAATGTGGCATCTTTCAAATATTTCATAGTTTTGATCTCCATTTTGTCTTTCCTTAGCTTAGCATCATGCTGATCTCTATTGGGACACATATCGCTATTTGGAGCACTCATTTTTTGACATGTTCTCCTTGTTAGAAGAAGGCTCATTTGCTGGTTTCTCTATATGCTAGCACAATGTGGAAGCATAAACATCAATTTCATTACCCATGGGATCATTTATTAACGTACCCTTGAACTTAGCATCATACTCACATGCACTCTCTTCATGCAAATCAATCATTAGGCCATATGTTGTATTTCAATCATGTTTTTGGAGAGAGAGATCACTATTAATTGATATTGAATTGTTTCCCAAGTCTTGCCTAGTTTCATCACTTGAGGAAGCATCTTGAGCTTGAATTTGATACAAACTCAATAGATATATTTAAGCTTCAGTCTTTATCCAATCACCTTGAAACCTCATACATATCTTTAAATCTTGGTTAGAATCATCTCTTGCTTCTTGATTTGTTTCATTTCCCTTTGTTGGATGCGAGGAGTTTTTGAGAGTAGGGGAAGCTTCATCTTATTTTCTTATTGGATATTGTTCATTTTTTTATTTTGTTTTATGCTTGAAATGGTTTTGATTTGAATTTGATTAGGTTCCACTTCTTCCTTTGCTCCTCTCATCATCGTTGTTTGTGCATATATAGAACTTAATAAGGTATTGTAGGCTCTTGGTATCTTGCGACTATAGGGATTGTATGATTTATAGTTGTGGGTCCTCTCGGTGAACCTCATTATAAGCATATATATATGTTCTCCATGCATATTTTCTTTACACCCAACTTGGGTTTCTAAAACTTTATGGACTTGCACATTATCCACGATTGCTGAAATCCTTGGAATTTGAATATTATTTTTATCTACATGAAGATCGACTCTCCAATCATTAAGAACTTTTTTAATTGTTTGTTGCTTCTTAATGTCAAATCTTCTTAAATCTTGATTGGAAAGTCTCCAATCCTTTATGAGTTCGAGTTTTAAGTCCATGTCTTGAAGGAGTGTAATTAGTTCCTCTCAAGCTTTAACATCTACCGCTCGAAGAAACAACAACATTTTTAAGCCTTTCTTATCATATTCAGACACATCATCAAATTGGTGGTCCAAATCTCTTCTGATCTCTAGATTTGGTTGGTCCCTTGGGCATATGAACCTACATAATGAGGGATTATGAGTCACTTTATCTATCTCTTCTAGCATGAACTACTTGAGGAGCATCACTTTAAAAAGCTAAGAACAAAGCTTTTCGGAAACTATGAAAAGATTCATCACAACAGGTCGTTGCGAAAAGGTAGGTTCCCTAATAGTCTTTGTCAAACTTTTCACTGTCAAGTGTCAAGATTATCTCATGCGCATGAAAATGAGGCTTGTTCGTTTTGTATTTCAAGGTAAAGTTCCTTTGATTATTTTCTTACAACAAAATAAACAATCTAATTTTCTTCCTGTGGAAAAACTACGAAGTATGTAAGAATTGGAAAATCAGAATTTGAGTACCATATATACATATACAGAAAGACACACGAACTATTGTTTCAAAGATACAGAGGACTTGAACTATCGAGATTTGAAAACAATGAAACAAATGCACTACATTGAGGTCATGTACATGTCAAATGTTATTCAACATGTGTGGTCTATAAGCAAGGCATTCAAAAGGATTCCGAGAAAAAAGTAATTTGAAAATCCCAAAGCATTTACGTCTCCAACCTTCTTACAACATAAAGTCTATTAAACAATAAATCAGAAAAATCAATCAAACAATAAATCAGCAGCATCGATATGATTAATCATCCTTGTCTCCTAGAAGTTACAACAAAAAGCGAAGCAGAAATTCAAGCACCGTAATTTTAAAAGATTCGTGCAAATTACCATCGGGAGTTTTTGTATGACTTCTACCCATGTCTTACATCGACGTGTTATGAGGTTAACGCATACCTCTTTCATGGAAGCCGGCTGTACAAATTTTGCTTCAATCAACTTGCTATACAGAGGATAATAAGTAATCCAAAAAGTACTCAACACTTATTTAATACATATTTTGGGTCGTTTTATTCTATTGTTTCAAGCCTAAGCTTCCATTGTGATGAGCTACTCTACAAATTCATGCAGCACCTAATCTTCACATCGGAATCTTCATACCATTTGTGTCAAAACCTCAACCGAAACATTCTTTTGCTGACCATAGTTTACACATAAATTAAATTACATCATTCAATTCTATGCAACATCATAAATAATGTAAGTTCGACGAGATTTGGTAAGGAAACATGAGATTCTACCACGAATGGTATCGAGTCTGTGCGCATTCTCTAGCTCAACAATCTATCATACATAACATGAAAACTTTTTCTCTGTAACTGCCGACCAACATTCAGCATCAATTGTCCAGACATCCAATACATAACTCATCTCTGAAGTCTTCATATATAACATTGATATACTCGTGCAATTCAAAATCTCGTCAATGGAGAATCCAAAATTTATCTCATACGGAAATCGGAATTTCCTTCACATGTTTGGAAAGGCTGTGTGGTCTTATATCTCTAAATATTTTGCCAGTTAAAGAATTTCAGGAAAACAAATGGAAATATGAATCTTCTGGAAGCACGGATATTTACATTGGCCTTGATATATCAAAAGCGAAGATTCAATTGTAACTAAAATCATCATATGGTAGTGCTAAACCTTCAAACCCGGGCAAAACATTCAGCACAACCTCCGTAAAAACAACGTGTCCTTTGCAAAATTGATGAGTTCCGAGTCCTCAAATGTTATTCATCCTTTCTTTTTCGGGATTTCTTTCCCCACGTGTGTGCACATCAAATGAAGTTCATCTCCTTTTCTTTGCCTGCAATTTTTAGAGGAGAGATTGATGCGGATCCTTCCTTACCTTTGTGACATGAGAGATATGTTCAATTCTATCCATGAAAAACCTGGATGAGGGAAGTCTTTCCTTTTCCTTGATCTGAGTGTGAACTTCCTCTGCTTAAAACGACTGAGATTTACTCTACATAGTCTACCAAGCTCCTCACTCTAGAAGCCCCCTAGTTCCTCCATTCATGCGAGGCTCAATGAATTTTAATACATAAGAACGAGAGCAGTTAGCTTCCGTTGCGACTTTAATCACAACTTTCGAGGGAACTAAGAAATATATCCATATAATGGTCTCATTGAAGTCCATACTCAATGACGAATATATGAACCTCTTGATCTTTCTCAAGGTGCATGAATTTTAATTAGAAACATTTCCGAGGGCAATCTCAGAAAATGAGAAGCGAAAGCGCTACTGCACCGCACACGAAGGGAACTGAAAGGTTATCAACCTTCTATATTTTAATATTTGAAAAGGAGGAGGGATCTTAAATGTGTGGATAGGGAGACATATAAAGGCCTGCAATTCCTTTCTAGAGATTCTTTGAGAAGAGTTTTGGGTAAGGTGGTCTATGGATAATCCCTTGAAAATGGAGGATAAATCGGAGAATCTAGGATCACAAATCAGGATCATATCAGAATAGCTGTACAAGAGATGTCCAATATAATTACAAATGTATGTTGTTTGATTAACCCAACTACGTAATTATAAATAAAGTAGAAGATTAGATAATACATAGAGTGAAAACTAGAAACTTTCCAAGTTTTGCCAAATACAAATTTATGAAATTTTTCACCTATTTACTCTCGCACTAAAGTTTCCATCGCGATCTCGAGATGGGGAATACAAGGTACGGCAATGTTACCTCAAATCAAGTCTTGGGTCTGAGTAGAAGCTCTTTGAGAGACTTTATGGAGAGATGTTTCCTTAAAGAGGTGTCCATGCATAAAACATTTGCTCATTTCTACCACCCGTGTAGTGGATTACTTTCCATAAGTGATTGCTACACAAGGTTTGTTCCATAATTTCTTTGCTCTTTATAGGATCTCTAAAACAACAGCCTTCATTCCCTCGATCAAAAACCAAATAGAATCATTGAGTCTCATATCAACTTCCCATTTCCAATCTTTATTGATCTTGCCACGGTTCAAAAATCTCCATTTAGTGGATACTGAAGTATGAACATTTTCTATAAGTTCAAAGAGATCGTTCCGGAGTATATGGATTTTGATTGCAGGTTGAAAAGATCGTCCTTGACTATTAATCATCCATTAATCATACATGTCTGATCCTCGTAGTAAGTTTATTGTGATTATCAAAGCCACCTAATCCATTATAGTTCTTTCCTAGCTAAGATAAAAGTCAACGTAATTCCTTTTATTCATTAAGTGGAAATTTTCTTTCCCAAGAAAGAATCTATGGTCAACCATGAAAAGGGATGTACAATGGTCGATTATTCACCATGCCAGCTTTATGCATGGCATATGACTTATTAATATGATGAATAGGAGGAGTCTTTTAATGCAATGGTCACGCGATGTGAATCTTTTAAACTGAATAGGATCTTTCTTCTTTAAGATGGCATCGAACACCTCAGTGCATAGCTCAATTTCACGTGCATAGGCTTTGTCATCTACTGAAATCTAATCACACACCAAACAATCAAGTTCAATAGATTCAAGCCATAGATGAAACATTAAAGATTATGGCATATAATGCCCATGAAGCTCCTCAAGTCTCAACCATTATCTTGGGCATCTAGGACACAAGTAAGGATAAAAGTAGAGTGGTTGTACACGGAATCTCCAAGATAATTATAAGTTTATGTTGTTGAATGAACCCAAATCTTCAACTCTAGATATAGTAGAAGATTAGAAAATGGTTATAGCGGAAATTTGAAACTTTCTAACTTACAACAAATAGAAAATCGTGACATCTTCCACCTCTGCACTCCCAAATCAAAGATTGAGTGAACTATGAAGATCGTTTGTTCATTTAACTATACCTTCATTATGTTCAAACATCATTGTCTGTGTGCATTCAATCATGTGCGCATTCAATAGAAAAACGCATGAATTCATTTTATAAAATATTGCTGCGTTTTTAATCATAGGGTGGGCTCTGTTTATAGTCTTAGAATTTGCTCTCTAACAGTGTGTGAATGCTGAAATGTCAAAATCATATATAAACTAATAAAGTTTTAAAATTAGCTTCTACAAAGGGGATGACATGTTTATTAATCTGCTTTGTATTTCCTGTTAACTGCTTATAATCTGTTTCTTTTTTTACTTGACTCTGCGTTTTTTTCCTGATCTTTTCAAAAATTGGTTCGGAAGATCTTTTTTTTTGTCTGTTTTCATTTGCGTAAGCATCTTCAATGGATATGCAGCTACTTCCATCACATGTTTTTATGCCCTATGGTGTCGTACATGATAGAACAGATGAAAGAGGGGTTAAAACAGAGGATTCAACTTGTCTGTGTGAAGGAGTAATAGGAAATGTATTCATACGTCACTATTAGTAGCAATTCCAAGTCAAAATTTCACACGACCGCGTAAATGTGTGTAATCGTTGTCTGGTACACGTGGAAAAATCCACATGAAAGCTTCGATTGAACCGACCATAAGAAAACTTTTCACGCATTGAATTAACGTCAGTTTGACTGTGAAAGCACAACACTTTTAAAGTTTCATTGAATACTTGTGAAAAAGTTCAATAAAAAAGCCAAGTTAGGTAGGACTTCAACATTTATGGTACTACACTATCATAACAAAGTTGTGTTTATAGGAAAGACCCTTGTGGGAAACAAACCAATAGATGGAAGCGTTTGAGTGAAGATGTAATGAAGCTCATGAGAAGAAAGATAGCAAGAGCATAATTGGAAATTGGAATCCATGCAGGGGTAGGATAGTGCACGATTAAAGGTTCTAAGGTGGGAGAGTGGAAACAAGCTAGAAGATACCTCTAGAATCAAAAGAGACATAGTCTTTTATCACTCTCTTAGCAGGAAGCAATGTGTAAACTAGACATGGATCAAATGGCAATTCAAGTCAATGGGTTTTCGGCACCCACTTATCAAAAAGAAGAAAGTGGTGTTAATGTGATAGATTTTGCATAGGGGGATATGGACCAATGTTGAAGACGATAAAATTTGTGGTCCTTTTGCTTGATGCAAGCATTGTGTGAGTGGTAGGGAAGACTTGGGACATCTTTTTGTATCCTGTCCTAGGGGCATTTTCACTTGGCAATGCCTTAGTAAGCTTCTTTAAGTTCGAAACCAATTTAATTGGAAGCAAGCTCTACTTACAGAGGTCATTGGTTGCTCATATGCCATGTGGAATGTCATTGGGAGTGAAGCTCTCTAGAATATTTTGTAGGAAAGATGTGCAATAAACTTTGGAAACAATCTCAAAGAGTGGTCTATCGAAAAATACCTTATGGTTCTTGGTAGGAGTATCCATGGTTGTAAGGAGTCGCAATGTTTTAGGCATCAAAGGGTGTTCATTATTGAAAACAACGAGCTCATAAACAAGCTGGCTGCACACGAAGGGGACAAAACGTTTATCAACCTTTTTAGTAATTCTCTATAAATTTCTTATAAATGTTACTTTGTTTATAATTTATAACTCTTTTTACAAAACAAATGTAGTACATGAAGGAACCCATGTGAAAGTGAGTCAACGATGGGACATATGAATTCAGGCTTTATAAGTTCTGTACTTTAGGGCATACTTAGTTTCTAGGAAGATTATAGAGTCTTGGGATGACCCCAAAATTAACTATAAGAAGAAGTTTCATCTATTGTTTCAAGTTTTAACTCGGATAAATATAACATATGTATCAAAAGGGCCAATCAATAAACTATGAAAACTTTCTTGTACATAAGGTTTCCTCATTTTGAACTCGAGCTCTTGAGGAGTCTCATCCGTGGCCTTTTTGTCCATTTTTTCTCTCTCCATGAGCTCTATTCTTGCATCAAATATATATAATTAATGTGTCAAGTGCATCTCTATCATTTCCATGCACTACAGCATGCAAATAAAGTATTCATGATGATAGATCTCTAGACATAAGAGGTTTCCATCTCTTTCCTTGTAATATCGACACACACACACACATATACATATACATATACATATATATACATATATATATATATATATATATATATATATATATATATATATATATATATATATATATATATATATATATATATATATATATATATATATATATATATATATATATGTATATATATATATATATGTATATGTATGTATATATATATGTATATATATACATATATATATACATTTAAGATTCCTGCTCCCCTTCAAATATGAAAATGTAGAACTATATATATATATATATATATATATATATATATATATATATATATATATATATATATATATATATATATATATATATATATATATATATATATATATATATATATATATATAGTTCTACATTTTCATATTTGAAGGGGAGCAGGAATCTTAAATGTGTGGATAGGGAGATAAAGGCTTGGAATTCCTTTCTAGAGATTCCTTGAGAAGAGTTTTGGGTAATCTGGTCTATGGCTAAGCCTTTGAAAATGGAGGATAAATTGGCGAATCTAGGATCACAAATCAAGATCATATTAGAATAGTTGTAGACGATATGTCCAAGATACGTATAGATGTATGTTGTTTGATTAACACAACTACGCAATTATAAATAAAGTAGAAGATTAGATAATACATAGATTGAAAACTAGAAACTTTCCAAGTTTTCCCAAATACAAAATAATGAGATTTTCCACCTATTCACTCTCACTCTAAAGTTTCTATAGCGATCTCGAGATGGGGATTACAAGGTAGGGCAATGTTACCTCAAATCAAGTGTTGGGTCTGAGTAAAAGGTCTTTGAGAGACTTCATGGAGAGGTGTTTCGTTAAAGAGGTGTCTATACATAAAAAATTATCTGTTCATTTCTACCATCGGTGTAGTGGATTACTTTCCATACGTGATTGCTACAAAAGGTCTGCAAACATGAAGTGGTTCACTTCCACCAACTAACTTCATGAAGTAAAAAATGACACAAAACATGAACTTAAGAACTTGTGGTCAAAATCTAGCTCCAATTTAGAGTTCCAATAATCTAATTCAAGTGGGCCTTGTAATTTAATTCGTAATACGTTAAACCTTTATTACCTAGTACCCACAGCAAATTCCCCTAGATGGAAGTAAGCCGAGTCCATGTAAGACTTTTTGAACCATCTTCATGCATGTGATATGGGATTCTTAATAATGGGCCAATTCACAATTCTCTTCTCCTCACATTTTTGTACCTCGTAATTGTGAAATAAAATGCATAAGCATAAGAGGTAGTTATTGTTAATGCACCAACTTCTATATAGTTATGTATGTATGTGTGTGTATGTATGTATGTATGTATGTATGTATGTATGTATTTATGTTGTATGAATGTATGTATGTATGTATGTATGTATGCAACTATGTATGTATGTATGTGCGTACCAACTTCTATATAGGTATTTATTTATGAATGTATGTTGTATGAATGTATGTATCCATGTATGTATGTATGTTGTATGTATGTATGTATGTATGTATGTATGTATGTATGTATGTATGTGGTTTGTAATTATGTATGTCTTCATCCATGATATGCATGAGCATTAACAAAAACGTTGAGATAATACGAGCATTAAGAAAAATTTTGAGTGACAACTCTCAAGAAATATAAATGTTTAACTATAAATCGACATTACTCAAAATATATCAATAGGTTTTCGTATTGTTTGGGTCTTATATGTGTCTATTCTTTGGGAGAATGATATCATGATATGATTTCTTCCAAGGTGAAGAAGAAATCATATCTTTTATTCCTTCAAGAACTATGAGATATAGAAATGAAGTGTGTGGGACATACATCCCAACCTATTCTAGGATGCCAATTCATTGACCAAACTGCGTCCCTAGGCATCCTTATTAATCTAGATATCATGAAAAAAAGGAAGGTAACTCCTATCATCTTACTTCAACTAGTGCTCTATACGCATATAAGAAGGACAGGAACCTGAAAGCCAAGAAGAAAGAAGAAGATAAAGAGGAGATTCCCAAGCCAACTTTGCACTCAAGAGCAAGTGGAAAGGGATGAAGAATGGAGCAGAACATGACAAGAACAAAGGCCAGAATGTTCAACCTTGTGCCATTTATGATAATACCAAAGACACAACTCAAAATTGTTGGCTCAATGGGAAGACCTAGAAAGGAAATGGAAGGGGTGGATATGGTAGCAATAGAGGTAGAGGTGGACACAACTTCGAAATTAGTAGTAGAGGCCATAACAGAAGGGACTCCAACAATTATTTTGAAGATTAACAACATGAAGGATCATTGCTTTTGATGAATCTAAGCCACAAGAAAGGTAAAGAAGATCATCATTTATTCTACATAGATTGAGGATGTATAAAGGCAACACATATCTCTTATTTGATTTGAGTGTACAAAGCATAGACATGAAGTTCAAATAGGGGATGACACAAAGCATAGTGTAGAGAAGATTGGTAGTGTGAAAGCTTCCAATGGCATGATAAATAGTTTGAGCAAGGTACTCTATGTTCCCACTATTATAAAAAATCATAATAAGTGTACGCCAAATAGTTGAGAAAGGCTTGCAAGTTAGGTTCATCCAACATGGAGCTTTTGTGGAAGATCCATGTCAAGGCTTCAAGAAGATATACAAAGGTGAGCCGCATGGTAGGTTCTTTACTTTTTAAGTAGGACAAATCAAAAGCATAGCTCTATTCAACTTGGGTCTCAAACCCTAACTGAGCTTGATGTGTGGCATAAGAGGTTAGCTCATGTGAATGAAAGAACCTTAAAGGATATATCAATGAAGGGATCAAAGTGTTCTTGAATTTCCAAACATATCAAAGCATCACATGATCAACAAATGTGATGAATGGCAGATTTGAATGGCACAAAGACAACCATTCAACTACAAAGGCTACATCCACAACAACTTATTGGGCGTAGCACTTAGAGATGTATGGGGGCCAAGCCAAGAACCTTCATTGGCAGGATCAAGGTATTATGTCTCATTTCTTGATGACCATAGTAGATGGACTATTTTGTACTTTATCAAGAGTAAGAATGAAGTGCTTGATTGCTTCAATTAGTATCTAGCACATGTGGAGGATCATACAAGTATGTCACTCCATAAGCTCGAATCTAATAGAGGAGGAGAATACATCTTCAAAGAGTTTGATGAGGTCTTGCAAGATAAAGGTATCAAAAGGGAAGTGAATACCAGGTTCTTTCCTCAACTAAATGGAATTGCAGAGAGAAGGAAGAAGACATTGGTTGGATCAACCAAACAATGCTTGAAGATAAGAGGTTGCCACATTATCTATGGGTAGAGGTTATTTCAACTGTTCTGTATCTTGTCAATAGAGTACCATCCAAATCGCTCCAAGGTATGACTCCTTTTGAAGCATGCTATGGAAGAAAACCTAGTCTTGGACATTGCAAGGTGTTTGGTTGTTTATCTTATGTTCATTTACCATAAAAAATAAAAGGTAAGCTAGATTAAAGGGCAACAATGGTAGTGTTTATTGGGTATGACTCAAGTCAAATGGATTACAAGTTCTATAATCCTTCAACCAAGCAATTCACAACAATTAGAGAGGTGTTTGAAGAACATAGGTCTTGGTATGATGAAGACAAACAAAAGGTAACTCTACCATATGATCTTGATTGTGATTCTCATCAATTAGGAAGCAAGCATGGTATAGAGGTCCAAGATCCAAGAAGGGATATAGATGATGGGATCACAATGAGGTTGTCTATCTATGTGTATATGTATGTGTATATGTATGTGTATATGTAGGTGATCTGAATGTCATTAAAGGATCAAGAGACACATGCAAGAGGAGTTAGGTGAGCTCAAATATTTCCTAGGTATGCAAGTGATTTATACAGATGAAGGCATGTATCTAACTCAGAGAAGATACATTGAAGACCTACTTCTCAAGTTCAGAATGGAGAACACAAAACTTGGAGGCTCACCTTTGGAATTGAACCATAAACTAAGTGTTTATGAAACTGAGCAGATTGATGATCCTAAAGAGTATCAAAGTTTAGTTGGTAGCTTGATATATACTACTCACACAAGAGAAGACATATGATATAGTGTGGGAGTGTTTAGTCAGTTCATGCACTCACCAAGAAGACCACACATGGATGCTTCAAAGAGAGTACTCAAGTACTTCAATGGGACATTTAATGAAGGTCTCTATTATCCTTACTCTTCATATTTGGATATCAAAATCTATTGGTAGATGTAGATTTGGTAGGAGCAAAGGATGATAGAAGAAGTACCTCTAGATACTTAGAATTTGCACGTTCAAAATTGGTGTCATTGAGTTCCAAGAAGCAACCAACAGTTGCTTTATCTTCAATTGAAGTAGAATATAGAGGTCTAACTATAGAAAATCAAGATGCAATATGGATCAAGGAGTTGTACTCAAATTTGGGACTTGTAAGTTCCAAACCTCACGTACTTGGAGATAATGTAAGTTCCATTCATCTAGCTGAAAATCCAAATTTTCATGCAAGGACAAAGCACATCGAAGTCCATTTCCACTTTGTAAGAGAGAAACTTACGGAAAAGGAAAATTACATTTCATTTCTTCCTAGTAAGAAGCAAATAGCAGACATGATGACAAAGGCACTTGATGGGATAAACCTTTGTAGATTCAAAGCTATCATAGGTACTGAACCTATCAGAGAATGAAAACTCAAGTAGACTTTAGCTTGGGGGGAGCTATTGGAACATCAAGCTCTCATTATGCTTGAGGTGGACATGGTATTCATCAAATCCATCATTTGAATGATGCCACATATACTCCTTGTAGAGTATCATTGTCATTCATTTATTGTATTGGGAGTTTGATCATAGGATCACATTCTTATGTAACTTCCAAAGTATTTATCTTTGTAAAAGAAAAGAGTAAAATGCCTAAAAGCCACAAGTTACAAGTGGTTGCGATTGATTCTCAATCAATCAATCAAAAAGTAGATATGACTTTAGCTTTCTCTTTTCCTAGATGGTAGGAAAAGAATCCAATCAATCTAAACTACCAAACCCACCAAATTTCAAGTTCAAATCGATGAAGAAAAGGCATGTTCATATCCTCAATATTCTATTTAATGACTTCAAAACATTTTTACATTAAGTATAGTGTTGATTTGAAGCAATACATATACTCTTTGATCATTGCTTGGTGCCATTTCTATTCTCTGCCTCCTTCCTCAGACTTAGTCAACTTGCAAAGATTTCTACTCTCTTTAAAGAGCTTCAAATCAAGTTTTTAAGCAGTCATTGGAAAGGTATAATTGTCTAGTGTATGTGTAAAAATTTTCAGCTCATTAATTTCAAAGAAATTTGAGTTTTAGAGTCTCACGATCATTCTCTACACATCCTTGAAAAGTTAGGATGACACCCAATATGTGTTAAGGTGATTTCTCCTTCATTGGCTGATATAAATTAGGGATTTTATGCATTTTAGCAAGTGGATTCTATGTATGACATGCTCTTAAGAGGAAGTTTTCCAATTGTTACTATGATGCCTGCTCTTATTGTTTGAAGTCACAACTTCCATCCACTTTTACAAGGGTTTTGTGAGCTAGTCAAGGTGCAAGTTATCTATTTTGCATCTAGTTGTTCTTGTTGATGTTCCAAAGTATCTATTGGGTTTTATTGCACTAAATATAAGCCTACAAGGTCTACTTTAAATATCCAAAGAGCTAGGGTTGCTTCTATGCTCGTTTGTTGAACCAAATGCACCACTTGACAACTCAATTTTCCAACCCTCTCCAAGATTCTCCAACTTCTTTCAATAGTCTCTCTACTTCCTAAGTAGCATTTAAAAGAACCTTGCCTTGGAAATACTTTATGAATCCTGCTTAGTCCCAATGGCTCCTTATGTGTGCATACCTAACCTAAATATTGTCAAAAACCTAACTCATTAACCTTGACCACTAATGTGTGACTACTTGTCACCTACAGAGACCTTAGCATCTAGACCTTGTATCAATAGATATGCAACTAACAACTTGTGAGTTGATTATAAGTATGAAAGAAAGAAGTTCAGTTACTCAACTAGTGTAAGGAATATAATACTATCTGCATCCATAACTTTGAGCCATGTGTGGATCTTCAACAAATTTTTTTCATCACCAAATGAACACAAAACTAAAAAGATAACAAAACACATGATACTAGCAAAAATTTTTGAAGCACACATATAATACAATCATGGATTGAAGAGCTAAGTCTCTCATAGCAAAGAAGTTTTGGTTCAAGCTAAACAACTAACTCTCTTATACAACATGAATCCTAATAAAAAAAAGTGCATTTGATTCTCTCATACACAATGTGGATGTGTCGAGAAAATTCAACAACTAGTGGAACTACCATCACTTCTATATGAAAGGACTCAAATTGTTGCAAGTGAGAAAATCTCACTCATATGTCCTATCATCAACATGATGGACTCGTTCCATACTACAATGACATGATTTTAATAGACCATATCAATATATATATTTGCAATAAGGACATTGAATGTGATTTTGGGCAACATAATCAAACGAAAATGACTAGATAGGTGCACCACTATAGCATATATATGAATTTGACGACCAATGTTTGAAATATTCCCTCACCTCAAGCACATATACTAAAATAAAATAATACAAAATGCTTGTTTACTCAAATTCCTATATACAAACCTTTCGTATTTGTTTCTAGGACTTGCCTTGTTTGCCATCATATCAAGTGGCTACACAACTACCAAATTTGTTGTGTTAAATCACTAAAGTTTGATGTCCGATAACACTATAATTTTTATCCAACCTAAATATGTGGGGCAAAGCAAGGATAGATTCATTCCTTTGATTCATAAGTCAAGACGAAAAATAATGGTGATTTTATAGTAAAAGCCTGAGTATGTTTCCATCTTATCTAAGTGAACATACTTAAAAATCATTCCTATGTAGTGCATCATAGGTATCAATTTTATGAGTAGTCAAATCACCTTCAGTCTCTAGTGATGCAACTTGCATTGAATTTCCTAATGAATACATCTATCATTGATATAACTTATAGCAAATTGTATCCTCAAATACTAAAGCACACACATCTTTTATGTAAACTATATAAGAAGAATATAATGTTCTCAAATTCTCCAAAAAAAAAATCAATTACTATTAGTTTGGGTAGTTGATATAAGTCATTTTACTCAATTTTTCTTTTAAGACCAATATATTTGCTAAAACCTTTTGTTTAGAAACCAATTTGGTGTTGATATTTTTTGGGTGGGATTCTTTTACAATTTAGGATTGTTCTACCTAAACAACCAAGTGTCATTTATTTTAAACCTTCTTTAAGTGTGTTACCAAAATTAGCAATGTATCTTTCTTTTCAGATCTTCCAAAGTGATAAACCTATCACAACATTCCACAACATAGAGGAGCATTTGACCACTTTCCCCATTAAAGATTGTTTCTAGCTTATTTGACATAGTAGATAAATAACATGGTCCGATTCTACCACACCAAAGTGCTCTTTGGGCTCAAGAACAGGAGGTGATCAAGATCTTCCCTACCTTGGAGGTAGCACTTGCACCAAGAAATGACACCATAAATTTTATGAGCTTTGACATTAGTCAAAATTCTTTTTTCCACATAATCATCACTTTTTTATTCTCTATGAGAGGATGCCAGAGGTCCATATGCTTAAACTCCCATCTTATCCAGATGCCCATAATGAGTAACTAGTGCCATCCAACCTATCCTCAACAACCAACATGTGGATTACATCCTTTCTTTTAGCCATGAACATTGTCCAAAATACCTTGATGAAAAAAAAAGGTTGCATCTCAAAAAGATGAGCATAACCACTCTATCAAGCTCTGCTAATCTTGTACTAGACTTCAAGGTGCTTGTACTGGAAAACCAAAACCTATATATATGTTTGGTATAAAAGGACAAAATTATTGCATAGGCACTTCAATAGTGTGTTCAGAGGCTAAAACAAGCTCAGATCAAAATTTCCGCCAAAAAACGTTTTTTTTTGAACTCCTGATTGCCCTGGATATGCTCACCAATTTTCATGTGATTCAAAGATTATGAATAGAGGTGTTTCAATAATGCCCTAGATGAAGTGAAAACCTTCCATGATGTTGGAACATCAAGCTTACACTACACTTGAGGTGGATTTGATCTACATCAAAGGCTATCATGTCAAAAGAATATCCATTGGAGAGTTCTTTTTCTTATGCTCAATTATTGTATTTTTTAGAAAGATTTTTCATGGATCTTTTTCCATTGTAAAAGCCTTGAGCTTTACACATGTAAAAGTAGAAAAAGAGAGCCCAAATTCCACGAATTTGTGGTGTTTGAGTTGTAATCAATCAAGCAATCAATCACTTAAAAGTAGATCAAACTAGATCTCCACTTTTCCTAGATTTTAGGAAAGTGAATTGATTCCCTCCAACAACCATTCCCGCCTTCATCTGAATTCAAAATCCACTTGTAGAACTCATGGAGCACTTCTAGAGTCTATATAAAGACTTGAAATCACTTGTACAATACATGGAAGCAATATACATACACTTGTGACCATCATTGTCTTGCTCCTTCAATTTTCTGCATCATCTTCTTGAAAGACAATAGTTACGCAATATAACATAGGAGCAATAGCAGAGAAGATAACAGATATAGGAGAATCTCAACAATTTTCTACTAGCAGCAAGTACAAAGATGATGGCGTTGTCCACTCGTGCGCTCTCAAGGTAGAGCTTAAATGGTGATCTAGACAACTCTAGATAGGGAGATACAAGGTAGAGGTATGCTGGCTCAACTCGGTATCTTAGGAAGTGCAGAAGTCATGTATATATAGGATCATGGGTGGCCTGCCATGGACGGCTATACATGGGCGGTAGAGCGTGGGCGGCCACCGCCCGCGTAATTGCCATACACGGCTTAGACTGGTTGAACCGACCTAACAAATATAAATGATTTCTGACTCCGACAGGGAATATTCCATGGAATATTCCCTTTACCGTCGCGCCGGGGGTGCTGCCCCCGGACCCCCACCAGGGGGCCCGCTGGCCCCCTGGGACCCCCCAGCCAGGGGGCCCGCTGGCCCCCTTGGACCCCCCCAGCCGGGGCTGCTCACCGCTGCCCCAGACCCCACAATTGGGGACCCTGGTAACTCCCTTTCCTTATAATATCTTACATGGTCCAATATGACGTTCATCCAACATTCAAGTTGGGATTCCCATCAATTGGGTAATGCACGCTTGGCTTCTCCTCATAAAGGGGGCCTTACAAAATGTGCATACAATCATGAGGGGTAGACATTGATCATATACTAACACCCCCCCTCAATGTTTACCGATGATAAATCAAGTAGGTCTCAGTCCTATGCCCATCTGTTGAAGATGCTTGTTGAGCTGCTCTCTTCCAAGTGCTTTAGTGAATATGTCAGCACAATTTGCCTCTGTTGGGCAATATTCTAGCTCCACAATTTCATCTTCAATTAGCTCACGAATGTAATGGTACTGTACTTCTATGTGCTTGGTGCGAGCATGAAATACTGGGTTCTTTGCAATAGCCATACAACTTTGATTATCACACTTGAGTACAATTGGCATATTTGATGGAAAGCCTATATCTGCAAGAATTCTCCTTAACCAGACTGCCTCACAAGAAGCAAAACAAGCTGCTTTGTACTCTGCTTCAGTGGAGGAGAGTGCGAGAGTTGGTTGCTTCCTACTTACCCAAGAAAATATTCCTGAACCAAGTGAGAAACAATATCCAGAAACTGATTTTCTAGAATCACAATCTCCAGCCCAATCTGAATCACAATATCCTTGGAGTGTATCACCTATGGTATACAAAATACCAAAATCCAAGGTTCCTGCAATGTACCTTAGAATTCGCATTCCAGCATTCCAGTGACTCTCCTTAGGTTTGTTGGAAAACCTGCTTAACACTCCAACAGCATAGCAAATGTCTGGTCTAGTGTTGCACAGAAAAATAAGACTTCCAACGAGCTTCCTATACTTCTTAGCATCTACATCAGGCATGTTATCATCCATAGATAGCTTATGATTTACCTCCATAGGTGTGCTAATTGGTTTGCAGTCCATCATTCCAAATGCCTTGAGAATTTCTTTGGAATATTTTTGTTGTGAGATGAAAATGCCATCCTTCCTTTGCCATACTTCAATTCCCAGACAAAAATGGAGTAGACCTAAGTCTGTCATTTCAAACTCAGTTCCCAAGCTCATCCGAGTTTGATTGATGAGTTCCTAATGATCTCCTGTAATGATCAAATCATCTACATATACAATGACAACAACTAGCTTGCTATCCCTTTTCGTTACATACAGGTTAGCATCAGAAGTACTTCTTTCAAAACCCATATTTTTGAAAAAATGATCTATTCGTTGGTACCAAGCCCGTGGAGCTTGCTTAAGTCCATACAAAGCTTTCTTCAACCTGCAAACTTTATTTTCTGAATTGGGCACCTCAAAACCTGGTGGTTGAGATACATATACCTCCTCCTTGAGGTGACCATTCAAAAATGCAGATTTGACATCCATCTGGAAAATAGGCCAAGACTTTTGTGCAGCTACTGCAAGTACCGTCCGAATAGTTGTCATGCGTGCTGTTGGTGCAAAAGTTTCTTGAACATCAAATCCTTCAATCTGTGAAAAACCCTGTGCAACTAATCGTGCCTTATACTTTTCTAATGTTCCATCAACTTTATACTTAGCTTTCCAAATCCATTTAGTACCTATTACCTTCTTCTTTGGCGGCAAGTCGACTAGATCCCATGTATCATTTTTGAGTATACTATCATACTCAGACTGCATTGCCGCTCTCCAATCTGGATCATCAAGGGCTTCTTCAATGGTGGTAGGTTCCTTTATCGAACCCATGATATCTGCCATTAGAGCCATGTTAACAATGTGTTCTGAGGCTCTCCTTTGCTCCTCTATTCTCTTTGATCTTCGTAATCCATCCGATGATGATTCTGGTACATCTACATGTGGATTGTGATCATCAAAGGGCTGTTGTGCCCACTTCGGTAGTGGCTTACGCTGTGCAGCTACAACTGGTTGGCTTTTTATTGAGGAAATTTCTCCATTAGATGTTTCCTCCTCCTCAACTTTAACCTGTCTTTTGATAGGCACAAGGTGAGATCTTTCTCCGCTTGATGAGATAGTAGATTTACCTTTATCTTCTACTAAGTGTGGTCGTTCATCAAACACCACATCTCGGCTGACAAAAATCTTCCTTGCCTCAGGATCCCATAACCTGTATGCTTTAGACTCTTCACTATATCCTAGGAAGACACACTTTTTGCTTTTTGAATCCAACTTTGATCTTGTTGAATCAGGAATATGTGCATAACAGAAACAACCAAAAATTCTGAAATGCAAAACTGAAGGCTTTTTACCAGAATATGCTTCTTGAGGAGTCATCCCCTTTAAAGCTTTTGTGTAGCTTCGATTGAGGATGTAGACAGCTGTATTGACTGCTTCTGCCCAGAATGAATCAGGCATGTCTTGAGCCTTCAACAAACAACGAGCCATTTCAACTACTGTCCTGTTCCTACGCTCAACAACGCCATTTTGTTGGGGTGTATGAGCTGTGGTAAGTTGCCTTTTCACACCATGCTCCTTACAGTAATTGTTGAATTCTGTTGACAAGAATTCACCTCCTCTATCTGTTCTAAATTTCTTCAGTTTCCTTCCTGATTCATTTTCTACATACTTATGCCACGTTTTAAATTTTTCAAAAGCATCAGCCTTCTCTCGAATGAAATAAACCCACATCTTTCTACTATAATCGTCGACTAACAGCAAGAAGTAGAAAGATCCTCCTAAAGCAGGTGTAGACATTTTACCGCAGAGATCAGCATGTACCAACTCTAGAGGAGCTTGAGATCGATTGCTGGTCTCTCTTGGAAATGCCTTTCGTTGTTGCTTGCCCATCATACAAGCTTCACAAGGTTCCTACAACTCTGAAAATGCAGGCATATGAGCAACCATCCCTGTTCGTTGCATCTCTTTCAAAACTGCAAATCCGAGATGCCCAAATCGTCGGTGCCATAACCTGCTTACATCTTTATCTTCTGTAGCAGTTAAAGCACTTAACTCATACAAGTTATCCCGTCGTATGCCTTTACCTACAACATTACCTGATGAATCCATGATTTCCGCACCACTCTTATTGAAGTGAACTTCGAGTCCACGATCTGTTATTGCAGAAACTGACAACAAATTTCTTTTGAGTGTAGGTACATAGAGAACATCGGATAACTTTTTCTCAACACTTGGAGAAGTGATAAAAGAGATGGTTCCAGTTCCTTCAGCTGGACACTTGGAGTCATTTCCCACCACTACATTGATGGATTCCCGCAGAGGCACTAGGGAACTATACCAATCCTTTTTACTAGTCATATGGCGAGAAGCTCCACTATCTAAAATCCATGGCTCATCAACACGAGCTTGAGCAGATGAACATACCTCTTCAATAGCTACCCAAAGTTCCAGCTCTGTGTTGTTTGCAGACTCTTTGTTCTTCCATGATGATTTTACAGTCCCATTCCGTTCATCAGCTTGCTTCTTTCTGCAATCCTTGATGGCATGGCCTTTCTTTTCACAATAGAAGCAACTTCCTGTGAACTTTTTCTTCTTTGGCTTCTTCTTTGATCCCTCTGAAGAGCCTTTACCTTTTGCATTTGCTGAGAATGCAGCATCAGTTGTACTTTGCCGATTCTTCAGCCGCATCTCTTCTTCTAAAAGCATGGCACAAAACTCTTCAAATGTAAGAGGAGTTGGCCTTACCTGAGTGTTAAGGGCTGTTACTAATCCATCATACTTTGTTGGAAGAACACGTACAGATCTTCGAGCCAGCTCTTCTGGTGTTATAACAACACCAACTGCAGCCAATTGATCTTGAAGATGCTTTATCCGTTTGATAAAATCTTCAGCCTTTTCAGAATCAGAATGCTTTTCATTTGCCAACTGATTTTCTAAATTCTGTATCCTAGTGTGGTTCTTGGTCTCATATTGTCGAGCCAATATGCCCCAAGCCTCATGTGCTTTAGTAGTATGTTGAACTAAAGTAAGCACAGAATCACTTACACTAGTGACAATCGCACATAATGCATCAGCATTCCGCCTCTTCCAAGCTCGTAGAAGATCTGGATCTGGCTGAATCATCAATCTTGAATTTGCTGGATCTTCAACTGGTATAGGCTTTGGATCCAATCCCATCGGTCCCATGACAGTGTCAAGTAATTCATAGGAGTCCAAAATTGCAGAAATTTTGAACTTCCAGAGTGTATAATTGGTTCCATCCAGCTTCCCTTCAGTGAATGCAGGTGGACGAATTCGAATAGGTGTAGCATTAACATTAGCTGAAGCACCAAGACTACTATTCGACGATGAAGCCATCATGTAATCACTCGAATAATCTACTGATATTCTAGTCTGCTAGTAGGCTAAAATAATGATACTTCTCAAGCTATTCGAACCTTACAGCTCTGATACCATGAAAGACAATAGTTACGCAATATAACACAGGAGCAATAGCAGAGAAGATAACAGATATAGGAGAATCTCAACAATTTTCTACTAGCAGCAAGTACAAAGATGATGGCGTTGTCCACCCGTGCGCTCTCAAGGTAGAGCTTAAATGGTGATCTAGACAACTCTAGATAGGGAGATACAAGGTAGAGGTATGCTGGCTCAACTCGGTATCTTAGGAAGTGCAGAAGTCATGTATATATAGGATCATGGGTGGCCTGCCATGGACGGCTATACATGGGCGGTAGAGCGTGGGCGGCCACCGCCCGCGTAATTGCCATACACGGCTTAGACTGGTTGAACCGACCTAACAAATATAAATGATTTCTGACTCCGACAGGGAATATTCCATGGAATATTCCCTTTACCGTCACGCCGGGGGCGCTGCCCCCGGACCCCCACCAGGGGGGCCCGCTGGCCCCCTGGGACCCCCCAGCCAGGGGGCCCGCTGGCCCCCTTGGACCCCCCCAGCCGGGGCTGCTCACCGCTGCCCCGGACCCCACAATTGGGGACCCTGGTAACTCCCTTTCCTTATAATATCTTACATGGTCCAATATGACCTTCATCCAACATTCAAGTTGGGATTCCCATCAATTGGGTAATGCACGCTTGGCTTCTCCTCATAAAGGGGGCCTTACAAAATGTGCATACAATCATGAGGGGTAGACATTGATCATATACTAACACTTCTTTGCCAATAGTAATCTTGCAGAGGCTTGTGCTCTCTCTCCAGAGCTCAAAATTTGATAAAACATGGCTCATTGGAAAGTTATTAGTGTCTAGTTTATGTTTATAAATTTTCATAGCATTTGATTTAGTATATTGGGAGAAAACGTAGGTTTTCTATCTTGGAGTCAATCATTGCATATTCCTAAAAAATAGGAGGTACCACCATTGAGTGTCTGATTCATTTCTATAGCATATTTTGCTTATTCCTTATAATTTTGTGCATTATATACACGTGTACATCAGTTCTTGTTTTACTCACACATTGCTAATGTTGAGGATGTTGGAGACCTCTAAATCTTCCAAGGCTTGATCTATACTGATTTAAGAGCACCTCTACATCAGTTATAGACCAAAATTTACACAAATGTTACCTTCATTTATCAAGTCTTCCACTATAATTGTTCTAAATGAAAATTTTCATTCTTCAAGAAGTCTGCTTCAAAGATTGACTTCATTACCTGCACATATCTTCAGATTTCTTCAATCTAATGATATACATACCTCCATGCTACCTTTGTGCAATCATATCAACCATTAGTCCTTCAAATGAATCATTAAACTTTAATTTGATCAATAAGATCAAAAGTATATCAGAAACTGTTCTCTTGAAGCGGCGACTTTGACATAGTCAACTTCTAAGGTTGATTTCTCAGAGCACAGATCCCGTTTTGCTAAATTCTTTTAGCCATAGCTTCCTTATTTTCCAGGTTAGATTTTAAATGCTGATTCATAAAAGATTTTACACTATACACTGAGATCCAAGCAAAACATTGACACAAAAAAGTGTGCGACTCTTAGAGGTCTATCTACAGACTTTACATATACATGTTCCTATTGATCATACTCACAACATGAAAGAAATTAGACCATGAAACTTTGAAAATAGCTTCATCAACTTCTAGATTAGATGTGTACAAAATATTTCTTGATCCACATGATCAAGCTGAGAGAAATCACAAAAAGACTCGACGCGAACTTCTGAAAAATAACTCTCTACACATCTATCTCATTGACACTTGGCTTCTAATGACTCTCTCTCTTATTTCTTTACATCCTTGACTTATATACATATGATTCTAGACTCATCCCCTACCTATTACATATTCCTTATCATCCTAAGGATCACCTATATCCATTTTACAAGAATTCTCAACTAATAATGTACATATGTGTACAAACTACATTTTTGAGATCTCTTCACTTTCTCCAATGACTCTTTAACTTCATTCCGATCCTTGACTTTCTTAAGCTCTTTATAATCATCAATTTGGGATTGCTTTGTTCCAACAACTCCCCCTCAATCACTAATTGTGATTATTCCATTCTTCTTTATTCTTGCCATCTCTTTGAAGTTTTGTAGCTTAGGTCTTTTTGTCAACATATCTACAACTTGCTCTTTTGTTGGAGTATACAATACTTCAATCTCTTCGTCAAGTACTCAAGAAATGATATTGAATCTCTATGTGTTTGGTCCTGGCATGAAGAACATGATTATCTCGCAAATATAATGAACTCATGTTGTCTCCAGAAATAATTGGGGTACTCTGATCAGTTCCAAAACTCTTCAATAAGGTCTTTAACTATATCACTTCTTTTGTAGCCTCTACCATTCCTTTATACTCAGCTTCTGTGGATGACAAAGAAACTCTATGTTGCTTCTTTGAGCACCAAGAAACTAATTTATCTCTAATATAACAGAGATAACCATGAGTAGACCTTCTATCATCTGAATTACCTACCCAATATGCATCACTAAACACTTTGATTCTTGTGTCAGAAGTAAAACGATAATACAAACCTTCACTTAGGGTTCTGTTGATATATCTGAGTACCCTTTGAGCTGCGATCCAATGAGTCTTCTTTGGACAATGCATAAATTGTGATAACACACCCACTGCATATAATAGGTCTGGTCTTGTTGAGGTAGCATAGATTAGACTACCTACCAAACTCTAATATTTCTTCATGCCATTAAATTCTTCACCTCCATATCTACTCAATTTATGTTTTACCTCCAATGGTGTGATTGAAGGCTTGCAATCTTCCATGTTGAACTTGACCAAAAGATTCTTCAAGTATCTCTCTTGTGTAACATATACTCCATGTTGATTATACACAATGAGAAATTAGAGATGTTAAGAAAACAATAAAGAAAAATCAAATACAAAAGAAAGGAAACAAAAATCAAGGACAAATTAAACAATCACCTAAATGTCAAACAAGAAGTGACTCAAGAGAATAAAAAATACTCAAGGAGGTGAGAAGAAAAGAAGAAGAAGAAATCTTCTAAGGCTGTATTGATTTTAGAACGAAAAAAGAAATTTGACACCAAGGAAATTCTAAATGATATACTATTAAATGAAAAAGTCATGATGTGTTTGGAGCTGGTGTTCTCAATTATGAAGCCTTAATTCAAAGATAGTATTATTAAATTGATTGGGAGAAAAATTCCTATTGCCTTAGGATATTGAAATGGAGGAGTCACCTAAGGTAACTCAAGCAATGATTAAAGTTGTTACCCTTGGCAAATCACCTGAGATTGAAGAAGATGAGCTTGAAATATGAGAAGTAGAATTAAATTTTCTTTGAAATATATGCTGGAGTTTGAGGTCTACAGAAGCACGCAAACATCACAAGCAAGAAGAAGAATCTTGGAGCACAACACACAATAGTGAATGTATTATCAACACAATGTAAAATGATTAGTCACCCGTTAGGGTTATAGGCATATATACAAGACGGGGTGAGGAAACCTCCTAAAGAGGGAAAAAAGTGCCCCGGTGGTCTTAGTGTGTTCACACATATCACTACTTAAATATATGAATAAATCCCCCTTGGAGTGATGCGGTGAACAAGGAGCTGGAACTCATGTATGAGGAAGTGTCAAGCTATGTGGAATCAATCTACAAAAGAGGTAAGCCGAAAGCTTTGCAAACGCTTCAAACTTCTCCCTAGGCAAAGCTGTTGTGAAAAGGTTTGTAATGTTTGCTTGTGTGAGCACATAAGCCAAATTGATCTCTCCAATAGAGAACCTCTCCTTGACATAATGATAGTGCACCTCAATGTGCTTAGTGCAAGCATAGAACACATGATTCCTTGCAATTGCGAATAAGCTCTGACTTTTAGTGAAGATGGTGGTGGTCGAAGACTACCCAACACCCAAATAATCCATAAGGTATCTGAGCCACACACACTCAACAGTCGCTCTGAAAGCTAACCTATACTCAACCTCACAAGTAGAAGTGTCCATAATAGGCTACTTTTTGTTGAACCAAGATATGAATGAGCTACCAAGCATGAAGCAAAAATCACTAGTGTGCACATGAGTGTCATAGAAACCCGACTAGTTAGAGTCAGAAAAAGCATGTAAATTTGGCGATAGTGATCCCCCTTGGGATAAAAGAATCCAAGTAGTCGAGTACCACTCAAGTAGAAAAATATACACTTCTTCATGTAAGTCACCATTTAGAAATGTTGTTTTAATGTCCAACTAATGTACATTCTAACCATGATGAGCTGTAAGTGCACAGATCCTAAGAACAGTAGTCATTTGACATGTAGGAGCAAAGATTTCATCAAAATCAATACCTCTTTGGTACGCATAACCCTTTGCAAAAAGCCTAGCCTTATATCTCTCAACTATTCCATCAGGTTTATGCTTCTGCTTGCATACCCACTTAGTGCCAATGGCCTTCTTGCCAGGAGGCAAGTCACATAAAGAACATGTACCATTTTTCATGATCGCATAATATTAAGATTGCATTGCAGCCATCCAATGTTCTGAATTTTGTGCTTCATCAAACAAAACACGTTCAGTCTCATCAGATAGACTAGAGGCAGCCATAGCGTAGCAATCTGATGCAAAAGAGGCACTATGAGAACCTGAATGAGTACAATATGACAGAGGTGCATCTAATTTGTTGTCACGCAAAGTTTGCACTTGCCATTTTGGCATAGTTTTTACTGGCTCAATATGAGCTCTCTCATCAACAAGTGCATCATGCAAATCTGCATCAGAAATGGAATGATCCGCATCATCACATGAAACCTGCAAAGGGTGAGAAGTTGCTTCATTAGGACAAGCACTAGACTGCCCACTAGTCAAAAGAGGCAGCAAAGTATCATATATGTCTTTGGACCTAACAAATGTCTCCTTAGTACATGAAAGTAAGGGCTGAATCTTCCACAAAAACAACATCACAACTAACGAGAATGTTTTTACTCTGTGGATGATATATACGAAAGCCTTTGCTTTCACAATTGTACCCAGTAAAAATACATTTTACTACTTTATCATTCAATTTTTTGTGATGTTGTTCACACACTAATGCATATGCAAAACAAGCAAAAACACAGTGATGAGCAACAAATGGCTTGCGATCATGCCAAGCCTCATATGGAGTGATAGAATGTAGTGCTTTAGTGGGCACCTATTAAGTACATATGCTGCATACATGACAACCTCAAGCCAAAAACTATGTGGTAAAGTCTGACTCGACCATACATCTTGCCATCTCCATGAGTGACCTGTTCTTTCGTTCAAAAACCCCATTTTGTTGAGGTGTATACGACATTTTACATTGATGTTTTATCCCAGGTTTAGCTTAGAAATGCATTAAAGTCAGAAGACATATACCCCCCCGATTAGAACGGAGGGCACCCATTTTACATGCTGATAGATTTTTAGCCAAAACCAAAAACTGTTTGAAGCATGTAAACACTTCGGACTTTGCCCAATGGATATAACCATGCATGCTTGGAAAAATCATTGATGAAAGTCACAAAGTAAAGATAGTTCCCAAAAGAAGCTGTTTGCATAGGACCATAGACATCACTATGTACAAGCTGTAATTTCTGAGTAGCCCAAACTCAACCATCTTTCGGAGCAGAGGAATGGTGTATTTTGCCCAAAATATAGCCTTCACAAACATGTTTTATGAGTGCCTCAAGTTTGGGCAAAGAGGACACCATTTCAATTTTCTATAGGTGTAGCAAACTAGAAAATTTCAAATGACCAAAGCGTGCATGCCAAAGCTTTGCATCTGACATAGCTTGACAATCATGTACGACACATGCCAAATCATCTATAGATCTTTCATAGTCTATGAGCTTATACAAGCCATGACATAAAATGTGAGAAGCAATAATGACATCACCATTTGACAAATCATGCACAGTACATCTATCATCAACAAACTTCACAACCAATCCAATTTTGGCTATTTGCAAAAACTGATAACAAATTTTTCTTGATCCGGGGCACAAATAAAGCATCTGACAAAGTGAAAGAACTACCATCAGTAGTAGTCAAAATGATCTTACCAACTCCATAACAGGATAAGAGGAGTTGTTGGCACATGTAACAGTATTTCCTGTAGGGGCACGATCAAGTGAAGAGAAGAAACTACGCTTCGAGGTAATATGTTTTGTCCCCCACTATCAAAGTACCAAACATATGAGTCTACGACAGACATGCACTGCTCATGAGAAGATGATTCAAAACTGCAAACAGTAGTAAATGCCCATTCTTCATCCTGCACAAGATTAACAGACTCTGTTTTTGGTGTAGAGGCCTCTACAACAACCATTCCGGCCTCTTTCTTCTCTACCTCTTTACCAGCAAGTTTTAGACAACTCTTAATGACATGATCATTTGCTTTAGAGTATTTGCAAAACAATTTCTACTTTTTTGATTTCTTCTCATCTTTGCCTTCCTTCTTTGAATGTGCAACATTTGGAGATTTCTGCTCACTAGTAGAAAAGCTCCATTTTCCTTTGCCCTTTTGACTAGCCAAGAAAGCTTGATCCGCAATATGCATAATGGACATGTTCTATCTAGACTCATCTTCCTACAGTACAATAGAAACTAAATCTTCAAATGACAAGGCATTTGGATTGCTTTTCATCATCAAACAAAGAGTAGAAGAAAAACTTTGATATGAGTCAGGAAGACCATTCAGAACAGTCTGCACAAGTGAGCTATTAGGTATAAGATTCAGCAGAAATCAACTATTCTTTCAGATCCTTGATCTCTCTCAGAAAACTGTCTATAGAATCACCTTCATTCATGTTCTCACTCTCCAATTGTTCTCGGAGGTAAGCAACTCGAGCCTCATTCCTAGCCTGGTATAATGTGGTAAATGTATCCAAAGCATCCTTAGGTGTTCTGCAAGAACAAATGTGAGGAATAATGGCATGTTTGATAGACAAAGCTATCAATGCATGCGCTTCATCATCTCCGCCATCCCAACAAATTCGCTCTACAGTAGTGCAACAAAAACAATAGCACGAATAGGAATCTCCAGAATATCATCGTCTTCGACACCATCTCCATCAGCTCTTGTATTTGCAGGTGTAACAGGACGTCTTTCAACACCCTACACTACATTCCATAGTCATTTTGTGATCAATTCATGATGCATCATATAAGCTATTGTACATCTGTATGCAACCTGATAGGTACCTTGACAAGGCATCCAAGGTCGTCTTTATTGGAACCTTGCTCTCTAGACAAGCATTATCATGGTTTGCCCCAAACTTGGAGAAGAACATGGCAGTACTTTAGGATTCTGAGGGGTTTCTTTGAGAAATCACCGCCACATTTGGAGATGGAGACACAAGTCGAGTGGCAGAAACAAAACTTGGAAAGCTACATCAAGGTAACCACCCTTCCTCTACCTATGCATCAGAATTTAGGTAGTTGATATGTGATCCCACATTGCATGAAGATTATTTCATAACCCAATTTAGATGGGGTTTAAGAGATGATGCGAAGGACCTTTTGCTCACGATGCTAGAGTTTAAGACATTGAATGAATACATCATGCAGCAAGCTATTCAATGTGATAACGGAATTTTTGAAAGGGAACAAGAAAAACAAGTGGAAGGAAGACCTCGCCAATGAAACCTTTCTAGCCCATGCCTAAAGATGAGTCTATGCCTGAACCTAAGCAAATAGATGTAACTAGGTTCCAATCCCTAACACCACAAGAAAAGCAGAGAAGAAGAGATAACAAGTTATGCCTCTATTGTGGAAACCCTGGACATATTGCAGTTAACTGTCCCATCAAGAGAACAAACTTCAGGGTCACAACCACCCTTGTAGAGTAGGGAAATGAGGAAGTCTAGTTGTAAAAGAGACCATACAATTGGACCATGATATAAGAAAGGGTCTCATAGTTCCATCTTCATGCATATAAACATGTCTTGTAGATGTCAAGTTAATCATGCCCAAGAAGACCCTTTCCCTTATTGCCCTAGTAGATTTAAGAGCCTCCTCATGTTTCATCAATAACGGATTGGTTAAGAAACATGTAATTCCTATACTTCGAAAGAACAAACCAGTAGTAGATGAAGTAGTAGATAGATGACCTCTAGCATCTGGGAATATAACCATGGAAACCACACCATTAAGAGTACACCTTGGTGAGCATGAATCCCACATATGTTTCAATGTTATATCTAGCCCAATACATATAGTTATCATTGGATGTCATGGTTAAAGAAGCATGATCTAGCCATCAATTGGGAAAAGAATAAAATCATCCATCGAGATATCCAGAAGAACCCAATATATGTCGGAGCCAAGACCTTCATACATGCAGTAAGGAAGGAACTGACATATATGATCTATGCCGTACAAGCTCAAGAATCCAAGAAAAATGATCCAATGCAGCTACCCAATCAGCACAAAGGCTTTGAAGATGTTATTGAAAAGAACAATGCAGATACCCTCCTAGAGCATAGACCTTATAATTGTCCCATAGATCGTCAAGAGGGAGCACAACCACCCTTTGGACCAATCTATATACTATCCCTAGAGGAACTTACAGAACTAGGCAAGAACATTGATGAGAATCTAGCAAAGGGATTTATCAAATACTCAAAGTCTCCAGCAGGAGCCCCTATTTTATTTGTAAAGAAGAAGGATGGGACTCCCCGAATGTTTGTAGACTATCGTGGATTGAATAAAGTCACTATAACGAACATATACCCTCTACCACTCATATCAAAGCTCTTGGAATGCCTTGGAAAAGCAAAGCTCTTCACAAAGATTGAACTTCGAGGAGCTTACAACCGTGTCAGGATGAGATAAGGAGACGAATGGAAGAAAACATTTCGAGCAAGGTATGGGCACTTTGACTATCTAGTTATGCCATTTGGTCTCACAAATGCTCCAACCATCTTCCAACATATGATGAATGATATCTTTTAAGACAGATGACTTTGTGGTAATATATATCGATGATATCCTGATATTCTCCAAAAATCTAGAGGATCATGAATATCATGTAAAGGTAGTCCTAGAGAAACTAAGAGAAAAAGGGTTACATGCAAAATTGGAGAAGTGCTCTTTCCATCACGCAGAAGTGGACTTTCTAGGATACATTGTATCAGAGAAAGGAATCTTTATGGACCCTAAGAAGATCAAGACAATCCTTGATTGGCAACCACCTTCCTGTGTTCGAGATGTACAATGTTTTTTAGGGTTTTCCAATTTTTACAGGATATTCATAAGAGATTGCTCCAAGATAGTGACATCTCTTACCAATATTAAATGAAGCTTGAAATTCTCATGGATGGAAGAAGCAGAAAAAGACTTTCAAACCTTGAAATCAGCATTCACTATTGCTCCAATTCTACTTCATCCTGATTCGAGTAAGCCCTTCTTCCTAGAGACAGATGCATCAGACTTTTCCCTAGGGACCATTCTTTCCCAATATGGAGATTATGGACACTTACATCTAGTTGCATATCATTCAAGGAAATTTTCTGCTCCAGAGATTAATTATGAAATCCATGATAAAGAACTTCTTGCCATAATAGACGCATTCGATACCTGGCATCACCATCTAGGAGCAGCTAACAGAGTTACTGTGTATATAGATCACAAGAACTTGGAGTATTTTATGAACACCTGCATCCTCAATAGAAGGCAATCTCGATGGAGTAACTTTCTATCTAGGTTCAACTTTGTCATCACCTACTATCCAGGACATCAACAATGTCAGCCAGATGCCTTGTCTAGAAGATGTTACCTTGCACCAAAGAAGGGTGAAGAGGCCTTTGATGAACAAGAGAGTGCATTACTCAAGCCTAACCGTCTCTAGTTAGCAGCTATATGTTCAACCAATCATGAAGATTCAGCCTTGAATCATTTGATCCATGAGCATCTACCACAAGATGAATTCTTTTGTAATATTAAGCAGAAAACTCAAGAAGGAAAAGTCCAAGAAGTAAATGAATTTCAGGAAAAGGATGGGTTACTATTCTATAAGAATCTATTGTATGTCCCTCTAGGAAAGACCAGGATCCAAGTACTTAAACAATGTCATGATATCGTTGCAACATGACATTTTGGAGTAAATAAAACAATAGAAGTCATATCAACGGATTTCTGGTGGCCTCAAATGTGGAAGGAAGTCAAAGAATATATTCAAACATGTGACACTTGCAATAGATCTAAGGTATCACGACATAAACCTCATGGCCTCTTGCAACCTTTACCTATTTCAGAAAGGCCATGGGCTTCATTGTCTATGGATTTCATCACATATCTACCAAAGTCAGATAATTATGATGCCATTCTTGTTATTGTCGATAGATTTACAAAGATGGCACACTTCATTCAACCTACAAAGGCAATCACAAGTGCCACCACTACTAGACTTGTTCTCAGATACATCTTTAGGCTTCATGGATTGCATGATGATATTGTCACTAATCGAGGTCCACAGTTCATATCCAGCTTCTGAAATAGTCTTTGAAAGCTCCTTGGTGTTCAAGTTGAACTATCTACAAGAAATCATCCACAGACTGATGGGCAAATAGAACGGGTGAATCAAGTTCGAGCAATATCTCCATTGCACTAGCAACTATCACCAAAATGACTTTTTTGAGTTGTTACCCTTTGCAGAGTTTGTCTATAACAATAGTGTTCATGCATCTACTCAGCAAAATCCCTTCTTTGCAAACTATGGACAACATCCAAGGATGTATGTACAACTCTCAAATCATGTCAAGAACCCAGCTGCTAGAGTACCTAATGGACATTCACAAAGAATTCAAGGAAGAGATCCATAAAGCTCAAGAACAATATAAGTTCTATGAAGATCAACATCGTGTACAGAATCCATCGTATCAAATTGGGGATAAAGTATGGGTACTCAAAAAGAATTTGCGAACTTCAAGGCCTTGTGCAAAGTTAGATCATCAAAGATTTGGTCCATTTACCATATTGTCCAAGATTAATCTAGTCACCTTCAAGCTCCAGCTACCAAGTACAATGAGAATACATCCACTTTTCCATTATTCCATGTTCGAACGATATCAGATTTCACCATTGAGGGGCGAGAGACCTAGTCCTTCACTGTTGGAGTTAGACGTCTGCGGAAGCACGTGAACAGCACAAGGAAGAAGAAGAAGCTTGGAGCACAAACACACAATACTGAATGTATTACTAGAGAATGTACAAAGATAAGTAGCCCATTAGGGCAATAGAAGTATATACAAGCCGAGGGAAAAAACCTCCTAAAGAGGGAAAAAAGTGCCCTGGCGGTCCTAGTGTGTTCACACACATCACTACCTAAATATATCAACAAATCCCCCCTAGGAGTGATGCGGTGAACAAGGAGCTGGCACTCATGTATAAGGAAGTGCCAAGCTATGTGGAAATCACTCCACAAAAGGAAGTAAGCCCAAAGCTTTGCGGAAAGCTTCAAACTTCTCCCTAGGCAGAGCCTTCGTGAAAAGGTCTACAATGTTCTCCTGCGTGGGCACATATGCCAAGGTGATCTCCCCAGCAGAGAACCTCTCCCTGACATAGTGATAATGCACCTCAATGTGCTTAGTGCGAGCATGGAACACAGGGTTCCTCGCAACTGCCAATGCGCTCTGACTGTCAGTGAAGATGGTGGTGGCAGAAGATTGGCCAACACCCAAACCAGCCATAAGGCGTCTGAGACACACACACTCAACAGTCGCTGTGAAAGTTGCCCTATACTCAGCCTCACAACTGGAAGTGGCCATGGTAGGCTGCTTCTTGCTCAACCAAGATATACATGAGCTACCAAGCATGAAGCAAAAACCACTGGTGGACACACGAGTGTCATAGCAACCAGCCCAATCTGAGTCAGAAAAAGCATGCAAATCTGGCGGTAGTGATCCCCCCTTGGGATAAAACAACCCAAGTAGCCGAGTACCACTCAAGTAGCAAAAGATGCGCTTAACCGCCTTCCAATGCGTGACTCCTGGGCAATGCATAAACCTGCTCATATGTGAGACATCAAACTGAATATCTGGCCGAGTAATGCATAAGTAAATCAAGCATCCAACAGCCTGTGATAGAGAACAACATCAAATGCATCTCCAGCATCATGAAGACTCAATTGTAAACCTATCTCCATAGGAGTGGCAATAGGCTTATAGTCTTCAAGGCCAAAACGTTGCAATAATGTATCAATATATTTCATTTGACACAAAGCCATTCCACCATCAACTTGCATAAACTGAATGCCCAAATAGTGATGCAAATGCCCCAAATGAGACATCTCAAATGAAGCATGCAAATCAGCCTTGAAATCAGCAATATGCTTCTCAATAGGACCAGTGAGTAGCATGCCATCAACATAGACAACAATGATCAGAAGCACATCATTAGCACGTTTAACATATAAGGTGCTTTCAGTTGGACTGTTCACAAAACCATGTGCAACCAGATAGGCATGTATCTTCTCATACCAAGCACGTGGTGCTTGCTTTAAACCATATAATGCCTTCCTTAACCTGCACACCTGGTTTTCATGCCCTTTTTGCACAAAGCCACGGGGCTAAAAAACATACACTTCTTCATGCAAGTCACCATTCAAAAATGTTGTTTTAATGTCCAACTGATGTACATTCCAACCATGATGGGCTGCAAGTGCACAAATGCTCCGAACAGTAGTCATACGGCATGTAGGTGCAAAGGTCTCATCAAAATCAATGCCTCTTTCCTGCGCATAACCCTTTGCAACAAGCCTAGCCTTATACCTGTCAACTGTACCATCTGGTTTATGCTTCAGCTTGTATACCCACTTAGTGCCAATGGCCTTCTTGCCAGGAGGCAAGTCACATAAAGACCATGCACCATTCTTCATTATAGCATCATATTCAGATTGCATGGCAGCCATCCAATTTTCCGAATTCTGTGTTTCATCAAAAGAAACATGCTCATTCTCATCACAGAGACTAGAGGCAGCCATAACATAGCAATCTGATGTAAAGGAGGCACTATGAGAGCCTGAACGAGTACGATATGACAAAGGTGCATCTAATTTGCTGTCACTCAAAGTCTGCACCAGCCGTTTTGGCATAGTTTTTGCCTGCTCAGTATCAGCTCTCTCATCAACAAGTGCATCATGTAAATCTGCATCAGAAATAGAATGATCTGCATCATCATATGAAACCTACAAAGGATGAGCAGTTGCCTCATTAGGACCAGCACTAGACTGTCCACCTGTTAAAAGAGGCATCAATGTATCATACATGTCTTTGGAGCTAACAGATGTCCCGTTAGTACATGAAAGCAATGGCTGAATAGCATCTTCCACAAAGACAACATCACGGCTAACCAGAATGCGTTTAGTCTGTGGATGATACAGACGATAGCCTTTACTTTCAGAACTGTACCCAACAAAAATACATTTTATTGCCTTATCATCCAATTTTCAGCAATGTTGTTCAGACACTAATGCATATGCCAAACAACCAAAAACATGCAGATGAGCAACAGATCGCTTGCGGTCATGCCAATGCAGTGATAGACTGCAACGCTTTAGTAGGACACCTGTTCAGTACATATGCTGCACACATGACAGCCTCAAGCCAGAAACTATGTGGTAAAGCCTGACTTTTGACCATGCACCTCGCCATCTCCATGAGTGACCTATTCTTTCGTTCAGCAACTCCATTCTGTTGAGGTGTATATGGCACTGTACACTGGTGTTTTATCCCATGTTCAGCCAAAAATGCATTAAAATCAGAAGACATATATTCCCCCCCTCGATCAGAATGGGGGGTGCCCATTTTACATGCTGACAGATTTTCAGCCAAAACCAAAAATTGTTTAAAGCATATGAATACTTCAGACTTTGCCTTCAATGGATATACCCATGCATGCCTAGAAAAATCATCAATGAAAGTCATGAAGTAAGGGTAATTTCCAAAAGAGGGTGTTTGCATAGGACCACAGACAACACTATGTACAAGCTGCAATTTCTGCGTAGCCCGAACTGAACCATCTTTTGGAAAGGAGGAACGCTGCATTTTGCCCAAAATACAGCCTTCACATACAAGTTTTCCGAGTGCCTCAAGCTTGGGGAAAGAAGACACCATATCAGATTTCTGTAGGCGTAGCGAACTAGCAAAATTCAGATGACCAAACCGTGCATGCCAAAGCTTTGCATCTGACATAGCCTGAGAATCATGAACTACACATGCCAAATCATTAACAAATCTTTCATAGTCTATGAGCTTATACAGCCCACGACATAAAATGCCAGAAGCAATAATCACATCGCCATTTCATAGATCATGAACTGTACACCTGTCATCAACAAATTTCACAACCAAACCAATCTTGGCTAATGCAGAAACTGATAACGGGTTCTTTTTGATCCCTCGCACAAATAAAGCATCTGACAAGGTGAAAGAACTACCATCAGCAGTAGTCAGAATGATCTTACCAACTCCCATAACAGGATAAGAGGAGTTGTTGGCACATGTGACAGTATTCCCTGTAGGGGCAGGCTCGAGTGAAGAGAAGAAATTGCGCTGCGAGGTAATATGTTTGGTCGCCCCACTGTCAAAGTACCAAACATCTGAGTCCACTGCAGACATCCACTACTCATGAGAAGATGGTTCAAAACTGCCAACAGTAGTAAACGCCCATTCTTCTTCTTGCACAAGATTAGCAGACTCTGTTTTTGGTGTAGAGGCTTCTGCAACAACCATTCCAGCCTCCTTTTTCTTTGCCTCTTTTGCAGCCAGTTTTGGAGAGTTCTTTATGATATGATCATTCCCTTTACAGTACTTGCAAAAGAATTTCTGCTTTTCTGATTTCTTCTCATCTTTATCTTGGTTCTTCGAGTGTGCAGCATTTGCAGATTTCTGCTTACTAGTAGAAGAGCTCCATTTTCCTTTGCCCTTCTGACTAGCCAGGAAAGCTTGATCTGCAACACGCATAATGGACCTGTTCTGCCTGGACTGATCTTCCTGCAACAGAACAGAGACTAACTCCTCAAATGATAAGGCATTCGGATTGCCTTTCATCATCAATCGAAGAGTAGAAGCAAAACTATGATATGAATCAGGAAGACCATTCAGAACGGTCTGCACAAGTGAGCTATCTGGTATAACCTCATCAACAGAAATCAACTGTTCCTTCAAATCTTTGATCTTCGTTAGGAAACTGTCCATAGAATCACCTTCATTCATGTGCTCACTCTCCAACTGTTTTCGGAGGTAAGCAACACGAGCCTCATTCCTAGCTTGGTACAATGTGGTAAGTGTATCCCAAGCATCCTTAGCTGTTCTACAAGAGCGAATATGAGGAATAATGGCATGTTTGACAGACAAAGCTATCAATGCATGTGCTTGGGCATCTCTGCCATCCGAACAAATTTGCTCTGCAGTAGGTGCAACAGAAACAGTAGCACGAACAGGAATCTGTGGAATATCATCTTCGACACCATCTTCATCAGCTCCAGCACCTCTATTTGTAGTATCTGTCGTTACAGGTGTAACAGGACGTCTTTCAACACCCTGCACAATGTTCCACAATCCTTTTGCAACCAAAACATGTCGCATCATATAAGCCCATAATGGGTAGTTGGTACCATCCAACTTATCCTCAACAGCCAACATACGGAATACATCACTGCTTTCAGCCATGGCCGGTGACTAAAATACCTTGATGCAGAAAATTGACTGTATCCCAAAAAGTTGAACAGAACTGCCCAGACGAGTTCTGCTAGACCTGTAGCAAACTTCGAGACACTTAAACTGGCGAACAGAAACTGGTATATACCTTTGGCACAAAAAGACAAAATAGCCTGCACAAGCGCTGTGATAGTGCGTTCGAAGGCCGAAACGAGCTCAGATCGCGATTTCGGCACCACAAGGTGAAGCTATTCAGATCTCAGAAACAGGGTGAGTATGCTCACCAAAATTCGTGCGATTCTGAGACTGCAAACGGAGGAGTGTCGACGGCACCCTAGATGAAGCGACGACCCGCTCTCATACCAATTGTTGGAGTTAGACGTCTGCGGAAGCACGCGAACAACACAAGGAAGAAGAAGAAGCTTGGAGCACAAACACACAATACTGAATGTATTACTAGAGAATGTACAAAGATAAGTAGCCCATTAGGGCAATAGACGTATATACAAGTCAGGGGAAAAAAAACCTCTTGAAGAGGGAAAAAAGTGGCCCGACGGTCCTAGTGTGTTCACACACATCACTACCTAAATATATCAACATTCACCACCTATCGAGATTGATGATCATGAATAATTTGAAGTCAAGCATGTCATAGATTCGAGAATATCCCAAGGAAGATTAGAGTACCTTACTCATTGGAAAGGGTATGACATCCGTTACACCGTCCTTGAACTGCCCTTGAAAAACATGTATAAGAAGGGGTTGGCCGCATTCATTCTCAGTCTTGCCAATACCAATCTTGGGAGCTTAAGGAGTCGTGATCACCAAGTTAGTACTCTCTAAGTTCAAGTTCCAATTCTTGTCTTGTTCATTGTTCTAGTCCTGTGTAGTCTAGTTCTTGGACATCCTCTCTTGTCCTCTTGTAATCTCATAATATGAGATCTTGTCGATTTCTTTCTTGTATCTAGTTCATCTCCCAGAAGGGAGATCTTGTAATCCAGATATCTTGTTCCATACTTACGATCCCGGGTTGTGGGATCTCCTGTGTCATCTCTAGTCCAGTTTTCCATACCTATTGTTCCGAGGTTGTGGGACATATGTTATTAGTTACATATTCTTGTATCATTTTCCCTTTGTGGGTGCTCTTGTAATCAAAAGTGTATTCCCAAAATCTTGTCTAGTGTAGTAAGAGCGCAAAATCTGGTGCTCCCTTGACAACATCTACCTATAATTTGTAAGATCTTGGATGAGAAGGGGTTGGCCGCATTCATTCTCAGTCTTGCTATTACCAATCTTGGGAGCTTAAGGAGTCGTGATCACCAAGTTAGTACTGTCTAAGTTCAAGTTCCAATTCTTGTCTTGTTCGTTGTTCTAGTCCTGTGTAGTCTAGTTCTTGGACGTCCTCTCTTGTCCTCTTGTAATCTCATAATATGAGATCTTGTCGATTTCTAGTTCATCTCCCAGAAGGGAGATCTTGTAATCCAGATATCTTGTTCCATACTTACGATCCCGGGTTGTGGGATCTCCTGTGTCATCTCTAGTCCAGTTTTCCATACCTATCGTTCCGAGGTTGTGGGACATATGGTATTAGTTACATATTCTTGTATCATTTTCCCTTTGTGGGTGCTCTTGTAATCAAAAGTGTATTCCCAAAATCTTGTCTAGTGTAGTAAGAGAGCAAAATCTAGGCTCCCTTGACAACATCTACCCATAATTTGTAAGATCTTGGATGAGAATGCTTTGTACTTCAACCGAGAGAAAATGCACCTATGCTTATCTGAGGTTTAGTACTTAGGAAATAAAATTTCCATAGATGGAAATGCAATATATACATGGAAATTTTCTATGATCCTTGGTTGGAAGGAACACCAATTGCGATCATTCTTAGGATTATCAAAAATTCATTGCCAACTATGTACATAATTGTTCCATTCATAGATTTATTCTAGAATAGTCGAAGTTTTGTGTGGGGCAGTGTAGAACAAGCTTTTGATGCATTCAAACAAGCAATTTCAAGTGCCCCAATTTTGTGAGTGGTGGATCTGCAAAATGTTTTTGAGCTAGAAATTGATGCTAGAGGCATCACAATTGGTGAAGTTTTAATTTAGAATGGTAGACCCATTGCTTTTGATAGTAAGATACTTCTTGCATCTAAAAAAAAAATTCTTGCCCATGAACAAGAGCTATATGCATTAGTTCATGCTCTGAAGATTTGGAGATATTATTTATAAAGGGAAAGTTTAAAGTATTCATACATCATCACACATTGAAGTATTTCCATTCCAAACTTGATCTTCACGAGAGACATGCTAGATGGGCTCACTTTATGCAAGATTCTCATATGGAAATTCTATATAGAAAAGTCAAGAGCAATAGAATTGCAAATGTCATATCTCATATTTGGCATCAGATTAGCTTTACAGTTCTAGATGGTTCTTTGATTCAAGAGATTAAACATTAACATATTGATGATGAATACTCTAAGTCCATAGTAAACAAGTTATAAGAAAAGAATGAGAGTAACGCATTATCTAACATTCAATTTGAGAAAGGTTTTCTCAAAAGCATAGGAAAGATATGTGTGCTCAATTCTCAAGAAGGAAAGTTTGGAAAATAATTACCTTTGATAACCATGATATACCTTCTTTGGGACATCCTAGTATTGAGAAAACTTTAATATAGTTATTAGACACATGGTTTGGTGGCCAAAGATGGACAAAGATGTAAACAATTATGTAAGTCAATGTTTTCAACGTCAAATGAATAAAGCAAAGAGGATAAGTCTCCTAGGTCTGCTTGAAGCATTGGAAATATCGTAATACTATTGGGACAATATTTTTATGGAATCCATAATGGGTTTAGATAGGACATCACTATAGAAAAATGCTATTATTGTGGTGGTTGATTGTTCATGAAAAATGACACACTCTATTCCTAATAAGGAATTAGTGAAGCTATATAAGTTGCACAACTATTCATTCAAAAATTTTTTAGATTTCATAGTCTATCTACGTCTAGAGTTTCATACATAGATCCAATGTTCACATGAAATTTTTGGAAACATCTATTCAAAAAACTTCAAGTTGAACTCAAGATGTGTAGTGGAGAGCATCGATAAATAGATAGGACATCCAAAGAGGTAATCGAATACTGGAAGATATGCGACGGGCATATGTTTTAAAAAATCAAAGAGATTGGGATAGTTTTGTTCCCTTAGTTGAACTTCTTTATAACAATTCGAAGCACAAGACTACTAAGTTGGGTGCTCTTGAGATGATTCATGGGTTTGTTCCATAGAAACCAACTACCATACGGCTACATAGGAAATCTGCTAGTGCCTCACAATTCCTTATAGTTATGCAAGCTAAATTAAAGATAGCTCAATCTAATTCTCAACAAGCTTTTGGGAGAATGAAAGCTTTTGTAGATGGACATTGCACACTAGGAACATTTCAAGAAGGGAATTGTGTGTTTAGGTTCCACTTTGTTCATCACTAGCAATGGGTTAAAAACCTAAGTTATCCCTAGAAATTCTACAACTTGGACAATAACCAAGAAGATTAGTGATGTCGCATATAAATTACAACTGCTAGATGATTGTGAAGTTCACCTTGTTTTCGTGTTAGCAAGTTGAGACCATACATTTCTTGGGATGACAATTGTATGGATGGTATTATTGGTTTATTAGGTAGAAGGCCTCAACTAGATGTTCCTTTTAGAGTTTTTGACTAGAGGGAATGGGAGTTGCAGAATCCCTCCATTCCAAAATATTTAGTAGCATGGAGCAACTTTCCACTCACAAATGCGACTTGAAAATTAGAATCCTTTAGTCACAAAAACTTTCCCTTCTTGATCACTGAGGATAATGATCTTTAGAAGGGGTAGAGAGTCTTATAGTTATTTATACTAGCATGTTCTACCATTGTTCTACGTGCATTTGGTCAAGGACCCTACCTGGGTCAAGGAATAGAGTTTGGGGGAGATTGTTCATATGGTCTAGAATGACCATGAACTCATTCACTTATTATGATTGAAGTAAGAAACGCTAGCTTCAGAAGCTTACAACTTTTCCTTCTCATACAAACACTTGTCAAAGGGAAGCCATCAGAGTGATGAAGTGGAATAGTTGGAGAGAGAGAGAGAACGAGAGAGAGAGAGAGAGAGAGAGAGAGAGAGATAGAGAATGCCCACTTTTGAGATTGCCATCTTGAGGAAGTATAGATAGAGAGGCTATGCCATTTGAATGTAAACGGTATGGATGGAAGGCAAATACCAATTCAGAGAAGGTGACTATCAGAAGGCAATTTGCATGCGTCTTTTCAAGTATCCCTTTTTAACTTGAGGACGAGGTGTGCATAAAGTATGAAAGAAGCTTAATCCGTCATGTGCATAAATTTTGATAGGAACTAAGATGATAGTTTGATATGAGGAAAATATCTCGTGAATGTTCTATACACCGAGGTAGAAAGAAACTTTGCAATTGTGAGTTGTCTACTATTTGCGAACAAGGTAAGTAGGACTTCACTTATAATTGTGTTCAAGAAAGATTGCTTTCGATAGAAAAAATTTGATTTGTGCATGTACTAACCTATTGATCTGTATGTGTATGTATATAGTGAGAGACTTGAAGGGATAAGATCTGCATTTGTTGAGTGCTGCTAATACTTGCATTTACTCTCTAACAAAAAGCTACATGTCGATTCCATTTAAGAGGGTTAGAAAAATAGAGCGAGATACATAGATGCTCCACATATAGAAATGCATAATCGAGGAGGCCCAAAATTATATTCTTCATCTTATTTATTCTAAAAAGGAGAATATGAAGACTTCACACAACAATACATACCTATAAAGAGACTAAAGAAAGGAAAATGGAATAATTAAGTGTGCCATCAAACTAAGCGTGTCATAAATCTTACTTACTAGGTGGCATATTTCTTTTCGTTACTGTCCATGTGGATAAGCAAATTGGCACAAGACATTTTTGTATATGTTCTTTAATAGAACATATAATGGCCATGACCAATTCTTGACACATTGCAACTTCCTCAAAGGCTTAGAATTAAGGTGGCAACCAAGGCATAGATCTTTCCATACCTTGTCATAAAAGTTACTGAAGTCACCATTCACATCATTGTTTGTGTGCAAGGAAGGACTTGAATGACCAAGGAAGAAAACGTAGTAATACTTCCTGGGATGTCAACCATTCTTGTAGTGTTCCCCCACAAGGCTCCCTTAACTGGCAGTACCACTAGTTTCTTGTTTTTTATAGGAGTCAAGATACTTCAAGTTCACATTATTTGGACTATTCAAAATATCTTCTTATGCTCCTTGCATTGAATTTTTGAGAGTCTCTTTGGGTTAAAATTTGCACAAAACAAGCTATTTTTGTAGTTTTGAGAACGTTTTTACTCCACATGTGGAAATATTGGACCAAAGATGAGTCTTAGCATTAGAGGCACATGCAATTGCATCTCCTTGAAAGTGTAAATTCCACTGTTGGAAAAGATGGATGGACACTCCAAGAAATGAGTTGGTATTGCTAATCCCTGCTTTGTACTAGCCCTCTTTCACTTCAGAGTTGACTTGTACGCCCTTTTATCTTTCCAATGACACTAAATAAGTGCATACATACTTTGGAGATGATCCATGTAATGATTGATCCAAAACAGATAACTTCATAATTCACAAATCATCAAAAACCTTCTATTTTGGTTCACACACCTACTGCTTGTTAAGCTCAGTGCTCCCAGTACAGTAGGAATTAGAAACATTCTTTATGGACATAAAGCTTAAAGAGCTAATGATTCCAAGTGGAATCACTTAAAATGATTGACTATCCACAGAGCAATCAATTTAACAAGTGTAGCATTACCCCCGATTTTTTAGGACCTCTGCAGAGAATGACCAGTGACCACTTCGAGCCGCATTTATCCCACTCCACTGAATGGAATGTCATAAAACTTTGTCAGCATGTATTATACTTCAAGCGGATTCCAACGAGAACATTAAAAATGGGGGAGTAATGACTGAGATATGAGCAAGACAAGAACATTGGTTTGAGTGACAATGATAAAGAGATCAACAGATATAAGCAATGATCTATTGTATTATATGCCAATCTTTTTTTTTTTTTAAATGGAGGTTCGGCCGAGGCCTACTCCCCCGGACTTTAACTTTGAAATTACAACTGTACAAGGAAGGGCATAGTACCCATGGGACCCCCCTTATCCCACAAGAACAGGGGTTTACAACTGGGTTAAACGACGGTCACAACTACCGCGGGGATGGTCAAACGGTGGCCAACAGCCACATACATCAGTTCCTAGAATTTATATGTCCCTACATGTTGCTACCAGGGGTTGAACCCTCACCCCCGCCTCAAGAGGCGAGAGGCCCAACCACCAGGCCAGCGAACCGGGACTTATATGCCAATCTTGTACATGATCATTGGTATGATAATCAATGCCCAATGGTAGTGGGAAATGTAGGCTATGGTATGAGCCTCTCTATTACATCAAATGATAAACTCAATGAGTTTTGAAGTATTCTTTTATAACGCTTTTCTTCACATTTGAATTTGAATTCAAATTTGGATCTCTCTAGAAAAGTGATCCCCTTTTCTAGGAGATATTCTCTCTAAATGAAGTCATATCTTTTTATTATATCTAACTCCACGAGTTTAGTGGATTTACAAAGATTCTGATGTAGATGCCTTTTACAAACGATAAAAGGTAATTATCCATCAGCAATGGTTCTCATGAGTCTTCAATCATTCTCACATAAAGTCTTCTCATGCCTAGCCAAGTGTGTAGGCTTGGAACTTGCACCAACATCCACTTGATCACTAAATCTTCAACTATAGAGATTGTGGTGGGAGAAGCTTTTGCAAGTTCATGCAGGTTTTTAAGGTCAAAAGAATGGAGTTGATAGACACTTGCACATATTTTTGGCTAATTTTTGGGTTATAAAATCAGCCCTTCAAAGCCACTTTCTTGCATATATTGAGCACGTACACACTATGTATGCCTCAATGATACAACTTATGTATGCCCATGTGGTCATTTATGTAGTGTTTACATTTTTGCATGAAGCCTTTGGCATTGATAAAGAGGGTTGTAGTGAGGTTTTCTTAACTTAGAGACACCTAGATTTCAGGTCTCTTTGATGATGCAGGTGGAAGAAATACCCATCCTCACTATAGAAGATGTATGCTAGTTTTTCATAGGTGCTCGATAAGCCTAGTTGGCTTCTTTCAATTTAATGATCATGTAGTGGCTTTAGTGATTTAGTTTGTAGGTTTTACATGTTAGTACTCCTAGTTTTATAAGTTTTCTACATGGTTCATATTCGCATTTTGAAGAGGAGAGTCTAGAAACGTTCTTCAATCTTTGAGAATTTGACTATATAGTAGTTGACTTTACTCGGTACACTTATTGTTGTGAGCATAAACATTGTCACGTAATATCCTTGGTTTGTCACTGTTGTTGAATGATCCATTTTTCTAGGGAGACTCTACCACAATTCTCCCAAAATGTGGCACTTGGTTATCTTTTGAGCTTTAGTGGTGTTTGGACTCTTCTAGCTCCATTATCATTCTATTTATTTCTCTATTATCATGGAATTAAAGATCTTAGACATATCTGGTGCATGAGGGTCCAATACAAGTGTTCTCATGAGGAGCCATAACTTGTAGGGCAAAGACCATTTCAAGATTCATAAATTTGGTGGAAAAGAATTCTCTATGAAAGAATTAGATTAAAGATGTGGTGATTCAAATAAGGTAGTAGAGGCCACTAAATGGAATCTCAAAGAAGCATGTTGATATGGATGATGATGATTGGTATGAGTTGGATGAAATGTCTAGGTCTACCATTTGGTTGCACTTGGCAGACAAGTTAACTTTGTAGTATTGGATTGTGAAAATGCACAAGAGATTTGGAAGAAGTTATGCAATACTTAGGAAAAGATATGTCATCAAATAATGTATATCTAATGCAAATGTTATATAACCTCTCCATGAACGATAGAGATAGTTCTTTTGCTCATCTAAATGATTTTGATGGTATATTTTCTTAGTTATAGGCTTAGACGAGATGTTTTGACATGGCTATAGGCGAAATGAAAGCAATCTTCTTTCTATAAACCTTGTCATCATCATGGGATGTTTTCCATAGCTATTAGCAGTAGTGTACCTAGTGTTAAATGGGTCTATGATGACATATGTGGAGCACTATTGAGTTGAGAGATCCACACAAAGTCTATGGTTGGCACTCAAAATGGAGATGCATATAATGTTTGTGATTCTTACCAAGGAAAGAATCAACAATGTGGCACGAGCATGAACAAGGAAAAGAATGGATGAACAAAATAAGCTCAAAAGTAAATCAAGGAAGAGAGATATCAAGTGCCATTATTGTCTCAACATAGGACATATGAGTAAAGGCTATTGTACATTAAAGAATGGGAAAGATAATGGACATCATGTTGATGAGCATGTTAAATAGTTACATGCACCATGTGCTTTGACTATCACAAGGGAAAAAGTTAATGTTCTTTTTTATAATGCTAATGTTTTGTCATGACAATATTATGTCTAGTGAGGCTCTTATGGCTGATTCTATTTTCCACACATGATTGCTAGATTTTGGTGCTTCTTTCCATTTGACACCACATAGAGAATGGTTATCTATTTATGCACCAAAGTCTCTTGGTGCAGTGAGACTTCATCATTCTTACTAGCATGATGTTGTTGGGATCAGAGATGTGGTTATCTAGTTCACTAGGATGGTTCAAAATTTACTTTTGCATAATATGTGCCATGTGATTTACTTATCATGTAGTTTGATGTCACATGGTCAACTTGATGACGTTGGTTACAAATGGGTTTTTATGCTTAGTTCTTTTCCATATCAAAGGGAAATGTGGTTACTGCAAAATGAAGAAAAGTTGGATTGCTTTATCCTTTGTTTCTATCACATGAAAAACACTTGTGAGCTATCATTGAAAAACCTATAGCTTGTATATGGCATAGCCATTTGGGCGATATATCTTGTAGTGGAATGGAAAATCTTTCTTGTTCTAGCTAATTCCTTTTTTATCTTTCTTTGATAACAAAAGTAATTAGCATTGTTATGGAATGCAATCTAGAAATGTGCATGAAATGCACATTGACTCTTTAGTTTAGCCTTTCAATCTCATTCATAGACATGTGTATGGCCCTGTACTCAAAAGTTCATTAGGTAGTTCTCTTTATTTTTTTTTTACTTTCATGGATGAGGCAAGGAAAAAAGACTAGGTATATCCTATCTCATTGAAGGATGGGTTATTCCCTACATTTAGAAAATTTTTTGCCTCAGTTGAGACACAAAAAGAAAATAAGATTAAAGTTTTACCTTTAGATAATGGAGGTGAGTATACCTCATATTAATTCAACTGTTTCCATAAGCCTATAGGAATTTGTAGAGAATTTATAGTTCCTTTTTACCCTAGTGGAGAGTGGCATAACTAGGTGGATGAATAGAACTATTCAAGATAGAGTAGCTTCTATGTTGCATCATGCAAACCTTTTGCAAGGCTTTTGGGTAGAAGCAATATTGACTATAATTTATGTGATTGACCTTTCACCTAGTAATGCCAAATGTCTCAGAGTGGCAGAAGAGTTATCGCTAGAGAAACCACCATATTATGATCATCTTCTTGTTTCTTTGTATGAAGCATATGTTCATATACGTAGGAATCAGAGAGAGAAGTTGGACTAGTAGAAAGAGAAATGAATTTCTCTTCGATATGGTCAAGATAGTCAATTTGAATATCACATATGAGATTCTAAAAAGTGATGAGTGATCAAAACTAATAATGTCATTTTTAATGCGTCTAGATGCATAAACTATCCATTAAGTAGGATGAAATGAGAAGAGTGGTGTTGTGAGGATACTAGTCCTTCAGTTAGCATGCATACAAATGTTACAAATAAGGATGTTCAGCAGAATGTTTAATTGAATCACTCTTATACAAATGTTCATAGGAAAGCTTTACAATGTAAATGGGTATATAAGCTGAAATTCACATCAAATAGTGCTTCTTCAAAGTATTAAGCACAAGAGGTTGCAAAGGGTTTCAAGCAACAACACGGTGTGAATTTAAAGAAGATCATCTCTCTAGTAGTCAAGAGACTACACTATGTGTGTTGCTTGGATTTATTGAAAGAGAGAAGTTAGAGCTAGTCAAAATGGAAGTGAAATTTTCTTCCTTCCATGAAGATATTAAAGATGAGATTTATTTGGAACAACGAGAGGGTTATGTAGTTCTTGGAAAAGGGAGTCTAGTTTGTAAGATAAAGAAGAGATAATATGGTCTTAAACATTCCCCTAGACAATGGCACCAAAAGTTTGATGTTTTTATGAAGTATCAAGGCTATTGTTGAAGTAATGAAGATCATTGTGTCTATACTAAGACATGCTCAGATGGAAGCTTGATATGCTTGATACTTTATTTGTTGATATGTTGATTCTTTGGATGTCCTTTAGTGACTTTTCATTGCTCATAAAGATGATGAGTGAGACATTTGATATGAAGGATTCAACCAAGGCATAGATCTTGCCATACCTTGTCATTCAAGTCACTGAGGTCACCATTCACGTCGTTGTTTGTGTGCAAGGAAGGACTTTGAATGATCAAGGAAGATGAAGTACTAATACTTCTCAGCATGTCACCCATTGTTGTAGTGTTCTCCAACAAGGCTCCCTTAACTAGCAAATTTCCCTACCACTAGTTTCTTGTTTACTATAGGAGTGAAGATATTTGAGGTTCACATTATTTTTGGACTCTTCAAAAGATCTTATTATGCTGTTTGCATTGATTTTTTGAGAGTCTTTTTGGGTGAAAATGTTCACAAAACAAGCTGGTTTTGTAGTTTTAAGAAAGTTTTGATTCCACATGTGGAAAGATTGGTCCAAAGATCAATCTTAGCACTAGCAAAACTTGCAATTGAATCTCCTTGAAAGTGTAAATTTAACTTGATCATTGAATGTTGAGCTATAGAGAGTTTGGTGGGAGAAGCTACTACAAGTTCATATAGGTTAGAAGAATGGAGTTGATAGACAATTGCACAAAATCAGCCCTTAAAAGCCATTTTTTTGCATATATTGTGCACGTACACTATGTATGCCCATGTGGTCATTCATATAGTGTTTAAATTTTTGCATGAAGCCTTGACATTGACAAAGAGGGTTGTGGTGAGGTTTTCTTAGCTCCGAGATACCTAGATGTTGGGTTTCTTCAATGATGCAGGTGGAAGACTTACCCATCCTCACCATAGGAGAGGTATGCTAGTTATTCATAGGTGTTTGATAAGCCTACTTGGCTTCTTTCGATTAAGTGATCATGTAGTGGATTCATTGATTTAGTTTGTAGGTTTTACATGTTAGTACTCATAGTTTCATGAGTTTTCTACATTGCTCATATTCTCATTTTGAAGAGGAGAGTCTAGAGATTTTTTTCAAGCTTTGAGACTTTGACTACATAGTAGTTGACTTTACTCGATACACCTATTCGTGTGAGCACATACATTCTCACATAATATCCTCGGTTGTTCATTGTTGTTGAATGATCCATTTTTCTAGGGCGACTCTACCACAATTCTCCCAAAATGTGACACTTGGTATCTTTTGCACCTTAGTGGTGTTTGGAATCTTCTAGCTCGATTATCATTCTAGTTAGTTCTCTATCATCATGGCATCAAAGATCTTGGACACATATGGTGCATGAGGGTCTAGTACAAGCGTTCTCATGAGGAGCTATAACTTGCAGGGCAAAGACCATTTCAAGATTCATAAATTTGGTGAAAAAAAATTGCTCTATAGAAGAATTAGATTAAAGATGTGGTGATTCAAATAAGGTAGTAGAAGACACTAAATGGAATCTCAAAGAAGCATTTTGATGTGGATGATCATGATTGATATGAGCTAGATGAAATGTCCAGGTCTACCATTTGGTTGCACTTGGCAGACAATGTTTTCTTTATAGTATTGGATTGCAAAAATGCAAAGGAGATTTGGAAGAAGTTATGAAATACTTATGAAAAAGATATGTCACCAAATAATGTATATCTAACGAGAATATTATATGAACTTTGCATGAAGGATAGATATAGCATTGCGAAAACCTTTTGCTGTTGTTCTCTTGCTTCGACGCACACACGGAGATGCTCTCTGTTTGATCCTCCCAACTGCCGAGCTCCCATAATCTCATAAAGGGACTCTTCATATCTATTCTACCAAATGGTATATAATACCCATGTGCTGCCATGTGGCATCCTTGTCCAAAAGGTTATCCTAACCTTTTGAATATCATATGACATTTCCTTCCCCTTGAAAACATTTTCGTTCTCGAAAATGTAAATGAAATGTCCGTAATGGTAGAATAAAGTGCTCGGACTCCCCTGAACCCCATGTACTCTCTATACATGGTCATCTCTGTGTGTTGTTTCCCCATATCCTTCCATTTAAGAAGCCTCCTATGAGACCATCTCAAAGGTGGGAAACCGTCTGAGTGGTGCCTACTATCTCCCATGTACACTCAACTTTCAAACTATCACTCCCATGACATAGAACATCATCCAAATGACCTAAGTCCATATGATGTATTGTCTATGGAGTAATAATATGTAAAGCAAGTGTAAAAGTGCCAAACTTATAAGCTTGACCGTACCAAAGAGGAGATAGTAAACCATAGAATCCTCTGAAATAAAGAACAAAGTCCTATAAAAAAGTGATTTCAAACCCATCTAGGAGTGAATGATAGATTGCCATCATACCATTCTAGGTCTTGTTAACCTTGAGTGTAATCACAAGTGGTAGTTTTGTTTAAACTACCCTGTGAACTATGCAAATCCATCATCTGACTCACGGTAATAAAATGCAATCTCTACATTTCACCAACCAAGAAGTCTGTGGTTTTCCATCCATTACCTATGGGCTAAGTTCTATTGGAAGAGCATCTATTGGCACTTGTGCAAACTCTAATATTTCTCTTCCCTATAGTTTGCCATATGAATGCAGAAAGCATTCCCTTTGAGATTCAGATAATCCTTAAGTACCCATCCTCCTAACTGATGTTTACACATCATCCTCATGATAAAGCATCAACTAAGAGTTTGGTACCCCAATAGGTTAGATATATCCCTATATCCTAGAAACTCAAAAGAGAAGTCAAGGACCATTACTGGAAATACCATAACTACTTCTCTCTAGAGTCTACAGCTGAGACTTAATCTAACCATCATGATTAACTGATCTCCATCTTGTCTTTGATAGAAGAGTGCCACTTCTATCTAGACAACCAAAATGAGAAAGTGAAACTCTCTCCATGTCTCTCTCTGTATAATCTCCTCTAAGGAAAAGAGCTCTGGTAGTGGAATGTATTCCACTTTCTGTTTCCCTAATATGTATTGGGTACCCCAACTGTTTCTTAACTAAGGGATCTATGCTCTGAATCATAGAGCTAGTGCCATGCCTGTGGCCTTCCTAACCATCACTCAAATCACATAAGCATCCGTCGATGCTGTCTCATGAAACCCATCTGTATGATCCCATCTAATTGGTTTGCTTAGTAGTGTAGCAGAAATGCTTCACTACTTGCTCAAGTGAGGTGTATCAGTGAAACTAATCACTCTTTGGGTATTCCTAATAATACCCCATAGTCTCCTAATCATACTGTGAGACTCGGAATCTTCACTACCTTGGAGATTATCAAATTGTATCTCCCGTACCTCTATGCAACTTCCTAAACCTATAGGATTGCTTGTGCACATTACTAATGGTGAAGGTGTAGCTCCTTCCGTTAGCAATCCTATGGTCTAAATCCATGAGGATTATGTGTAGGGATCCGGTTACTACTGAAGTTGCCTTATGTATACTAGTATGATGGTCCTAAGTCCATCAAATACATGCTTATAAGCATGCCTAAAACTTATTGATGTTTGCAGAACGGCATGTTACTATGCCATAACATTCTTACCCTAAGGTAAGTGGGTATATAACGCCATGCGGTGGGAAAAATTTCGACTGCATTTCCCCAAGGAAATGGAATCCCAAAAAAATTTAAACCATAAGCTCAGTGGCACACAGGCCACCCAAAAACATAGGGCTTGACAGGCCCATGGCATGCACGCCATAAACTCATATGAATTCCATAACCTGCAAAAACATAAGAGCAATTGCGAGCAACTATTCTCTGTGTTGCATAGCCATATAGTTTTTGCAATCCTGTTTCCTGCAAACAATCAAAAAGTGTACTTCTTGCCTGTGGATCCATACTTTTAGAAATCAAACAATGATCAACATTTGATGGATGCAATCCAATCTATGCATGTACATATAGAACATGCCATAACATAAAGTAAAATGCTTGAAACATAAAGCATACGTCCCTGAATAGATTGGTTTTGGAGTTGCATGCATCCGTTCTCGATAATCTTTGAGACCTCTGCACCTTCCTCCTCAGGTCCTAACATAAACTTTGAAGTGTCCAGAAACATTGGAACACTCCCCAAAACATAAAGCATGGTCAGGTGATTACAAAAATAATGCAAATTTAGTCAAAAATTGCATTAGTAATCCTTCTTTAGATCTGCAAAAACCACTTTAGGACCTGAAAATATTCATAAACTGAAATATATAGCATGTGCAAAGAAATCTAAGTGAAATTACTCAAATCGCCTTCCCGGTTTGTAAGATATGGCTCCCAGAAGGTAATTACCAAAAACTGTTCAGAATTTGCAGACCTGTTCAGAGCTGCAAAAATTCTTAGTTTCCAAAATTTCTTCTGATAAACTTAAAGTAGACCTTGTGTTCTTCGAAACGAGTCATAGCATGTCCAATTTGGAGTTTCCTAGCCCAAGTTATGGCCATTCCAAGTGGGACATGCTAAACTAGTGGACTGTTGGAGGGGCTGGAAAAAGTGTAAAAATGTGATTTTTGGGGTGCCCAAAAGCATTCTTCCATCATGCAAATCCTAAACTTCTCTCCATAACCTCAAAGGGTGGTATATGAAGATGCTTGGGCTTATTTTTACCTTTCCAAATCCTCCCTTCGTGCATGCTAATTCGCTCCCCAAAAGAGGCCTAAAGCAAACTTTTTACTCTCATGTAAAAACTTAAATGGGAGCTCTTAGCAAGCTTCTAATCCACTCTAAATGTGGATTTCTCTTGGATTTTATACCATAATCCATGGGAATCCTCTTAAATGATCTTTATTCTTACTCCCAGAAGTGGAGTTTGGCAAAAATTAACATCTAAATTTTTTCCAAAAGGTGCGGGAAGGGGTTTTTGAGGAACTAAAATTCCTCCTTAACTTATAATTTTAATGAATCTAATGATTCGTCTATGAAGTCCATACACCATACTCTCAGTATATATACTTTTTCCCATCTATCCATAGCTATCGCACCTCTTTTTCCCTCTCTCAAAATGGGAATTTCTTAGATTTAGGTGCTGAAATTTTTTCTCAAACTGTGATGGAAGGGGGTTTTGTGGAACTTAAAACTCCCATCATACTGAGGTATATTTTGGATTTCTTGATTGTATATGGAAGTCAATACACTATACTATATATATGGAAGTCAATACACTATACTATAGGTGTGCATGATTTTTTCTACCAAACTAAGAAAAATCGCGCTTCGTTTCCCTTCCCCAAAATGGTTACTAGTCAAAAATAACTCCTGTGAAAATCACAAACAGGGGCACTTCCTAGATACCCGAAGCTTACTCTTTCTTGAAGTTTGAGGGAATCCTCGACTCAAGATGAGAGTATATATCTCATTCTCTCCATATGCAAGATTTCCCTCCTTTTGCCTTCGGAGAGAGACGCCCTTGTCTCTTAATTTCTAAAAATAACAAGAAAGCTCATACCTGTGGTTAAGATAGACTTCCATCGTTTTGGTTTTTTTATGATGGTGTCAGAAAGTCCATGGAAGGAACGCTCCTCGATATAGGCTCTTCATAAGGAATAGGTACATCGAAGTTGCATCTTTCCTATCTATTCTTGATCCTCATTCGAAGTTGCATGTTTACTCCTTTACTTTCAACTATGACGGGGAAGAAAAGTTGAAGCTTTTCTGATGCCAAGGTTGCATTCTTTTTTAGTTATCCATGTCTAGAACTTGAAGAAAAAACCCATTCTTGATTATGCATCTTCCCCTTCGACACTGGTCAAATCTCCGTGCCCGTGAAGTATGCATTAGATAATATAGCGCACTCTTTACTTCACAAAGGAAGCATGGCACCTTGGGTAGATCATTCGCCTCCCATGTTGGGGGCCTGGGTACAAATCCCATGGCCAGCGCCTGCAGAAACGAAGCCAGAATGCTGCTCTAATACCTATATAGCATTGCAAAAACCTTTTGCTATTGTTCTCTTGCTTCGACGCACACACGGAGATGCTCTCTGTTCGATCCTCCCAACCGCCGAGCTCCCATAATCTCATAAAAAGACTCTTCATATCTATTCTACCATATGGTATATAATACCCATGTGCTACCATGTGGCATCCTTGTCCAGAAGGTTATCCTAACTTTTGAATATCATATGACAATAGAGATAGTGTTGTTGATCATCTTAATGATTTTGATGCTATATTTTTTAGTTATAGGCTTAGATGGGATGTTTTGACATACCTATTAGCGAAATGAAAGCAGTCTTGTTTCTATATAACAAGGAAGAGATATATCAAGTGCAATTATCATCTCAACATAGGACATATGAATAAAGCTACTCTTTATCAATGAATGGGAAAGGTAATGTACATCATGTTGATGGGCATGTTAAACAGTTACCTACACCATGTGCTTTGACTATCACAATAGAAGAAGTTAATGTTCTTTTTTTATAATGCTAATATGTTGACACAACAATATTGTGCCTAGTGAGGATCTTATGGCTGATTCTCTTTTCCACACATGGTTACTAGATTTTGGTGCTTCTTTCCATTTGATACCACATAGAGAATTCTACTCATGAATATGACTATGAGAAGGTAAATTAGATGAAATATATTGATGCGGAATGTTCTAATCATGTAGTGTGGAATATAGCATTACTCTCAAATTTGGAAGACCCAAGAAGAATCATGAAGGAAACGGGAGATGGCACAAGGCACCCTTTAGAAAACATTGGAAATGTGAAGATATCAAATGGTAATATGTGCTTATTGAGCAAAGTTCTCTGTGTACATAGCATCACCAAGAATTTGATAAGTGGATGATAGATTCTCGGGAAGTGATTGTAGGTGAGATTTACAAAGTATGGGGCCTATGTGCAAGATCCATATGAAGGATTCAAGAAATTTCTAATGTGAAACGATGGGTTTATTATTCATCCTTCAACTCCAAGGCATAAGGAACATGCCATTGTTAAATTATGGTACACAAACTCTATGAAAGTAAGAAGTTTGGTCCAAAAGGTTACCTCACATTAGAGAGGGTATCTTGAGACAAATTAGAAAAGATCAAATTTTATTTTTAATACCAAATATAAGAAATTAACGTGATTTACAATTGTAGTGCATGTCAATTTTTGGCAAGTCTTGCAGGCAAACTTTCATGGAAAAGAGATACATATATGGAGAAATCTTGGAAATTTTCCATTGATGTTTGGGGAGCAAGAAAGGAATCATGTATCTCAAGGTCAAGTTATTACGTGTCTTTCATTGATGGCTATGGAAGATGGACATACTCTATTTCATGACGCATAAAGATGGTGTTTTCTTGTTTGGAGAAGTACCTTGCAGTTGTAGAAAATCAAATAGATAGAACATTCAAAAGGCTAAGTTTGATGGAGGGGGAGAATATTTCTGCCGATTACTTTGACTCTTTCTTACAAGAAAGGATCCTTCATTAGTAGAAAATGCAATTAGCATCACATGTGGACTTAATTTATTTATTTCTTTTTGAGATTTAAGCATGAATAGCTCTCAAGTATCGTGGCCTTCAATGTATGATTAGATCCATTGAGGTCATTATATAACATATAATATTAGCTAAAATATCACTTATTTATCAAGAGATGTACTATTCAATATATCTCATTTAATACTTATTTATTTTTTATAACATTTTTTTTAATGCAAGATCCTCACTAGGTATAATGAGATACACCTCCCAATCACTTCAGTTAGATGTAGAATTCTTTCTTACCACATCTACATATGGGTTCAGTACATATTTATTTTTCATAATAGTATTTTTTCTATGAGTATTGATAATAAGAGGGGGGGGACCAAGAAGGGATATTTTTCACTTCACATATGAGATTATGAGAACTATTGGATTGTATGACTCATCAATCGTTTTAAAAGATACGTTGGGGATATCCAATTATGAGAATAACCATCCTCATGATATAATGCTCTAGTGAATTTCACATAAATATATCCTATTCTCTTTTCAAGCATACTCTTATCTTTCCACCTTGCAATCATCAATGGAACATAACACTTACACGATATTATGAACTACTCAATCAAGATGAGTGAATTTCTTAACCTCTGTTGCATCTCTATTTGAGGATATATGCATGCATGATCTAACTCTAAGATTGGGTGAATTATATTTGAAATCCCCCTCATTTGGTAAACCTAAAAATAGATTTCTTTTAATTCATTACCAATCTTGTTTGTCTCTAGATGTTTTTACTTAGGTTTCTTTGACCTTGAAGGTCGTTTTGGAACCTTTTTATCAATAAGTGAGATGATTGGGTAAACGACATAGAATAAGAAAATTTAACATTAGGTTTGATTAATAAATCGAGATATTCAAAATGCATGCACTTTCAAGAGAATATAAATGCTTGGCATCATGTTCAGAGGGAATCCAACAAACACTTGAATTTTAAGGACATTGATACTATTTCAAGTTGAAACATTGTGTCTTCCTCCTCGATTAGCCCTCC